>JARYHS010013630.1:249469134-249841026 GCA_031002005.1 Vandiemenella viatica
AACCTGTTGTGCACTTATTGTGTTTCCTCAGGGAGAACTCATCAGAATTTTGTGAACAGTTAAAAGCTGGTAGAAACATATATATTTAGTAACATACAGTTCTGATGTATCCAATGCAAAATAATGAAATTAATCACTCTCTTCCCCATAAAATTGCCTGCAGCGCAACAGCAAAGCAATAAATTATTTCTTCAACTACTAAGGTGTCAGATGTAGCAGTTCTGGGGTCTGAAAAGAAACTTCATATCTTTGGTAGATGCAGTTAGTAAAGTTTTCACTTTACAGGGTGTCCCCTTCTTGTTCTCGAAATGCCTACTGAACAAAATTTTCCCAAGATTTCATAGTGTATTTGTCTTTACATCTGATATTGCTATTGATATTTGATCTGGTTCACAATTTCACATTCTAGAAAAATAATACAAGCACGGAGAAGTGAATGACCGAAACTGAAGGGTTTTTCATTTGTGTGCTTCTGTGAGACGACTTCTATCCGTTTCTTCTGCTTCGGTATTCCACCACATATATAACAATCGTTACCAGACTTGTCTAAAAAATATCATTACATATTTTGCAGTCGAACATAGTTACTTACGCTTTGATGTGTATTAAATCTTGTTTTCTAAATGTTATGTGAATATCAATGATTTGTTGATGGTGATTTAAGGATTTTGCCATACTACTTTTCTACCTGCACCTACGTTCAAACGTTTTCAAATATGTAACATTTTTATTCCGCTAATCTAATGCGATAACAGTCAAAATAATTTTCAGCTGATTAATAAATACAATTGGGCAAGTGAATTTTTTTTTAATTGTTTGCGATATTTTTCCTTTTGCTTGTACTATCAAAGTATATTACAACCTTCGTGTTTCACAAGCATGCTCAAACGGTGTTTAATGTTTATATATTGATTCCTAGAAAATGTCAAATTTACAGTTATTTAAACATTATTATAGGTCAAACGAAACCAGTCAAAGATTTAAATAACTTCAAAATATACGTCTTCATTTTAACGATAATGTCTGTGTAAATTAATATTTCAGAAAAATTCTTACGATCACTTCTTTCTACTCCAAACATTATTTTCACCATCCCTCTTAACCAATCACTATCGCTTACAATGAGGTCGGAGTCTGTATTTATGCACTGTAACTTCAAACTAAGCGTAAATTTTTTAAATTTTGCAAAGCGAAACCTATGTTTAATATTCAGGTAAATCAGCCATATCTGACCAAAGGTCCTAGAAGTTTGATACTTTTCTAAATCTATATTTTGTACACGAACGCTGACGTCATACGCCCTACCTTCGTAGGCGGACTGGTAGCGGCCAGAGAAGTTAAAACAAAATCGAGGTTATGAGGAAATAATTAAGTTTGAGTTTTGTAGCATTTAATTTTAAATTAAATATGTTAATTTATTTAAAAACTCATGGTAAATCTTTACGGATGAAAAAATGTAGAATAAAATTCGATTTTACTATTCGATGAGGTCCTTACCATATTTCATTAACTACTGTCGTTCTGGTGGGTCATCTATAAGTATTTAGGTATTTACATTGGGCATCAGACTTGAGGTTAAGGCTATAAAAAGTAAAAGAGTAATTGAATTTTTTAGTATACTAAATATAATATGAAAATTTAAGTTGGTATTTTAGCCAGATTAGGCAATCTATTGTGACATTTCATCCTAAGAACAGGAACTACTTAAGCCTTATGACTATGTCGGAATGAAAGACATCGGTTTAAAACTTTTGACCCGAGAATTGGTTACTATATATCTGTGACCATACACAAATGCTCAGTGTCTAAGGCAGCTGACTGGAGTTCGGTAGGTTTCCGGTTCGAATTCCTATCTAAACGGCGATTTTATAGACCCTTAACCCGACCTTCACCTCTAGTACAGCTTGGTGCGTATTATGAAATACGCCAGAACGTTTCGGTGGTTTGAATTCGATTTTAAACTGTATCTCCACTGTACCCGATAGGATTGCCGGGTTAGGTTAAGGTGGATATGATAGGGGCGGAATTCGCAGCAAATAGAAGCCCTGTCACCAGGTTAAAACGACCAAAACGAATTATTATTATTACGCAAATAATAGATTCCCACCTAATTAGGCAGGTGTTTGTCTTAAAGTACGATAACTCACTTCCAAGTATACAGATGTTCTTTGAATTTTGCAGAGAGATCTATATGAGTAAAATACACGACAAGTTCGTAAATCAGCGAGATCTGAGTAAGGGATCAAAACCTATGATTCTATTCTAACTCTGAAATAACGCTGAAATTGCTGGCTATGCCTTTGTCAGGGGATTCGCAGTGGCCGGAAATATTACAACAAAATCGAGATTATGAGGAAATGAATTGGCAGAAAACCTTAATAAGTTTGTTTTTTGTTGCCTTTCATTTTAAACTATACACGTCCATTCCGTTAAAACGCACGGTAAAACCGTACGCCTGAAAAATAAAGTAAAATAAAAGTGTACTTTACGGTTCAATGAACTTCTTCTCGTTGTTACCCGTTTTCAGTCACTTCTGCCATGCTACTTAACCATCTTTTGGTATTTTAATATTTAAATTGGGTATGGGTTTTGAGGATAAGGCTGTTAAAAGTAAAAAAAAAATGTTAGTGATTTATTATAACATTAAGGTAAATGTGAACTTTTAAGATTGTATTTTAGCTACAGTGTACAAGATAAAGTCGGGTAAACACAGTTGACCCCTTGCTCGAGATATTGTTGAACTGGAAGATTCAGGAGTGAGAACAGTGCTTTTAGTATTTATCCAAAATCTAGAACTGTGAAATTAATATACCAAAACATGTCTATAATAACAATGTAGAATCAGAAAAGTAAAACATAAACAGCTGTTTTAACAGATCTGACAGACCTAAGTTTCTGGCCTACTGTACAATGGCACATCAAATGCTGACACAGTGCATTTGTGCAAATGCTACTCTCTATCCTAAAAATTTTTAAAATGATAATATCTTCAACTAAACGAAAATTGTTGATATTGTATAAATTGTTAAAGGAAAACTAAGAGAATTTCAAAATCAAACTAAATTCCATCAAATGGATTGTAAAATGTCAAACGATCTAATTATTTCCACTTGCTAGTCAAATTTAAATACTATGAAATATATGAACATAATTATGTTTTATTAACTAAGGGAAATTAATTGTTTTGTGTAATTATCATCAGGTTAGTACATTTGTTTTGTCTACGAAACAACTCATTGGTTTACAACAATAGTTTTTCCTAGCGGATAAGTCAGTATGTGTCAGTTCTTTAAATTATTTGTGAAGTCCTCATTTGCTACAATTTGTTTTCAGCAGATTTAGATCTGTGCCTTTAAATTGCCTGATATGGTTGGCACGTGTAAATGAAGGGAGCTTATCAGTGCCCAGCAATGTTTGCTAAACTACACGGGTGTACGGCTGTTTTAGACGCAGGACGTTTGTGCGATAGGAGCTTAAGTTACGAGCTGTGAGTCTGGCAAACTGCACCCTATAGCGCACTTGTTTAGCTGAACTCGTCTCTACTGCTTAATGCTGTAACACACACGCAATAATTAGACGGTCTGAATCAATGCTATCATGGTTTTTCATGAGCCTGTGATTAGTCTCCCTAAATATTTCACAAACACAGAAAATTAATGATTAATGCCACATAACATAAATTAAAGACTGATTCTTACGCTACAAGCAAATAATAAAGTAGATTGGAAAATGACATTTACAACTTTTGAATCTTTCTCAAGTCTTTCCCGTGATTTTAAAGTTCAAAATACTTTTACATGTGCAAATAAGTGATTAGAATCAATATGCCACACTAGGTTGCTGGTACTAATTGTCAATTACGAGATAGAAATGGACAGTTAATACTTTTGGATTTATATCATATATTATTACATATTAGCATTTGGTGGAGAGACTACATTTTTACATTTCAGCAATTCATTTTTATTATTATTAAAATGTTCTTATTAACAAGCTTTGGGCTTTGTCTGTCCGGGTGGAATTTAGTAATTGATTTTAAACTAACTTCTCGATGAGATAGAGACTTGAAATTTTGACCATAGCCCAGAACTGGATGACAATGCATGAAAATGGGAAAAGCTGTCCGGAAAATTTGAAAATTCTGGGAATACTGAAAGTACTCTTTTCTATGGACTGATTCGGCTAATTTTTTTAAATGTTTCTAATAGTCCGAATAAGGTATTTAGTTAATGAAAAATTGTGAAAAGTTGCTCGGAAAATTGGATAATTCGGAGTAAACCGAAATTCTTTTTTTCTGTGTACCGAGATGGTTAATAGTTTTAAATGTTGGTAATAGTCCGAATAAGATTTTTAGTTAATGAAAAATTGGATAAGTTGCCCGGAAAATTGGAAAATTCGGAGAAAACTGAAATACTTTTTTTCTGTTTACCAATTTAGCTATTTTTTTAAATGTTCATAATAGTCCGAATAAGGTTTTTAAAGAAAGAAAAATTGCATGGAAAATTCAGGAAAATCTATAAGTTCTTTTTTCTATGGACCAATTTATCTATTTTTAAAATGTCTTTAATAGTCTGAATAAGGTTATCAGACCAAGAAAAATGGAAAAGTTACCTAGAAAATAGGAAAATTAGGTAACAACTGAAAGTACATGTTGTGGGGAACGATTAGGCTATTTTTTAAAAATGTTTTCAGTAGTATTAATAATGTTTTTAAGGAAAGAAAAATTGGATATTCTGCCTGAAGATTTCTGTCAGAACTAAAAGTGCTTTTTTTCTTTGTAACGTGTCTCTGTGATTATGTCAGCAAAGTATTTAAAATCAATTACAAATTTTCACTCACATAACACTAAATGCAGAAAATAATAATAAAATATAAAACTTTTTAATATACCATGTTTTTATAACGAACTAAAAAGTATAAAATAATTTATGTAATCCTTATGAAGGATAAAACCACATACAGATTTCTATCTTCTTTTAAACTGTCCTGAAAATTCATACTTGAAAATTTTTGATAGCTATTAAAATCCTTGTAAGATTGGTGACGAAAAACATTTGGCGCATGGAATACATATCCATTAGAAGTGTAGAGAGTAGTTATCAATGAAAGAAGTTACTTATCAGTTTACATTATTTGCGGAGCAATAAAACTGATAGTAGAGCCATTAATGCATCAATTATCTGTTGCATGCTCCCAATGTTAAAAATTTTTTTTATTTTATTATTATTTTGTAGGTAATTTAATATGTATGATTACCATTTATAATTTTTATTTGCGCACTTATCAAACCACAATGACTAATTAATGCGGACTATAGATAATTACTGTGTTCTCAAATGTGCTGACAGTGCATCCTAACAGAAATACTACATTCAAGTTAGCACACACTTGTAGGAAATCCATACGGTATAGAACAATTCTGGGGGATGTGATCACATATTACAAAACGGATAACACGGTCTTGGCTCTTTCTTTCATCAGTTTCTTCTTTCCACTTATCGGTAACATTTTGCAACATCTACTTGTCGCAGGAACCAATTTGTAGAATGAACACAAAATCGTCAGGATTGATACTGTGTTACCATAGTGACTCGGGAAACATTGCTCCGATTAGCAGGAATTAATCAGATAATCTGGTCAGCTTTTTGAGTACAGTATATTTTATTACGCTAGGTGAAGAAGGTGTCCTACTTTTAACATTGTACGTGGTGCTACGATTTAGTTCACTTATAACTCGAAAAACGCTGATCAATTTCACATGCAATTCTTTTTTTTTTTTTTTTTTTTTTTTTTTTTTTTTTTTTTTTTGTAAATTACAGGTTTTAGTTTATATTTCATCATGCTAGAAAGTAGAAATCAGAGATTTGCCATCATTTTGTCAACAGTGAAGGAACTGTACAAGACACTGTATAATAGAGGTTTTCCTGGCATAAACTGTCTAAACAATTAAAAATTGCGACAGGTCAATTTATCAAGTTAAAACAATGGTTTTATATTAAATTTCGCAACCTTTAAGGAAACGTCTTATATACATCACAGAAGTTTGTGAAAAATTCTTCTATGTACGAAATTCATTATAATAAAATTTTATTTTGTTGGACCACAGATTATTATTGTCAGCGGCAATTCTGCAGAGCCGACCCTTTGGTAGTTGTGTTGTAATAAAAACAAGAAGAAATGCTAACCTGGATTTATAAGAAAGAAATGAGTGATAAATAAATAAATTATTTAAATGTAAGAAGAAAAATCACCAAAAATAATATTCTTACAAACCGAAACTATTAAAAAATGCTCGAGATCTCTGGTAGCATGATAGATTTCCGCAGTGTAGTGAGAATACGTCATTACTGAATAACAATATCAATGCATATAATTGAGCAGTTTATAAAAATAACACAGAACGTAGAGCATATGGTTGCAGTCTTGGTTAATACTACATGACAGTGATTTGGCTGAAAATGTTTAAACTTGTGACCGGTAAATTAATATTGAAGCTATGACTAGTAATTCAGGTAATGCATAATATAGTAAATGATTAAACAAGAAGGTGCACTTTTGCGTTACAAGGTTCTGATCACTGTAATGCTTTCTACACAATTCTAATATTCCGAATAAAATAAAATTTAGGAGGCAACTTGTGGTAAAACAATTTCCGGTAAATCTGTCCCCAAAACTGAATAAAAATTTTGGAAAGATTTTTCAGCAATTTTAACTAATGGTTATCAAATTATTCAAATTTATCTATGTAAAATGGGATATATAAATGTATTAAAAAGTAAACAGTAATAATGTAGACAATAGATAGTGACTAATAGATGAAATGTAGAATTACATATAGAGCTTTCGCACAATCATTAATCAGGACCGTTCCAGTAAGGAACTATTACACTAAATGCCACTAGGTGTAGGTTTTACTATTGCAACCATTAATATACCCACTCTTTCAAATTAATGTTACAATTGATGCATGATTGTGAAACTGAAAGCAATAAAAACAACTTTTACAAACTATTGATGAAAATTGTGTGTGCTGTCACACTTGGTTATAGTTCCATTCTAAGTGAATAATTTTTCGTGATATACTACAGTTTTCATGATTATTGATCTAATATAGAGCATTACACCATTGTTATTTGCACTCGTTTCATAGACACTGCAGGAAAAATACATATTGAATCGTAGTTAACAAATACTCTATTTTTAGAAAAGGAATTAAAGCTTTTGTTTCTCTCTATGAAGATCCGATCCTCATTACGGTGCAGATAAATCTGTTCTAAGAGTAAGATGGTTTCATGGGTACATTTTTGCTGATTTATAGGGTTTTATAATACACTGATTTATTATGATATAAAAAGTATAAATGGTATAATTTTATCCTAAACCGTTTACATAAAATAGATTTTTCAATGTTTCCTGATTACTTATTGGTATTACATTGGATTAGTTTATATACTAACTGCACTGTAATAAGAATCGCTATTTGATTCCGAGCCTTTTTAAAAACCTATGTTACAAACTGTAAGGGCGGCCGCGTAGCTCAGGCTGTAGAGAGTCTGATTGCAACTGGGATGACCTGGATTCGACCCCCGACGTAGCCGAGGATGTTCCCCAAGCCCACTCAGCCTGCTATCCAATGAGTACCGTGGAGGAAACTCCGCGGGAAATTAAAGAATGGCCGGAGCGTGGCGCTGACCCCGTCACATCCATTCCTGTGCCAATGGTTGTAATGGAAGTGAGGAGCTATGCCTCCGCGAATCCTACGGGAAGCGGCAGCAACTGTAGGAATCACGTGATCTTTACGTTTACCTAACAGTCTAAAAGCTACTGATAGTTTTTCAAACAAAAATATCAATTTACAGAGAGAGTAGAAATATTGATAAGTATGAATTCACTAATGTGTAATTTCTACATGTTCATAATGATGATCGTAATAGTAACAGTTTAGGAGAGAACAAGTAGTCGTATTCGTAAGTAGTATGAAGATGACATCCATTCCATTAGTCACGTATAGCAGTTGCCGTACCTTTCACGATACAGTCGGTATATGTCATGGTAAAGATTTATCAATAACGCTCAGTCCTGATATTATTTTTAGTAAAGTGGTGCTTATTTTTGTTGCATTGTTTTTACTTTCTGGCTAAAGTCTCATACTTAGTCTGTAGAACTACTTAACTTAGACGTGGGCGCAGGGTCCATTCTGTGCCCAGTTTGCCTCCCCGATACACTATAACGGATAGAAGCGTTTGAGATGTGCTTGCAGAGGAGAATGGAGAGGATAAGCTGGATGGAAAAAGTTAGTAATGGAAATGGTTGGTGAAAGAAGGAATCTACTCCAAGATAAAACAGAAAGAAGAACTGGATGGGACATTTTATAAGAGAGGAGTCCTTGGTCAGAGACGCCTTGGAAGGAAAGAGGTACAAGGTCACAGATAACATCAATGGAAACGGAAACGATATGGACATGAAGAGGAGGATAAAGAAAGGAGATTATGAAGTGCAGCCATGTTAAAAACTCTCTTAGGGCTGAAAGCTAATGATAATGATGATGATCCAAATTGGTGGCACCTAAACCCGTATAATCAAACTCGCGGGTCTGTAAGTCACCAGTTTAAAATGCATATCATAGTCAATTTCTAAATTAAAATTGCAGCTGCCAATGTATGGGACAGGCGGACACTGCACCGGCTGTCAGCGAGTGGGCAGCCGGCTGCCTCCTGCCGGCAGCAGCAGCAGCAACAGGTTCATTTATTCGAGGCAGGCGCCCGCCATGGCGCGGCGTGTCAGTTAATCTGGCCGCCGCGCCGCCCTATAACGCCCCCACTCGTCTGCCGCCAGCGCGCTGGCCAATGATATATCGCGCCACGCAGATTACGCGCAATTATGTAGCGGACGGCCGCTGGCAGGCGCATCAATAATGACGGATCTGTGTGCACACAAACGGGCCCCTATCGCTCAACACGCACTCGCTAGCTCGCAAACACCAACACAGCCGGCCAGAATCGCTGGCGACCGCTGATAGGACATGCTGCCGCGCGGTAACACGGAGGTATGACTGTCGATCGGCTTACATTGTCCTGTCCGTGTCACAGTCGACTGTCAGGCACCGGTAGAGTTTTCGAGCGGGCTTGCTTGAACTGTGTTACAGTCGTTTACCGCAGACAGCAGAACGCTGGAGCACATGATTTACCTTATTTTGTTACCCTTGATTTAACTTGAACGAAGACTTTTTTTTGCGATCGTTGTTTCACAAGTACTTGCGGACACCCTGTACGATTACTGAATTGGTTTTTTAATTACAATGGAGCACATACTACTGTGGCAATTTCTCTAATCATCTAATTAGCCATTTCATTATAATTATTATCTTGTACACTTTAAGTGTTAAAATTTTCAACCAAACAACTTTTGCCATTTATAAATTTCAATTTTTAATTCCTTCAACTTTTTTTGTAAATCATTAATCACTTCCGTTGGTAGGCCCAATTTATTCCATTCCCTGACACCCTTACCCATAAAATAAAATCTTCCCACTCTCTTATGAATGAAATCGAGTGCCAGCTTGTGCCTACAGTCATCTTTTTCTTTTCATGCACTTCCCCAAATTCTTCGACCAATATGCCTCCAAGCCCCATCATCAACATCCACTCCCAGCCCTCTCATCACTCTCCTCCTGTCCTTCAATAACTCCCAATCCAGCATTATTGTCATATCTGTTACTGAAGGGTCTTAAGGTAATTCCCACAAACAAATCTAGCTGCTTTCCTTAGCAAGCTCTCCAAATACTGTATTTGATACCCAAAATGTGAATCCCAAACTACACCACCAAATTCAAGCAATGGTATGACACAAGTTTTGTAATCCAATTGCCTCACTTTTCTGTACTTTCTCTCATCACTTCTGGAATAAATGAAGGATTTTGTAACCTTTCCCTACCAATTTCCCAATATGTAGCTGATTGTAGCTCTCCGCTGTCCAGCCATTACTGGCGTCTGTTTTGACACTTAATGGATGTCTTGTTTTTAATATTCGAAAGCCAACAGAACGAAAAGTTGACGAAATCTTACGTGAGGGAACATTTATGAAGTCATTGGTTCCATGAACTGAATTATTTCACTTACAATTGACTGTAGGGTGAGCTACCTCGAAGAGTGAATATTTCGCTTTTTTACTACTTTTATATTTTTCGAGTAATAACTAAGAAACTTTTGTTTTCTCAAGCAAATGCACCATCACACGCCACTCATCATACTTTTTTATACTATAAGTACTAACTTTTGATTTTGGAGGTGGGGAGAGGGGGGGGGGGTCTGGACAGAAAATTACATGTAATTTTGCAAAGCATTTGTTTCCGAAATATCAATAAACATTCAAATATCTATGAGTCTTCACATGGTTTCCATTCTTTGTAGCATGAGGTCTTTCCACTTTTAATAAATTCGCCTTTAGAAGGGGAACGTTCAACATTTGCTTGAAGTCTGTCTTTCTCAGTTTTTACTTACTTAATATTTCACCATAAATTACTATTCCAAAAAGTCTCTAGTCGCAAATAAAATAATTTACTTTACCTCTTATCGATTTCCGTGAATCCTACTAGTAATGAGAGTATATTTTGCGTCTTCTGTTTGCAACGGTAACGCTAAGATTGCATCCTCTCCAAGGTCTCGCCGATGATTTGGAAGGAAGCAAAATCCTTCCTATGGTTCCTCAGCACAAACAAGCCTCAGCTGGTACAACTCAGATGCCAGCTCACAGTCTCAACTAAGCATGTTACTTCTCGCATTCACCACTTCAGGTTCAAGGCAGTGAAATGACCACAGAGTAATGACGGTTAACATTATTTTATTTCAATAACAAGAGCACAACTGAATACACGTCTACACTTGGTCAAAGCCTTCAAACATCTCCCCTCGTGTCCAGCGCCTCTCACACTCTCCCCCACCCCAGTCATTCCAACACACAGCTTACTTAACGGTATCGCCCCTTCAAGGTTCAGGCCATGTGTGCATACCTGTAGACCAGCCGGGAGGCTATATGGTCACTCACATGTTATAAATTAGACGAAACTAATTTGGACTATCCCGTCATATTTTATATTAGTAGAACATCCTTTTACCTTAAAGGAGAAAGTATACTCCTCCTTTCTTTCTCTCGTCTATGTAAGAGATTCGTCAATTTTATCACCAATATTAATCACTTCCAGTTACATTTGAATATACATTTATTCCGCTGCCTCACGTACAATATACTATACTGAACATATCTTTTTATACAGTTATATCTCCTTCGTGACAACAGCCGTAACTTTATATTTATACAACTCGTCGTTCTAACAATTTACAGTCCTACTATAAAACATACATCTCTTGCAGCTTAGCTCTTGCCACTTCCTTTACATCACCTCACCCTCCCCTCCTCACCCACTACTCATCTCCTGTGTCCTGTATCCCACTTTATACATCTGTTGTCAATTATGCTCCAAAAAGTACTGTTATTATTGATATTTATGACAATTCATACCTATACTAAAAAATTTACATTTAAGTACTCGCTATTTGGCATGATGTGTATCTTTTAAAACAAGTATATTTGTAGGCCTGTATTTGCTGTGTCCAGACTAAGTATTATAGAAAATAATATATTTCATTTGTTGAATCCTGATCTAAAAATATATTGTGAATTCAGTGTTCCTTGCAAAAAAAAATTGATTATTGCTTTTCATTTCAGAATATTTTATTAGACTTTCGTTAAGAACATGTATAGATGAAATGTACCAACTGTCGATCGGAACGACAATGGCATCGACCACATTGAATTCATGTTTTTTTATTATTATTTTACTGTTCAACCAAAACAATTATTCATTTACTTTCACAGTATCACTGCTCGCAGCATAATGATTTCATAAAGCTTTCGTAGTAAGGAGCATCATGCTGAATTTTTGGTTAATTTTCATTATTGAATCCTACCTAACAGATAACTATTAGAATTTTTGCTCCTTTCATGCATATATTACCCAGTCATGTGTTTAGATAAATGGTGCAAATGGATATTAAAGTTTCGTGGGATGTTTTTTGGTTTTTGGTCGATCATTGTTTACATAAATCGATGAATAATGAAGGATGCGTGTTTGTTACATCTGTACATATAAACGCTTGTGTAGTCTGTATCCTTCTGTTGAATTTCTTGAAGTGTATTTGACCGAAGGTCACTGACAGAACTTACAGGATCTAAGGTTTAAAAGTAATTGTAACCGAATAAATATGCAAATAAAAATTGCAAAAAAGCAATTTTATGGTTTAATTATGCACGAAGCAATGTGATTTACTTAATTTTTCAATTTTGTGATAAAGAGGAATTTATTATATTTTACAAACCTCTTATATGAAAGTTACTATGCTGAATTAAGTCACTATTTATACGAATCATATGGCAAGAAATTTACAAACTCTTTGTGAACAGTTTAACTTGTGAATTTCTCTATGTACATAATGCCAAAACATTCTCAACTGACTGATTTTAAAAGTAAACTAAAAATCAGTCACTCAGTTATTCATAAGTTCCGTAAGTGTATAAACACCGAAAAGTGAATTTGCTATAGTAAGCTTGATAAAATCTGTTCTATATTTGCATACAACAATACAGCATGAAAGTAGCTTGAAAAGAACTTTATCTCCTGGAGTTTTCTTGGCCAAAATTGTTCTTATGCGTTTTTTATGACAAGCTATGGAACGGCTCTTAATTCATTAAATAGGATAAAAAAAATTTTCAACTGGAGATTGAAAATCGATAACTTTGGAGCATGGTGTGATTACTCTGAAGAGAATTATAAATGAGTCTTAATTTGTTCAAACTGTGATAATAGAAAAAAAAAGTGGTGACAATGGACCGACGGTTTGCGGATAGTTTATTAAACGTACGCGTTGACTAAAGTTCCCTCAAAGTTAACAAGATTGTCGAATTGTGTTCCAATTTACTTTTGAGCTTAAATAATAGGGGAGGTAATGAGAATGAAATTTCTCTATATTCAGTTAGCTGTGCCCGAAACTTCGACCGTGAGAAAATGAGATTTGTGCTGTTAAGTCACAGATTAACTATAAAAGAAATATTTTCTGAGTAGGATAAAGAAGAGCATCAGATTTGTTAGTTTCCTTTATTTTCTTGAATCTCCTCACACACCATCACCACGTACATGGGGCTAGTCGTAGTAATCATTTCGACTGAGAGAAAGTTTGTCCCAGAAAATATCAAATAAATATATTCTATTATCAAACAATTAAATTAGCGGACTTTTTTATTATTTATCTGCGTGTATTTGTCAGATAGAATTTTGAGGTGAGCTATAATTATGTATAGTTTTGTTGATCCGTACGTACCCTCACTACCATAATTTTTGGTTTCAGCCCCTGTACTATGGAATAAAATGGTACTAGTGTGGACAAAAGGTATCCTATCAGTCAACTGATGACATAATCTACTACTACATAGTCGCGAACAAACAAACAAAGATTCCGAAATTCACAGCTTTGTCTGCTGTATCATCGAGGAATATGTCACTTATCTAGATAAAAAGTGTTTATGTTAATCTATGACGTAAGCTATAACAATTCGAAGTTTGTTTCGAAAGCGTGCATGAGCTTTTTCGAAATGGTTACACAGATGTACAAAACTTTCCAAAACGTTTGGATTCTCATATCATCGGAAATTATGTTACTAATCCGGATATAAAATGTCCTGCGTTTTGTCCTCCTACATAGACTATGTGCAGTTTGGTTAAAATCTGTTAATTAGCTTTTTCATGTTTCGCTGACAGAGAGATAATTTTTTTAAAAAATTTACGTTTTAGACTCTTTTGGTTACTAATTCTCTGGTAATATGTTGCTTATCTGGATTAAAAAAAATCTATGCAATAATCAATGATTAAGTGGCATTTCATTAAGAACTATACAGTAGCTTTTTGTGATGCGCGAACAAACATACAGAGAGACAGAACCACAGACGAACAAGCAAAATTTTACAGTTTTGGCATCTCTATCATCAGATGTGTTCGCTGCAATTAGTATTTTTGAAATAAATTTCATGTATAGTCATACCTTTACTACAATTTTATTGAAGTGACTATCTGTGCCCTCCACTTCGTTATGCGGTATTAGAGATTTGTGCTGTTATCTCACAGATAAACAATCAAAGAAATACTGGATGTGTGAGAAAACGCGGAAGAGTAGCTATTTCACTATCTCTTTCTTGGATCGCCGATTTTTCTTCTGAATGTATACCCTATGCAATGTTTTCAACGCGCTTGATCGCATTATTTGCTTCTACCACTCCTTGAAACTACAACTAAGTGGGAAAAATTATGTTTGTATTCTTCACTTGGCTTCTCTTCGAACGTTATTAGTAATTGGAGTGCCTAACGTGTTTAGGGGCATATTGCCTTATTTGTATTAGAAAAGTGACTCAAAAATTTTATTAGATCCTCAAACGCAAACAAATCAACACCCCATATAAATCAGTTATTGCCTTAGTCATTTCGACAGCAAGAAAATTTCGGTAGACAATATAAAATTTCTTGTGGTCTCAAAACCTTGGCTCCAGTTTATTACCTGCTATGCAATGCATCCCAATCATAACTGCGTAACCATAGTAATCGTAGCAGATAAAGTGGTCGTACAGATGTATTAGGAATCAAACCACGGAACCTCCTAGCATATATACATTGGCAAATCAAAGCTTTGCCAGACGTAAAGGTCAATTTTAAGTCCCATAAGAATTCCAACAAAGACCGCGATGTGAATCGCTAACTATCTATACTCCAGTCAGGTGCTTTAACCAACTGAGCCCCACACCATTCGCCAAAGAGGATTAGATGGATATACGACTAAATGGACATAAAATTTCCATAATTTACAGTTTTACCTGGCGTATCACTGTCAAAATAGGGTACTAATTTTTTATTTTAGTATTGGAATCTCTGTGATCGGGAAGTATAGTAATTAGCATAACACGTATTCTATAGCCTAATCGATGACATTAGCTATCACTATGTGCACTTTAATAAAACTTCGTCCACTTGTATCTATGTGATGCTTGGATATACCTAAAGACGGACGGAAATTATAAATTTTACGAATTTGTCATCTCTATCAACAGTAGTGCACACTGCAATCACTTTTTTAAAAATAAATTTAATCTACAGACACAAAATTTCTACAACTTCATTATATAGTATGGATTAGGCAATGGACTGCGGTCTGCACTGCGTCCAATGCCGCGCCATGTAGCCGCGTGCACCGCTGGAAAAAGGTTTCCTGTATGTTACATGGTCACTGTGGCAAGTTCCGTTGAAATCCGTTCATTAGTTTATGCTTTATGGGTGGACAGTCTGAAAAAAAAAACTAAAAATTTGCAGGTTTTGATTATGCATCGTACGGAATTTTGAAACTTCTCGCTATAAAAAGTATCCTATATCCTGACCGACGACATAAGCTTTAAGTATGTGAAGTATAAGGGGGCATCCATAAATTACGTGAGGAGTTTTTCTGATTTCCGAACCCCGCCCCTGTGGTGAGACTTCGTGAGATCTGGTCCGACCCCCCTCCCCCTCTGGGGAGATCTGGACCGTGAGACCCCCCCCCCTAGAAATCGCCCTAGCAAGTTTTTGAGACTTTTTATTAAGGTCTCACCTTCCAAAGCCGGTTACCCCCCCGCTTTTCGACGAAATACCCCCATAATATAGACTTCATGTCATTTGTAGACTTTTTTTTTAGTTCTGCAGTCCAACAAAAATTTACAAACCCTCACGTGAGATTTTCGTTGATCCCCTTCCCCCTTGGTGAGATTACGCCGGACCCCCTCCCCCCATAATTAATGGACGCCCCCTAATTAAAATCCGTCCATTAGTTTCCCCGTGATACGAACGTACAGACAAAAATGCTAAATTTTACTGTCTTGTCGTCCTAACATAGGTAGTGTTCATGCAGTTGCTCTTTTTGAAATTAATGCAATCAACAGATATAAGTTTTCTATTATTTTATTATGTAGATTTTGAAATGGGATTATATTATATACATTCAAGTAACAGTAAGACTAGCTTAGATTCTGCATTCAAAATAATGGAAGAAATATTAAACAGTTTCAAACTTTGCAGCCACAAATAGTATTAGAAACAAAAATCCATTTTAAGAAAAAATTATTTACCAATCGATATATAGTTTACAGATTTATTTGTCCTTCGGATACAGAACTGATTCAATTAATGGGTTAGGGAATTCTGTATAAATTCGGTACCATGGAGGTTTTTTTTTTTTTTTTTTTTTTTTTTTTTTTTTTTTTTTTTTAGGAATTTTGCCCGTAGCTTTCACCCCCCACGCCTTGGCTGAAATATAATTTATTGTGCCCTCGTATTGTTCCCATCTTTATTTATGATCCTGGTGGTTTTAACCTAATACTTCCGGAATTAATTTTGTTTTCTTCCGTTGGCCTTAAAGGTGGTAATAAGAAAATTGCTCCCTCGGAGCTAATAAATATCTATTGCTTAGCAAAGGGAGGTTTTTCATGTTACTGCAGTTTTTCATTAAAAAATGCATAGGCTTTGCTCTCACTAGAAAATATTGTACAGTTTCCAATGGTGATATAAATTTAGCAGCCTAAAATGTAATCACCATATATTCCTGGTCTAATTTCCATTGATAGGTGGGCATTGGAAAGGAAATTTGGTGCCTGGATGTAGCGTAGCGACGGTCATTTGTCTGTCGGGTTGTGGGAGAGCAAGGCGTAAGCTATCCAACGTCTCTCCTTCAATAAAGTATGACAATAAAGTACGCTCCAGGGCCTTATGCACAGAAAACATAAATCTGTGGCATCTTAGAGCAATAGTTTTACGTCAATTGCTTTCAAAATTATTATTATTATTATTTTTTACTTAATACTATGTTTCCGGGTTATAATTCAAAACTATTTTCGAAGACTGAGAGAAATATATTTTCTTGACTTTCATATTAATTCTCATAATTTCCATTTATCAATCAAAAGCACATAGATTATAAATTCATTTGAAAGCAAATAGTGTCAAATCGTCTGTTAGATTTAATATAAAAATTTAAATTATTGTTGTAGAGTTACTGGTACATCTGTGAATTGGTGGCGTCAATTACTCTATTTAATCTTTTAAAATAAACATAAAAACGCGATAAGCTCAAGTTGTACACACTTTTGCAGCAAAGATCGCCATTTTTTCGATATACATAAGCACTATGAAAGAAAATGTTGGTTAAAAGAGTAGCTACTAAAGCATATATCCGTACTAGTCATTATCAGAAAAAAACATATTTTATGATTAATCACTTATAGATTCAGCACTAATTTTAAGTATAACAGCATTTTAACATAAAAATAATAATTAAGCTGTTCAAAAATTATTTCTACATCCTATATCTATCTATAAGAGCCTATATTGCAATGATTGCATTTTAGTTTGCATTAAAATCGTGAAATAAAAAAACATTTCATGATTATTCCATATTGCAGACTCTATGTTGAAATGTCAGCCGTACCAAGTCGGTATATGAGGATAGTAAATATCGTTGTTGTGCATAATCACCTATAGCCTCCGGATTCACATATTATGTGCATAATATTGTGAAAAGGTTAAATGGGAATTGTAACCATGTTGTAGATGATACCGTCTGTATTAGAAAAGAATAACCAATATATCTCTCGCAGAAGCCTGATCGTTTTTTTTTTTTTTTTTTTTTTTTTTTTTTTATTTATTTTTCTATGTCAGGTTAACACTGCGTTGCTAACGTACCGATTGTCAGTGTGCGACCTACTCCTGTGAGTGACCACTATTCCGCCATTGCCCTTACAGGAAACACAATCATCTGTCTACTTCAACTGAACGAACCAATTTCAAACAGTACCTAACTTCTTTAAACAGAAGAAACATCTATCGTGAACAGTCGCTTGCGGAATTACGCATCGCGAATATGTCCCTGAGGGTAAAGGAGTAAATTCTGATTCCTGCTACAATGTTTTGAAACGAACGTCTCAGGGAAGAGTTTCGTGAGAAACGACAGCAACTCTGAACAAGAACACGTGAATGATTCATGATAACATTGCACCCATAACAATAGGGTTGCATTATCACCGCACTCCTAACCCCATCTTTATCCAATTTTTACCTCTTCTACCCTGCTCAAACTTCTTCCAGTTTCAGAAAATCACTTTTAAGTTACAGAAGTTACCTTTTTTGTGACGGAGGAGAAGATCCAAGGCAAATCGCATAGGTTGCTTAGCGAAACTTCCAGGAGGTATTTCAGAAATGATAAAATTGTGGGATCGGTGTGTAGCTTTACAAAGAAAAAACTTAGAAGTGGATGGCGACCAAATTTAAATCAGGAAATTCTTTTTCGTTTCATGGGACTAGTGTTAGAATTTCATGGTCACACCTCGTTTAAGTTAATAACAACAGATCATAATTATTTTTCACAACTAGTCCTCCGGTGGCTCAGTGGTTAAGGGGTTAAGATGTCTTACTGGAGATCGAAAGGTCCCCGGTTCGATTCCCTGTCTCGACGGGGATTTTCATAGGCCATTAAGCCATTAAACTCTGGTATAGCTTGCTGTGCAATGTGAAGTACGCCAGAACGCTTCCGTGATGCGAATTCCACGTTATACTGTAGGTTTCCTGTATACGGTAGGATAGCCAGATTAAATTACGACAGGGGAGGATTAAGCAGCCAATAGAAACACTGTCGCCAGGTCATTCACAACTTCGTGATCCATACCAGGGTGTTAAGTGCAATTGAAGTACCTATTGGTTTACAAATTATTGATGCAATTGGAGATTAAAGATGTAATAATCTTTACGATTTTGCATGACATTTCCAGAAAAAATACATAATCCTATTCTATATTTGCAACTAAAAAATCAGTATCATTTAAAATCAATATTCAGTGCTCTATTCACCTTAAAGCCACATTGTAATTGTTTTATTTTGGTGTGTTGACAAACAAGCCTACTGTAAGGTACCAATACCCTTCTACATGTCTTAATTACTATGTGTTTAGCTAGTAAAATAGGTACTTCTTCTCTTTGCTTACTCAGCGATTTGTGGTGGCAGTGTTTCATTACGTGATCGACTAAAACGCTTGACAACTACCCTGCCACAGTTCACAGCAAAGTTGTAACGCGCCTTGGTAAGGGGAGTTTGTCTCTGGGTACTAGGAGTGTTTAGAACGCTTGGATACGAAAGCACGTATCGGGCTTGGCAGTAGACGTGTGGGGAAATTGGAGCTGAGAGTTGTAGTCGGGTAGTCGTTGCCTAGTAGTGACGTGGAGGCAGTCCATTCCGAAAGCGAGCCGAGCTATAGGAGTCAGGCTGTGGCAACACAGATCCAAGTTCCTATCCATACACACATAAAGCAGGTAGTGGACAGAGAAGAGAGAGCGGACGGCCACAAGGGCCGACGATAAATTTCACTTGATGGTTTCCCTATCAACGACAAAGAATTTGACTGCACTAGGGAAGAGCTCTCCTCTAGACTCAGCTGTGAAATCATTTCAAAGAAGGTGGTGGCTGAGGTGATGGAAAGCTTTAAAATAAAATAAAATTATTATTAAAAACTGAAGTATTATTTAAGTTTCCATTCAATGACTACCAATAAAAGCATTTAGTTTTGTGGCTCCGTCAACTGAATAATACCTCTAACTTTTCTTTAAAATTTCACAAGCACACAGAATTCCGCACTGCTTCAGCAACTCGATATACACAATCTAGTCTTGAATGCCTTTCTCTTTTGCATCGCACCTACCATCAAAATGCCAAATACACAAAACTGTTGTAATTTGAGTGCGTGGGGGCAGAACAGACATCAAAACTATGTTTAAGCATATGGATTTCTTTCCCGAAATCATAACTAATGATAAAACATAAAGAAGCTAGTATTAAAGCACTAGAATTTAAAAATAGGACGAGCGTTGATCTGTACAATATCCGTTTGTAGTGTATTAAGTTGTTTAGATTACGCCATTGTGCCAACAAATGTGAATAGAAACAAATTAATTGAATCTCAAATATCAGAGACTTCTCAAATTTCACATAAAGTGATCGAGTAGCACAGAGTATCACGTAAACTGACTCACACAAACCGAGAGACAGATTTGTGTCAAATAGGTTGTTTACTTAATATTTGTTTCACCATTGTACCTAGACAGTACACTATGGACGTTCAATCAACCTCCTGGAATGCAGAAGGCCAAGTGAAGTGAATTTCCTTCTCTCCAGTGTATTCAAACTTCAGTTTACCCAAATTTTGTAATATTAACGTTCTTAACTGCAATAATATTCCGACTAATCTGAAAAATTTCCCGGGATTATACATGTAGCAACCCAATATACCTCTTCATAAAATGTTACCTATTCAGGTCAGTAACTTGTAGTATTGCAACAAGCGACCTCTTAATTATTTGAATTCTACTCACGTAAGTTGATATTTGGTATGTTGCTAGTACCACGTATGTAGACAGATAGGTTTCCACTGTTGTGGTACTACTTAGGTTTATCGTTTTTTCATTTTCTATAATAAACTTTTTGTGACTTTCCTTAACTTGCCCTTGTAGTGTGGTAATTACTTCTCAGACACTCTTCCTGTTTAAATGACGATCCTGCTTTAGAATTTTCTTCCATCTTACTCTTCCTTGATAAATTGGTTAAAAGAATTCACGAAAACATTTAGCTTGATATTTGCTTTAGAGAATGTAATGTAATATAAGATGATACTGTTTTATTGATGACACTATAACTTAGAATCTAAATCTTTTACAAATATCTTATTCACTGTCTTAGCCAAAAAAGTAATAAGCAGTATTATTGCTTATGAAAACAAATCAGCTTATTTTATGATGATTTTAATATGGTACACAAATGGCCTGAAGTATCCTGTATGTTGATTAGTAGGTCTAGGTAATGTGATTCTCCGAGCAGACAGGTAGTAACGGGAAGCAAACACAAAGCATGTCTGGCAACACAGGGCAGGAGCACGCGCCACTGGGCCAATGAATAAAAGATACCGACCCATTCCACTCCAGTCGGCCACCGGCACTAAAACAAAGTAGCCGAGGCGAGCCGACATCTTCATCCGGCCGCTCACCACACCGCATCCGGCGCTCGGACCGATAGGCCCCGCTCGAGGAGAGCTCCCTCTCCAATCTACCCCCACTCCATTTGCCGGCTCCCACCTATCTGTGTGAGCGAAAAGATCTTAAAGGAATAACAAGGAAAACGTTCCCTTTCGAATTCAAATATTCGGGAGGCCATCCGCTCCGCTGCTTGCTCAGCATATTCTGGTCGTACACATGCCCTTTGGGTAACGCGCGCCCCATCGGCTATAAAGCCAACCACTGTAACGCCCCGCTGCCAGCCGCATAAAGAAGTCGTAATACCTAAACGGCCCGCGGGGTCCACTCGGACAGCAGCGTGAAATATGCTCCGCATCTCACTAGTGGCGCATGCAAAGGCGTTGTCTGTACCTCAGTGCAGGAAAAGAACTGTTGCAGAGGCATCCCAGATGGACATAACAGTTATCGACAAACTCAGTCAAAAGCTAGGTTCAGGTAGTTTTGTGTTGTAGCTAAATAGAATCGAAGTATGTTTCACAATGATTTTAAAGTTCTTGAAGGCCTGTTTATAATCTTAGAGCTTATCCGCTATGTAGATGAAAGTCCTTTAACATGGGAATGTTTGAGTCTCTGAGTTTCTAAAGGATTTTGCTGAGAACCCGGTTTGAACTGTGTACGCCAAGATAGTAACAGATTGTGGACTGAATCAAACCAGTCGAAAGACTGACGAAACAAAGAACAGAAAGCACAGGAAAAAAAAAAAAACGAAAAAATTGCGTGTCCGTTATGTATAAAATTTCGTTCAGTAATTTTTGTATTAATAATATGTTGATGTTTTGCCAAAACTAGAATAACACACAGCACTATATTAGAATTAGCCAACACAGAAGGTGGTAATAATACTTGAATGATATTTAACAAAGTATCTGGCAAGCCTACGACTGTCACTGTCAACTACAGCACGGATGAAATGAATTAATACAATACGCTCAACCAAAAATCTCTGGATGTTGACATTTTTTACAACGCTTTCTTCAAGTGTAAAAGAACATTACTGAAAACATTGTATAGACTAAAAGTTGTTTATATACCAGTTTTATTTCACTTTACTTATAAAATGTGACGAAAATTTAAATTCTCTTTTCGTACTTTTGTTTATAAGAATTTAATATTTTAGACTTTAAAACCATTATCTGAATGTGTGTGCTATTTTAAAAAATAAAGTAAATTCGTTTGGTCTTACAACCTGGTGAGAGAGTTACAAGTCCCAGTCACCCCGCCTCCGTCGTGGCAGCACCGACAGTTGATATCGAATCCGAGCCACAGATCATCCCAGCATGCTTCACATGACAAGACCACACTTTTGCCTTACTCACGTAGCTAGCAGGCAATTTTGTTTTTCTTTTTCTTTCAAAAAAAAAAAAAAAAAAAAAAAAAAAAAAAAAAAAAAAAAAAAACTATATCTCTTTGATTAGAGTCATAGCTTATTTCATTAACCGTAGATTACATTCTTAAGTAATAGAATAATACAATAATAAAAGTTGCAACCCAATCTCATCGAAACAGTTTCCGTTATAAAATCTTAATGAAGGAAAAAAAGGTTACAGGGGCACAGGGAAATTTTTAATTCAAAGGTTGTCACACCTACATGGAGGGGGTCTATAACAGTCAAATCGAGCCCCACTCCAATTCAGTCCGTTGAGATATGTCGTCGGAGAAGGAGCTCCATCAACCTCCGCAGGAACCGTTCGGTCTTCAAATTCCTCACTTTGCGGCAAGAATCCGAGGCTGAAATCCATCGTCAGCTTGTGGAAACCTACGAGCCTGATGTAATGTCACGTCAGTACGCTTCCATGTGGGTTAGGTTGTTTAAGGAAGGTCGCACTGACATACATGATGAAGAAAGGAGTGGGAGGCCGTCTCTCGTTTCAGAAGCGCTTCTCAAGGAAATTGATGAAACAATTCGCAGTGTTCGTCGTGTGAGTATTGAGAACCTTTATGAAATGTTCCCACACATATCTCGTAGTTTCATGGGTGAAATTGTCTAAAAAAAATGCTTGATTACAGCAAATTGGATGCAAGATGGCCGCACGTGAATTTCTTGAACGTTATGAAACGGACTTTGAGGCATTTCTTGACTCACTTGTCACTGGTGATGAAACTTGGGTTTGTAACTATACTCCCGAGTCCAAAAGGCAGTTCCAACAATGGCGTCATACCTATTCCCCAAGTGCCAAAATGTTCAAAGTGCAGTTGTCAGAGCGGAAGATTATGGCATCTGATTTTTTTACAGAAAAGGTGTTTTGTTTGTGGATTTCATCGAAAAAGGGACCACCATCAATGCTGTCGCTTATTGTGAGACCTAAAAAATTAAAAAAAAGACGATTGAAGACAAAAGGAGATGCTGACTCGAAGTGTGTTGCTCCTAGACCCCACACGGCTCGTGTCACCCAGGGCCTCCTTGTATCCTTTGGATGACATGTTGTAACACACGCGCCCTCGTAATATCATATTTTCACCAAATTAAAGGAGGTTTTGGCGGAAAACGTTTTTCCAACGATCAGGATGTGAAAGAGATAGTGGAAAATTGGTTTTTGGATGTGGAAAGGAGCATGTACGAGGAGGGTACACAAAACTGGTTCCCAGCCTTAAGAAATGCATCGAACTTGATGGCGACTGTGTGGAGAAATAAAGACATATTTTGTAAATTTGATTGAAATATACTATTTTTTCGATTTTTAACAGCATTTGCAACCATTTTTCTGGATATCACTTGTATGTGCATGCACCTTTGCTCTTTTTTATTAATCTGCTACGGAAGTGACATTTGTAAACAGATCGTAAATATGTAATATTACCAGTAGTAAACAAAAAATTCTCTTCAATGGATGAGAAAACAAACGTGAACTTTAAATCAAAGCACATATCCTTTTGGCTCAACTTGTTACTCACTGACTTCCGTGTTAATCACATCTCTACTATTCCATTATTCACCAACTCTAAGTTATCATACAGATTCACATACTCGTATTATGAAAGTACAGGTCGCTAGGTTATGTCAATTCATCATTCAGATCAGGAGTGGCCAACCCGCGACCAGTGGACCACATGGGGCCCGCCTTGAACATTTTTCCGGCCCGCGAGATTCATCACACTTTTACAAAATATATTTATTTTATATTGGCAAAAGTACTGAAAACAAATGTATTAAAAAATACATTATTTTCGCATCCACATACTCAAAAATTATCTTTCGAAATTATGAGTATCATTATTAATATATTATCTATGTTTACATGTAATAATAATAGAAAACACAACAATAAATCATTATGTTTCAATTTTTCACTCCAAAAAAAAAAATTCTATAGTGGGTCTAAATCTAATATGGGGATATATAATTTTATATGCGGCCCGCGGAGTTATAATCCATATCCAAAGTGGCCCGAGAGATCATTTGGCTTGGCCACCCCTGTTATAGATCAATACTAGCAGTTACATACTACCATTGTATTTACATTTGACAGAATATCCACTATATTCGTTTGAATCCACAAACGTAAGTAACGGCCACAAATTATCAGAACTGAGCTAAGAAGCTAATGAGGGCCAACATGCAAAGCACGTTGCATTAAAAGATGGTTCAACACCTAACTTTTGGCGTTTGATGGGCAGTTTGCATATTTCCCACCCAGCAGATACAACAGTGTGTTTATAGAATGTCAACAGCATTCCAGAATATTCTCTAATCACTTCCACGAAGTTATAGGTAGCAAATGTACTTAAAATACTTTAAGTTACAGGAAAAGATGTTAATACAGTTTGTGTTGGTATCCGACTAATCTCGGATTATAAAACCGTGTATTGTTTTTCCCTCCCACGGCGTGTGGTTTTACCCCGTGCTTTGATATAAATTTTGTCTAACAAACTTACACATACCTATTATTACTACAGCTGCCACTGAAGCCTAGCAACGAACTTAATTTCAATTATTTCGAATTCATGTTATATATCATGTATTGTAAAAATTATTGCCATTGCAGTTTCTGGCTTTCCACTCAGAAATTTTTACCCTCTGGGTTAAGCTTATTTGGAAGCCTGAAAAAATCCCCTGGCCTTTCGCTGAAAAGAGATTCAAAATACTGACAAAACTGCAAATAGCGACCACAAAAAATGAATTAGCTGCATTAAAGATTTAAGGGGGAAAGCCAACCTGGCAGAACAACCACCACGTGAAAAAAAAGAGGATTTTAAACGGGCGCTTAAATAACTGTTACATCGGCGACAGCGGCGAAACATAATACTTGGAGCATAAATAAGCTTCCGCAAATCCGCTCGTTACTCACCGTCCGGCAACTGGAGGGAACTTTTTGTTTCGTTTCCACTTTCACTCGCCCTTTTGGAGACTGAAATCCGAAGCGCTAGTGTAAATACGCGCAGCTCTTAGAAGACGCAATTTACTTGCGCGCGGAGCGCGAGTGCCGACGGCGGAAACAGGAAAAAAACTGAGCAAAAAGCAATGCGCGTCGGTGCGCGTCGCTTTTTTCTCTCTCCCAGCCTGCTTGGCGACCATTCATTAGGGACACGCGTACGTCCTAAACGGGGGCACCTCCACGCTAATAATCGTCAGTCTACGTACTCTAATCTGATGGGAAAAATAGCAATGTTTTCAAAACACATTGAGTGGCCCACATATCTTAAAGAGTTCAGTATACAAATCATAAGCGTTTTACAATAACAGACAGCGGCATATGCACCAACAAGAATTCATATTGAATTTTTGTTCTGCACTTCAATACAGCTGTTTTTTCCTCCTAATAATGTTACTGGATGTGTTAGATACTAATGACGTACGCAACCCCATACGCCTAGTTTATATTACTTGACCATTAGAAACAGGAAAGAAATTTAAATTACATACATAAAACCAAAATATAATAGCGCAGACAAATATTCATCTAAAGAGTTGCTTTAAAATTGATAATTATGCTTACATTATTGGAACTGCTGATATTTTGCGCCAAAAATGGAGGTGCAAAACATATGTTGTGCAGTTCACTTATAAATTCTTATTTCACATTGTACAGCGTAGTTGTATTAATATTTTATCAACACATTCAGTATTACACAATGTTTGTTACTGTGAAATCTGCAGTTTCAGGAGTATGTGAAAAGGTAAAAAAAGAAGTGCGTGCGGCATTATTGATCAGCATATTATAAAGGTTCTTTGGATGGTTTATATTACTAATTCATTAATTAAAAAAGTCCACCAAAAACAAGGTTATGTGAAAATGTTCGTTTATTTTGAACAAATCAAAACAAGTCTCCGACATTCACAAGCATAGTTGTTACAATCCAAAGATGCAATCGAAAACTGAATGAAAAACTTGCATGAATGTCTCTGTAACACTGAATTAAAACTTAATGCAAACTAAACTCTCTGTCCAGGCGATCTGTTTATATAGAGTCTATCGAAATTACGAGAATTCTTCAAAGGCATCCGCCCGATATTTCTCGATCATTAACAATCACTCAAACAATCAAACATATTAAAAACAATCGGAATTGATACAAAATTAATTAATAACATTACAAAGTGATCAGAAATGGTAATTATAGATACTTCAATACAAAATTATTTACAGAAATCCTTTCAAATGGTGGAAAATTGTCCTGTAGACATCGTAACTTACATTTATACATGGAATTACAAACTTTTAATAAATTTTCTTGCATCATTCGGTTCTTAAACATATTAAATGGTCTTTAAATAATTTTCTTACCTAAAACAAAGTCTATATACACTTATTTACAAGAAATTACAAAATAAACATATCAAATCACTTTCAAGCAAACTTTGGCTCACTACAAATATTTCATACAGCATAATACTATTCAAAATTCAGGTATTAGGGCTGTTACAACCCCTCCCCAGGATTCACTTAATTTTACACAGATAAAATTGATTGAATCCGTCACGAATCTAAGCAGGTTGAATGTACACATAATGCAGACATGAACAGATTACAATCAGTCAACCATAATGACTTTTACAATGAACAAATACAATTCTTCATTACATACAACTGCACATAGTCCATGACACTGATTTTGTTTACAATAATTGTCTTTTCTCAGGTCCAATCATTTTATCATTTACTGTTTTTACACAACAAACGTTCAATGCCATCACCTTAAGTTACAATTTTTTCACTCCAAATTACACACTTGATGTCTGCTTGTTAATTACACCAGTCTGTTTACATTTTATAGCTGATAATTTGTCATCTCAATGTAGAAAGTCACAACATCATGAAAATATCAAAATTTTCTACACAAAACTGTCACAAATTATACATTGAAATGCTTACATCTGCATCTGAGCTTAAGTACTCACACAAGCTATTTACATGCATCAATTGACATACTTATTTACAAAACTAGATATTTACAGGCTATTGACCCCTCCCCAAACCATGCATTTCAAATAATTCTCATAAGTGGGTTCCAGGATTTCCCTGGAAACCCAGAACCATGTAAGTTACTTTTTCCTAACCTTCCAGTTTTCTTCAACTTTTGTATACCCATTTAATATTACATTTCTATTCTCACAAAGCTTCATTATATACATACAGAAACACAAACTTCCAATCATCTCAGACAACAGACTTTGGTACAACCACGCAACAGCTGAGACATACAATGGTTCTGTTTTAGCAAATTGATTGTCACTTAAAAGCAATGCTGTTGACTCAACTGGTAATACAAATTTATTATTCTCACTACTACAGTTTAGTCTATCATTACTCCCAACCCCACTCTTCATCATCTGATTACTACTTAAACATGCCAAATTATATGAATCAGTACCTAAAACTGTTTTAACATCTGGCTTACTGACTTCATCCACCAAATAATTATTTTTCTCAGCAACTACTACTTCACTATCAGCTTCCACATCAAAGAGAGTACAAAACATAGTGTCATCTAAATCACATTCTGTACAATTTTCCAAATTAGAAACTGGTTTCAGATAAATCCATACTCCCACCCATTTCTTCAATGTCATCATCTACACCAAATAAAGAGCTAAATAACGTATCCGCTAGGTCAAAATTAGGACATTTTTCCAACTTAGGGATTGGTACATAAGGCTTTTCAACCTCTCTCTCTTCAGAAGACAAATACTTTGACTTACAACTCTCCTCCTCATCTGGGTCTCCTATCCACACAACTGTATCCCCTTCATCTTCAAGATATCTGAGAAACTCCTCAATTGCAGCACTTCTACAAACTTCATTACCACCTATACTAGCACACATAGTCCCCACTAGGCTATTCTGGATCTTACCCGTTTCCGATAGCCACAC
Organism: Vandiemenella viatica; assembly: GCA_031002005.1. NCBI lineage: Eukaryota > Metazoa > Arthropoda > Insecta > Orthoptera > Morabidae > Vandiemenella > Vandiemenella viatica. The sequence goes on from JARYHS010013630.1 coordinate 249,497,620, forward strand.
TGTAGTATGCACTATAAATTCTGCACCCTTTTTGTAATTAAGCAGTGACCATTTCGAAAATCTTCTACATGAAAATTATTACTTTCGCACACTGATTCTAGTGATAAGGTACTATGGTGGTCCCCTTCCCGCTTTATCTTATTATCAACCTTTACATCATCAACATCATTAATTACATCTATCATAACCTTATCCTGAACTTCACTTGCTGCTACCTCCACCTCTTCCACTAAATCTTCTCGGGGATTATTCATGAAAATGGAATTAACACTATAGCAGTTGGTACCTGGACCCACCATCTTACCCACCACTGCGGGGCCCGTCACAGAGGTGGTCTTTAGTTTGCCTGCCCCCCATGCTGCCATTCCCTTTCAGATTGAGGGTTCTGTTCTCTCACTTCCCCATTATCATGTCTTCTTGCGTAATTATCACGATCCCGTCCCCTTGATCTACCATCCCTTGAACCATTACCCCTTCTAGGTGGACTTCTGCTGCTCCTCCTATGGTATTGATGGTGGTGATGTTGTTCATTGAATGACTCCTGGGCATCCAAGCGTCTCAACAATTCAGAAACTCTATCCACATTTACTACGTCCAACGTGGCAATTAAATTCCTTGTTTGCTGAGGTAGCCTAGCTCCTATCAAATCAATGAATTCTTCCTCTCCATAAGGATGGTCTAAATACTTACAACGGATCCAACATTTATGAAAAAAATCATGCTGAGTTTCCCTACCAGGTTTATAGGGCCTCCCAGTCATCAACTCTCTCTTTTCTTGAATCTGCCTGCTTGTCGACCAAAAATGTTTCAAAAAGTTTTCTTTAAATAGCTTGTAGTCAGTCACTTCCCTAGCTTGTCTATCACCCCATGCCCTAGCATAAGATTTTAGATGTTTACCCACAAGTGCAATTTTCTTATTGTCGGGTAACAAATTAAAATAGTCTGATCTTTCAAAATTATCTATAAACTCAATAGGGTGAAGTCTTCCACTATCATCATAGAATTCAAATTCTTCCTTAATGTCAGCACTGATAACTGGATTACCTGTTAAGGGAATCTGACTTAACTGAACCTGTAACCCAGTAACCTTTTTTTCTAACTGATTTACATTACTTTCTAATCCATGCGCTAACTGTTCCTGTTGCTGCACCAATGTATTAACATTTTTCCCTATACCAAACACTTCCTGTCTCAACTCATTAGTTTTAACATCATTAGCTTGGAATAAAGCAACATATTCCTCCCTCATCTTATCACAATTTTCACTGACTTCCTTCACCTCTTTATAAATCAAATTTTCACATTCAGCCTTATTCTGTTCACAAAATTTAGTAACCTTTTCAATTTTCTCCTTACATTCTGTTACTACCTTCCCCAATTTAGAATCTAAATTGTTAATATCTTCCTTGAATTGAGAGCTAAAACCCTGAAATTGCTCTGCGATTTTAACATCAAAACATTTAGTCAAATCAGAGAATGTTTTATCATTGTTTTGTTGCAGTTGAGAAAACTTATCATTAATTTCAGAAAATTTGCTGTCAAGATTTAACTCATTTTTAAATTCAGAAAATTTGCTATCAAGATTTAACTCATTTTTAAATTCAGAAAATTTGTCATCCAATTTGGAAAACTTACTGTCAGTATCACTTTTTAACTCATTTCTAAATTCAGAAAACTTACTATCAAGTTTACCATCAAGTTCAGAAAATTTTGCATTAAAATTGGTTACAAATGACTCTAGAAAAGCTTGCAGGTTCTGATTATCAGCCATATTCAATTAGTTATGAAGTCAATTTGAAAAGAAAGCTTGATCGAAATTTTGCCAATCTGCCACAGAATAACATACAAGAACAAATACTGGAATATTCAGTACTTACTTTTGTATCACTTAACCACTTTTCGTCACACTAAATTTCAGCTATCAGCACTGAGCAACACTTTTTTCACTGGTTAACACTGAATCACACACACAAAACACTTCACTGCTGGAAGACGACGATTTCCATACCGAGCGTGGTGGTGTAACGGATAGCGTTCTGGCCTCGCATTCGGGAGGACGGCGGTTCGAATCCCCGTCCGGGCATCCAGATTTGGGTTTTCCATGGTTTCCCCAAATCACTCCAGGTGAATGCCGGGATGCTTCCTTCAAAAGGCCATGGCCGAATTCCTTCCCATTCCTTGCCCCCATCCTTTCCCGTCTCTAAAGACCACGTTGTTAAAAAGGGACGTTAAACTGTAAAAAAAAAAAAAAAAAAAAAAAAAAAAAAAAAAAAAAAAAAAACGATTTCCATGGCCCGAAGAAAGCCCTCTTGCTGACGGAAAATTTTTCCTGGTTCCCGACGGAAAATCTCCGCCTTAGGCCGAAGAAGGTCCGCCTGCCGTCAGATCCGTGTCGCAGCAGGTCGAAATTTCCTCGCAGGCCACGTTCGCCCGTCGCCGACAATCCGTCGCAATTCTCTGCAGATTCTTTTTAGAAGATAAACATCCCACTGATGTTTAAGAACTTCTCGTCCTGTTACGGTCGCCATATAAAGGTTCTTTGGATGGTTTATATTACTAATTCATTAATTAAAAAAGTCCACCAAAAAACAAGGTTATGTGAAAATGTTCGTTTATTTTGAACAAATCAAAACAAGTCTCCGACATTCACAAGCATAGTTGTTACAATCCAAAGATGCAATCGAAAACTGAATGAAAACTTGCATGAATGTCTCTGTAACACTGAATTAAAACTTAATGCAAACTAAACTCTCTGTCCAGGCGATCTGTTTATATAGAGTCTATCGAAATTACGAGAATTCTTCAAAGGCATCCGCCCGATATTTCTCGATCATTAACAATCACTCAAACAATCAAACATATTAAAAACAATCGGAATTGATACAAAATTAATTAATAACATTACAAAGTGATCAGAAATGGTAATTATAGATACTTCAATACAAAATTATTTACAGAAATCCTTTCAAATGGTGGGAAAATTGTCCTGTAGACATCGTAACTTACATTTATACATGGAATTACAAACTTTTAATAAATTTTCTTGCATCATTCGGTTCTTAAACATATTAAATGGTCTTTAAATAATTTTCTTACCTAAAACAAAGTCTATATACACTTATTTACAAGAAATTACAAAATAAACATATCAAATCACTTTCAAGCAAACTTTGGCTCACTACAAATATTTCATACAGCATAATACTATTCAAAATTCAGGTATTAGGGCTGTTACAATATCCTTCAGCCTCCGAGTGACAAAGCTTAGATTTGCCACACACGCGTCTCTGTCGTGATTGCCGGTCACAGGGGACCTACAGGTTTACATGGAATCGTAACTACGTGGAGTGCTACTGTACTTGACATGAACAAAGCAAATCAATGCCAGAGGTGAAGGTCGGTTTTAAGGCCCACAAAAATCCAATCCGAGACCAGGATTTAAACCATTTACCTTGTGCTCCCCAGCCAAGCGCGTTAGCAAAATCATGAGGTGACTATAAATTTCACGTACTGCTTCCGGACATAACTATGTCATGAGCAAAATTTTCAGATGATGGTATAAGCAGTGTGACATTGCAATTCAGAAAACTGGAAGAAAGACTCTCTTGGCGGAGGGGAAAAGATCCAGATCTTAACTGATGTAAATGATTGAAATTGTAACTATTAGCGAAATATGTTCTTATCTTGAAGGACTAAACGTGAGACAATTAGCCCTACGTGAGTTACTGGAATTATGATAAACTCCCGCGCTTTAAAATTGTTTGAATGATCGAATCGATGATCTACAAAGATGAAAATCATTGATTAATTCTTTCTTGGCCGCTTTAATGTGCGCGAGTTGATCATAATTGCAGTAAGTTACGTATTGTTTGTTACATGAATTGTATCACTTTTAGTCCTTTGGGATATGACCAGTCTTCGCTGATAGGAATAATTTCAATCATTTACAACAGTTAATATCCATACCTTTTTCCTTCTGCCGGGACAGACGGAAGACTCTCCTCCAATTTTTGGAGTTACAATGTCACACGGCTTGTACCACCATCTGGAAATACGTTCGTGGAAATGACGTCATTACGTCCGGGAGCAGTGCGTGAAATTTATAGTCATCTCGTGATTTTCCCATTGTAGATTTGTTACTGACTAGGAACTACTTAGAACCCTGCTCTCATATTACGAGTTATGCATCAAAGGTTAACGTGTGGAGTCTATATTACTGACGTCAGCTTCCGTAATCCTGTGTGTTTGCACTCAATGGTTGACTCACTTTTTCGTTTAGTGCCAGACATTTAACTTTATATCGTCATGTTTACTGCTGATTTGATGTAACCCTTCATGTAACTATTTTGTGATGCATACCCGACATGTTTGTTGTTACGTGTGTAATTTAGATTCTTATCTACTAAACAATTCTGGTCCTTTAATCACATACAAGTAAACAAATAAAATGAACCACCCCGTATATTCCCAAGACAGCTTCAACTCGTCAGTGTCAGGACATGTATATTTTTATTTTTTTAAATTCTTCTCATGATTATAATAACCCTGTTAGTGTTCTGTTTCAGATGTTACATTTTTCTTCCTTTTTGGTATTCTCACTGTTTCTTTTCTCAAAATTATTTTTACCTATACAATAGAGTTCTACTCCATCATTATAAAAGTACAATGGTCTTTGATCATTGTTGCAGATCTTTCGTGTTGATACATGATTCTCATTAACAGAAACTGTGATTTATTCGCAAAAAAAAAAAAAAAAAAAAAAAAAAAAAAAAAAAAAAAAAAAAAAAAATCATCTAGTTTCTAAGATTCTCTACACGAAAGAAACGTTAATTAATAAACAGTTAATTTTTCTTTCATCTTTGGTATTCAAAATGCTGTACAAGGTATATTTATTAAGTCTACCTCTAGATTACGATTTAGATTAATATCAAGGAAACCCCCGTGAGGATATTGTTATCTGAAGTAAGCAACAAACATGGGAAATCTTGTTTGTCTATGTGTGACACAGAGGTTCCATGAAACCTAACCTAGCATTTCTGGCATACAGATAATCTTAGAGGAACTTCATTACCATTACGGGAGCGCAATTTTCACCGAACCTGTGGTAATGTGGTTTCAATCTCACTAACTGAGAAAGAAAACAGCTCAGCGACACCTCAGTTTACAAGCCACCTGTTATGGACTTCGATTTCACAGAGCACATGAAAACTGATTATAAGACACCAGTTTCGACTACCGGAGAAATTTTGGGGATTCTTAAAGTGAGAGTCCTATGAAAATAGTGCAAAGCTTAAGACCTGACTGGAAACAAACTAATTTAATCAACGATCAAAAATTTCCGCTATCTTTCAACACAGGCTGGTAAAGAAGAAATTATAACCCATGCAATATTTCCGTGTCATCCAGCATTCCAATATATTGTGATAAGCCGATGAGTGAACTAATTTCTCACTCGCGGCACAAACCTTTATCTACACTGTACGGCTATGAACATACTATTACCAGGTATTACTTCAAGAAGATATCAAAGGGAGTCAGAAAGTACGTTCAGGAGGATTTGGTAAAATTGCCATCTCAGACAGTGTTGTATGATACTTTCATCTACGTAATAAATGTCGATGATAGCAATGATCAGGTGATGCGTAACACATTACAGAGTAGTAATAGCCACGAAACTAAGTCCTTCTTTATGCCAATATTTTTTTAAAACGATATCTTTATTGAGAAAAATAGATAAAAAAAAGTTGATTAACCTGAAGGAGGCTATATACAAGAGGTTTAACAGCAGAAGAGTCTAAAAACTTTTCAAAACCACAGAGCTGCAAATCTTTGGCATCTCATTCGGGAGGACGTGGGTTTGAATGCCCCTCCGAGAATATATATTTGATTTTCCTATGGTTTCCCCAATCATACCAGGAGAATGTGGGAATGGTTCCTTCAAAGACACAATCAAATTTCTTCCCGTTCCGTGCCCCTGTCCTTTCACGCCTCCGATGACATCGACGTCTACGAGGCGTAAACCGAGACACAAAAAACGAAATCGAACAAAAGTAAATTTCCCGATGAAAAGTGGCTGGGTCGCTAATTAGCAGCTCGAAATGGTAAAACTACATTCCTGAATCACGGAGTACAATGGCTTGCGACTTTCCAATAACGGAATAGAAGATTGCAAGTTTCGCACTGAAACCGGACAGAGCAGCAAGCATCTATAAACTAAGGGTCGACTAGATAGAAAACATCTGTCACAACACACGATAATGGCTAGTATGCGTAACAAAAGCGGGAATCATCAGTGCGCCTATTTCAGAGATGTAGAGTAAAGATAAGTAACTTCCTCCTAAGGAAGGTGGGAAGGACCCTGTTCAGTCTGCCAGTAAAGGCCCCTGCCAGGCAGACCTCACACACAACGCGCCTGCACGCCGGGATACATATACGCCTCCAAACAGGCGCAGAGGCATCAAAACAAATAGAATCATCTAGAAGCTAAGTGGGACTATTTCTTACAGAGGTCGCCGTACTACCACACAACGAAATTCCTGCGCCAGGCCGCCTATATAAGCGTAGCCGGCCGCTCCACCGCCAGTTCCAGCCTGACCGCTGAACCAGCGTCAACTACAGAAGACCACCGGAAGTTCGCGAGAAGTAGAAGCCGTCACTTTACCCCGGATCAGGACCAGGCTGAAATTCTCGACGGTCTTCTGATAACTGTACCCGCATTTGTTTATGGTTTACCTGTTGTATTGTGTACCGAGTAATAAACTTCAAGGAACCGTTAAGTGTAGTTCACTTCAGTGGCGACAAGGTTGGGATAAGAACTCTCGACCATCATGGCTACGCCAGCAGCACCTACGGAATGGCAACAGTTCCTCCAAGGACTTCTACATCAGTTCTTCGAATCTCAGAGACAACTGATTGCGGAAGTCAGGAATCTGCGCCAACCCACGGCCCCGCCTCCGTTCCCAGCATTCAACGACGACGTCGAGGAATGGGAGACCTACGAGAAGCGCATAAGACAACACTTCGCAATTCACCACATAACCAAAGAAGAAGACCAACGTGCATATTTCCTTTCCTGGAACCAATCGAAGATGTATGTCTTGCTCACCAAACTTCAGCCACAAGACCCCGACACCCTCACCTTCACGACCATCTGTACGACACTGAATGCATACTACAGACGCCGGTACCATGTCGTCGCGGCCCGCGTCGAATTCTATCAATGCCGGAAGAAGCCCGATCAGACGTATCGCCAGTGGGCGGCCGAACTCCAAGGCCTTAGCAGAAAATGCAAGTTTCAAACTCGTTGTTCCCACGAATCCTACGCCGACGACAAGGTGCGTGATCACATCATACAGGCTGCACCAGATGCCGTACTCCGGCATGACGCCCTCAAGTTAGAGGACCCATCCCTGGAGCAGGTCATCGAACTTGCCTACAAATTCGAAATATCTACGGCCGCAGATCGCCGCCTGGAGTCCTGGGCGGATGTGGCCGCAATCCGAACCGACGTAGAGGACACACAGGACGTCGCAGCCATCCAGAGCTCCCAGTCGCGCTCCTCCCGACACCACAACCGGGGACCGCTTCCTCAGAAGGACATCGAACCGGCCCGTTCCGGCAGGGGCACCAAGTCTCGGCAGCAGCAGCGGATCCCGCAGCGCCGACGCCGCAGCCCGCTCCGCCTACCCTCCTGCCCCGCCTGTTATTCAGCACATGAGAGGGAAAATTGTCCGGATCGTTGGGCTGAATGCTCACGTTGCGGCAAGGAAGGACACCTGGCGTCCGTCTGCCGCACCAACACCACCAATGCCAATCCCGGCTCTCGCCGCCCAGGGTCTTACCAGGTTGAGCGGCGCACCTATGGATATCAATCAGGTAGACACTTCCACAGCATCCAAACTTTTTATTGACGTTACGGTCAATGGCAAGCCTCTGCGCCTACAAGTCGACACAGGAGCAGCAGTCTCATTGCTTAATTATACTACTTATGTGCAAATTGGCTCGCCCCCCCTCTCGCCGGCCCCCAAGCGCCTCCTGACATACAACAAACAGGAAATAGCACTCCTGGGACAATTCACAGCAAACGTCATGTATAAGTCTGTACATCGTTCAGTCCCCTTTTTAGTAGTTAACAGTTCTCTCACAGCAGACTTATTTGGACTGGACGCTTTCCGCTTATTCGGATTTTCAATTGAGGATAACATACACCTCGTTTCTCAGCATGTTCCTTTTCCTGAAGTGGACGCCCTTTGCACCGAGTTTCAGGACCTGTTCTCACCAGGCGTCGGCTGTGCAAAGGACTTCGCAGCATCACTCCAACTCCGGCCGGACGTACGGCCTCGATACTTCCGGGCACGCCAGGTACCCGTAGCGCTTCAACAACCACTTCAGGAAGAACTTCAACGTCTCCAAGACGAAGGGATCCTCCAGCCGGTGCGGTTCAGCCCCTGGGCCACGCCGTTGGTCATAGTTCAGAAGCCAGGACGCCGCTTACGTCTCTGTGGTGACTTTAAGACCACCGTCAACCCGCATCTGCTGGTAGACGATTATCCACTTCCGAGACCGGACGACCTCTTCCGTAAACTAGCAGGAGGTACCTACTTTACAAAAATTGACCTGGCAGAAGCATACCTTCAAATCCCTTTGGATATCCAGTCCCGACAATACACAGTCATCATCACTCCCTCTGGCCTCTTCCAACTCAACCGGCTCATGTTCGGCTTGGTCAGTGCTCCAGCGATTTTTCAACGGTATCTCGAACAACTTCTCCAGGATATTCCGGGATGCATCAACTATCTCGACGACATAGTCGTCACGGGACCCTCCGCTGCCGAACACATGACCAACCTCCGTCTACTCTTCCTCCGCCTCCGTGCAGCAGGATTGAAATGCAACCTTTCCAAGTGTCAATTTTTTCAACAATCCATTTCCTACCTGGGTCACATCATCGCTCAGGAAGGCATTTCCCCAGCATTTTCCTATGTGGACGCTATTTCCAACTTACCTCGGCCTCAGGATCTACATCAGTTGAAATCTTTTTTAGGCAAGATTTCATACTACAGAAAATTTATACCCTCAGCAGCACTAGTGGCAGCACCCCTGTACCACCTCTGTCGCAAGAATGTCCCGTTCCGTTGGACCCCAGCTTGCGAGACCGCATTCCACACCCTTAAACAGCAGCTCAAGTCCGCAGCATGCCTCATGCCATACACTCCAAACCTCCCCTTGATACTTGCCACAGATGCATCCGATTACGGTGTGGGGGCGGTTCTGTCTCATAAATTACCAGATGGCACGGAACGCCCCGTAGCTTACATCTCCAAAGCCCTATCGGCTGCTCAGCTTAAATATTCTCAAATCGAGAAAGAGGCGCTAGCTATTGTTTTTGCCTGCTCCAAATTCTATTCCCTTTTATATGGGATTTCTTTTCATCTCATTACCGACCACAAGCCACTCCTATCACTATTTGATCCGTCCACACGTCTGCCTACCAAAACATCCCACCGCATCCAGCGTTGGGCACTATTCCTGTCCCAGTTCAGATATACCATGCATTTCCGTACCACCTCCAGGCATGCAAATGCAGACGCCTTATCCAGACTACCGCAGGGACCAGACCTTGCCTTCGACAAGTCGGAACTTCTGGTGTTCCAGATCGACGATGACATACAAGAAGCACTGAAGACATTTCCAGTCACGGCCTCAAAAGACGCGGCAGCCACAGGGGAGGACCCCCTCCTCCGTGTCATCCGACACCACATCCAACACGGGTGGCAAACACGTTCCCCTCCACGCCATCATCAAGACCTCAAGTTCTACTACTCCATCCGCCACCAGCTCTCAGTAGTAGAGGGAGTGCTTCTCCGCACAGAACCAAATTCCACCCCGAGGGTCGTCGTTCCGAGATCCCTACAACCGACAATCCTCCAAACTCTCCACCAAGGACACTGGGGAATTGCCCGCACCAAATCCCTTGCCAGACGCCATGTATTCTGGATCGGCCTTACCACGGATGTCACGGAGATGGTGCGGCGCTGTACCATCTGTGCCCAACAACTGCCCCGCCCCCCTCAAAAGTTCCTTTCCTGGCCGGCACCGTCCGGACCCTGGGAATGCATTCACCTCGACTTCGCTGGCCCATTCCTAGGCCACCAGTGGCTCCTAGTGACGGATGCCTTTTCCCACTTCCCATATGTCGTCCGTTGCTCCACAATCACCACAGAGGTCACCATTTCAGCCCTCACGAAGATCTTTTCCATCGAAGGATTACCATACGCTATCGTCACAGATAACGGACCGCAATTTCGAAGTCAGGAATTCCTATCCTTCTGTACCGCCAACAATATCCAACACCTCCTCACCCCGCCCTTCCACCCCCAATCTAACGGGGAGGCGGAACGGCTAGTCAGAACATTCAAAACCCAAATGACCAAATACACCACAAGTCACAAACTCGAAGAGGCATTGACACTCTTCCTCAGTTCCTATCGAACCACTCCAGTGGGGGCCAAAAGCCCGGCAGAATTGCTGCATGGCCGCCAACCCCGCACTCTCCTCCATCTCCTCTTACCCCCGCCCAAAGTACAGGTACCTTCGGGCCAATTCCGTTTCACCCCGGGCTCCCTAGTCTGGGCCCGCGGGTTTGGCTCCCGGGCCGGTTGGCTTCCGGGGGTCATCCAGCGGCCCCGGGGCCGCCAACTGTTCGACGTCAGTCTGGATGGCCGGATAGTGCGACGCCATCGAAACCAACTACGTCCCCGCTACCCCACGGCACCGTCCTCTTCCACCACGGCACGGCCATCCACTTCTTCCTCTCCTTCCCTGCCACCTCCACCACTCCTGCCGTCTAACCGTTGCTCAGGGACAGTTACAGCGCCACCACCGACGCCACAACCTGTCGGTCGCTCCGACACCCTTCAGCCGCAGCCTCTCGACCACCTGCGGGGACCATCTTCAGCGCCCCCCGTACAGCCCCCGGCCATCGACGCCGACGAACCGATGCCGTTAGCTCCACAAGTACCTCCACCACAACCTGCACCACGACGCAGGTCGGCACGCATCGCCAGGGGAACAGCTCCGTACTCCCCTGGAGGTAGCCTTCATAGTCTGCTCCAGGGCGCCGCGGCAGAAAACCTCGCAGACGTCGCAGACATCGCTTCCCCCCCCCCCCGGGAGGGAGGTATGTTCAGTCTGCCAGTAAAGGCCCCTGCCAGGCAGACCTCACACACAACGCGCCTGCACGCCGGGATACATATACGACTCCAAACAGGCGCAGAGGCATCAAAACATACCAGGAAAATAAATAGAATCATCTAGAAGCTAAGTGGGACTATTTCTTACAGAGGTCGCCGTACTACCACACAACGAAATTCCTGCGCCAGGCCGCCTATATAAGCGTAGCCGGCCGCTCCACCGCCAGTTCCAGCCTGACCGCTGAACCAGCGTCAACTACAGAAGACCACCGGAAGTTCGCGAGAAGTAGAAGCCGTCACTTTACCCCGGATCAGGACCAGGCTGAAATTCTCGACGGTCTTCTGATAACTATACCCGCATTTGTTTATGGTTTACCTGTTGTATTGTGTACCGAGTAATAAACTTCAAGGAACCGTTAAGTGTAGTTCACTTCAGACCCAAAAAACTGTTTATAGAAATCGACTCACTATAAGTCATCAAACTAATATCCTTAGCAGTTGAAGGTTTCATGTCAGTTTTAAACGAGAACCTTATATGGAGAAATATTAAGGATGATTTCCCAGAAACAGTTGGTTTGCAACAGACCACTAAAATAATTTCACAAACGACAAAGTGGCAATTTCAAAATGGTAGTAACTTAGCGGTAGGCAATGAAGGACAAGCTTTGATATGGTTGAAGATTATTTGATGTTTGTCAACCATTAAATACGGGCCTCAGAAAACAGACAGAATTGATGACTAGGATTCATTTTTGACATATATACATGTCACTCTGCCCCGCACATGCTTCAAAACTAAGAGAAAAAATGGTCACTTTGGAATTATATGACAACTGATCAATAAAACATAGGACATTATCTTAAAAACTGAGGTTAGACATCACGATTTTTTTTGCCACATTTTTGGCTGTTTCAGAACAGTAAAAGCTAAGCAAGGTTCTCTATGGAAGGTTAGTTGGACCCTCCCGATGGAAGATTACTAATCCTGGTATCGGCCAGAACCTTTCCTGATTACATAACCTAATCCGGTAATCCTGCCGGTTAAAAGGGACCTACAGTTTAACGTTGAATACAAAACGAGCAACCATTTTGACGTACTTCACATTACACAGCTAACAATGCCAGAGGTGAAGATCGGTGTTAGGCGCTTTTAAAAACCCTACCAAGACAGGGATTTGTACCAGCGACCTTTTGATCCCATTTGGGTGCCTTATACACTGAGCCACCAGACCACTTTACCAGAATGGTACAGGACTAAAAATTCAAAGCACGTCGATATCGAAGTTAGTGAAACGGCGTCTATAGTGACAGAATGCCTAATGTCGACCAAGGTACTCGATTTACATCCGAGTATTATCGGTATGACCCACCTCACGTTACAAGGAAAACAGCAAAAGAAGTAGAAAGAAAGAAGCAGATATATGACACGCACCAGCCACTACAAGGACATTAGCTACCTTTACAAATACTTAAATCTAACATTGAATTCCTGTCTGAAACGTGGGTTTCGAAGGAATAGTTCGAGAAAACCGAATAGTCGAGTGAAGTGAAGTACTAAATACTGACATTGAAAATTTCTGTTGAGGAGTTTGCCATTGCAAGTGACACATCATCTATTGTTTGGAAAACAATGTTTGCATGTATACGGCACGATCATCTTTAACGTGCTATGTATCGGAGATTCCTTTAAAATAAATTCTACGGATTACTTGCCAATTCAACAGAAATTACTTGCTCATATAAAGGAACACACAAATATTGTAATACAATCAATTCTTTAAGTCAGTTTTGACATTAGATTTCAGAGACCTCCCACGTCGTTCGTGATTTTTATGTTACAAATGTTTTGGTTTCTCCAAAAATAAAAGCACTCAGAACAGATAACATTGTAAGATAGCCACATATTGCGAATATGTTGTAATAAATAATTAGAATTACCGTTGCTGAACTCCTCCACTGCTTTCGGAATGCCATTAGAGTCGAGATTCCGTACACGTCTTCCTGAAATTAAAAAAAAAGTTGTTTTAGTAATGTGGAAACATTAAGTTAACAGCCAAATTTATGTATTCTTGTGATAAATTATTTAATTACCCTCCCAGTCAAGGGGAGAGTATCTAATTTATGGTTATTAGTCATATTTATATAATGTGCGTCTAAAGAACATTAAAATAACTACATATTATTAACTATGTTATTCACTACTGTTTTTGAAAATTTTCCCACCCACAAGGAAACGTCCAAATGAGTCCAAAATCAGTTGATGGGTGGAACATTGTAACCATCATAAGTACTCAAGATTATAGGGAGATAGCCTATACTTAGACCCAGAAACATCCTCCTTTTAGTATAACCGCACAGATCTATGTTACACCTCGCTCAGTCATTGCAGAGCCATCAAACGAAGTGGAAAATTCCAAACAAGTGTCCGTTTACTCCACCGTCGCAGATGGCGCAGTATCAGCGTGTGTCGTATCTTGAAATTGAGTCTCGTACAGGGCACGCGTGGAACATTGGACAGAAGAGGTTCGTACACAGTGACGAGCGGTTACTGGGCCACAGCTCGTGATGACTGCCACCTTGTCCGCACATCATAAGCCACAGAGCAGGTTCGTCTACAGTATTGGCTCGACGCTACAACATTTCGAAGGGTGTGGTCATGTCTGCGTCAACGATTCTACGCCGTCCGTTGAGGGATGGACTACTGACACGCATGCCATTGCGTTAACTTCCATTTACAGAAGCCACTAAAACCTCAGATTGCAATGAGCAAGAAAATGCAGTTACTTGCGTGCTGAGTGGCAAAATTTATTGTTTTCGAACGAATGCTACAGCGACGGCCTGTGGTAAACGCAATCGGACAGACTGCGTTTTTGAATGGCACAGCGGGCAAACGCAAAGTGGTATGGTTTGGGGCACCACTGGCTATAACATATCTGTAATAGGCCATATTTACGCAGTTGTTGAACAATATTTTTTAAATTAAAAACAACTGTTTCGGTGAATTTTATTTTATTTTATTCCCCAGACGCGTTTCGCCCTTGTGGTGTAGGGCATCATCAGTGACTGTAAATGTGTTTTTACACTTGTGTTATTACTATTACTACCTACAGTTCAAAACTTTATACAAACACAAGTGTTCATGTAAAATTTTATGTTGTTAGCCACACTGTAGTACCTCAGTACGATTATTTTTAGGAGAAACTGGAAGGTGATCAATGGTGACATCTGCCATACCTCTAGCCATGCAAGTCCTCTGTCATGTGCGCCGCATGTACAACGTAGCGCTCTCACCACGCTGACTACCCTACTCAGCACTCCACGCCCTCAGACAAACTGCGAAACCACTGAATACCCACTCTCACGAGATAAGGAACAAGTATTAAATATTTCGTCGCTCTGCTGCCGGCTCCACGTAACGGAAACCGGATTTTTACGACTGCAGCTGGGGGAGGATTTAGGGGGTATAAATAAAACAGAAGCTACTAAAGGGACTTATTACTCCTCCATAAAGCGAGCGAATAAATCTTTCAGCGCTCGGCTGTGCGGGCTCCATTGATTGGACACGGAGGCTCCTCCAGGCCCCCCGCACCGCCACCCCCTTCACGACATGCTAGCCGTCGCTGTCACTGCCATTACGGCGTGTGAAACCGTATATTTGGACCAGTAAAGTCCTCTAAACAGTCGCACAAAATCAACTATATCGACTTAACAATGTATCAAAAATGTCTTCGGAAAAACATAGCTTCGCGTTACTCATTGTTTAATAGCTCTGGGCTCTACGTGTGCTGAAAGCAGATGAATAGAAGTTGTACAAAATACTGTAATTCATTATAGCGGGGTAAAAGTTTTTAAAACAGTAGGGAAGGTAAAAGGCGAAAAAAATTACACTCTGGTAATGAGATATTCATGCTTTACGGCAGAAGTTAGATCTGAAACACTGATTCAGTTATGCAGACTCTAGACTATTAAGCCTTTTAATTCTATAAGTTACTTTTTAAAAAAAGTGAAAAACAACTGAGAGAAGCAATGTAAAAAATAAGTAATTGAGTTTTTATTATATTTCGTATTGCTATTAAAATTTCAATAGACTTGCTGTTTGGTACTCCTACGTTACCATGATGCACAATATCAACTACGATTAGTAGAGCGCGGGAATGGGTGTTAGTTTTCTGTATTTTTATGATAAAAGAATACTATTTCTCGAAAATATTAGAACTTAAATTTACCACAACACTATTCAATCGCAAAGCAACTGCACATGAAATACTGATATGTAAAGAGAGAAAAAAAACTGTATAATCCCACCCTGTTTCTTTTTAAAACGATGTTCTTCCTTTAATCACGTCTTTGGAATTTTATGGACTTTTACGTTTTATATACAATATTCTATCAATCCAAAGCGTGTTATGCGTGATTTCACAGTGTAACGAAATTATATCCGCATCGAGGAATAGTACTTGCCATAAGAATTCTCCATAGTATGATTATAATAGAATTTTGTAGTGCATTGTTCGATTAAGGATGTTTCTATCAAACTAAAATGAATCATCAGGTATTTTCAGAGAAGATACAGTTAAGGCATGAATGAATACTGATACCACGTCAAGCTATCAAAAACTAACTGTCGTTGATAGAAAAATTTCATTAAAAATTTGATTTATCACTACTCATGGTTGAGAAAAATAAATTTATATGGCATAAATTTCAATGTATCAAAACAAAAATACTTTGAAAATACACAGAAAGGTAAGTGTTGTAATTATAGAGATTTCTATAAATACAGGTATGTGCAAATAATAAGGTGTATTTGGACTCCTCCCAACAATAGTAACTATTTTTATTTTTTGGTTATGTTTCACAAATATTAACATACGGTGGTAATTTCAACTTGTAGCTATGAATGTATAGCTGTGGATGTTGTACCAAGTCATCAGAACAAGTGAAATATAAATTTCGTAGGTTTATTTTCCGGTCATTATTACTTTTTGTATTACTTAAGGGTCAAGGGTTACCCTTGCACGCTGAAATCATAATATTTTACACGTTAGTAAGTGAAGAATTTCACTTTAGACACCATTAAACAATTATCTCAAAGAATGTCAAAACTTAAAACAAGACCCCCGTAATTAATTAAAACTTAATATAAGTTTTTAATGAGATTGTGTCTTCTATTGATGGAATTTTATGAAAAATAAAAATATGAACAACTCTTTTTTTTAACAAAATTGATGTTATGTAACAAATTTTAATAAAATTAATTTAAAAATAAACATATTAAAAGGTGAAATAATAGGATATCAAACAATTCGAAATGCGCAAATTTTTGTAATGATTTATTTTTAAACCTAAACCTATCACAATTTACTCCTACACGGCAACATACCTAATCTATTATGTAAGGAAGAGGATATAAGTAGATGAATTAATACGGCTATGATCGTTTAAGGAAATATCCCGACACTCGAGTGAAGTGATTTCTGTACAACACGGAAAACCAAAATTTGGATGGCTGGCCTGGGGAAAGAACCCAAGTCCTCTGGAAACTCCACCCCTCAGATGTGTAATGTGCGTCACTACGTTAGTGCTGAACATTTACCGAAAAAAAATTGAGGCAGTAATTAATTTTAGCTAGCCTAGTCGACTCTGTAGGTGTCTACACCGTTTTGGTGCCCGTTAATGTCACGGGGTTAGCTGGTTCGAGTCGCGGTTGTGATGAAGAAATTATCATCATCACGAGTTAGCCGGCAGGACAGGAGAGGTGGGGAAGCACAATTCCTAAACACCAGATTGTGCGCCAAAATCGTAGGTTAAATCCGAAAAATCTCCTCAGGGCATACGATTAAACTTTTGTTCGCATCATTTTATAGAAAGGAGGTTAAATGTTTTCACAGAATAAGGTGGTAACAAAGTGTTCTTAATTTTAATTTTATTAGAACTCAATATATATTGCCTAACTTTCTGAAGCGGAGATTAAAACATCAGTTTATGGTGTTGTGTTCCCTTGGCTGCACCGCCACTCTCCCCTGGCAGGACGGCAAGGGCTACATGTAAAATTCTCCACGGCCTAATTCGAATGGTTGTGACTATCAGCCTGCCTTAACGACCAAGTGGTGGTATGAAATGTCGAAAAAATACATACTGTAATGTTAATATGCTATAAATCAATGACCTTTTGAGCGACCTGGTGGCTCAGTGGTTAAGGTGTCAGACAACAAATTGAAAGGTTGTAGTTTGAATTCCTGTCTAGGCGGGGATTTTCATTGGTCCTTAAACCGACCTTCACCTCCGGCACAGCTTGCTGTGTAATGTGAAATACACCAGAACACTTCCGTGGTACGGCTTCCGCGTTAATCTTTTGGTCCTCCGTACCCGGTAGGACTACCGGGATAGCTTGAGGCGGCTATTACAGATGCGGTACGTGCAGCCAATAGAAATTCTGTCACCAAGCCATTACAACCACAAGGAATTATTATAATATAATTTATTATTATGTAACCACATTTTGGGTGATCGTGTAAAAAGTGATACTTTTCTTTTTTCTTATTAAAGGTAATATGTAGTATTGCTATCGTATTCGTTTTCGTTCAATAATTTCACTTACTGTATAATAAATTAAACAAATTTTCATTTTGTCTTTTACATTGATTATTCTCGTGAACTGAGTGCTGCGAAATATTTTTATAACATGTGCCACTGGTATTTAAAATATAAAATATTTGTTTGAGTTTGCTTACTGTTCCTAATTTTATGTGGGGCAAGATGGTGAAAATATTAAAGAAGTTTGGATCAAAATACTAAGACAGAAGAATACTTTATAATCCATAGAAGAATCAAGTGGGTATAATAAAAGTACAGAATCATGAGAGATACATTGTAAGGAAATGAGTTTTCATATATATACATATCTGACCAACGAACTGCGACTAAGTATTTGTATTGTAATTATTATCTTGTTATATAAATGATTAATTGGAGACAGAAGAGAAGCATTTTTAATATTAAAAAAGATTCAGATTTGTGTTGCTCTATACTAGTGAAAGAATAAATTATTAAATTTAATACATTTGAATTATTAAATATTAATGTACTTGAAACCTACAAGTGGAGAGATTCATAGAATATCCACAAAGAGACAAGTTCACTAAAAGAGTTAAAAAACGTGTGAGATAAGGTTGTCGTATGCTACGATTTGCTGATGACATTTTCCCGTAAGCTGAACATACTGAGGTTCCTAAGAAATTACTGTATGGCATGAACAAAATACTGTAGGAAGATTTTATACTAAATATAAACCAAAGCAAGCCAATAGAGATGAAATGTGGAGCGAAGCAAGAATGATGTTAAAAGCAGACGAGCACCAGCGAAAAGAGCCTTCTTGAAAAAGAGAAATCTTTTAGTTTCAAATACTGACTTAGGACTCAGAAAGAAATTTTAGAACGTTTGAAGGAGGTAATTGAAGAAGTAGTTTATGAGGGATATGTTGAAATAAAGAGTCTAACGCAACATTATAACAGAGGGAGGATTGCATCTAACCAGTCCAGATAAAATTTTGACGACACCATAGTCCATGGGGAAAGGTTTCTGGTTAAACGTTCCATTTATCTGAGAGTTACATATAAATGTGTTTACTTATCAACCAACACATCTTCATCCAAATAACAAGAAACACATTTACTTATCAATTGAAACGAGAATGAGGGCGACATTCAGCAAAAGAGTTTTCATATATTGAACTTTGAATCTTTCCTTTTGTTTGAGAGGATGTAATTAGTTCCTGTCATCTCATTTTGAGATAATATTACAAAAATTGAGAAACTCCAAGATGATTGTTGTAATGTTGTAATCTTATTTCTAACGGTGGCAGCCAAAGCGGACAGACATTCCACTGGAAGTGAAGCGCAGGCCCCTGTCCTTATAGCCTACTCCGTGACTCTCGTCTGGGCAGTGCTCTCCCGGCTGCCTAAGGGCGCCTGACCCGGCGCGCGCAGCCAATTTTTTCAAACCTGGCTACGACCGGCGCTGCCTGCAGGCCCCAGCTCAAGTTAATTAACTGTTCGTTAAACTGCAGGGAGCGAACTGGCCAGCACTCTTCTTCTAGAGGCCGAGTTGGTAGCGGTGAGAGGGCTCGAGCTTGTGAGGAATACCAACAGTGTCTTCGCAGCCTCACCAGAATAAGCAATGACACGCTTTGGCAGCAGAAGCGTTCATCTCAGTTGCCGCCAGCTGCAATATGTTGCCGATACCTGTCAAATAACCAGAATCCATCCATCTTCAAGAGGAAAGGTATTTAATTCTAAGCTAATTACGTTTTTGCCTGCCTTGTGCGTTTATCAACTCTAATGAGCTGCAGCATAGATCACGTTTCGAATATTGAATTGTCTACAGTAAACTGTCATGCTTCAATACTTAACGACAGAAAGCAGCCGTTAGAGTTAGAACTGGAGTTTGCAGAATCTTTGATTGTGATTATAATTTGGTAAAGGTAACCCTTGAGCTGGTTGTTGTCGTCATTATAAAACAAAAGTAGGAATCTTACTCCAGTACAACGCTAATCAAGACTTGAAACTGATGAACATAAAATAGGGAACAATTAATTTAATAAATCAGATGTTTCAATGAATACTTTACTGATGTAGAAATTTACACCAGATTAATAACCGATTCTACCGGTGAATGCCGCAGTGTTTTGGACGATACTGCTTGAAACATGTTACATCATGAGAATAAACTATTAATTGACGCTGATGTATAAAACGAACCACTAGTCATGTTATGAAGGTGAGTCAAGTGATTTTCAATAGCAAATTACTTTAGATTTACTATTGTCGGTGGTTATACCTCATTTTCCGCTATATACAGAAGCTATGCTAATCAAACTGCAAATTTAATTAAATTTTCAAAGTTTATTATTTTATTAGATGATATTTTTAAAGAGAGGTACAAATTATAACACAAATTTCCTGGCTAATAGTAACATAAAATTTCGATCTGAATATCTTATGGTGTATTCAAGGTTTATTTTTCATTAGGGCATATATTGATTTATTAACTGTCGTAAACCAACATCTTATGTATTAAAAAATAATTTTTGTGTATTGTGTTCTATATTAGAACAAACGGATCGCATGTAGATGATACAATCATTTTGAGCCGTGCTATATTTTTGTAGTGTTAAGGCTAAAAAGTGCGTAAAAAGAAAACATTTTTTTTTTTTTTTTTTAAGTATTGAAAGCATCATCAAAGAATCAGAACAATTATGTTTAAAGACAATACACGGTGATACTATCATTAATAGTAAATAGCGACTAAAGTCCTACAAACATATAAATAACATGGCAATACCTTTATCAATAAAGCCTTTGAGGCTTTTTGCTGGAACTGTACGGCGAAGGGAAGATGCGCCTGAATTCCGAGCGCCTTTAACACTTTCGCCATCAGATACTAGCACGTGATAAAAATATATTGCCAACGCTATTCACAGTGGTTTTAGCTTTACTGGAATCCCACATAGGGTATGGTATAAATAACATTAGAGTGAAACCCAAGGCCATTGACCGACATTTCCTACCCGTTGCTACCCTGCAGGCTAAATGTCTGCTGTCTCCTAGAAGGAGGAAAATTGTTGTCCAAACAGCACTCTAGCTCCAGCATCAGATTTTTTTTTCCTCTGGAAAGTTGGTAAATCGATATTTATAATTCTGAGACGGTAGCATCTTATAACATGTAAAATACACTTTCTTGTTTGATTCAAAGCCTAATGATACATCTAGATCAGCGGTCGGCAACGCGCGGTCCTCTCTATTTGCGGCCCGTGTCCGTCTTTTGAAAATCATATCGAAAGCCCATATTAAAAAATAATAAAATTTAAATGCATAAAAGAGTGAACGCGATCTAACAGCACAGCGAATGAACTACGCGATCAGTGCAGGACAAGTGCAAGCGGGAACGATTCCCCCACTCTCTCCTATGATTGAAACAATAGGTCAGCGTTGACAATAATCTTCTCTCGCTCGCCCGCTGTCCGTCCGCGCTGGCTGTGTCATTGTGTGAAACAAGTTATTTCATGTGTGCATACCGCCGCCGCGGCTCTGCACCTAGGATTTTTTTATTGTTATGTGACCTACGAGTACCTACTACTTTGTTTACAGTTCGGTCAGTGTGAGATATCGATAGTTCATACAATTACATAGCGAAATTAAGTAACATGTTTTCAACATGGCTTTTATTCTTACAGCGTGTATTTGGCATTGTTGGTTATAAGTTTTACTGATGGTTACAAAAGAGGAAGTTAATTGAAGAAAATAATGATGTTTAACGATGCATGGACAGATTTATGCCTTTTTATTAACTGCAATGGAAAGCCGCTATGCTTAATATGCCAAGAAACTCTTGCTATACAAAAAGAATATAACGTCAAACGCCACTATGATACCGAGCATAAAGCAAAATTTGTATGCCTAGTTGGTGATTCCCGGAAAAATAAAATCAACTCACTCAAATCTCCATTCAAGAACCAACAAAGTGTTTTTAAGGTGAAAATTCAAAGTAACGAGTCAATTATACGTGCGATTTTAAGGGTGGCGGAAATACTTGCTAAGTCTGTGTGACCGTTTACCGACAGCGAATTAATAAAACAATGTGCCTTAGCTGTGGTTGAAGAGGTATGCCCAGATCAAAAAAAAGAAATAAATTGAAAATATAAGCTTATCTGCCAGAACTTTTACCCGGTGCACTTAAGATTTGGGCGCTAATATATGCGAAAAACTTTGGGAAAAAGCACAACAATTTGAATGGTTCTCTTTAGTTACCGATGAAAGCAATGATGTCAGATACTGCCCAACATCTAATATTTGTTCGTGGAGTGAGGAACTTTTACAGTTATGTAGCTTGAAGGGAACGACTACGGGGGAAGATTTGTTTTCTCACTTAGAACAGGCAATGACGTCAATGCAATTAGCGTGGGAAAAATTGGTAAGTCTAACAATTGAAGGAGGTTGAAACATTATTGGGCATGACAAGGGCTTGGTGGGGAGAATTAAAACAAAATTGGCAGAGATAGGATGTGAAATCCCGTTATTTTTTGATTGCATTATCCACCAAGAAGCGTTATGTTCCAAAGTCGTTTCATGGAGAAAAGTTATAGACATCGTGATATCCACTGTAAACAATATCAGAAATAATGGGTTGACACATTATCAATTCCAGAATTTCTATCCGAAATGGAAGCAGATCATCAAGATGTCCTTTATTATTCAGAAGTAAGATGGTTAAGTAGAGGTGCAGTACTAAAAAGATTTTTCTATCTCAGAAAAGAAATCAACACTTTTATGAATCAGAAAGGTAAATATGTTCCAGAGCTAACAGACCCTCAATGGTTAATAGATCTAGGATTTTTAACAGATTTAAGTAATGAATTAAACACGCTGACTGTCAAGATTCAAGGGAAAAACAAACTAATATCTGATATGCATACAGACGTAAAGGTGTTCCAAACCAAAAACCGGTTCTTCATAAAACATATTGATGAAAAAAAGTTCACTTCCCGAATTGTCTAAAGGCTGTCGAGGAAGCTGGCATTGATTTTAACTGCGAT
Organism: Vandiemenella viatica; assembly: GCA_031002005.1. NCBI lineage: Eukaryota > Metazoa > Arthropoda > Insecta > Orthoptera > Morabidae > Vandiemenella > Vandiemenella viatica. The sequence continues at coordinate 249,520,405 of JARYHS010013630.1, forward strand.
GGTGAGAAAATGAAAAACATTTTAATAGAGTTACAAGGTCAATTCGGTGACAGATTTGGTGATATCGAGAAGGTTTCGAACGAACTGGAGATTTTTGCTAACCCTTTTTCATACGATGTTGAGGATGTACCCAGTAATTTACAAATGAATGTGATTGAACTTCGATCCAAAGAGAGTCTAATAAACGCCTTTTACGAGATGAATGATTTGGTCAAATTTGCTTGCCGTCTGATTTTGTCGAAATGAAAAAGTTTGCGCAGTTTTTGGAAGCACTTATTTATGTGAGCAAGCTTTTTCAATCGTCAATTATAAAAAAAAATAAATACGCTTCTCGTTTCACAGATGAGCATTTGAGAGATATATTACGTATTTCAACTTGTAACATAAAAGCTGACATACAAAAAAAAAAAAAAAAAAAAAGCCAGTCAAATGCGACCTCAAACCTCACACTTAATTTAGTAGGTATGTAAGATCAATTTTGTAACTTTTCTTCATTTGTATTAATAAAATTTGAAAACTGAATTTTCGCATTTTTAATGGGTATTTTCAGCCCCGCCTTTACTTTGTTTTGCCACCTTGTGGCCCTTGCCTGCTAAAAGGTTGCCGACCGCTGATCTAGATGAATCATTTCTGTTGTCTGCATACCACAACTTGTCCTTTCTTGCAGACCGTTTGGTCCGAAGAGTGGTTTTATTTTTGCTTTGAGATTGAAGGAGGAATTTTTACACGGATACTTTCTGTTCATCACATTGCTATCAGAAACCATGGTTATATTACAAATCTCTTCACTGTATATATCGCAGTAAAGTTGACTGAAGCAGTGATTTACTCAATCTTTGAGCAAAGAAGAGTTTGGTAAGATAAATAAGAATGCAGCAAACACATTCCTTTTTTTACTTCCTTCCAAACATCTTCATATTAAAGTTCTTATTGACAGATAAAATCTAAATGCTTCTAACAATCAATTAACATTAATTACAATAAAAGTTTAGTTTCTTTAATTCTGTTGAATTTTTTTCTTAAAATACAGTTGCTTGTGAGTAGGTAATATACCTATACATTCACTATGTCACGTATTGATCAACAATTTTGACGGCTACTATAGTAATCGCTACCTACTTTATTTTCTTATAAGCAGACTACAATATAAAATTATTTAACATTTTTAATACAATATTTCTAGCTATTTGGTTCTACGGTTCTTTCGAAGTGAATTGCTCATTAAAACTGTAAACGTTTTCTAATTTATAGACGATGAAGTAACACAACATCCTCTGTTATTAAAATTTAAATCAATTTTTCATGTCTACTTGTTGTATTCACGGTTTTTCTTCATAATTACCAATGTTTCAGGAACTATTTTTTTTTTTTTTTAACCTGAAACTCGTTTGAGTAGTCATGCTGTTTTGGCCATACAGTGTTAATAACTTCATGGTAGAGTTAATGTGTATTTTCGTTTTTTAAGTTAGTGTAAAAAGATTGTCGTGATGTACACGGGATCGTTTTCTTGTTTGATAGTAGTGGTTATTATCTGGTTATAAAGTTTTTATCGCATGTGTCCATAATGAAACGATACTCGACATTCCGGATAGACGGAAAATTTTAATGTAGTTTTTGATTATGGTTAACCAATTAAAAGGAAAATGAGAAGAGGTGACAGTTAATTTAGCCATCGCCGTCTATCTTCATATGCGAGGTGTGTACAAAAAGAAACCGAACTAATTAAATAGCACGCCAACGGCTGCAGATAAAATTCTCTGACTTCCGTGCACACTAATGACATCTCTCGGCAAGAGATTGCCTCTTGTCGCACTACGGTCGCTGCATTAGTTTACGAGTGAAAGCCGGTTGAGTGAGATCGTGCGCAGAGTGGTCGTCAGATTTGTGAGAAAGCGAGAATGAAGGAATTGGAGGAGCAACGCGTCTGTGTGAAATTTTGTGTTAAACTTGGGAAAACTTTTACCGAGACACTTTAAATGCTTAAACAAGCATACATAGATGACTGCATGAGCCGAACACAGTGCTATGAATGGTTTAAGCGCTTTAAGGAGGGCAGGAGTTCGGTTACCGACAATACAAAATCTGGTCGACCCTCCACATCAACAGACGACCACCATGTTGAGAGGGTTCGCACTGTGATTCGTGAAAATCGCCGTTTTACTGTCCGTGATGTTGCTGAAGAAGTTGGCATAAGTGTACGTTCTTGCAATCACATCCTGAGAGAAAAACTTGGAATGCATCGTATCAGTGTAAAACTGGTGCCGCGCTTGTTGACGGACGAGCAGAAGGAGAATCGAGCTAGGATCTCTAAGGAGTTGTTTGAAAAAGCAAATGAGGGCGAAAACTTCCTCAAGAACATCATTACAGGCGATGAAACATGGGTACGATGTGGAAACGAAGAGGCAGTCTTCAGAATGGGTGGGGAAAAGATCTCCTCGACCAAAGAAAGCGCGGATGAGTCGGTCGAACATCAAGGTGATGATGGTCGTGTTTTTTGATTTCAAAGGAGTTGTGCACCATGAATTTGTACCACGTGGTCAAGTGGTAAACAAGGAAGTCTACCAGAAAATTCTGACACGATTGAGAGATGCTGTGCGTAGGAAAAGGCCTGAACTGTGGGAGAATCAGTCGTGGATGTTGCACCATGACAACGCACCCTTTCACGCATCGTTGTTTGTCACGAATTATCTGGCAAAACATCGCACTCCCGTTGTGCCTCAGCCACCCTATTCTCCAGACTTGGCTCCGGCAGACGTTTTTCTCTTCCTAAAACTGAAAAACACTTTAAAAGGACTTCGTTTCCAGACCATAGAAGAAATTCAATTTTTTTTTTTTTTTTTTTTTTTTTTTTTATAACAGTTTAACGTCCCTTTTTAACAACGTGGTCTTTAGAGACGGGAAAGGATGGGGGCAAGGAATGGGAAGGAATTCGGCCATGGCCTTTTTGAAGGAAGCATCCCGGCATTCACCTGGAGTGATTTGGGGAAACCATGGAAAACCCAAATCTGGATGCCCGGACGGGGATTCGAACCGCCGTCCTCCCGAATGCGAGGCCAGAACGCTATCCGTTACACCACCACGCTCGGTAAGAAATTCAAGACAATACGACTAGAGAACTGCGCGCCATCGGAGAAATTGCTATCCAGGAGGCGTTCCAAAACTTGAAAAAACGATGGCAACGGTGTATTGATAGTGAAGGACAGTACTTTGAAGGGGACAGTTTGTGAAAGTTAGTATGATGAGCAATAAAGCAATTACAGCAGAAGTTCGGTTTCTTTTTGTACACATCTCGTACTCTTCTCTATTATGCTTATATTTAACAGAGTCTAATGTGTGTAAGAAATGTTATAATAATCCGACTGTTATAACCATTCCCAATAATCCAACACAATTTTAGTTTTAAAATGCAAAATTCTAAAACTTTTAGCGTCTGTGCATTGAATAATTGAATTTTGGTTTGTGTTTAGTGTCTGCACTTCGTACTTCACAGTGTACGTTGCAGCGTATATCTTACTACATAATCCAGTAATAAGTTCAGCAACGAACATTTCCTGTTGGTGGAATACATATGAAACAAACAGCTCCAGCCAGAAATTAAATCAGTAAAACAAACCTATCAATTTGTGAATAAGTATACACTAAATGGAATAAAAGTCTTGGAATGTAGATCTGCCGCAGTGTGTTAGAAATACCGTGAACTACAGATGATAAAAATGAGAAATTCCTTTGAGATATTTAAGAAAAGCTACAAATCATGATTAAAAAAAACATACTTCAGCACATCTCGGTGATCGGAAGATTCTAACTACTTCACCTTATAACTGAAGATAAAAGGAGTTAGGAAAATTTCCTGATCAGATAATATATGACATTGGACTGGATTAATAACAGATATAATCTGTTACACACACAAACTGAAAGACGAAACTTACAAATATCCACTATCAGATATGCGCAGGAAAAATTAATATTCCGATTTATCCTCGGAATTTTTTTAAAAAATTTTTTTTTTTTTTTATAATGGTTTTACGCCTTGCCGTTAAATGCGGGATGGGACTAGGGACAAGGGACTGGAAGTACCTTGGTGAATGCCTTTCGAAGGAAGCAACTCAGGATTCACGTGGAATGATTTGGGGAAACCATGGAAAACCCAAATCTGGATGCCCGGATGGGGATTCGAACTCGCGTCCTCCCGAAGGCGAGGCCAGAGCGTTAACCACTCACCCACTGTGCTATGTTTTATCCTCCATGATTTATGAAAACAATGTTACGTTTTACACGTAGCTCTTGCTAAATAAAAGGCTTTCCCCAAGTTTCTATATGGGCGAATCGTTTATTTATTCCCTCGGTTAGCGAATCAGGTTTGGGTTGGGGGGGAAGATTATCTATAACAGGATAAGTTTCGTCCTTTGTTTAGTTAAAAATTCATTTGATTATCGTTTTATTTATAAAGTTTATTCCAAATCGTCCTCCATTTGGCCTACAGAATTACGGACAACCACTACGAGTAAGGCCAGCAAGTGTGCCCACCCTTACGGCCAAGACCAAACTGGAGAGCAACTGGGACTATGTAACACTATTTACATTTTAGTAATATTATTTTACTGACATGCACAATCTAATCTACATCGCAATTGGTTAAGGTGGTTGGCTGGACTGCGGAAGGTCCCTGTTTCGAATCCCGGCCTCTTCTGGAATTTTGTGCAAGTCTTGAAACTGACCTTAAGCTTTGGCAAAGTTTTGCTTTGTTCATGTGAAGATACAATGACGTTCTGCGGATTGGATTCCACTTTAAGCTGCAGGTTTCCGATGCCTGGTATGATTCCCTGGTTAGGTTGTTACGATAGAGGCACATTGCCCAACAGGTAGAGGTTTTTAAGATGACATGAAATTATTATTACGGAAAATACTGAATAGCTCCACATACTGAATAGCTTGGTACTTACATCCAGTCAATTATTTTTAAATGAAATATACACGGGCTGACAGGTTGACTGACATTCAAACGTTCACCGAGTCTTACGAAAATAACTCCTACGTTTGTCTTCCCCCTATTTGTGTAAATAATGTATTCAATATGTCTTATCGATATATATAAAGATTAATGTATGTATGTTTGTTTGTTCTTCATACTAATCAACAGTTTTCATCCGATCTCGATGAAACTTTGCATACTTATCCTTTGAAATAAGGAGAAAAATACTGTCTACATTTGGTTGAAAAATTAACTGTATAAATAATACATGTTGTCTCATAATTTCGAAATACTACTGAACGGCTATAGACAGGCGCGTTAGATATGGAGGTCTCTCTACTGTTTTTCCGTGTAGCGGTCATGTAACTCAGTGGCTAAAGCGCTGGCTTACTAATGTTTGGGTCGTGGTTTCCGGTTCAAATCTCTGCGTAAGCTAAGATTTTTAAAAATTGTTTTTGATCCTAAGAGTCACGCCTGGGACATTGAATGTTAAACTGTAGATATTACAAAGTTAGGGGTGCAATGCGAGGCAAATCATAGGTAGTCTTGCAATGCTGTAGGTGTACACTTTTTTACGTTATAATGATCCCTCAGGGGTATTTCACAGTAAGTGTGTGTGTGTGTGTGTGTGTGTGTGAACCGCAGTAATAATACTATAAACACGGAAGTAAGTCTCTGTCTTTTTGTTACGTTTTGACGACTAAATGGCTATATCGATACTGATGACAAGAAAATCTGTATGAAGGGCACAGGACATTTTGTCCAGTATGATTAACAGTTGTAGTCACGAAATTTTAAAACCTTATCGAATGGTGACAGAAATATGTTGGAAATTGATTCTCTTCAAGACACAGGTTCGATGGTAGAATGATATAGTGACAGCTTTCCAGTCATATTATGTCGACTCAGTGTTGTTTGGGACCAATCCTTCGTTACCAACAACTTTCTATATTCAATTCTGGCAAAAAAATTCTCGCGGGTACGAGCTAGTTTCTAAATATTTCTCTCTTACAGAGTTCTTTTGGAAATGAAGTATCAGTTAAAAAGAAATAAAGTCTAATCGATCAAGTAAAATTATATTAACCTAACCAAATGGTATGAACTTTTTAATAAAAAGAACTTCGATTATTTGGAAATCTAATTAAGATGAAATTTACCTTTCTGCATTTTAGCTTGCGTAATATATTTTTTTAAGTCTATGAAGGGTTCATATTTGTGTGTTACTGAAATGAAGTTTTTCAAACATTCCACTGACTCGATGGTCACTTTTATTTTTCTTATTAATCGGAAATATACTTTGAAAATTCAGCAAAAATTGGTACCAAACTCAAACTTTAAATTTTAGTTACTCAGTACAATTGAATTGGTTTATTTTTTTCGCTAAAGAATATCATTAATGTAAAACAACATAATAAAAAAGAAAGATAAAAAAACATTCCGAATTAAAGTATTGTTTACGGAAAAATTACAGAAAATATTCCAAAAATAGTAAACATCGCTAATCATCCATGGTAATTATTGTGGTGGTAATTAGGTCATATCATTCTGTTTCTCATTTATGACGTCTGTTCCCTGTAAACCTCGTATAAAAACTGTATTTAAGGAAACAGTATTTTATACAATCATCATTATTGGTGATGAAAAACTGAATACTCTCAGTGTTTCGATAGGATGAATAAATGTGTTTGATTGCATTGAATTTTAACATCTATTAACGAAACAGGAATCAAGAAAACAAATACTGGGAGGAATAACAGTACTATAAAAAAACATGCATTTAAATTTGAGATTTCATTATCCTTATCTTCAGAATAAACCTATGCCTATCGCTGTAAGGACTTCATTAATGCTTAAACCGTTTACCTGTAGTCTGCGATTTTGATTTCACCAGTTTTGTAAACAGGGAAATGTTAATCTGATCTCGGTAGGTGTGTATTGATCCCTTGTGATTGGAATTAACATAGTTTTCCCGTTCTGAGCTCCTCTTGTTACGTCAAATGTGTGTCCTTTACAGCTCTGACACTCAAATTACAATTTTGAAACGACTAATCGGAAATCAATTAAAAACAAATTATTTGAACTCCCCCACACCACACGTTAAATTACACAAACGACCTATTCGGTCTGAACTTCAATTTATAAGACAGATGTTCGCGGTTATTAATTTACTGTGTGTTATTTATGACCTCTGGCCCAGTACCGATAAGTGAAACTGAATTATAAAACAATGGTCCTTTGTTAAGCGCGTGCCACTGACAGCCCTGATACCTGTGATACTCCCGCATGCTAACAAACTGAAAAACGACGCGCACGCCCGTAAACGAGTGATATTTTGCAGTGCCAACAAAGTTACCAGTTAATTGTTAGAGTATGAATAACACACAGTTTATTATTTGGCGTGGTATCAAAGCTTCCCGTAAAATAATACTTGTTACGAAAAAATTGCTTGGCGTAGCTTCCTAATGATCAAAGAGCAACAGTTTTTCGTCTAGCCGACGTCAGAAGCGGGAAAGGACTGAGGGTAAGGAACGGGAAGGCATTCGGCCATGGAGTGATTTGTGAAATAATGGAAAGCCCAGATCTGGATGGCTGGATGGCTGGACGAGGAACATTTTCCCATGTATAGGTGTATCATATTAGAAGAACTAGAACCTCGTACCATACTCCGTTATAAGTAAAACCAGAAAGTGGTATTGAGACTCTATTGAAAACAGGGCGTATTTTCCGACTTTTAAATGCAAATACAGTTGAACGATGCAGACTATAATACTAGAGCAGTATTTGACGTTGCGCCTCGGTTCCTGAGGCATGTCAGTTTGTACTGAGTACGTAGCCGGACTGGAAATTCGAGCCTCTTGTTCGACGGACAATGGTGGGAGTGTTGACTGACTTCTCGTCACAGGCAAAAGGCCGTGCTTAGAGATGCAAATACTAGCAGCGAGTTTGTTCACGTCGACTAATCCTAAGACCGGGAGGGAGGGGCGAACCTATCTTCTCCGACTTAAGCCAGTGACAGGGGGTGCCGCAAGTCGCCTTCCCCACGCTCCCTCCCCCCCTTAACTGAAGGCGCTGTCCGACTTAATTCTGGATTCGACCGAAAATCCACTAAGTAGGAGCCCCTGCCGCTTTAACCGGATTAATAGTCGCGCATCTTTCTCAGAGAGCCGGCCGCCTCTGCCGCCAAGAGTGTGATGACTCGGCTTAATGGAATTAAAAACTGCCGCCTTCCCTGCTGTGATTAACTACAGCACTTCGCAAACGTCTGGCGTTTTTATTTTTGCTGATGGCTACGAGCGAATTGAATAAAGCTCTTTAATTTCTCTCAGTTCTAGTGTATATATCTCGCTGACGCACAAGTTTGTGACCTTTCTTTGTTTGTTTTGTCGTGCTACGCTTTTAAGCAAAGATACTTAAATGAGAAATAACTACGGAAAACATGATGTGTTGACTTATCGCAATTCAAATTTAGGACAGTTACAATGTTTGTTTACCTTTTTATCAGTTGTGTGCTAAACGTTTTAAGAATGTCTTGAAATGCTTCAATAACTTCCAATATTTCAGCTGCAATTTGTGGAAAATTTACCTTTTATAGCCATTTTATATTTTTTTTTATATATATGTTATCATCGATTTGTTTGTTCATATTTCTGAGATATCTACCTTACTCAGATGAAAAAGTTTACAAATTTTCTGTATTTTACGTTTTGTATATTGTTACTTCCAATTCATTGTTCTGAATCGTTGAAATGTACACCAAATCTGACTGAAAATTTGCCTATTTGTGTGCTTGACAAGGCATACAAAATTTATTAACAGTTAAAGCAGACTGGCATGTATGTACTCCAACAATTCGTACCGATAAGGTGGAAAATTGAGGTAGTCTAATGTTCCTTAACAAAAGGCAATGATTTCCATCATTTTTCATGTTCTTCATGATCGCCATCAGTTGCAAAATTTTATTATTATGATTATTATTTAATAAGTCTGCCGATAATTGAGTTTCTTATTGTAAATTTTATGATTGTTTACATCAATTGTGTTTTTTCTGCCAATCTAGACACATGAGTAGTAACGTTACAAAACAGAATATTCCCTCAGTTTATGAACAAACAGTTAGGTGTATAGAAATGGCATGCATTATTTCATATCAAGGGAAAATTCATTATGTTAGCATTACAAATTCAGAGATGCACAAGGAACTCTAATTATGAATTCATCAAACAACGATCTGCTTAGAATGTAACAACAGAGGTATAGAGAAATATTCTAATAAGTTTTGTAGCGAAATTAACAGAAACGGAAGAATTAAAAATTGATTATAAAGTGAAAAATAATCAAATTAAGACGGACAAACCCTCTAGTGCTAACGTAATTATAGGAATCAATGATTGCTTCTACATGAGTGTGATGAAAATTGGACGGGCATTAATGACTAAAAAACAGGCAGCGCTGAAGACTTATTGTGGAGAAAACAGTTTGCAGAAGGAACCTACAAAAAGAGTATATGGGTTGATGTGTCAAATCTTAAAGCATTTGGTAAACTACATTTTTTAGAGTATGGCACGAGATGCTTGTTCGCACTGAAACTAAGAGAATATCTCAGGGCTGGAAGAGTTATGTGGGTTTCGAAATATCCAATCAAGAATCAAATGTCAAGAGTGCCAAGTTTTTGTTACTGTATGTGTTGCCCTTTTTACTTGCTAACCACAGAAGTAAAACTTTGTCTTAACTGTATAGGATCACATTGAGTCTTTACAAGCTTTTATCCGTTTCACAACAGAAGGGGTACGTTGAGATGAAAAGGCTAGCGCATGATAGGAAGGGATAGAGGATTGCAACACACCAGTCGAGAGACTGATAGCAGAAAAAGAATAATAGAAGATACACTGAAAAGCACTTTGCCGGACTTTGTTGTAGAGATAAATAAATTCTCCGAAAGTAATAAAAAAAATCTGTTTTTTTTATTTTTTTTATTTTTTTTTATTGTGGGGAGTGGGAAGCACGATCTCGTTATATTTGTATTATAGTTGTTAGCTAATGGCATTGATAGGTACTGTTGGAACCTTCAGATCAGCTCGAACACTGGAAACAGATTTATGTCAAATTAAGAGAAACAAAATTGATAATTAGCAGTTGAAAGATAACGCCAATGCAAACTGTTTAACTAAACAGTTTGCATTGGCGTTATCTTTCAACTGGTAATTAATTAAGCAACTGTGGAAACATGGCCTGCAACAACATTGCATTAAAATTGATAATAGTTCGTAGATTTCCCAGTTCATTGAGAGCAATTCTTTCACTTCCTGATGTGGCCAACTTTAAATAATTATATCATAATCGGTTATTATATCTATAGTAAAAAAATCCGAAATAATTGTGAAGAATTTTATTTCATGTTTGTTTGAAATAGTAGACAGGGGAGTCAGAAGCGGCTTGCTAATCCTATTTTCGTGCTGAAGCGCATGTAGGATATATCTGGCCACGCCATTACTTGGAAAGTGTACAAAACCAATTATCGTCCATTGACGCCTCCATCACTAGGCTCTTGCCTTGTACAAACCTATAGTAGGGCGATTAGTTAACAACGTGATTTTTTCGCGAAAAAAATACTTTTCGTGGGAAACTTCAGTGGTGCAGATAACTTCTCGTCCTACATGCTTTGATTTCAACTGCGAGACTTGGTGTGCTGGTCTGATTACGGGGAGGAGACTTGACCTGAATCCAGAGTCGGTCGACCGACCAGAGGATTGCTGTCAGAATCTACCGACCTGCGGATTTTCTAATTGCTAGTCAGCTGATTACGCAGCGAGAAATTGGCTGCAGCGATTTGTCCGTCCACCTCATCCGCCAACAAGAAATCAGTAATACCAGGGAATTTCAACAAGCTGAATTGACAGACATGTTCCTTCAGTCATCTGACATCCTTCGTTCAACCAAACGCATTTCTATAGAAATATCTTTAATGGTAGGTTATTCATCAGTTAGCAACTATTTATTTTAATTGTGATATTACCTTGTATCCCGATATTATTTTAGCAGATAACTTATTATTTATTTAAAAATTGACATCTTCAAAGTGTAGCAGGGGACAATAATAATCTCCCTCGTTTCCCGCCGTAATGGATTAAATAGTATAGGAATGATTTACTCTCAAAGCCAAAACGAATACTGATATCTGTTCGTTACTAAACCAACCATTCCAAGAAATGCTGCGCCAAACTGTTTCTTATACACGGGCCTTGCTATTTTTCCATTAATATATGGTTGTTTCACTTTCCCTATGGACTTCAAGACGACCGTCAATCTTCAGAGTGGAAATCACCACCGATTTTCTAATCTTGCTCAGGAAAATTTATGCTTCAATAAACTGCATGACTGGTCTCACTTACTAGTATTAAAATAATTTGCCATATTAACTATTATGAACCCCCCATTCATTTCTGTTAGATCGCATCTTCGATCTGAGCAATATTTTCAGCCTTTTGGCTCAAGACTCATAACAGTAATTTGTAGACACGATTTTTATCTTCCTGTTATTTATGTGTTGCTGTACTTCATCGCATATAGTCAGGAATACAATAATACTCGAACTTGTAAGACAAATAAATAAATAATTTTTCGCATAACTGACTCTAATTAATGGTGCATTTCCCATTCGTTTCTTTCGTTTGCATTATTTACTTAAACTCACAGGTTAAACGCTATTCACAAACGTTGTATATCACGCATATTACATTTTGACATAAATATCATACGCTTCAGAGAGGTCAACACAAAGCTATCTCCAACTAGTCATTTTCAGTATTCTCCACTAAATGTAAACCACACATCCGATCTCTCTAAGCAATACATTTCTGATTTCTGAAGGGCTGTCCTCTTTCAGTTTTTCGTAAGAACATATTTGATGCAGGAACTAGACGAATATTTAAAATTAACTAGCATCCATGATTTCGTCTTGAGTGTTTGAAAATTGTGAACACCTCTGACTTTTATAAAAAAAATATTTACAGGCTAGTTACATGACCTACGCTACTTACATTCCGTATGTATATCACCCTATTATCACTCCAAGGCTAGGATTCCTTATTAAACTGCATGATCAGATATAAAGGTATTAAGTTTTATACCTCTGGCAGCACCTCATTTTAGCGAGGATCTAATAAACTTTGTGATTTTGAAGTATATTTGCTATCACGCAGCAGTGTGGTTGCACTAGTTAAAACATCGCCACAGTTTTTATGGGTAATACAATTGCCCAGGTTCAAATTTCAGTTCTCACGTAGCAGCCACCCAGACTGCGGTAAGATAGCTGGGACGGCCCACAACCTCCATCTCATAAAATACACTTTTACAAAAACAAAAAAAACCAAATATAAAATACACTTACCATACACAACACAAACTATACGTTTTGTAGAAAGAAGGCGACAGTTAGATCTTTCCCTATTAAATAGGTTCACCAACACACCATTTTTGTTAAAAGTAAAGTTTCATATTCTTAAGAGTCCATGAGATTTCCATGACGCCATGGAAACTGGCTGAGGGAGGGGGAGATTAAAAATTTGTTTGTTACTAGACAGTTTGTGAGGGAATTTTTTTAAGGATTTTGAACTAAATGTTTGTGTCAATTTTTTTTTTTTTTTTTTTTTTAAAGTAGGAGAGTTATTTTTTCTTTGTTTGACTTGCAGCAGAAATCATCACAGCAGGTGATGTCAAAGATTTTGTGACGTTGTTGAGCAAACTGAAATCATATGGACTGTGGTTTTTTAAAAACTAATAAGAGTAATATGATAAGGACATTAATCTGTTACTGTTAATGTATGAATTTGGTATATGAATTATTAAAACTACAGGAAATTTGGATTATGTTGATAATCAAGTGAGTAAATGTTTTAATACAAGAAGCCGAAGCATTTAAGTAGATACTAATGAGAAGGGAATTACTAATATTTATATTGTTAAATTCAAATGGTGTAACGCCTCTAAATGATAATATATTTCAAGCTTTTTAAGATCTTTAAACAATATAATTCAATTCTACATGATGCTATACAGTTGGTAGAAGATATTGCGTCCATTTGCTCGAGCCGCAGTCTATTCGTTAATTGTAAAAAGTATTAATGACGTTATAGGTTGCACAGATGTTTTCGTTTTAAACAGTTATTATGTGATCACTGCTAAGATATGTAGTCTATTCTATTCTAAAATTAAGATTTTACTACTAGCTCTTTACTTTCGTAACTCAACTTAATGCAGCGAATCAACGTTGGCGCATAAATAGAGGGAAATTAACTAGCCATGTCGTATACTTTATATACTTATTATAACATCTACATGAATTATACTGCCTCTCGTAACCATTCTAAATCTTATGTACGGTGTGCGTCTCTTACGTTAGACATTCCCAGAGCTCACACCACTATTGTCGTTTGATTAGTGGCCTATCAATGACACAGAGTGTTATACCTCGAAATATTGTCGAAACTGCGCACATTTCCAATGTAGCCCCTTTTAGAATCTAACCATACTGGGTTATTTTCATGGGTTTTCTACGACACAGCTTGTTATGAATTTAAAACTAATTCCAGGAAGCCTGTTCCAAATAATTTTACAAACCAGTTACCTAACTGACAGGCCATCATGGGCTGAGATATCAGGTGGTGAATTTTTTTAGAAGAAAAATTATTACCTGATTACTATTAAAGGCTGTTTCAGAAAAGTATTGACGAAATTTCTATAAGTACTTAAAAGAAACAATAAGCTGAATAAACGGTGCATGATCGTATTGGATGTTGCCGCAGACGCATAGTTACTAGGGCAGGTGGAGCTGGCTTTGGTCTGTTCGGCACGCCGCTCCGCTCAGGGCCCGTGCCCTGTGCTCTGCGGCCACGGGCCAGGTCTGCTACTTTGTATTCCGCGTCCCTCCCGGATTGATTCCAGCTCGTGGATATTCTGATTGGATTTCTTTCGGAATTCTTCTTCGATTCGTCTGACACTGCAGGCAAACGCCGCAGAGATAGTATCGCTGGAGGTCCATTAAAGCGGTCCGTGGTGCGGTAAGGTGCCGGCCGGAGAGGCCAGCCAATGGGATTAAGTCGACCGGAGGGTGAGTCGACTTGTGAGCAGCGTTGGCGGATTACCGGCTAGAAGAGTAGTTGCCCCGGGAAAAACGTTCATACGTACATAAAACACAGAATAATCTCACTAAAAGTGACTAGAGGTAAATACGGAAAGGAACTCAATGTTTGATATGAACTGTATGAAAATTAGACGTTTGACAATATCGTATAAAGGATAGGTTGTAAACAATTTTTGGCCAAGCACCCACTTTTTTTTATTTAATTATTCTTTTTTTAAAGTATACTTTTCGAAGATAAAATTACTCACCGCCTCGCTATACTTAAAAAAAAAGACCACTATCCTGCTTGTAATAAATAATGTACTCTAATTGCTCCAACTGTTGTAGCTCTTAACCTAGATTTCGAAACTGCGATTCGATGGCGCCACTCTTAGTTGAAGTGACCAATACCATACATCGAAAAACGACGGCACATTTCTAAATTCACCCTATCAAAATTGGTGTGTTGTCACAGATTTCTTGATAAATACTAAAAAATATTGTTAGTAAAATGACTGATCTCGGTGTAATGTCACTAACTCTTCAGATTTGGTGCCTTATTTGTCATAGCAATCTCAAATCACCTCGTTCCACTATTGACAATCTGTTGTCTTTTTTCCTTAGGTAAAAACATGTAACTTCGTTAAATCCTTTTATGGTTGTGCATGGTAATGGGAACGCAATTTAAAACTTTTTTGATGCAATCCTTAAAGCTGGATATAAAACTGGAAAGCACGGGTTGACGGCTAAATTTGCTTTGGATCACAAACGCCCCCCCACGATCTATTCAACTCCAAATGGTGGGTGGTACCACCACCGTTGGGAACCACTGATATAAAATGTTAATTAATAATGTCGAAGGATAAAAAAATTTAATCAAACCTATTAGTTTTCTGATCTTAGATCTTAAAAATTTAGAATATTAATAATTCATAGCGAATAAAAGTTCCGAATAACAGTACATAGAATTCTTCTCTATTGGTAAACATAGAAATATATTTTTAACTAACTCCATATCGAGAAAGAATCTGAAAAACAAATGACATATGATAATAGATATTTTATTAATTCAGTACCAATAAATTGTTTAAAATGAATAAATAGAGAAAACTGATCTTTAAAGTTATATCAAGCTGTTGTAGACACAGACCAAAATAAGACCTGCGCATTACTTGGAATACTGAACCAGGGGTTTTAGACGGAAGACTGTATATGTTCGACGTATCTCTTGTACCAGGAGGGAAGTATGGAGCGTGCTGCGGGAGAGTGAATGGGTGAGGAGGGGGGAGCGGGTGAAGATTTAATATCTAATGTAATGGAGTACACCTGTTTTAAGCTTTTGGAACGCCTAGGTCGATTTCATAAGAAAGCAAGATACATTTTCTACCGTTATTTGAAAACGGGTAATCAACGATGTAAGCTGGAAAGGGAACGGTGAGGATACAGGATAACAGAGTCTACATGGTTACCCTATAAAGTAAATAACAGTTAAAGACATTGCAAATTAAAAAACGAGAATGAGATTTTTTAATAACATATGTTGAGTATAGAACCAGAGGCTGGATAGAAACATGGCGTAGAACTTTATACTTTAAATTTTTATTAAACCTAGTGCAATCCAAAGCTTGTATGAAGAAATTATTCACATACTACTTAACGAACATTTGCTAAGTAAAACACATGTCAAACGTACCCCGCAAATAAATCCGTGCGGTCTTTAATTATGAGAGTTAGTACCTGGGTATCCAGAAGATAGCGTTTTCATTCCTAGAACAACGCTATATAATTTACTACAGGCTAATTATTGTACCTATATGTACACGTAATATTTAATGACGAACTGTAATTCTAGCTTTTTCACCAGCCACAACTGATAAAACAACTGAGTGCCTACGAGCAGTGATTAATATTACAGAGAACAATGGATACGAGCATATGAGCATACGAATCACATGAGCAAGTAGTCACCATTTGTTTGTTCCCATGCACGCTAACTCTGTAAATAATATCTTCTTTTATCTGCCATTAAAAATAGTTCGTTTATTTCAGGAACTCAGAAAAGTTTGCTTTCATTTCCATTTTACAAATAACTAAACCAAACTGACTATCTGCAATTGATAGTAAGGGTATAGTTAAGTTTAAATATGTTCAAGAAATTCAAATGTTTGGCACATGATTTTTTAATGACAGGTTTATAGATATTTTAATGATTCGACAGATATCCAGCGAGAACATTGTAAAACACTTGGAAATATGTATGCAGAGTTACAATTAAGACTTTTAATCACCATCGAGATTCATTCAGATGTAACAAGAATTTTTTTCTTTATGTGAGTGATGTATTTAATCACAAATATTTAAATCAATTTACATAAAAAACAGGAAAGAAAATAAATCCTGGCGAATATCCATTATGTTAATCAGGCTCGTAGACTAAACAAAAATGCGCCGGTAGCTCTAATATTCAAAATAATTCAATTAAGTTTTAGTAACATGTAATGCAGCTGGTCAAATGGTATCAGAAAAACAAAAAATCATATTATGGTATTTTCTTTTATACGCCTGTTTTGGTACTCTTCCATATTTACTGACCTCCGATAATAATCACTTTCTAATAATAATCAACTGATAACGTTGTTAAGTTAATAACATGGGTAAGACGTGTATGTCGCGAGTAATTTCACGTGCGACCTTAAATTATGAACGAAAATTCGTGCGAGATTTGCTTATCTCATAAATGTGTTCTTACCCTGACTTCTAGCTCCGCAAGAAACATTTTTTTTTTTTTATTTAATTTATTTTCTTGCCAACCGATAATCCATTCCAATGCTTACTTTTTCAAAGCAAACAACTACGAGTTTTTCCCGAAATTCATCAGTTTATGTATGTGTATTACCTAACAAAAATGCTATAATGAATAGTTTATGAAAGCGTGCTTCTTGTGGTATAACGTTGTCACCACCATTATGTCCGTATAATTACGTACTAACACAATTTCTTATTAGTTATTAATTAAAATAAATGTATTTGTTTGAATAGAATTTAATCATGTTTAAAGGAGTATAATGAGGTATAGATTATCTTAACAAGGCATCTTGAATGTGATAAATAAATCTTCAAGAACTTAATGGTTTGTTATATTTGTTACCATATTTATCAAATAAAAACTCTTGGGTGTGGGAATGATGGGGAGAGGATCAAACGCCGTTAGAGTACTACTTTAATCCTCCGACGGCCATATATATACAAAATAGGAATTTAAATAATTGTACAAGTGACTCTGGCTTCTCTAGCAGAATCTAGTACTCCTACCGACCAAAACATATTCAGAATTGAAACTGAGATTCATCATTACTAGCCATTTAATTATTACCACTGGATTTCTCGCTGTATTTGCGGCATTCTGGCTGTAAGTTCGGAGGACAAAATTGTCCCGAGCCAGTAATTCAGATCTAAAATCCTTCATAAACCATTGGCAACAGATAGTTTTAAATAAAGAATGTTTGCATTGAACCTCTTTTTATCATATTACATAAGCGAAAAAATGATGGTTCGGTTTCATGCCGGTGACCTTAATCATGGTGATCCGGAGGATTATAAAGATAGAAGAATAATGAACGCCGCAGTATTGAGCACGGTGGCAACAATGTTCTAGATATTAATGGTAATGATGACAAATGTTATTGTTCTGCTGCACATCAATACTCATCGCGTCGTCAGATGGCCACGCACAGTCTACAAAGCTGCGTTGATAGGATTATGCCTGCTGCTAATGACATCACGTCAGATGTGCTGCATATCAAAGAGCTTAAGTAAACAGCTCCCCAGCCGTCGGCTTTCGTGCACTGTATTGCCATTTGCAACCAGGAAGAAGGAAGAATCAGGTCGTGCTTGAACCAGCTATTAAGAAAAATCGTTTCAATTGTTTGAATAGATTTTTTATTTTCTGTTGCAGAAAACAATTTACGAATCACAGTGTCCTATAAACCCGAGTTTCAACGATCTCTCAATTTTGTACAGTAAACTGAAGCATCCAAATTTTATTTGTTTCAAAAGCAAAGCGTGATAAGGCGCATACAAATTTTATTTGATTGAAAGATAAACGTCGTACGTTATTAAATCAGTGGCGCACTTTTCCACCATGATATGGGAGACTGAGCAGTAAAGTTTTACATTCGGGTAAATGACAGATAAGTCAATCTACCACCCAAAGAAAATAGCATCAGGTTACACAGTGAAAGTGTACAGTTATAATACTACATGAAAATGAGATGAATTGATTATTCTCACATCTCGAGTACTAGAGATAACCATCACAAAAAAGAAGGTTTACTTTAGGAATTTTGTATTACCAGTTAAAGGGACGATTATGTCAGCCATAAATTCAGTACAAAGAAGAATTATTACAATTCAGTCATAATTTTAAAATTAGACTCTACCATCTCTAAGATATTTTTAACATAAAAAAATTCTAGAATTTGAGTTAAACTAATTTAATGCAAAACGGCAGTAAAAGTTATTAGTCCGTGTTAACAAATTACATGCATAATTTAACTGACTCCTATGAATGTTCAAGTGAGGTAATGTTGCTTTAACTGAATATATCACAAAAATTATTAGAACATAACACGCGGTTAGTTATACCATCATAACATTAAGCTTCAAGACATACCGATTGTCTTGGAGAGTAACACAATAATATACTTTTACAAAGTGTTTTCAGTTTTTCTAGGATATCGTGGTCTAAGAGAACATTTTTTCCGTACTAGTGCATCATATAATAATAATACTAATAATAATAAAGAAACAACTTTTTTTTTTCACTTTCGAGGGTAACCAGCGTTAACAAGAAAATCAACTTGTATCAGAAATTCAATATATAGAATAATACTGGTCTTATACGTTACCAAAACAACTGCAGAAACATTCGGATACAAAACCATTTAATTTATTTGCTTCAACTTTTAAATTGATGCAATAAATCCTATCAAATTCAATTTAAATGTTTAATCCCATGTGTATGTGTATGAATCGTCTTTTCTGCTTCGTTTAATAGAATTTTAAAAACATGGAAGATTGTAGAAAACGTTATCTATTCAAAACGATAGTTTTGTGTTTCGGCTCTCCCCATACTCGATTATCTGCAAAATTTCTTTACTGTAGATTTCACTGGAAAATTAAAATTGAAAGCAAATTTCCAAAAGAATTTGTTAGATATACTCTCACCGCCCTATATTCTTCGCAATATTCCTAGATAATTATTATTTACTTTTTAATCGACTGAAGCCAGTTCAGACTGTATAGCGAATAGTCGTAACGTCTTGTTTTTGTAACCCCATCTAGTTGCAAACTCCGATATTCTTCGGTTAAACATATGCTGAATAAATTTGTTGTTTTTTAGTGGAGATTATAAGCATGATCAATAAGAAAAAATTGTGATTAGTGAAAGATACTATACTTTTAACATCTTTTGGTGCTTTGGACTGCTGCGATAAAACATCGCACTAGTAAAATTCGTGCGCTTGGCGGGGCACCATAGACGACTGATCGCTTCGCTCACAGATTTTCTTTTGTCAGACGTTATTTGACCTCGGTCAATCTAAAATACGATTTTTTTAAAAAAATTAGTGTTTAGTTGTGAATTCCGGGAGAAATTGTAAACAAAATGGGTTCAAACAGTTTGATCGCGATTATCTCAAGACGTATTCTTTCGTGCGGCGCAAGAGCTAACGGAGAATGAATACATCAAATCGACGTAAAAGCCACAAAATAATTGTATTGTATCTTGAGATTATTTTTAAATTTTATGTTTTGCTTTTTTATAACTAAAATAAGTTAAAAAATAGTACATAAGATGCATATTTGTATCGTCAATTGAGGATTGCGCTATTTCGCCAACGGTTAATAATTTTTTCTTTTACTTGGGTTATTACTATTATTATAAGAATTTAAACTATCTGTCTATCTTAATTCCGATCGTTTTACATGTCAAGTTATTTAGCAACAAAAAACTTATAGCGTTATAATCTGGAGTAAGGCAATAAAAAAGGAAATAAAATAAAATCCTCGGAGTCGATACACTTGGTTAAATAATTTAACTCTGAAAAAATATATTTACTCTCATTTGAACGACATTAATATATTTTTCATGTTTTCGACGAATGAATGACAAGAAAAGGGCTACCGCTCGTGGATTCGCCACGACATCGGAAGAGGGACAATCGGCAGATGAAGATATCTTTTGACTCGGACTTCATTCTATTCGATCTCCGCAAATCTTCGCCCTCAATCTCCCAGAAGGGAAGGGTGGACTTCAACTTCGATCTTCTGTGAAGCAAAATCACGTCTTCTGCGGCATACTTTGAGTCCTGCGTTGCATAATCGTTTAAACGTTCAGTTAATAGTTATTATGCTTGGGAGTAGTTTCCACTCTGATGAAATTTATGTCATATCTGATAGAGGAATGTATATGTTTGTACCCTGAATAAATTCAAGTTATAATAATAATAAAAAAAAAGCTGCACAGAGTTGGCCTCTACTTTGAACGCCTTTGTAGGATCGGGTATGTGACGTCAGTGACGCTGTGTTTTGACAAAGATGTAGCCGGTTGATTAAAGTACACTTTTCTTGAAGTCCTAGCTTCTGTGAACACAGCGTCCGTTTGGTTTGATGAGCTCGAAAGCGAATCTGACAGCAAGTTATAGAAACAGAGTCACTCCGGGGTGATTTCTGTGGTCAACATTGGTATGGAAATTGCGTCCTAGCCACACGCCTTCCCACAGAGCATGGTTACTAGCCCGGGAAGTAATAGTCTCGCAGATAGCTTGCGGCGCTACTTCAAAAATCATTAATATTGCAATGATATACATTCTGGTGAAGGTTCTGAGGTATTTTATTATTGAGTGTGTTATAATGTTTGACGTGGAAGCGACCTTAAATTATGAAGTTCTGTTGGAAACATTTCATTTCTTTTATCTTCTCCTCTTTGGAAATTGTGAAACTATCATTCCGGCCCTTAATGCGTACTTGGATTAAATTAATTATGCTGGTGTTAAATGGTATTCATGAAAAAACGAATTACCGAAAACAGTTTTATAATGTTAGATATTTTGTGTTATTGATCGGTAAATTCAATACAGAACTGCAATATTATGAGAGACTTTTCTCCATCTAATTTCGTGAGTTTAACAGAAAAAACTTTAAAAGTGTTATATAACATTAATTTTGCTTCAAAATGTTACCTAACAGATTATTTCGCTCAAATGGTATCTCAGCGCCTAACCGTCCCTTTAGAATATGTGTCTACTGATATTCTAGCTGTTGTTGTTGTGGTTTAAGGGCGCGTCGACGGCGGGGTCATTAGCGCCTATTCTAGCTGTAGCAGAAAATAAATTTATTTAGAAACAGAACATTTCCAGTTGAGAATTCTTTAGTCACTCTTTATTATTTAATGAATGGGCAAAAATAATACAAAAATGATGAGCAGGGTAGCCTTATACAAAATGTTCGAAACGATTACAGCATACGTCTCTTCAAACCATTGAAAATTATGTTATAACGAAATTCATTACAGTCAAAACGAACAGCACGAAGGCCAACCAAATATCATATATATATATATATAGGTGTGGAATAATCGCTGATTTGGCCAAAGCACGTACCGGATGTGAACGTTGGCACGCTTGTTTCCAGATCTTTTTTATTTAATGAACGGACGAGGTGTAGCCAGCTCCAGATTATATCTCATTTCGGCACCAATGATGCTTGCCGCCTTGGGTCGGAGCGTATCCTCTCTTCCCTCCGGCGGCTTGCTCAAAGGGTGAACTCTGTGGTTGATGACCGCAAGATTTCGGCTGAGTCAACTATCTGCAGCATTGTCGATAGAACCGACTATGTACTTCTGGTTCAGAGCCGAGTTGAGGGTCTAAACCAGAAACTGCGGCGTTTCTGCGATAATCTTGGCTGCAGATTCCTTGATCTTCTCCCTGGGATCAAGTTGTATAGGATTCCCTAGGATAGGTCAAGTGTGCACTACACACGCGTATCGGCTACACGGGTGGCAGGGGCCGTGTGGAGTGCATTGGGGGATTATTTAAGCTGAGGGATGAAGACCCGAAACTGGAATTATAGTTACGGGTAGCCCAATTAAATTCGACAGCGTATGTTAGGAGTAGCGTAAATCAATCTCGACCGTTAAAAGTACTAGTTATTAACTGTAGAAGTGTTTGTAACAAGCAGCCTGAGCTTGAAAGCGTTATTAGTAGCACAGAAGCAGATATTGTATTAGGTATTGAAAGGTGGTTAAAACCGGATATAAGTTCAGCAGAAATTTTTAACAATAGCATGAACTGTTTCAGTAAGGATAGATTGCATTCTAATGGAGGTGGTGTATTGATAGCTGGTAGTAAAAACCTGTCGTCTAACAACAATAAATATCGATACGGTATATGAAATTCTATGGATTAGACTAAACGTAGCTAGGACAAAACTTGTAATAGGGTCTTTCTATCGTCCACCAGATGCAGATGTAACTATTGATGAGACCTTAAGGAATAATGTAAGTAATATAATTCGTTAATTTCCGGATCATGCAGTAATACTAGGAAGTGACTTAAACTTTCCGAATATCGACTGTACTAATTAAATCCACGTTACTGGAGCCAGGGATAAAACATCCTATGAAATTATTCTTGACCCTTTCTCAGATCTTCATCTTGAGCAGTTCGACACTGAACCAACACCGTGCCACAACAATAAGGAAAATATTTTAGATATTCTCGCTACAAATAGGCCTGAATTATTCATGGACATTTCAACCACCACGGGAATAAGTGATCATAAAGCTGCAATTGCTACAGAAAAATTAACATCCCCGCGAGCAAAAAAATAAAAAAAAAAACCAGGATCGTTTACACGTTCGAAAAGGCCCCAAAGGAGTGTTTAAAAAACGTTTTTGAGGGATAATTACCTTACCTGTATGGAAGCAAGAGGCTCGGTTGAAGAAATGTAGCTTCGATTCATGCGTATAGTCAGGGAAGGTATGTACATACATATACCGAAAAGGACAATCAGGGTGGGAACGATCCCCCGTGGTATACACGTGAAATTAAAAGGTTACTTAAAAAGCAAAGGAAGATGCGTGCACGCTCAAGAAGGACGTTGTATAGGAGAGATTTAGAAAAGTTAGGTGACACAAAAGGATATGTTAAGAATGCGATGCGCGAGGCCTTTAATGATTTTCGTTGCAATTCACTTTCCAAGAGCCTCAACGAAAATCCAAAAAACTTTGGTCGTATACAAAAAAAAGTTTGTCGTAGTGACAACAATATGCCAGTTCTACTACAAGACGGTCGGGAAGTTGAACATTCCCGCTTTTCCACGGCGTGTAGAATTTGAGATGGATCCAGGACAAGTTGATATTGTAGGTATTATAAAGCAATTAAAGCTTCTGAAGTGGGGGAAGGCGCCGGGTCCCGATGTTATAAGAGTATTTTCGGAATACGCCCAAGAAATAGAACCATTTCTGTCAGAAATATTTCGTAAATCTTTAAATAAATGAAAAGTGCCTTCTGACTGGAAAATAGCGCAGGATATCCTATGAATTAATTATCGACCATATCTCTGACATCTGTTTGCAGTAGAATTCTGGAGCATGTCATATGCTGTAAGGTTATGAGGTTTCTAGATGAAAACGACTTACTTACAGCAAACCAACACGGATTTCGGAAGAACAGATCATGTGAAAGGCAACTGGCCCTATTTTCGCATGACGTAATGAAAGTTATCGATGCAGTTTCAAAAGTTGATGCAATTTTATTGGATTTTCAGAAAAATTTGTACCACACAACCGACTTTTAGCAAAGATTCGAGCATACGGTATATCGGATCAGATTTGCGAATGGATACGCGATTTTCTAACTGGCCAGTCACAGTGTGTGGTAGTTGACGGGGAAGTCTCTTCTAAGCTAGATGTTACTTCGGCGGTCCTCAAGGAAGTGTGATAGGACCAATTCCTTTCCTAATTTTCATAAACGATCTCGGTGACAACATTAATAGCAGGATGTGATTGTTTGCCGATGATGCACTTATCTATATGGAAGTAAGGTTGTCTGACGATTGCTTAGAAATTCTGCGTGATCTGGGTGTTATTTCGAAATGTTGCCATAAACGGCAGCTTACACTTAACTGCAAAAAGAGCAAGGCAATGCAAATAAGTAATAAAAAGACTCCGTTTGCTCATGAGTACAAAGTTAACAATTCAGTTGTTAGCACGGTGGATTCCCTGAAGTATCTAGGCGTAACAGTACAAAGCAACTCGAAATGGGACTTGCACATAACTTTCGTCATTGTCAAAGCTAACTCTAAACTATGATTCATAGGTCGTATTTTGAGAAGTTGTAATGCTCATACAAAGGAAATAGAGGACAAAAAACTAGTAAGTCCGCATATGGATTACTGTTGTAGAGTTTGGGACCCGTATCGCAAGGGATTGATTGACCTTATAGAAAGTACAGAAGAGAGCCGCTCGATTCGTGACTGCTAGTTACAGCCCGTACGAAAGGGTCACGGAGTTGATACGTGGGTTGGGCTGGGATTGTTTAGCGGAGAGATGACGTCGTTTTCGTTTGAATTTGTTGAAGAATATGTGAAAATATTCAATTTACGAGTACAATGAAATACTTCTTCCGCCCACCTATTTAGGTCGCAATGACAGGAGGCAAAATATAAGGGAAATAAGATGCCGTACTGATACTTTTATGTATTCTTTATTTCTTAGTACTGTACGTGATTGGAATGCACAAAATTAGGATACGTGTTTAGCACTCACTGCCACCCACAATATTTGTGAATTGCAGAGCTTAGATGTAGATGTAGACAGCAGAGTGCCTGAAAGGATTAAGGCAACACATAATATGAGAGTTTGTTCTTCACAAATTACCACCAACTGGGTTTCAGCTAACCTCTGTATATGTGTGTCAAGACGGTGAATAATTTTCTTCATTACGTTCAGTCATTTCGTGACGCAGACCGATTAACTTAATACTTCGTAAAGCGTTATTATCCTGTTAAGAATTCCACTATGGACTGTGGTGTAGCATCTTACTGAAGTACCAGTTGCAAGCAAGTATACTAAAATTATAGATAATTTGTAGATGAAGATACAGAAACACTTTACATTGTGCAATATTACTGTAGTTAGTGGATGAATTATAGATCACAGTAACACTACTATCTTTTACACCCTGTTAAGATACCCTACTTTGGTATACGCTCCAACAAATTTATGTCTGGAATAACAAACTATTGATTGAATTTCAGATCGGCATGTTAAATTGTTGCCAAATCAGCAGTAGGTGATGAGCTATTGTGAACTGCCTAATTTTGTTTCGCTGGCTCCAGGAAGACATTTTCTCCATGTACGGGGAACTCGTTATTCGCAGGAAGCTCTTATCTATTTTAGTGCGAGGCAGTACTCTGATAGAATACTCACTACTTACGCTACCTTGCTTTGGAGTATGTAAGCCAATTAGATGTATACTTCTGCTGAATAAATGTTTCGCATGTGATCTATCAGTGGCAATGAGTCTTTGTGACTCTATCGCTATGACATTGTGAATTTCACTGATAGAATAATGTTTACTGCCATGCAATTTTGAGGCGCATGGTTCTGGTGCCTGGTTGTGTGTGAGATCTGCAATCTCATGGCGATTTTCCACACTCTATAATAAAACTAGCTGTGCCTATGACTTCATGCATGAGGAATTTGAGATCTGTGCTGTTAATTCACATTTATATCAAAGAAATATTTGATGTGTAGCATACATCAGAGAAGAAGCCCTGGTGTTTTCTCTCCTTTTAAAATTGAGTTGTATGCAAATGATTTTAAAATGTTAGTGTACATAACTTGTTTCGAAAATCTCTTGAATCTGTCAATAGTTCAGTAGATTTGATGTTTTGTATGAACAACAATCACAGTTATGTTTGTTTACATAGCTCATTTTTAATCAACACTTAGACCGATGCTGCCTGGCGTGTGTACTAATTGTTTGGTTTACGTGTATACATCAATTACGATGTAGAATCCCTAATTAAATCGAGAAGTCAACCGGTATAGTATCTGCAATTTAAACACGTACTAGATATATATTTTGAATGCGGGAAGCCAAGCGCCAGACAATACTAAATTGATAAATCCTATTATGGAACAATTAAATTAGTGGACCATTTTTATGCTGATGTCACATGGAAACAGAGTATAATCTGTCACTAACGTTTCATAAGCTATCACTATGCACATAGAAATAATTGGTTTACGTTTGACCAGTACACATATACAAAAATCCCAAAATTCAGGAATGAATGTCAGCCAAACTTCAGACAGTGATAGCCTGCCTGGTTAGTTAAGGCGTATGATACTTTTTTGATCAGTATAATATCCTTTCATTAGCTAGTGGTGGAAATCGCACATTTTTTAAAGAGTGCAAAAAAAAAAAAAAAATAACAACCATTTGTACGAAATTGTACATATTGGTAGCTCATGTTTTGATATGACATCAACACGTCGAGAAAAAAAATCTACGAATTTAACAAGCTCTCTCCATCTCTACAGTTAATCTTGACTGCCGGCAGCCTTCTAGCATTCCAAATGTTTAACCCAACCAGAACAATATACGCTTTGACTTTGTGTTTAAAACGCACAAACTGACTCAGATCGACCTTCCATGTCAATTGGGGATTTCACATCGCAATATATATGCCTAAAAATAAAGTAAGTACTTGTGCATCTGGCTTCAGTACTCCAGTGAAAGTTGGATGGCATATTTCAATATAATTAAGATTTTTTTTAAAGGTCTCTTCCATATTTTATCGTACCTAGGTTTAGTGAGATTCTAACACTTCTAGCGTTGTATTAAACTAGTATAAAAAAATTAAATTCCCTAGGTATATTCTGTGATCTTGCTAAGACTGTGTTGATCATGAGATTCTACTAGGTAAATTAGACCACTATGGAGTTAGTGGTAAGCCAGGACTTTGGTTTAAATCATACCTGGAAAATAGAAAGCAATGTGTATCACTGAAAGATGCTAATACAGGAGATGTTATATACTCAGAATGGGGTATAGTTAAATGTGGTGTGCCTCAGGGTTCAATTCTTGGCCCTCTGCTGTTTTTAATTTACTGGAGCTTCCTTATTCAATGTCTTATCAAAAGAAATTAAATGTTATCTACAAAAACACAACTACTTTAAGTCCAAACTGAAAGAGTTTCTGCTTCAGAACCCATTTTACTCTGTGAAAGAATTTTCTCCTTGGAATTTGGTAACTAAGAATGACTGATAAAATAGTATATATGGTGTATGGAAGTGGAAGGTGACGAAGTTGTCCACAATTACTAAAATGATATATGGTTTTCCTTTCTGTTGAAACTTTTGACGAATGAAGTAATTACACTGTTTACAAAATTTCACTCATATATAGTAACTAACATGGGATAGCATGCACTCAAAAACTGCTGTGAAAAATTATCATACTAACAGGTTTTTAAGTAATTGACACCTTATGAGTTGTTGGTAATATAACTGATATTTTTAATAGGTGTGTGTACTGTTTCACATAAATAGCAACTAACATAGTATAATATGTAGTCGCAAATTACAGTTAAACTGATCATGGTAAGTGGTTGGTAAGAAAATAACTGGTTATTAGATGCTGGTAACAAGTGTATACACTGTTCCACATAATAAGTATTAATTAACTCGGGATTGTATGTGTAGATTACAGGACATATTGGTTATACTAATGGGTTGTAGCTAACTTGTCAATATATAACAATATTATCAATTATATAGTAATATTGACATTAAAAATAAGTGTATGTACTGTTCCACATCCCTGAAATTATTCTCACATGGGATCAAAGTGAACATATCTATCTATTATTCATACTGATATTTCAGAGGTGAGAATAGAATGGTCATCATTGGTGGGGATTTAAATTTACCAGGTGTAAATTGGGAAGGAAATAAGATAAATAACACAAGGGAACAAAGATTTGCAAACATCTTAATAAGGGAAGGAAGATTTACACAAGTGGTTGAGCAAAACACTAGGGGACAAAATATTTTGGATATATTTCTAATTAAGCCCGATGAAAACCTTGTGGGGTGTCAAGTAACTGAAGGAATAAGTGATCATGAAGCAGTTCTGATGGATATTGGAGAATTCAGTAAGCCAGCAGCCAAAATTGAAGGGGGAAATAGGTACAATTATAAAAAAGCACAGGTTTCAAATTTGAAGAGGTATTTCAGAGAATATTTCAGCAAATGGAAGGAAGGCACAAGTACAGTAGAGTCAAGGTGGGAATAGTTCAAGGAGATAATAACAATGGGGGAAGAGAAATTTATTCCAAGGCAGAAAATAAAGAGAAGTGCAGAACCTATGTACAATAATAGGGAATTGAGGAGGATAAAGAGGTTGGTAAGAAGAGAACATAATAGAGTTAAGAGACAGCAGCGTAGTTTGGAATATTAAAAAAAAATTAAACAAGGACGTAATAAGAACTAAGAAAGTTGCTAAAGATGGATTTATGAAGAGTTATGACAGTACAGGTGGACCATTGACTGATAAATCAAGAAATTTCTATAACTATCTTAGAAAACAGAAGAAGGGAGGGTGTTGAGACACTTTTAGATAAGGATGGACAAGAAGCTACGGAAGATTTAAAAAGGCAGAGATTTTAAGTAACTGGTTTAGTGAAAGCATCAGGGACAATGAATCAGATACGGGAGGGTCTAATTCGGAGAACGAGCTTAACAACACAATTGGAAATGAAAATCCTAAAAAATTTGAAATTCATCCTGAGGAAATCATGATGGAAATAAGAAAGCTGAAAAAAACATAAAGGGGCTGGTGTAGATAATATTATTACAGATATCTTAAAGATAGCCGGATGTGACATTGTACCTTATCTTGAAATATTATTTAGATTGAGTCTGGATACTTGCTGCTTACCACAGGACTGGAAAAGTGCAATAGTAGTACCGGTACATAAAGGAGGGGTGAGAAATAGAGTTGAGAATTACAGGCCAATCAGTTTGATATCAGTGGTAAGTAAATTAATTGATATAATTATATGCAACCTCATCAGAAATATATGTGAAGAACGTACAGTGGTTTTCAAGCAGGCACCATGGGTTCAGGCAAGGATATTCATGAGAATCTCAGCTGGTGGGATATATGCAAGATATTTCAGATGAAATGTACAAGGGAGGCTAAATTGATAGTGCAGCACTAGATCTGTCAAAGGCGTTTGACAGAGTGAGACATAAAATGGTAGTAAATAAGGTAAAAACTATTGGAGTGGATGAGAAAGTGATTTGATTGGTAGAAGAATTTTTAAAAGGTAGATAACAGAAAGTTATGGTAGGAAATGTAGTATCAAAAGAAGTGGAAGTAAAAATGGGAGGGCCACAGGGTAGTGTATTAGGACCATTGCTATTCATTATTCTAATTAATAATTGTGTTGATTGTTTACTATCTGAAATTCGATTGTTTGCAGATGACATAATGCTATATCAATGCTAAGAATCAAAACGATAGAGGATTGTAAACAGTTGCAGGGTGATCTGGACAGAATATCTAGTTGGGTTGGTAAACATGGGATGAAGATAAATGCAAAGAAGAGTCAGCTTATTAGATACACAGATAAAAAACAAAAGGTTAATTATGAAAATAAGGTTAGCAAAGAATTACTTGCTGAAGACTTGAAATGTAAATATCCTGGCATTACATTTGATAACAAGCTTAACTGGGCAGGACACATTGGACAGGTGGTAGGAAAAGGTTTCAAAATTCTGCACATGTTGGCGAGAGTGATGAGGGGATGTACAAGAGAAGTGAGGCAGTTGGGTTACAAAACTTTGGTCAAACCATTGCTGCAATGTGGTAGTGTAGTATGGGACCCTCATTTTATGTATCAAATACAGGAGTTACAGAGGGTGCAAAAAAGAGCTGCTAGATTTGTTTCTGGAAATTATCGCAGAATGCAATCAGTGATGGATATGATAAAGGAGCTGAAATGGGATTCATTGCAATACAGGAGGAGGATGAGGAGGGTCATGGGAGTGTACAGGGCATATACTGGCGATGAGGCTTGAAACGATATTGGAATAGGTATGAAAAGTAGTGCATGGAAGGGAAAAGATGACCATGGCCACAATCTGGCACTCGATTTCAGGCACAAAGGTGTGGGAAGATTCTCTTTTTTAAGTAAGGGTGTCAGGGATTGGAATGAGCTACTAAGAGAAATGATGAATAATTTACCGTAAACGTTGAAAGAATTTAAAGATAAAATTTGTAGAGGGCAAATGTATGTGGCTGCAGGATAGGGGAAAGATGGGGGTATAGCGAAATTTCCACCGGAGCGTGTGCTCCATTGCAATTGAAAAATTAAATTCAATTAAAAAATTACTATCTCAAACAATTTAGCGAAGTCAGACGTTTGATCAAAATCAGAGTTCTTTTTAAAAAAATTGGAAAACAAGTTGTTAGATTATTTACTGAAAAAATACAACCCTTAGTGTAACGGTGGATGTCTATCTGATCCTCGATAAATAATTGCTGCTATTTCTTGACAACTTCTGAAATATTTTTGCAAAATTGGATGTGCCGAACTTTACAGCAGCAGTAACTAAACACAAAGTCACTAAATCCATACAAAAAATGCATTGTCTGTTAACAAGTCGACTTAATTTTCACAAATAAAACATATTGGCAGATTTAAAAAGTTGTATCTGAAACCGACAACTTTTAATAAAAGAACACAAGCCTCACATATAGAACAGAATTAGAAATGGATTACTGAATCACTTGACAAAACAATCTGCAGCAATTAATACAGCGTTATCCTATAGAGCTTCTGTAATTAATGACTCATAACTTTTAATAGTTTAGTGTCTGGCTATCATTAATAGTAGTAAAATGGAATTACATTACTGAGAAATCTTTTTTTTTTTTTTTACTTATGACTTTACGCCTCGTCTACGTCGAGGTCATTAGATACGGGATGGGACTGGCGACAAGGTACGGGAAGGAATTCGGCCATGGCCATTTCCTGGAGTAAACAGGAGAAACCATGGAAACCCCAAATCTGGTTGCTCGGATGGGGATTCGAACCACCGTCCTCCCGAATCCGAGACTTTAAATCTTCTGTGGTTAATGTAGTTATTTGGCTTCAATACCAGCACAGTTATGACTTAGGTGATAACTCATGTCTATGGTATAAATGTTATCCATAATGTAGGGCAAAAACTTGCGATTAGTTATTAAATTGAAATCTTTAATTATTTGACACAGAATCTATCAGTTACTGACCTCATGTGTTAAAGGTATTTTTCCGTTTATTTTGAAGCTTTCTGAAAAAGTTACTTGTTCATGACGATTATATTAGAATTTCAATAAAAGACCTTTCTGTAAGTTATCTGGAAGATGTAACAATGATACTATACAGAAAGCTGAAAATTTCCTTAGTAAGGAATAAAAAAACCTAATTCATACCGACCTTGGTGGGTGAGCGGT
This sequence comes from Vandiemenella viatica, assembly GCA_031002005.1. Lineage (NCBI taxonomy): Eukaryota > Metazoa > Arthropoda > Insecta > Orthoptera > Morabidae > Vandiemenella > Vandiemenella viatica. The sequence goes on from JARYHS010013630.1 coordinate 249,552,074, forward strand.
AAACGTTCTGGCCTCGCATTCCAGAGGACGTCGGTTCAAATCCCTGTCCAGGCATCAAGATTTTGGTTTTTCACGGTTTCTCTAATCACTCAAGGAGAATGTTGGGATGCTTCCTTCGAAAAACCATATCAGAATTCCTTCCCGTTACTTTCCCCAGTCACGTCCTGCCTGTACCTACTTTTTAATAGATGTAATTAGTTCCCGTATTTTTCGACAACGATTTTATTCTTTTTTTTTGTGTACATAACATTCTATGTATTCACCTATTAATTTTAATTATAGCTGGGAGAAGAAGAGGGCGAGGAAGAGGAAGGAATTCGGCCATAGATTTTCAGAATGGTAGTGAGATCCCTCCTGACATACAAGGACCATTCCTGGGAACTAGAAGAGGATAGCCGGCCTCGGTAGCGTAGGGGCTAGAGCACTAGCTCCGCGTGCCGAAGGTCGCCGGTTCGAATCCGGCCGCGGGCATGGATGTTTAAGTGTTGTGTGTCTGTGTGAATGTCCTGTCCGTCCTGTGGTGTCTATACTTGGGAATCATAACGTACTGGAGAAACTAATTCACTGGAAGAGATAACAGAAACACATTGAGCTGGCTGAATGGCTTAGTTGCCGAAAGCCATTAAAAAAAAAAAAACTACAAGAGGCACAGTGTTGGTAAATACACAGGCGGCACCAACGAATATTGGAAGGACAACACTCAAGCAATCCAAGATCAAAAGCCGATGGGGCAGCTGCTCACTATCAAACATGAATAGAGCAGTACCAGAATGACAGCTAAGAGTCGACATTCAACGCTGAAACGTGACAGGCTAATCATGAAGGAATACGTTGAAAACAAGCAGTATGCAAAGAATTTCCACAGACGATTGGTTAGTGCAACCAGAAAGTCAGGCGTCGCATCTTTAAAGAATCAGCAGTCTGCCTATTAACTGCTAAACAGCGGCTGATGATTCGGGGAAAAAATTATCAATAAGCTAGCTGAACTTGGTAAAAAAGGAGTGTTGTTTATTTACAGCAAACCAGAGACAATATAAGAAAATTTTTCCATTCAGCCCAACAAGTGTGATCTTACTAGACCACCCTAGATAATAAATACCAGCCTCAGTTTAAAAAAGTTATTATATATAGCATGAAGTGAAACTACTAACTCCTTCTTAACGAGAATAACGTTGAAAATAGCTGTATGATATCACACAAGCTGCTGTTATGATCACCGTCGTGGGCTTCAACTCTGTTCAGACTGTAAATTTTTTCACAACATATAATTATTTAAAATTATTTTGATTGCTGGTCATTAATAACACTCGAGTGCCGAACTCAAAACTGCGTTTATTGCACAGTTTCTTCAATCACCGGACATGATCATTGTCGTATCGGACTGTCCTCAATATTCAAGATTGGAGATTAGCACATAGAACTACAGTTTCTTCAGCACACATGCCTAACATTCTTATTCAGTGTAGTCTAGATTACGGACGGCACATAACTAACAATTCGTATTCGGCGAACAATTTTCGCACGACCTGCAAACTCCCGAGCCCATGTTCTATCCTGTCTTCACTAGTATATCCGCCGCCTATCGTCTCTCGGCCAATCACGACACTGCTTTTCCTCACATGACTGTTCTGGCCAACCAGTGTCTTCCTCTTTACCTCGCCTTTCAGCGATATTTCACTTTCTTTTAGATGATGCATTCCTCATCTACTTTGGTGTGCAACGCTATCATTACAATCTATCCACTCAAGGAAGTTTTATGAATACATTTCTCGTGGCTGAACAAGCTGATCCTTGCTGTGAAACGTTCGGCTACACAAACTGCGTGAGTTGATGGACGTGGCTGTAGGTGTTATTTTCAAATCTTCTATTTTAGCCGTATGGCCTCATCACGTATTCTTCAAGAAATGAATGACAGAGTCATACATACTTCAGCGCCAAAGTACATGATTTTCAGCAAGTTTTCTCCTAGTTTGTTAGTTTATACTTATTGCCTTCAACGTTTGTTCAGTCTTATTTCTATACCACTTCAATGGATCATCCAGAAGTCTTGCACTGAAAAAATTTAACCATAAAATGTTTAAAGAAGAAAACTGATATTTCTTATATGCCGGACATGTTCAGTCCATCTAAGCCGATGATCTACGATAGAATACTCGTATTTCTCATATTTACATCGTTGATCGATTTTACAAAATAATGTCTTTCCGATCCTTTCCATAATACTAATTATACAAACAAAAAAATCCTTCAAATATCACCACCATTACAGTCCTAATACAATATTTTCTGTAGTTTTGTCAAGCACAGTTAATTTGGAGTTCGTATTCCCTAAATCATAGTTTACGTAGGTCATCAGTTTTGAAGAGATTGGTTACCTACAACAAATCAGCCGTAGGAAGTAGTGTTAGCTTCTCTAAGGGACCCAGTACAGTGTTTCTCTTTGTTAGGAATCTCAGCTAGACTTCCCTGAATTGGCCATAACCTGGCGACGCAGGCTGCTAGGAATTTGCACACTCAGGCTATCTGCGAGATCGACTACCAATAGCCATTGATCTGCGTGCGTCATGGAGTGGTATTTTCATTTAACGTGACATGGCACCTCTTTGACCATATTGTGCATGCGCATTGGATATTATGGAGCCGGCTGACTGCGGACAGCATAGACAGTCATCCAGAGGCGTCATCGAGGACATTGGACGCTGTTGTGTGTAGATCTGGTAATACTTGTAGTTGCAGAACCGAGAGAAGCCAGACTATTCATCCTTTCTGTGAGACAAAACATATAACGCTGTATTTTGTTAATGTTTAACAGATCAGAAGGTAACTACCTTTTCTCAGTTTCATGGATTCAAATTTTACGTATAAGCAATTTGGTATCCTTGCCTCATATATATAAATATATATATAAACTGTAATTGTAACTCACAGCTAAAAGTTATAGCATTCACCGTCTTCAGAAGAAGAGGCCGAAACCAATCGTGGTGGTGTAACGGTTAGCGTTCTGTCCTCACATTCGGGAGGACGCCGGTTCGAATCCCCGTCCGGGCATCAAATTTAGGGTTTCCATGGTTTCCCAGATCACTCCAGGCAAATGCCGGGATGCTTCCTTCAAAAGGCCATGGCCGAATTCCTTCCCATGCCTTGCCCCCCATCCTTTCCCGTCTCTAAATACCTCGCTGTTAAGAGACGTTAAGCAGTAAAAAAAAAAAAAAAAAAAAAAAAAAAAAAAAAAAAAAAAAAAAAAAAAGATGCCGAAAAGGGCCGCAAACCTTTGGAAAGAACTGGGTTCCTTGCAATGTGGCGAGACCTCGCCATGATGATGTCTTGTTAAAGATGCGGACTTCTGGATTCTTACTTCTACCGTGGTGTGGAAGTTGCATTCGCTGATCTTAGCGAAATTCCTCCAGTAAACACCATGCGATCCTTAATTGTTGATGGCGCATACTGTGAACCAGCACGTATATCTTCACCCTATGTAGTTACTTTCTTTGATTTTTCTTATTTAAGTTATCTTTCCATGTGTGATGTTCATTTTGAATCAGAATTTTCTGATGGAACAGTCATGCATGACTGAGATTATTGGTAAGTGGTAAATTAAGAATTTTATATATTTTGTTAACCTTTTTTTCCAAAACAGATAAAAAAAATTTGAGTGACGTGACATATTATAGCTTGTTCCTAAATTCAGATCTACGTGTAGTCTACAGTTGTGATTGATTCTTCGTTAAATAATTTTGGAAGTGTAACCTAAATCCGACACGCACATTTCTTTATTTCATGTGGTAAACTGACGTGCGTCTTTCAGCAAGAATGTTTTTTCTCGTAAGAATTTATTCTTGAAGAAAATTAGAATAATGAATAGGTGATTTCTCTTTTAGCTATTTTACTACCTTCCATTAGAGCTTTCAGAAATTAATTTCACTCGCTTATAAACATTACATAATTTTTTAATTTCTAAATTGTCAACTTACACCATTAATTATTAGTACTATTTAAGGGCCATTTTCAATCATGAATTGATGGAGCATCTTAGAATCATGAGTACTGACCATCGTGAATTTCTCAACATATGAAGCTTAGTTACCATGGGGCTGACAGATTGGTAAACCTTCCGCTTACCGGGTGGAAGCTATTCTAATGGAGAGAAACATAATTGTTGCCATCTGCCTGTCATTAGTGTAACTTATGTTTTCTTTGATAGATGTACTTTTCCTTGTGAAAGGTGTAGTTTAGGAGGCTGCAATAGGGGTCTGTACCAGCATTTACTTCATGATTAATTGAGTTTAGGGTTTTGCCGCGTTGTTTATTTCCTTACCTAAGCTTTCGGCTGGTATCCTCCAGCCTTCGTCAGAGTATCTCTGGAGGATACCAGCCGAAAGCTTAGGTAAGGAAATAAACAACGCGGCAAAACCCGAAACTCAATTAATCATGAACAAAGATGGCCGTGGAAGTCTGAGGAAGCATTTACTTCGTTTGAATTACTTCGTCATATAGAAGTTATTTTTGCAAACTGTTGCCATCTGTACATTATTTCACGTTTGCTACATGTAGTAACATACTAGTATTGTTGATGCTAAATGTGCAGCTTCCTGTTATGGGACTTAAAGTTAACTGTTTAAACTGTTTTGTGTATATTTATCAGCGTGACTGAAATTTGACAATGATAAAAGAAAACTGGCAGCAATGGATGACTAATTAATTTAACACCGATAAATTCAAAGACGGTCGTTGATGAAAGTAATGGTTTCGTGTGTTTAATTCATTTAATATCGGAATTGTTTAAAGATCTGCTTTATTATAAAGATTTTATCCGTTTTTTGCGCTATACTGTTAATGTTTTATGCTATATTTCTACTAAATTTGGAATTAGTATGTGGTGGAATGCATTTTATAATATAATATTTCGCGAGAACCGGGAAACATAATCGAGTACCAGAGCTTACAATGATTATGAACTTGTTAAACAAAAACAGATTTTATCAGGAGAAAAATTAATCACTTCTGGATAAAAATTAGAGTTCATTAAAAATCAGTTTCAAGGTAAACTTTCTTTTATGGCATCCCTAGTAATTTTCTTAAAAGAAAATCTCGTTTGTAACTTGAAAATGTCAACATCAGGGATAACTCCAGGTGCACTTCAAATTTGTGATAGGTCCCAGATATAGAGAATTTCGAGGTGAAACAATGTTGACGGTATATTTTCATTTTGAAGTGAAGACTGTTGTGTCAGTTCCAATATGATACATACTAAGATATGAAACAAGGCGTAAGTGAATGGAAATAAACATCCATTTTGTTGCCGCCTTTTAATTTTCTGCAGATTTTCTAGTCGCCTCAGGTAAATTAAAGACTATTTTCTATCAGTGAACTATTTGAGATCGCGATATTCTCCTGCTATTCAACAAAAAAAAAAATGTTAGTATTAATTAATTTGTATTTTTACAATGGTTTTAGGATCGTGAGTGAGTGTAGAGAAATATTTATTTAATTCAAATCCTTGACATACTTGTTATTCAGGTGTGTAACTGACAATACGTCCCTCTTACTCCTGTTTGATAAATGATTGTTACTTTTTCCCTTTATTTACACGACCTCGGAGAAAGCAGATTGAAAGTACATTTCCAAATTATTTTATAAAGACGTCTGCTATCGTCGAGGGGAACACAGCTAAGCCTGCTAAAATATCGTGGAGGATCGTGAAGTTGAAACGTTTGCTCGTCCTAAGCAGGCGGCCCTCCGGCGATGATCGGCTCGGATGCACTCTCAACATCCATCAATCACCTGCCCCACCGACATTTATCGCTCCAACTTTACTTGGAAGCATTTCCGTGCCGATAGTCTAAGCTATATATCACCATTACCGCTTTTTTATGGAATTGATTTTTTCTGTCTCTCTCGATACCCAGGGTAAGAGACGCTTTGGCAAAGAGGTGGAGGAATTATTTATTCATGATCGACTTGGATCGCTTCCATACGGCGGTGTCTCCCGGTAGATTACACGTATCTAAAAAGACGCCGCATTGGCAGGCTTATCGGAAACGTCTTTGTTCTCCTGTCAGTCGGTCTGGGAGAAGTCTTTACGCCCCCTCCCCCCTTGGAAAACTAAGTATGCAAGGAAATAATAAAAAAAGATTAGTGAGATCTTATTTGAAACGAAGCTAACAGTCATTAGTCAAGCCAGCATTACTTCCTTTTCCTCATATCCGACGTGGGATCTTTATCATATTACAGCTTTATATCACATAAATAAATTCCAGCCTTAATCACTGGACTAATTTTTAGTTAAGTTGGTCACAGTATAGGCTCCAAATAAATAGAAACAAGTTCAGAGTTACAAAAAAATCTTCTTGGGTGTCCAGCCGGTGTTGTAAAAACACAACGTTTCGACAGCCGACTCTGCTGTCTGCATCAGGTATCTTGTAGTAGTCGCAAGCTGACTGTTACTGCCTCGACTGGATTTTGTTGCATCGATTCGCCGGGAAAGTCTCCACTCACACACAAGTTCATAATTCATATTAATCCGAAGTCATCTTCCTTCATCACCTCGATTCCTGACTGGTATTGAGCCTGAAGTTTATGGCTACTTTGCTGGGAAAAAAAGCTCTGAGAATTCTCCTTGGTCTGAGAAGAAAGCATGTTCTATTTATTGTCGAGGGAATTTTCTCCACAGAATCATACTTTTGTAACCAGCAATCTGAAGGAAATTCACCTTCAAGATACCCAAAATTATTTCTCATCGTTCACAAATGGAAGTGACTCTTGGTGTTCATAACCATTTCGACTCCATCAAATATTAATAATAAATTTCATAGCAATGGCAATGACCTTCTTTGGTGTTTGTTGTGTTAATTTTGTTTACTGCGCTAACCGATCGTGAAGAAATGTCAAATATCTGTAGTAAACAGCTAAGTGGATAACTGATTCAACAACATTAATCATATTATCATGAGTAAATAATTTTTTTCAAGTCTACTTGTACAAGAGACAGGTTTTAATAAATTTTGTTTTAATTTGTTTTTAGGTTACAAAAATAGTTGAATAAATATGCAGTATGCGTTCTTCTACTGCGAAGATACTTATTACTGCTCTTTCTGATATTGGTTCGACATCACCAGGCACCTTCTTGCTTTATTTTCTATTGCTGTCTCCATTATTTGATTTTATTCTATACCTACAAATATGTTTATTCCACTTATCTCTACCTTCACTTATCCGCGTTTTGCATAAGTTTATGATGTTACGAATTTTTATCCTCTCTCATGATCTTTAATGTTATTTTAATACAACCCATTCGGGTGTTTGAATTTTTATTCATCGTTTGCACTGTTGTTTCCATGCAGTAAACCAAAATTATCTTAACCATTGTTTTATACAGTTATAGTTCTGTTTCTGTACGTAAATACTTATTATGTCACACTGTCTGATAAAAACAACATCAAATACTTCCCACTTTCATTATATTCTATTCTCTTCATCCACTAATAGTATATTAGATATTCTATGATATCGTGTATTGATTTTGCTTCGAATCTAGCTTTTCCTTTTGACATTTCCATTGCCTTCATTTTTTCTCATAATATTTACTACATTCACAAATGTTAAAAAGTGGTCTATATTTTCAGTCACTAGCACAGCATCATGAAATATTCTTCTAACCTTAAAATATTTTAATTTTTTAAATTTCGTCCTTAATTAGGTTGAATAATAACTGGCTCAAGTAATCTTCTCCCGTAATTCTCATCTACCCAGTTAAAGTTTCAGAAATATCTCCATGACTTTTAGTAACACTCTTATCACCACTATGATTACTTCTGTTATGATAGAAGCGAAAATAGTTTTAAGTTTTTTTTTTTTTTTTCTTTTGCTTTTAACTCAACCTTGTCAAATACCTTTTTTGAATCCAGAACACAACAGCTGTTTTTTTATTTATTAGTTCTCTATTGTATCGTTACTACCAATCCAGCGCCACTGCGGAATATGTGCTTCGTTATTTATTCTCAAACTTTGTTCTGTGTTTACCAGTTACGTTCTTGTAATTACCTTTAGTGATGTACAAAGTAGGTTGGTTATTCTGTGTGTGACATTTAGAATCCCTTCCATCCGCCATCTTTCTTTTTTCCTGTTTCGCATAAAGGAGAAGCCCACGGCGACTAATGACATTAATGCAAGACAAAGAGGTGTCATACTATACGTCCATTTCGTTTGTAGTCTGCTCTCCATGTCTCCTCTGAAGATGTCTTTTTGTTAGTGCGGAGATGATATAATAATTTAACCTCGGATTTAATTAAAATAATAGCTCTGTGAATTAAAATTAAATCCCCATTCCAAATAACTTAAACATAAGTGAGACTGCCTGTACTGGTTACCACAGTGAACTCTATGTTACCGGCAATGAATACAGAAAGCCCCTCTAGAAAGTTAAAAAACACGCTAACGCATATAGGGAAAGGAAAACGTTAGTAACATGCGCGTTAAATATACGTATCACATTAATTTTGTTTCTGATGGAAAATTATCAGACAAAGAGGACTTATGTAGCAGATATGTTGCTAGTTTAATTATGATTTACAACCATCTTTCTATGTGGGACGAAGTTTTGACTGGAATTTAAAAAATAAAAATAGAAGGACAAATCATGAGTAACACTGAATACAATATGGGTAATGGAGTTAACCGGAAATAGTATAACTGGAACATAAACGATCACATTCAAAGCTTTAAAAAATATATGCACTGACTCGTACACTACTCCACAGCAACCCCAAGCTTCACTGGTTAGAACTGCGATTTTACGGTACAAAAACAAGAACTAAAAGTCCTGAAAATTATTCATCAGTCTTCCAACTACAACAGTTGTCGTGTGTTTGGGTTGTGACAGAGGCCTCTGAGTTAATGATAAAGTATCTGACGTTCTCGCCTCGCATTCGGGAGGACGGCGGTTCGAATCCCCGTCCGGGCATCCAAATTTGGGTTTTCCATGGTTTCCCCAAATCACTCCAGGCAAATGCCGGGATGCTTCCTTCAAAAGGCCATGGCCGAATTCCTTCCCATTCCTTGCCACCATCCTTGCCCCCCATCCTTTCCCGTCTCTAAAGACCTCGATGTTAAAAAGAGACGTCAAGCAGTAAAAAAAAATAAAAAAATAAAAAAAAGTATCTGAGGCGGAGCCGTTATTTAGTGATGCAACAAAAATGCAACGAGGTAACATCTAGGTTAGCAGGAGATTGCTGGAGTAGTCACATTCCACCTTATCACTGCTGCCCTCTCTGTAAAATACCGTGCTCCAAGGTGTTGTGCAGTAGTCTGCCTGCTTAAGTGCTGCTAGTTACGTCTGTAGCCCGATAAGCGACTCGCAAGTCAGCGTTGCTAGCCTTCTAGCAGCATTGTGCCATCGTGTTCGTTCCTGCTCTGTTCATAAGTAGCTTTCCACCGTTATTGCTCTTGTATACCAATGTAAATATACTTCAAGAAATTAAGTACGAGTGTCTATTCAGCCGTAATTTAACAAAATAATATGAAGGCGAAATATGTAATCTGATTCCGGAAAAATGAGATCCACCCACAAATCTGCTTTACCATCCTCCCTGGTTCTCCGACAAGTTAACTTCAGTGATCCTGTTAAAGGTTGCCTAAAGTTCTATTCCGTGATTTCATATGGAATATCCATTTACTAACTTAATACAATGTTTGGAAGTCAATCCACAAATCATCTACTTAGTCTGTTATCATATTTCGAGTGTCTTACAAAAATTAGTAATGTCCCATGATGCCCAAGATGTCGGACAACGTTAATAATCGATAATTACACGGAATACAATGTATAGCCGATTCACTACTTGAAATAGCGTACTTGATACGAATTATATTTAAATTGTATGATAATTAGCCAGTTATTACGCACGATGATTTTTCCTTACAGATTTAGCAAATCTTTACTGTATTTCACAAACATTCCACTGGTCCTAGAGTTTATGAGTGTGAGATTGAGGAGGTAGACTTCATACACCAGTCCATTCATCTAGTTTTTGCTTTTCAGTAGTTTTCCCGAATCACGCCAGGTAAAAGCGGATTTGTTCGGCTATAGCCATAGTCGTTCTCAACCCTTGCCCACAATCCATTCTCTCCTCTATTCACCTGGTCCTCAATGAGCCGTAAGGTTATTGTCTAAAAAAAAAGTGAGCCACCCAGTGAAGCACTCAGGACGGAAGAAGGATACTAAATGAATTTACAAAACATTTGACAGTGTGAGCATAGTTATCAGTATGACGTTGTTCCTCCTCTGCCCTGGATGGATGAACATTTTCAGCTATGTAGGGCGTCTTAAAGCCGTTGAACCGTTTCTTGAGGCAAGCACAACTGTTGTAACTGGTCTTTAACATCCTGGATATGGCACTTGAACGGAGTTGTCGTCCAGATTGGTCCCACGCATATTCTTACGGACACAGGTATTGGGCTCTTGTTGGCCACGGGAGTACTTCGACATTGCGCAGACAGTTCATTGCGACGCGTGTGTGGACGAGCATTGTCCTGTAGAAAAATGGCACCAAGTTACTGTCGGTATGAAAAGTAACACATGATGACGCAAGATATCCGTGACGTACTGTTGTGTCGTCAGAGTTCTTTCAGTCACTACCAGCCTTGACCTAAGTCAAACCTGACGGCTCACCACACCTGCAGTAATACTGCGGTTCTCTCCAAACATTCGAAGAATGGGACCTCTTCTCCGGTCGCCGCAATACTCACCGAGAATGGACATACAAGATTGTGCAGAATTGCTGAATACAATAAATGACGTCGATGTGTGTTCAGAAATGAATCACGACTCTGCATTGTGGGTGATTGAATCCAAGGAAACTCTTACAGTGTCAGGATTCTCCTTTAACTAAGGCCAAATAACGGTAGATGAAACCCTGTTTTCTGGTAATACCATATGAACATCTCAACCGGCACAACACTATCCTCAGAAAGGATTATCCAGACTATTTGCGTTTTCCATGACTCCTCATCACCCCCTATTTCTCACTGCCGTACAGAACTCAAATAGATCAGAATTATTATACCTACGTAAAGATATGGCTGTATAGGAAAATAAAAATCCATAAATGTTTACCTAAGTCGAAATCTGAATTTTGTGATGTAACAAAGCAGTAAGGCGTAAAATGTGAGGTGTAGCGTGCGAAATGACCATATTTCTCGGGTACGGAAAGTTACAGATATTTCAATGCAAAGAGAAGTGTTTATACGAGTTTCGGCAAGGACATAATAGCAGCGAGTCAGGTACCTGGGTACAAATAACGACCTGTCTGAATCTGACGTAGCGCAAGTTTTCAAGGAGGACCTTGTTGTGTCTATAAAACCCAGTTCCCATTAATTACCATCCTTACGAAGTAAGTGTCCGATAAGTAAGCGAAGTGGTAGCTTGTAAATATGCACAATTATTTAAAGTTTTTTTATGCCCATGTTGTATGAGAATGCTGTCAATGAAAAAAAAATGATTTTCTAAACGTGTTAAAAGTGTTACTTTTACCAGCACATCATTTCAAAATACTGTACCCGCCAAAAGGTAAAATTGTTTTTATATAATTTAAACTAATTTGGAATTAGTTTAAATTGCTTTTTGCGATTTACATTTTTTCGTAATTGTTAGCGCTCCAGAAACAACTGTCAGCGCGTTTGTTGCTGTGGTGTTTTTTCTTGTTTTGTATATAAGATCCTGATAATTCGTCATTAAACATGATCCGGTTCGAAGAAGACATTTCATGACAAAACTCCAGAGCATCTCTATACCGAAAAAGCTGGTTCACTATTGGTTGAGTTGGGTGATAATGAGTGAAACAAACAGCAATGTATAATTTTAAAAAATGATGATGATGAAAAATATTTCTGTTATTGTCAGCTTCGTATGATAATTGTTTTCACAATACGCGCTGGACCTCCCGGGTCGGGTTTTTGCGTAGCAACGCCAGTGTTAGAGGCTGGGATGCGGAGTAACTTTATTAATTACCGCTTTGAGGTTATTAACGCGACTCGAGCAGCTGGCCGCTATTAATTCGGCTGCGTCTCATGCATTATTCCGCACTGGCGAGTGGTACTCGGCCCGGTATTAATGGCGGTCGTTTTTGGCGGCCTGTGACCCAAGTGTTCCTCAGTGGCCGTGGGAGAGCAGAACACCTGCAAGGCGCAGCGCACGGCTCTATACGACGGCCGCTCTCTCTTCTTACGTCCACCGCTGCAGCTGATCCGGTTTTATTGGTCTCTGCTCTCCGGAACCACTTCGTTGTCTCTTTCTGACTGTCCTTGTCTGTCCCGTTCGATCCTTTTCTCTCCGCTACCTCCTGCAGAGCAAAAACATTTGCTACCTCCCTCGGATGGGCGGAGAGCTTTTGTTTCATTGCCCTCCCCAGCAGTCCTGCTGTGCGTTTTCCGGCTGACTTGTCGAGCCGACCCGGAGACTGTTTGCAGCAGCGGATGGAGCTTAAATAGCGTGAAAGAAACTCCCTTCTTACGGTTCACTGAGACCTGAAAAGTTTCCATGGTGGCGGCCAGCTGACGCTGAAGGACTTGGGAGTAAGCATTCTCAACACCCACTGTAACTTGCTCCAGCCACTTCTCTTCACCCCGACAGCGAATGATCCTTCTTTACCGTCACAACTTTGCAGTAAACACCCGTCTGGATCACTCTTTTCAACTTTCTATATTATTCTAAGATATTAATGGAATACAACAGTGTGTATTTAAAAATGCTTACAATGTTATCAATTTTCCGCAGTATGCTTTTAACTCTATTTTTAATTATTATTATTATTTCTTTTTGACGCAAAACTTCTGTTACCCGAAATTCTCTACAGCTACCAAAAATAGCAAATTTTGCAAAATCACAATTACATTAGTAATACCATTCAAGTAGCGAAGTTTGAGGTTTCTCTTTCTTCCACCGAAGAAAGCGAAACAGGATAGTCTTGCTCCAGTAGGGAAGTATAGTGGACATTCGTGAAAATAAGTGGAATTTCTGAGCTTGAGACCAAGTAAATTAGTCCGATAGTTTAAAACACGTTTTCAAAAACCATAAAACAAGGGAAGCTATGGAGTAGGATCTCTGTCATATTTTATCACACGTTCGTCAAATCGAAGTAGGGAGACTCATCAGCCTTTCAACAATGATGACTGTAGAATCACTGAGTTAAAAAATTTTGTATTAACTATTTTGGTCTCTACGGAAAACTTCACGCCCAGTATGTTTCACTCTCTTTTAGGCCGAAGTTTTTCTGCTACTAATCTGTGTGTTTTTTTTTTTTTTTTTGCAAGGTATATTCACAAACTACCGCCAAGATGACTGTGCGTGAGATACGAGTGTGTTAACTTCATTCTCAAAGAGTACTTTCCTGGTCCCTGGGAGGAGTAAGTAATAACTCTCCTAATTTACCTAAATTAACACAAAATTAAAATCTTGACTTAAAATTTTTCACACAGTTTTTTGTTTATTTTTTTAATTCCGCAAAGAGAAGTGCTAAGATCTTGTCCTAAGGGTCATAGTATTGATGTTTATTTTTCGTAACTTTTAATAGGTTTCATTATGATTATTATTCATCTTGTACATATACTATCTATGAAATGTTTCACATCACAAAGGTTCCTCACCAACGAAAAATAATTATGAAAAAATATTAATAAATGGGAATTCGTTAATATTGTTGTTGACTTTTGCACTTCGTATCGGGTTGGCTAATTTACCCGTGTCTTTGCGTAACCACTTTCTGTTCTTAACTTTTATTATATATATAGATGGCTCTGGTATAACGAAACCACGAGCTAGTTAATATGATGCGCGTTGTGAATAGCACATTCGTATGTCGTCATAGTATTTTTTGTAATGACACTATCCTCTGATGTAATGACGAAACTACGTATAAAAAAACTAATGGATTCATTAGATAATTCGTACCATATGTTAGTAAAATAATAATGAGAATAAACAAAAAAAGACAACCGCCAGGTTATTTGGTCCACGTAGATGTCACCCGAAAATCTAGTCAATACTAATAACAGACCAGCTGTTCCTCACGTCTGTCAAGTTTGCAGTCACGCACGCGACATTCGTTGGTGAGTTAACAGCAGCCAGAAATCTTTGTGCTCTCTGTCCATAGATTTTATTATTATAACAAGCTAAGAACTTAGGTTATCATCTTATGTTCCTGTAATTGTTCTATACGTTTAAAATTGCAATCCACCCAGTAGGAAACTATGTATTTCGTTCCAATCACCATATTAATAATTAATTGCTTTTTGTTTATTATATTTGCTCGTTGTCGTTGATTTCGTTATGTAGCTGTTCTAGCAAACTAAGAAATATGAAACAATTATACATCGCGTTACAGTTAACGTGTTAAAGCGCATGCAGCTTCCATTTTCGAGCAGCAATATTAGCAGAGTTTTTGAACAGATTGAAATGTAGCCTGGACCACAACGATAACTGGCATTCGTCGACCATAATGACAACTGACATTCGTCATTACAGCACAGGGCACGAATAAATATTTTGAAAAAAAAAAAATATGTTTTCACGCGCTCCATTTTACAGAAACCATTATTTCGACTGAATGAAAATAATTCTAAATTTGTTGTGATCTATGCGACCTGGACTAAAAGTGGTATAACATAAATCTTTTTTTTTATTTCTTGCTTTCACTTACTTCCTATTACTGATATCATTATTCCATCCGCACGTAAGTAGTTTCAATTGTATCGCATTGTAAACTAAAACTACTTTTAAAATAAAGGTTATATGCGTTATTTAATTAAGCAACAGCGAAGAAGAGAATTGCCAGAACAGTGGCTCAACGCGTCCCTTTATTTTAATTTTATTTTTTCTATCGTGGTTATATGTTAAGAATCTGCAAACGAACCATGTCTTCTAGTTTACTCCGGCATCATTCAAAACATCCTGATGGATTTTTACAATTTTAAGGCTTAAATCCTGATTTTCTGAGATATTCCTATAACACTACGTTACCTTAAATCATGCACGAGCAAGAAATTAAATTTTGCGTTCCACATCAAACGTTTTACCCATTTCACGGCATGACTTGAAAACTATTGAAACGATTTTTACAAGGATTTCACAGTTTATAACCTCAGATTTTGACTTAGATCAGATATACCATATGTCTCATCACACTAAGTTACCAGGCACCTAGGCACGAAGCCAAAATATTTAATGTATATAAATACCCGATGGATACACGTATTGTAGAGAAGCCGTTGAGTTAGACTGACAACAAACTTATCAATTCCCACAAAAAAATTTACATGTTGGACTATTTTAAAACTGATAGTAGTGGAAATACCGAAGAATCGCTGGCTGGATGCCTTGCGGGAGGACACGCGACTAGTTAGTGCTTCACTTGAGGATGCAAAAGGTCGCCTTGAATCCTCTTTAGTAAAATGCGTTTTCTGGAGACCGCGCTCCTCGATAACTGTTGACTAAAGAACGGTGATGTCACGTGCCAGCCGTTACTCGCGAATTAACAGTGACCATAATCATTAGTAATTAGATGTTAGGAGCAAATTTTAATAGGTGAGCAACTACTATGAAATTAGTTTCCATAATACAGTAATTTTGCTGTTAATAGTATTCCATAGTTTTTTTAAAAAAAATAAATAAAAAAAACATAGAAATACTTTACGGCAATAAAACGTGGAACTACTTTTCAATAACGTGTCGACATTAAGAAACTTAGATTAAACATAGAATGCCAGTTGTCATTCCATCCTGGGCTAAATTTTATTACCAAACATTATACACGTGTTAGCTATTAAAAGAGCTTTAAGTTTACCTATTTATGTAGATTTAAATCATCAAGGATATGACCTTGTATACGCGATGTGAAACTCATTACACGATTTTTACGTTCAGCTACAGCATTTAGTAATTAAAAAGTTTTCTTCTTATTATTATTAAAAAATACAGCACTTAATTTATTTCACCAATTTAAATCATAACAAACAGCTCTGAAATTCAACAACGATATTCTTGCCGCAAAATAACAGCGATCAGAGATATTAAAAATTGGTGATTATGTGCACAGTTTAATACATACGTTACTGCTATGAAACTAATCGCCTTAAAACAGTCATAAAGTTTTCTTTTTGTAGAATTTCATTCTTTTTTTAAAAAATGTGGAAAACATTTCTGCTGAAAAAAATGTACAGAAGTTTTTTAGTAATATGTCGCTAATGAAAGTAACAGTTAAGAAACTTAAATTCCTCATGATATCTGCTACAACCTTGAATGCGAAATGTCATTCCGGCCTACCAAAATTTCAATTTAATTAAAACTTTCACTAATGTTGCTGCTTCATCAAAGTTAATATATTACGGTTTACTTGCTTTTTACCATTTTTACTGACAACTTTGGTTAGCGGTCTTTGTTGTTCACGTTCGCTGTACGTGAGTTATTAGGTTATTTAAAGTGTATATCAGGCCAAAAATGGTACCGAATCGAGTATTCTGAAAATACATTATCTTGGAGTTGTTCAGTTATTTAATAATCTAGAATCTGTATAATTTCTCTGGAGAAATAATAACCAAAGATTACATTATGAATCTTTTCCCAGCCTCAATTACAAAAAAAAAAAAAAAGTGATGCATTCGAAGCAATCAGGAACCCTTCAATTTTGGCACAATGAAATTTTAGGGTCAAATATAAGTCAAGTTTGTATTTCAAGTTTGAGTCTACAGCCGCTGAAACAATTAAATGATAATCCTATTGTCCCTATCCGTGTTTAGTACGTCTATTAATATTTCTGAGTTCTTCAAGCTCAGAGATTTTATCCATTTTTATTTATTTATTTTGCTGAAGATAAGAAACAATTAAGTTTATTAAAAATTCCGAGAAAGTTTAAATGAAACGTTTGTAATCGCAAAATGTATCAGTCAGATAAATAACAGTTATCCGTTTCTGATATTATAGTTTCCAATATTTAAAATCAAAATGCATTTATTTTTTTAAAAAAATCTTTGCAACTATTCCGATAATCTCATATCACGAAAAATATCATTAAAATGATCCTTAATTTTTTTTTCTTTCTTTCTAGCTTTTCCATAATAAATTCTTAGTACCATAATAGGTGATACCCGTCGTTTTTGACGGGCGTTAAAACTAGGGGAAGAATAAGTCCAGTAAAGCAAACAGTGTAACGTGGCATAAATACTGGGAAAAAGAAGAAGAGGAAAAAAAAAATTGTTAGCAGCGGAGAAAAATTTCACACTGACACAGGAATAATTTATATCACACTACAGTAGCACTGAGGATGAATATTCTGAATATGACAGGACTTAAAACTGTACATGTGTATTACCAACAAATCTTAAATTTATTTACATTAAAATGAAAACCAAAATGATAATAATTGCATTTATGCTATTATTTAGTTGGAATACCACTTTTGCTGTTGATTCATCACATATTTAATACGAATGTTAGGAAATTGAAGATGAAAATTTAAAGATTGACAAAAAATATTTGTAAATGGAAGCTTTAATATTCATATCGACGAAGGCAAAGGCAAAATCTACTAAACAATTCCTTTCTGCTGCTTACCGTATGACACAAGGTCGTTATAGATAGAAATCTAACTTTTTAGTCATCAGCATAGCATATTTTTTACAACCGTTTCTCGGGAAACAAACCGAGTAATATTGTTATTAATGCACAATATTTCGGCGACCTTAATCTCCATAGCCATCTTCAGGTGCAGTTGCAAGTCTTGAAGTCTGCCTTGAAGTCAGCCTTGAGCGTGTTGTTAATCCACAATCCCTGTTTACAGGGATTGTGGATTTCAGATAAGTGATTCATGGATTCCTGTTATTGAGGCTGCTCATCACCAACGCTATGTTTTTTTGTGTTCCGCGGGCGTCTAATGACATCTGAGATGCTGTTAGGCAACATAACAACGTCTGTCGTTGCCATGCCAGTTTACAAACAACACGCTCAAGGATGACTTCAAGGCAGACTTCAAGACTTGCAACTGCACCTGAAGATGGCAACGGAGATAAGTCGCTGAAATATTGTGCATTAATAACAATATTACTCGGATTGTTTCCCGAGAAACGTTATAAATAAACAACGCCGAGAAAAATTACATTCATTTATATTATTTACAGTTGGGAAAAATACCACTTCACCATTATGGCGGAAATTCAGAATAAATTCTCTACTTGGAATAAAAGAAAATTTAATTCCGTCATTTCTGCCTCATTATGAAAAAAAAAAAAAAAATTATCTAAATGTTTGCTTTTCAGTTTTACAGGTCAAAGAAACTATGAAAAGTGAAAGTTTATTTATACTTCCTGCCCTATAAGTGATTAAGTTCTTTTTTATTTTTTATTCATGCAGTGATCCACAAGGAATTCAAGTCGTGGCAAAAATAATTAAAAGGGAGAATTAAACTGCAGTGCGGGGCAGCGTCCCTGGAGCCCTGGCGACAGTTAGCCGAGATATAGGGTCCGCCAGAGCAGCTTCGCGCCGCTCCTGCTGGTAGTTAATTCAGGTGGACGGGCGCAATGCAGGTACAGCCTGCACGGGCGCGGGTAACAGCTATGAACTCTCGACGAACTCAAGTCAGCTGCTGGCCAAAATAATAGTGAAGAATTTTATATCGAGATCATAGAATTCAAGTATTCGGTGAAACTATGAGAAACAATGCGCATTTCTTGTGCAGGTTGGCCTGACCGATCATTGTGTTGTCTCTGACAAATAGAAGGCTAACGCGGGTCATATCAATACTAATAAAAGGCTGAGTTAGGTCTCTGTGTCATTGTGTCACTGTGTAATCGTGACCGAAAACGCTCT
This sequence comes from Vandiemenella viatica, assembly GCA_031002005.1. NCBI lineage: Eukaryota > Metazoa > Arthropoda > Insecta > Orthoptera > Morabidae > Vandiemenella > Vandiemenella viatica. Next base: position 249,570,924 of record JARYHS010013630.1, read on the forward strand.
CCAATTTCGGATTACAACGGTCAGACATGTTACAAGAACTCCAGTTTACGGGCGTTGTTTCCTAACAGTTCTATTTAGTTCAGCTTTCGCTAAGAAATAAATTGATAAAGCATCGAGAGAAATGTAGGTATTAAGTTTAAATTAATTATTAGTTGTATATTAGTTATTTATATTCCTTCGAAGTAGATATTTTCAATTAATTCTTTGCCCATAGACATCCATAAATGCTTTAATTTTCAAACAGCAATGTTAGCGGAGCTTTTAATTAATCTTAGTCTGGGTGAGAATAACAACTGGCATTTGAGTTATTAATTAAAAAAAAAAATAATGTTACCGAAATCATTACATGTCGCGGATCAAAGTAATTCCATATTTATGGCGATATATGTGACCTATAACAGGATTCAGACTGACATTACGCGGCATAACGCAAGGTGGCAAGTTTTGTTTTCACTGAGGTAATATTACTGACAATATTTCAGAAGCATGTAAATAGTTTGTCAGGAATGATATTTCAGGACGCTCCGTTCAGCGTGTCATGTTTGACGGGCTTAGAGTCCAGTCATCAGATATGAAAGTAGTAAAGTTGTGTGGCAGCTGTTGTCTGATTATAAAGGAAAATTTGCACATAGCCGTTACCTTAATCACTCCACACGACTTAAGCTGATAAATTTATGTTAAGTTTTAGGATTATGGATATTATATGACAAGGGTTCTAAAAATCGTTTCAAATCTTAAGTACAATTACAGTCTATAAGCATAGCATATTTCAAGGTAGATCATGAGTTAAATTGTATCACACACCCATAAAAGTATCACAAAAAGGAACACAAAGAAGGTTTAAACAATTTTTTGGAGGAAAATTTTATAAAATATTCTGTAATTTAGAGAAAAAAACCCAAGTATTTGCTGCAGCGTGCATCTGGAACAGACAAATCAATAAACATAAATAAGATGTAAAAGGCGTAACGGGTAAAACCGCTGATGAATATATCTTTACAGCCTGGCTGATTTGCTCGATCTCTCCGTTTTACAGATGTAACAAATGATTTCCCTCCTGCCTCAAGGCAAGGATCAATTCATCGACAAAAATTTTTCCATGACTGATAGTTTCCCGTAAAGCATTTTACAGTACCTATTTCTTGTTAATTGAAACTTCTCAGAATACAATTATTGTCAGAAAAAAGTCAAGGTTTCAAGATTTAAACTGAGTGCAAATCAAGTAAAGGTGTAAATAAACAAAAACATTAGTTGAACTCCAGCTTTGGTAAAAGACTGAGTTTAATCGCCAGCCATGTGCTACAATACGAAACAAACCGAAAGCAAGATTGTCTTAATTATACTTAACGTGTGTAGCCTTACTGCATTTTTGTTATACTTTAGTGGTGTCGCATTTGTTCCTTCTCTAAATCAATAAGATAGTCTGAAAGTGCAACGTTGCGTTTGACGCGGAATAGCTTCCCACAAGAGTTTATTTGTGCGTTTTGGTCACTGATACTGGAACACAGCTAGCAAAAAAATTTAGATAGCATATTTTTGTGATCTTATACTGCGCTGCAGTGCGTATTTTGCAATTTTGTTCGTAACTACACGTCTATCTTCTTAAATGATTTCATCAACGCATTCTATGTTAAATACATTGGAGGCAATTCGAGAGCAAACTCAACGCGGTTTTTTTTTGGAAGCTTGTGTTTCCGCCTTTGAAATGTTTAGCGAATCCCGTAATATTTCTAGTGAATAAGAACACACAAAATTCTCTGCTGGATATCAGCAGCTAGAATTTTCTCTTCAACCAAGAAGTGAATAACGAAGCAAAACATACCTGATGGCCATTTTGTACCTACTGCCTCTGCTAACGCTGTAGAAGTTAAAAATGTACCAGTTACCAGACTCGTTTGCAATGTCTGTATATTGAGATTATGCTCTCGGTTTTTCTATATTTATGGCTTTTGAGGTATTAAAAATTGTTGTTCATTAATTTCAGTGTGACGCTCGTATATATGGAACTTCGTATCGTTGAATAGTGACTGCGTGGGTTTGCTGCACTTCATCCTGTGCTCCGCTCTGGTTGTATCGCTGTAGCGACCAGCTTCATTTTCCACTTGTCTGCCGGAGCCGTTGTTCTTCGCTCACCGCCGCTGTCAGAGGCCGTGGTCGCCGGCTCCGCGTGTTCGCATAGTTGCCGCCAGCGCAGGGGAGGATTCCTTCCAAGTTGGAGCTGCGGTGGTCCAAGTAATTCATCGCCTAGCGCCGCCGCAGTGTTGCATAACCACTCAGACTATTACTCCCCAGAGTCAAATTAAGGCTAACCAGTAGTTGGTTAGCAGTCGTATTTCTCAGCTCCTTTAGTCATGAATTATTTAATCAAAGCTGTAGTTTTACTTCTTATCCTGACCATTTTGTAAAAGGTATTAGCTTTACCACTTATTTGAGCTTTATGCTAGGCTGATACGCGAGAACCTGGTGTCACTTAAGACATTCTGTAATGCATTTCTACAAAAAATATCAGTTACGTCAATAAATTTTCAGGAAAAACTGCTTATGTAATTAGCAACGACCGAGTGCGGTAGGTGAACGGTAAAGCACTGGCCTCGCTTTCTGGAGGACGCAGGCTCGAATCCCCGTCTGTGCATCCAAGATTTGGGTTTTATATGATTTCTCCAAATCACACCAGGTGAAGGCAGGGATGGTTCCTTCAAGAGTCATGGTAGATTTTTTTTCCGTTCCTTGCTCCCGTCCTTTCGCGTCTCTAATGACCTTGATGTCGACGAGGCGTGAAACCATAAACAATAAACAAAACAAAAACATTAGCTTCGCCAGTTTTTACAACAGCACTTACTTATAACCTTACAGTACTTTCCATTTACATGTTATGAAACAATTTACTTTAATATGCTGTTAAAAAAAAAAAAAAAGTTGGATCAACATTTAGAATTTACAATGTTTGCATATTTCCACATTTATAAAGCCAGAAACTCGTTAATACAAAATTAAAGAGAATAAAATCATGACTTTCGAGTGATTTTTAACAATAATTGCTAGGTACAAATGGACATATTTACAATTTATTTCCTATCAACACTGCATATTGTTAACAAACCTGTCACTCTATTCATCCCTAACAACCTGAAATTGTTTCAAAATTTCCAAGCGATTCTCCTTTCCGCTGCCTAGTTATGTCGAGCCTTGTTTTCGTTAGAAATCGCGACCTGCTGATTATAATCACTTGCGACACGGAGAACCACTGCTAACTGCTGTTCAATAAGATCTCTTTGTAGCTAGTGATATACTCTTTGTTACATTCAGTGATTACGGAACTCGGGTACTAATGTATTAACAGTAGTCTGAAGAGCGGTTAGCAAAGTTATTGAATAAAAGTGTCAAACGAAGTGATGATACAGCTGCAATAATAGAATCGAATAATCATCAAATACAGAATCTAAAGCACGAGAAATTCCTTCAAATTTCATAGTAACTAAAATTTATGATTCAAATTATGTTTAAAACAGCGTTTTTGGAATCCGAAAGCATTTGGATATTATTAAGTCTTTGTTCATAAACTGTTGATTAAATTTATCAGTTACAACGAACTGAATTATAATTTTTTTAAAAATTAATAATCATTAACTAAGTAGCACTGATTCATAATAGTATGAGTTGCGAGATGATAAATGCAAGAAGATGATGAATTTGTTTTGCATTTAACGATTTTATTGTGACACTTATTTTCTATGCATCACATTATCCTTTACTGCTTTTGTCTTAACAACTAGAATATAATAGTTATGACTACGGTAATTTCGTTTTTCATGCGAACGCCGTGATTTCACAACAAACTACGCAATGTAATTATGCATAAAGAAATACGTATCTTAGTATTTGTTTACTTTTGGAATGCTGCTCTGTATTAATTAACTTCTAGAGATGGGAGAACATATGATTAAAATTATGAGTTACTTTAACGGATTTGAACGCACTGATCATAGTTACGTGTATTTTATATTCAAAGTAATTTCTACGATAGTCTGCAATCACGTAACATATCATGTCCTTCCTGTTAATATCAAATATTTTTAATCTGTGTTGGCCATTTTTCCCAGTGTCTTATTAAAATATAGGATTCTGGAAGCTAGTGAATGTAACCTGTTCTAAATTTGCAGGACTCAATTTTGTGTTTCTTATAAAGACGAAACAGCTGTTAAATCTAACTACAGTCTTCCTATCTCCAACATCGCCACAGAAAACACAGCGACGGCCTGCCTTAGAGATAATATTTCTGTATCTTTCACAATAAAGACGCTCCAGTTTTATTTCTTGTACCTAAACTCAGTTGCAGATAGTGCCACGCTGAACTAGAACATTGTTCGATGCGTTTAGTAAGTGACGGATCAACCCTTGGGAAAATCACTGGAAACTTTTCAGTAAAAATCCTGGAGAAGTTTTCCTTGTGCACATTAATCGAAAACAGATATATAACTTCTATTTCAATTAGGACGAGATATACTCTTTCAGTGTTAACTCAAGTAAAGCAGAATATATAAAATATATTCCCTAGCTCTCATTCCTCTGATTGTTAAGATGGTTTTTACGAAATATGAAAGAAACTTCCAGCACAATTTCGATGTGAAATAAAAATCATGTTTCTTTAATTTTTCCCGTGTTATCTATGATATGGTAGATAATGTAGAGAATTACGTTCCCAGTCTGAATATTTCACGCAGTTATTTTATTTTTCGAAACTTTAAAGTAAATGAAATAACGTTGGCAGAATAATATGAATTCCTATTACTCCCAGAAAGAAGTTACCAACATCAAAAATTGGGATAGTGAAACTGCATATCAATTCATCTAATAGCAAAAGGATTACTTATGTTCATTTACGCAAAGCGGTACTGTTAGTCAAGGTAGTTCTCAGTCTCTTGCAGAACACTGAATTTGCTTAAAAGATTACAGAAAGCTTACATTTCTTCTAATAAGAGCTTATAAAATAACAAGGGTTTCGCTTAAATCTCCTTGCTAACAACATAAATATTTACTTTCTCGTGTGTTAATGAATATTTATTTTCCATTTTCATGTAAACAATACACAGATAAGAACTCTGTGTCACAGCTGCTACTAAGTGTATATTAGCATAAAATATTTAACAGTCACGTGTATCTTCTCCACTGTTTCTTACAGACGATGATTAATTACACTGAAAAATAACACGATAGAAGAAACACGATATAATAAGACACTTATTACAAACAGCAAGAATCAAGTCTATACACAATAAAAAAAAAATGATTATCGATGTGTCTATCAAACTTACAATGACGTAACCTTTTACGGCTATAATTGCAGTTAAGAAGTTGAATAAAATATAAATATAATACTACAGTAACTATGTTTTTTCCGTGGCTCCGGCACCTTCGGTGTCCTGGCTAGCACTTTAGTAATGTAATTATTGTTTTCTCTACATTGCCGCGTTAAAGTGAAAATGCTTGTCTCCTTGAAAGTCTTTATAAAATTCCCAATGAGGTGGTGGTTATTTGTGCTGGAAATATTTTTTTTTCCCGATTGGATTGGTGTGTGGATAATTAATAATGGTGTTGTTCCAATGTTCTTTGATCTGTCTTCTGTTTCGCGTATGACGTGGAGTATTTTGTGAATGGAATTTGTTAATCTTGTCGGACAGCCTTGCCGGGATTCAGGGTGATCTTCGATACAGATTTTGTTCTTCGGGGTAATGAGCAATTTTTGGAATCTTGTTGTCCAGAACATTTCACACGTCTGCTAGCAAGTGTATAGTAGTTGGCGGATATGCCGGATCCTCTGACACCTGATACTTCTATTTTCTTGTACCTCTTCATATTAATCTTTGTATAGCTTATCTCTCAGTTATAATATATTTCTTGCGCTGTTTTAGCGAAAGTTAGTATTACATAGAATACGGTCAGGAGATTTCAATTCTTTTTGCTTAAACTGGTGAATATTTCCTACCGAGCATCAATTTTTGGATAGGTTTCAAAAATCTTACTCGTTTCCTCATTTGATAGTGATCTCTTAATAGTTACTTTTAATTGAAGTTTGTCAGGTTTTTGGTTGAGTATAGAAGCCAATATTTCTACAATAAAGAGATATTTTCACTTTAAAAAAGTCATTCTAGATATTTAACGCTATCACCCCTGTATATTACTTCTATGTGACCTTTTTTTATTATTTACTAGTTCATTTTGAGTAGGTTTACTCTTTGAAAACCAGCAGAGAAGTTGAATTCTTCGACATTTTGGGTTACGTAAATTTGAATGGCATGTGGACTATTCTATTTTCAGTATAGGGTCCAACTAAACGTTACAACTCAAATTTTTCTATTTTCCGGAGGAAATAAAGCAATTGCTAGCTCAAATTGGCTTGTCGTCTACACGATCGGCTAATTAACCGATTGAAGAAAATGATGAGGGTTTAATATTTAGAAGCTCCGTTGTTAAAGAGTAAAAACTACTGCAAGAAAATCGACTTGAATAGAAAGGCTGGCAGACATTTGAATTTAAAAGACGATAACTACTAAACTTTAAGTGTGCAGATTGCGTACTAAATGACATTCTGAATGAAAAACAGACATTTAAAATTGTGTAATATCTGTATCGCTAACATAGAACGTAAAATATAAACAATATGACTCAAGCGATATGACGTTCGTTGCAGTTTCCAAGGATCTAATCAAGGATTTATGTGATTTCTGGTCAGAGTCAAGCATATGCAAGTCAGGTTTTGTAGAGTTTGCTTTATACGATACGTTGTTACGTTAGGCTCACTTTATTCTTAGACGACATAATGTCTTGTAAATATCCAAAACAAAAGCAGCAAATAGGGTTAGATAGTACAATGGCTCAGGTTATCACGCGGGGCACTACAAATGTCTAAAAGTTCGGAGACATCAAACTCTTTGAAGTTCCTAACACCGAATTCGTGGAAATGCCAGGAGTATTAAATTTATTTAAATCTGACTTACCAGCCGGGAAATATTTACTATGAGAAAATAATTTAAACGCTTCTGGCCAAATATTCGAACATTTTCTCTTACACTGGCAAAATATTGAAGAATAATCAATTCATTCGCGTAATAGTAACACAAATGCAATAAAGAATTTTTATTGTGTTATTGATTTTAAATGTCAGAAGACAAAGTATAAAAAGGATATCTCCTCCAGAGTAGATCTAAGTACTCAAAATATCTTGATCTTTATGTTACTATGGGATAAACGGCAACGCAAAATTTTTTAAATAATTATGGTGAAGGTTTAACACTACTTCGGTGGGGTATAAATCCTTTAAAATGAAAAGGTATCTGTTTTAAAAAATCAAATTTCAAATCAAAACACTGGTTAGTCAAAATGCAAACTAAACTGATTGCGTTAAATGACTACCCACCCACCTCTAACTTTATCTTGTATCATTTTGTAAACTCAACGGAATTCACAACACTTATTAATTTCTTCGGTATTCAACATTGGATGTCATTGAACTAAGGCAGTATTTTTCTGGCGATGTGCTGCTATTACAATTTACAAATCCTTCTTTTCTAGGCATTTTTACATGTCAAATGCATAATCTCACATGCAACACACTTAAACTGTTGTGTTTGTAAATGAAATTAATCTCTAAAAGAATAACTTCAATATACGCTACAGATTTTTTTTTTTTTTTTTTGCTTATGGCTTTACGCCTCGTCGACGGTTAAGGTCATTAGAGGCGGGATGGGACTGGGTACAAGGAACGGGAAGGAATTCGGCTATGGCATTTTGAAGGAAGCATCCCGGCATTCGCCTGGAGTGATTTGGGGAAACCATGGAGAACCCAAATCTGTATGCCCGGACGGGGATTCGAACAGGCGTCTTCTCGAATACGAGGCCAGATACTTACCGCTCAGCCATCACACTGGGTATTTCGTTGATGGTTTATGTGAGAATTAACAGCACAAATATGAAATTACATGTAGAAATCGAGGAGATTTTTTAACATATTGGATGAAAATTAATACATGTTTATTCCAGTGAGCTTTTAATACTGTTTGTCGTTTTACTCTGTTCGTAGAATTATTATTTTTGAATCTGAAACTAGGATGCCAAGCGATACTTCTTACACCAGTGTGGGTGGGAGCGTAGCTACGTTTACCACAATGCCTGCGACTCGTTTTCCGACAGCAGTTTGCAGTTCTGCACTCGAGAGTGGGTAGCTGCTACTGCTTCCCGCTTACGGATGGTTGACTGCCCGCTATTCTTAGCGCAATGGTACTATCCAGTGGCTGCTCTTTCCTAACTGTTGCGCTACTCCGTCCCTCCATTACGGAGGCCAAGTACGTGCTTGCTCGCTAGCACAGCAGAGTTTGGAGCCGGCAGTAAATCTGGCCCCGCAGCGGTATCTGGGAGCTGTAAACGTCAACGCACCCGATGGAACTTACTGTTAATTGCCGCCTGCCTCTGGCCCAAGATACAAACCATTTCCCGTAGTAAAATGTGAGCTTCATGATTGCGCGTCTCGACAGCGGTGAGACTTCCGGTGAACAGAATTGCACTTCGGGGAAAATAGATGTGTACCGCAACGATGAAGTTGAAGACGCAGTTAAAAACTTACATTGAACACAAGCTGGGATAGTGTTAAGTTTGAAGATGCACAGAAACATAGAGGAAATTGATTATGGACTATGATACAAAACTTTACGGAACCTAATTCTATATGGGCAAACCTATATTTGAACCTTTCTAGTATCATTTGAAAATTTAACTCGACCGTGATTTTAATTAGTGAATAGAAGCTGAAAGACGAGTTAATAAATCGGTATACTGTGACTGAGCTCCTAACGTTGATTTTTTTTCCTTTCTGATGTCTTTTTAAAATATGTATAAATCTACAAAAATTTAATCCGCAAACGAAACAGAATAGATTACTATGTTTGGTTGCATTGTAATGCGGTCAAAGAGCTTGATCAAAACGGAATATCTTTCTTAGAGTACAGAAAAATTAATTTACTTTTACTTATACTGGTTGTTACCGCTTTTAGCTGCAGTATGAACTTTTTTTTTTGTTGAGAAATACGAGTATATGTCCAAATACTGAAAGGTAGATTGGTTTTAAGAAAACAGTTTTTTAATAAAATTACACAAAAAAAAAACTTCTATGGTAACATAAACTCCAACAGCCTAAACATTTTTTTCTGTTATATTTTGTGTAGTTATCGGCTTGAAAAATATATGGTAGTAATTCAGAACTGATAGACGTAAATTTTTTGTCACTACAAATACTACCTATCTTCATTGCAAGAGAGAAAAGATCAGCCGGAAAACTGAAATTCATTTGTATGATATACAAAGAAAAACTTCTGTCATTAATTGTTCTCTGAGTCAAATAAAACTTCACAGATAATGTGTGTGACATGTAAGTCGATAGTAAATTTCTCAATGCCGATCATTAAGGAAACTGTTGATAGAAGGCTGTATTGACATCTTATTAGAATTGCAAAACTCTCAAAACGCTTTCCTCCCTAATCTTGTAGCTATCAATACAAACAATAGCACAAAAATGTATAGTGTGGCATGCGTCTATGTGTTTTGTGTGTTAAGAGCTGCCATAAGCGTAACTTTAGATGCTACAAATGGAGATATTGAGTATATTGCGATTAAAAGAAGATGCACTGACTTCATTCTCGTATTTCTTTACATAAACCTTATCAGACGATGGTTGTAATAATAAAACTCACCTTATAATAAGAAAATTGTCTGAGTGGTTTACATACAAGTGGCTCAAGTATTACATACTATCTCTTTGTCATTTAAATCAAAGTTATCGTTGCATTTAAAAATATATTTCAAATATACTTGGAGCTGTGTGAAATATGCAAAATAAATAAAATCAGTTAATTTTGCACTAATCTTTGTTCTCAACACAAACGGTTATTTATTTCTGACATTAATACGTAGATTAATGAAAGTAATTTAAAAATTGATCTATTGCGTGGACTATTTGTACTTTTCCCATTTTTTAATACACCATACTGTACTATCTATCAGTAAGGAATAAAACGGTATGAGGTACAGGTAAATAATAACATTAACATTTTAAGGTTCAGATGAATCCTGAGTCTCTTCAATCTATCAGCATCTCTATCATTAATAATAACATAATTTTTCAATACAATTAGAATTCGATAAACATTAGAACTTCGGCTAGTACCAGTATCTTTGTCATGTTTTCACGTTCATATGGATGGTATTTAGAAATACAGAATAGTTTTGTACCACCATAGGTGAACTACTGTATCCGCAAATTTAATTTAAAACGTTGATTTATGTTACTATGGGATGTTTAAATACCTAAAAGTACTTTAATGTAGACGCATTCTCAGTTAATAACGGAAACAGAGAATCAATAGTGTTGAAGGAGCAAAGGTACTCTACTTCTTTTAGTAGCATTAAGATGTGTACAGCTAACAGTTAATTTTTCCTTTACTTATTTTTCCTTTTCTTGTATTGAAGACAGATAAATTAGCTCGTAACAGATTATTAATATTCATAAATATCATTATGTGAAGAAAATTGTGAAATCGTTAATCATTAACACATTTAAAAAAAAAAAAAAAATTAAAGTAACAGGTACATAAAAATTATGAAGGTTTGGTGACTCTTATAACACTGAATATCCAAATTTATCCCACATTGGAATATAATATAAAATGAACTTTTTCTAATAAAGTTTCTGTTAGCTTTATACAGAGCTGAAAGTACTTGCAATAAACAAACAAAAATTAGTTTTATTTTCAGTCTGAATTTGTTTGCGCGTATTTCATTTTTTAACAAAGTTATATTTGCAGTCATGATCCGAATATCAATGTAATCGATTCATATAATTTCTTCAATGAGATTTTTAACAAAATATGGTTAATTACAAACAAACCATAGCTGAATATTATTTAATGATAGCAGCACTGTCGTCTGGTTGCAAATATTTGAGAAATAATTTTGTTTCAGTTAAATAAATGCTTATTATTTAAAACTGTACTATAACATATTATTCTGATCTTATAGAAAGGATAAACCGTAAAGTATTGGAAAATTTTTCTTCAATGCACAATTATAGTCTTGGTTCTAGAATTGTACAATGAGAATCACATTCCTTCGAAGGAGTTGCTAGCTGTGGTCACCGTTATGAAATAAATCATAGACAATTACAGAATAGTAGCAAATAACACTAAGACGAAGGTAAAATTTCAAATCTTCATTCATAATGGGAAATTAAGTTTTACAATACATTTTAATCCGAACATTTCAATTTCCTAGTGCTCTAAATGCATTAAAGTAAAAATGACTTCTCTGTCTGAATGTGATAAAAAACATGTCATCTAATAACGCCAACTGGACCATCGGAAAAATTACTATAGAATAAACATTTAAATCCAATGATCTGTGGTCTAAGGAATATGTGTTATTTATATTAAGGCCTGTAAGTGTCAAAATTTCACACGTCAGGATGATTAATAAAAAAAATATCTTGTATTTTAAGATACTTGTACTATAAAAACTTAAATCCAAGTCTTTTTTTAACATTTATAGTTAAAAACATTGATGGATACAGTTATTAATAAAAATTAAAATCTATCCATGTACCAACAATCGATACATGAGACAAAATTAAACTCTATAAAATGCGATTGGTGAATCATTGCTAAATCGGGAATAGTGCAAAATTTAACTTCAATGTATTGATGGAACAAATTTATTCACATTATGCTGATTTTTTATGAACATAATGTAGTAGAACTGGGCGAACACCTGTTGTAAAACCAGAGGTTTTACTTGTGAAATTTACACATTTGTTTGGGTTGGGATCGAGGACAGACGAGCGAGCAAAATTAAGCAACGTTACAAGAGCCACGACCGGCGAAGCAGAACACGAGTCAGCGGTTCGGCAATTGTCAGTCGCCGAAAAGAGAACGCAAGCTGGCATTAAGATTGCATGTTAGGGATGCCCTCTCCAGACAGCTGGAGTGGAGTGGGGGTATCGTAGTAAAACAGCACCGCTAGGTGTCGGTCTGTCTGCCGGTCGAGCTGATTGTCGCATTGTGCAGCCTGGAGTCGACGCGAGAAGCTACCAGGCTCCGGCCTCGGAACGAAGCTATTGCAGCCCAAGAGATATCCTACAGCAAACCAGAAGGGAGACTCTACTGGAAAGGAGTTGGATATGGAAACGGGTTAGTTAGGCAGAAGTTCCAATGTATTGCAATGGTCCTGCCGTTTTGGGTTAGAGGTACCCATGTTGCAAAGCTGGCTCTCTCTCTCTCTCCTCGTTCCCGGTGGTGGTTAGCAAGGCGCCACTGCACCAGTTTCAGACGGTAATAGTTCAACCTGAGATGTTATTCACACTATTTCCATTTATGTGTAAATATATGTACAGTTGATCATGCCTTCAGAAACCTGATGTAAATAATCCTGTAAATATTCAGCAATAATTAGCCCTGTTTTTCGAAGTAATAATCCTATTACAAGACTCATATCTGAACAATCGTCGATTTCTATGTAGACGCTTATCCATGCCTTTGTATGGCAATCTGTCCTTGTCTCACCGCTCGGCTGGACAGAGTGACCTCGAGGGTCATCCAGAAGGGTGGCAGCCGGGTAACTACACACCTACTGCCTGTGTGACCAGAAGGAATCACGTCAATTGAAATTGAAACTGTGGGTTAAGATAATTTCACACAATATTGTTGACGAACTGTCACTATTCATTACATTTGTCTTCAGGGGCAGGATGGTTGACAGACGAATATTCATTAACATTCGTTTAGTTAGTTCTCATAACTCTATGATTGACTAAAATACGAGACTACTATTTAGCGTGATGGAGACAGCAGCAATGCAATTTTTTTGTTTGACGAGACTGCCCTTATAAATATCCAGTGAATAATAAGTCTCAGGAGAATATTTTTGGAATCCTCCATTTTCAAACCGCTAAAATTATTAAGTAAATCGAATAACAGATGAAGCATAATATCTTATGTATGTGCCATCACAAGTCGCCCTTCAGTTTTAAGAAAACGTTTTGAGAATTCAAACCAATAAACAACATTTCATTAGATATCATATAATTTTAAGTGTAAATTACAGGAACGATGGTATGATTGCGCATTGTAAGAAAAGATAAAAATAAAGAAAAAAATCGTTTTTTGTATTTGCTTTGAATAAGTGTCGCTCTCAAAGAAAAGATTTCTAATGCAATGATAATTTGTTTTTCATTACGTGTCTTTTATTTTCAGGTGTTATCTGTAACAAAAAGTCCACTGTAATTTAACCGTTACCAATTATCAGTGGGAAAAAACATTTCATTAGAGCCTATTAGATCCTGAATGAAGGCAAACTCATTTTACACCACTCGTGATTGTCTCGCTGAATTTGGAAGTCAGTCATAAAAGCCGATAATTTGTGATTTGATTTAATTAAAGACCTAATGAACTGTGGCATGCACCCAGACAGAGTCCTGCTTTAACAGTCCAAAATGAGTTTAGTGTTTCAAAACCGATAGCGAAGTTGACGCGATTAATGATGGTCGTTTCAAAGTTCGTAATTAAAAAAACAATAGATTTTACAGGCCCATTTTCGCAGGTAAAAAATTTACAGTAAAAATTGATAACACAAATCCACGTGACGTATTCATTATCAAGCGAATAATATTTGTTCATAATATCTTCACATGATAGGGCGTCATATCTCCAATAATAACGGTCCGTTCAGAAAATATTGGGCTGCGAAGGGAAAATTATAGTCACTCAGCTAGTGGTGCAGAACGTTTCCAAATAAAGCTCTAGGATGATTGATTGCACATGTATTTATAAGCGATTACTCCATTTTCCATGTATATTGGAAAGGCCTCTTTGGTAATAGAAATAGATGGTGATTTTCAGCTTTAGGAAAAGCCATAAATCTCAGGGAGTTATGATCAAACGACACTTTTCATTAAATTTGTTAAATAAATTGTAAGCGTATACGTCTTGATTTATCGACGTATACGCCATTTTATTCAGCTGTTTTCAGAATGCTATAAGGGATAACGTCAGCAGTCAATTTGCTCCTTGAAATTCCTATCCCTATACTTTCTTCCGTTATTCTAATTTTAAAGTCTTGAAATTCTCCACAATTTTTTGCCAACAACAATCTCTTTTCTCATTTTTTTTTAATCTCTCAATCTGTGAATTCTTTCAAATAGGTTAACTTACGTGGAACCAACTTTGGATTAATTTGTTCTTACGTGAGCAAACTTATCACTATATTTGTGATTATTGGTTACTCTGAATCTTAGGTAACAGCATTTTGCCGTTTCTTCAGTGTCGAATTTGTAAATGAGGTTTTCACACTCTCAGCTGGCTCTATTTGGAAACACTTAATGGAACTATCGTTGGAATCATCGTTTTTCACTTTGAACGATTCGTATGCCAAACTGAAAAAAATTTCTTCTTTTACGTATAAGTAATAACAAACATTTTTATGATTCTTTTAATTGCGTTTTCTACTTGTTACTAATGTTGGCGCATTTATTCATCACACAAAGTATGCTGAAAAAAGTTAAAAACTGATTCCGGCGTCCCACAAACATATATACCAATTGAAAATACCTACTCATACATTTTTTTTACATTTTCGCATTCTGTAAATTACAGATAAAAGAATGGATTTTTCTAAGGCAAAATGAGAAAATGGTCCACCAAATTAACTTACAGTAATTTCGATAATCATAGAAAAAAATGGTGGGTAGGGAACGAGCTTTCAAAATTGGTACTTACCAGATCGAGGGCAGGTCTATAACACTAATTCTCCATTCTCAATATAACACGTCATCGTATCAAAGTAGGTGACAATTACTTCACTAGTAAATTAGAAGAGAAAATATTTGTGGCACCGCAAGCTCATTCAATCTGCTATATAATGAATACTCAAAGGGAAAGATAAAATTTGCTTGTGGTGACTGTAACAATTAAAAAGGGCCAGCGAAGCAAGCCCTTAAACTAGGCGACGGATTGTGCACACCTAGTGGTACACTTTTTGAAAAAACAGCCGCACGTAAAGAATCGAAATTGAACATACTACTTCAAAGTCAAGTCGATCGATTTGCCACCAATCATTGCTTTTTGAAAAAAAAAAAATATAAATAAATAAATAAATAAATTTAAAAAATTATAATTATTTTTATACCCGCATGCTGGTAGGGAGAGATCTTCAGTTTGGAAATCCCTATCGTAGAACGAACAAGTCTGTCAAATAATACGTCAGCTGTGGTTTCTCACCCTAAAGCAGTTCTGTCTGGTGGGCCTCCGTTTAATAGAAATCAGGGGATTAAAAAGTATAAAAATTGTGCCTAAATGAGGCCCGTGAAGACTACACTTAAAAAAATCTGTGTCTTATGTAAGTGCAGATGCAACGGTTTTGGAATTATACAAAGAAATCTCGCTGCCTCCATTAATCGGTTATTTAAAAAACGGTATAATTTTAATGTTAAACTATGCAAACCTTAATGACAATAAAAATTAATGCACACTGTACATGGAGATTTTGCGAACTGTTAAACGGGAGAAATATGTTTCCATGTAACTGAAACAAACCAAAAATGCATGCAGGTCGGTAGTTTAATGAAGCCAGACACAAGAACCATAAAATGTTTAATAAAACGAGATGTATTACTATGCAATGGAATCACCTGGAACCCGCTTCGACAACACTGTCTGCATTTAAAAGATAATGGTTACGTCTCCAAGATCACCGATCCTCTGATATCGAGCAGTTCCTGTCGGTGAAGTGACTCAACCATATCTTTAGAAAAATATGCCGTAATTTTCTGTATTCTTCCCCTCTCACCACGAATTCCCAGTCGATTAACGCTGTGGCCTCGCATTCTGGAGGACGCGGGTTCCAATCCCCGTACGGGCATCCAGATTTGGGTTTTCCATGGTTTCGCCAAATCACTCCAGGCAAATGCCGGGATGCTTCTTTCGAAAGGGCCTTGGCCGAATACCTTCCCGTTACTTGCTCCCCGTCCTTGCTGGAGTCCCACTATTTAATAATGTTCTACAGTCAACCACAGCCAGCCAAATGCGTAATTCAATGTGGAAGAAGGGGCGTCATTTTGTGTTATTGCAATAGAATTGTGTGTCATAGGTTTTTGATTTAGTAGAATGACGAGTTGTGATCAAAATATTTGAGTTTTACGAAACGATTCGAATCGAGGTAAATGACAACAGATGATAAGTTTTACTTGGCGATTTTCTTTGACAGGAGCAGTTTCTGTGTTATATGCGTGCAATATATTGGTAACTATTCAGTTTTCAGAGAAATCTACTGACTTTTTGTAATGCATGCACAGTGGCTTCCATCTTTATCTGCCACTGCTACTCATAAATTTTTGAGGAATTGACGAACGAAATTTGTAATGTAGGAGCAGCAAGGCACATGAATATTTGCTGTCCTAACCACACCTTAAGCAGTCGCCATCCAGAAACTATAAAGCAAAACTTTAATTTGTCTACTAAAATCAGAAAAATAATAGGCGTCCATAGTTAGTTCAGTTGACTGCACTGTATCTGTATTTTTCCTACAAGCAATCGTATAGATCATTCGGTAGGGAATTTCGTTTAGCCAACAGTTAATATGCATTACAATAAGGTTACACGTTACGTATCTAGTGTACACATGTTTGAAGGTAAAAGCAACTGAAAACATTGGGAAATTTTCTGAATAGAATTCAAGTTAAATTTTTGTAAGTATTTGAATTGGTGTAATGAAATTTCGGACATCCGGTGCATTTTCCCTTGTGTTCGTGGTTCACATTACACGTGTTCTATGATTCTCCACTTACATAGGACGCGGGTTTGATACGCAGTTCAGAATTTAATTCTTTGTTTTTTGTTTTCAGGTGAACGTTCTCCATACTGTAATCCTTTAGTTAAAAGGTGTTTAAAAGGGCTAACAATAATTTCACTGTAAGGTTTCTACCGCTTTAATCAAATAAAGATTTTTTGAGGAAGAAAAATTAATTCTTTTGATCAATCGAATTTTCCTTTAAGATGGAAGTAAGGTACGAAAATGTTGCTATGAAAAGAGATACAGAGTGCACATAATTACCTTAAATATTAATTCAAACGTTCCTTTTCGGACCGTAAAAACGAAGAAATACTTCTCACAATCAATTCAAACCTAATGAAAGCGCGTACAGTGCTGACATTTTAGTTCTTTTATTACTATTCCTGTACTGGTAAACCGATATATACTATCATTCATCAATTATGTCCAATTAAAATTTTTCATATCTGGACGAATGTGTCCACAAACTTTTTAAGTCAGAATCTTTCACTGATCTTATTAGGGGGAGTGACACTAACCGACAATTTTTAGATTTTTGTGGTAAACTTTTTAGAAAAAACTACTGTACGTAGAAACGTGAAATTGAACATTAATTAGCTCGTCCTAATAATTCAGAGCTATCTCTAGATGTGTCATTAATCATCATTTTTGCAAAAAAAACTAATAATTTTTATTATTTTTATTGGCATATATATGTAATGCCATGAGTGATAATGGTTCGTTTTGAAAATTATTTTCATTCAACTCATGAAAATAGTGTTCCGATTCCACCAACAACTAAATTTGTAAAATACGGAATATCACTTGTACAAGAAAAAAATTTCTATTATAACTAGCTTCCGCAATCACAATTCATAAAGCTGAAGATTTAACATTAAATAAAGTTGCTGTAGATATTGAATAAAAATAAACTATTGTTGGTTCAACATATGTTGGGTTATAGAGGGTAAAAACTTCAGAGACACTAGCATTAAACAGAAGATTTTCTTATCACAGAATTAGTAATATTAAAAATTCGAATATGGTAAAATGTAGGAAACAGGAAGAAACTTGAATAAGAAATTTTGTATCTGAATGAAAATACATTAAATAAATTGATATTTTAAAGATTGCGTCTTATTATAAAGGAGCCTAATTTTTTTTCAACAAACTAAAATCACGGATTTTGATGATAGTAATTTCTTTAATAGTATATAATATTTTTCATAACAGAACTTCGCGAGCCACCACAAAGCCGTGCTTTTAGCTAGTATTTTCATGAAGTCTCAAAAAGCGGCTGCCCTTTGCGCCTCTATCGTAGCTGACTAACATCATCCCGTAATTTGTTATCTTGTTCCTTTCATTATAATTTTTCACAGTTGAGCCACAATACATCCGTTGTAGTAACGCGCTCTGTGTTAAATTTTATGTGGCTTCTGGTAATTTAATCTTTTGATGCAAAAGTATTTACAGAGGAATAATTATGTAGTTTAAATTTCTTCAGACTTTACCACCTTATTGCAAGGAACTTAATTAATCCATTTACACCGCTAACTTCCCGCTACTATCAAATACTCAATACTAAAGCTAACAGTGGAAACTAGTTTACAGCAGATACGCTGGTCTAATCTACTTCGCATTAAGTACAAGCCAAGAGAATATAACTCATCTATTCTACATAACGAAAAAAAGTATGCAATAACAAGAATCCACTCACCACAAATCACGGTGAAATAACTTTAGATTACCATCGTGGTAGTCTGTAAGGTAATGGTAAAGGGCCAAAATATCAAGAGATTATTTTAACTTGAAATTATACAACAAGTATCCTACTCGTGTTTTGAAAATTATGAATTTTATTCTGAGACAGAAATAGCAGACGTAGGGAAAATACCACTTCCCATGTAATCCCGAGATAGACACAGGTGAAATCACGTTTGCCTCTCCTTAAAATAATATTCTGAAGTCTCTATAATAATCAAAAGTAAGTAGCTGGCCTAGTTTTCTACAATTCTTCAAATTATAAAAGGATCTATGAGAATATAAACTATAGTAGTATATAGGAAAATTTCTCGGAAATCCACTTTGAAAACCCATATTGACGAAATTTCTGGGAATTCTGCTTACATAAATACAGGATTTGTAAATCTAATCCATTCGAGGATATGTTAACATGCATAGCGTACAGAAGCAGATTTAAAATGTGAGTTTTGTTAGCTTAAGGCAACGTTAACTGTACACCTCTTTCCTACATGAAACTGAAACAAGCACATCTGAAAAGGACCTAGTACGAATATTGAAGGCACTTAAACTAGCATCATGGTCCAGCTACGTGTGGAGAAATCTAATAGAGTATCAGAGACCTCTTTATCTGAAAATTCTATATACAAAATAATTATTGGATAGAATGTAACTGGAATTAAGATGGTTAAAAATAAAATATTACACTTCAGAATTAGTTTATTTTTACATCGAAATAATAGATTGATTTAACGTCTATTTCAAAACTGAAACAGTACGCTGAAAACAGAAAAAGGTGTCAAAATAAAACTCAGGTTATTTTTTCTATTAAAAAATGAAAAACAGACCATCCTCTATCAATTAATAACAGCTATTACTATATACAAAGATCGTGAAAAAGAAATTATGTTGTAGTACATATACGGAGAATACGAACATAAAAGTCTTACACACTCTAGGATTGCCAGGGACGGAATTAGACAAAGCTGGCAACACATTTCTCTGAGTTATATTGTCATTATTATATCTGATGGATCCAAAATTAGTGAAATTTGTAACAATACAGTAAAAAGGTGCTGGAAATGGAATTTCAAACAATAAGGATAATACCTTCAGTAGCGGGTTAGGATACTACAAGGGAGTATGTATCTAAAGGTATCTTCTCTGTTGTCTAACAACCCTGTAGGAAACTTCATTACAACTACAGAAGGTACTTAATTTTCAAAAACATTATCTCGGAACTTTTATTTCTTCCTTAAGCAGTAGAAAGGAGTACTTGTCTATTTGCAGTGCCGAACTAATGTTTTAAAACACCTTTTTCTTGTAACAATCGTTCCAGTATACCATACAGGGGTTCAGTTGCGGCTACAAACGGCTGCTATAAACTGAAACAAATATGATCTAGTGATTAGATAAATCGGTACCAGTTTCAACTTTTTATTATCCTCGTTTTTATTGTTGTGAGCATAATCAGTCAACGATGAATGCTCCAGAGCATGCTGTCAAGCTACGCACGTCACTGAAACGAAGGAAAGGTATCTAGGTTAGACTAACTGCCCTCAAAGTCGATAGAAGAACAATTCACCTGCTTCCTAATGGTTCTGGAAAAATCAGGCCGGTCATGAGTGGCCGACGAACTTCCGTATGCCAGTCGTGTGTGCAGCAACAAATAGATACCTCCAAACCACGTCGAACGCTGATGAACCTCCAACTGAGGATCTCAGTTTATTTGTTTGGTTCTGTTCACTTTGTAGCGTTTTTCTTTAATCAACTCTAAATCTTGATTATTTCATAATTAGAATAATAGATGTTAATACTATGTAGAAGATTGCGTTCCTTAGATTACAAAAAGTGATTTTGAGGAGTATTAACTTTACATGTTTTAGGAAACACGCAACATATAAATATATAGGGAGACACAGTATATTTTATAGCGATTGAGGTTGTGAACAGTAATTCTTGTTCCCGATAGCTACTGTTAGAGTTTGAAAAAAAAATACTCCTAATCAGCTTCTCGTAAATTTTATTTGGAAGCTGTGTTTATTTACACAGCGTTTGACTGTAGAGTTCGAGTCATGACTATGTGGTGAACGGAAATGGGGATAAGAAATTATTCATAATTACAAATTTAAAAAATATAAATAATTAAGAAAATTATTATAAGAGGCATGTCTTTGGACCTTGATCAAGACGAATAGCGTAAATAATGGATGTAGTTGATTTATATCGTCTATGTCAATGATTCGACGATAATAATTGTCGAGAATATGATGGCAGTATGCTATACTGAGTGATACTGATCAGATTTTACAAGTAGTAATAAAACATTATCAAAATTAATCTTGTGCACCATAAATGAAGATTTGTCAGGTTTTTTTTTTTTTTTCTCTTAACTATTCTAAATTAGGAACTCATTTCTGATACTGAAACAAACTAATTTATTGAACATCTAATTCTCAAGTTCTAAAGTTAGACACGTGATATTCACTTTCAGAGAAAATAACTGCATGATGATTTATCAAGGAATTTGTTGGAAATTGTTTTATAGTATGAAGAACGAATTGCACTTGTAAGCAACAGGTTATTTCATTAATTTTAAAACTCATAATCACCACAACAATGCATTCTGTAGGATGGAAGGTAAATACATACAGCATGTAATGGTAACGCCAAGAATGGCTTATTCTGAATGCATAAACATTAAAAAATAAATAAATAATGCTATCAGTTACATATTCGCCTTTAATAACATGTGGACATAATTTTTTCATGTTACTGTTACAACTGATGACATCTTAAAATATACCCAGTATTATTGCGAAGAAGTCCATAGGAAATGTAGAACTAAATTACGGAAGTCTACAGGGGTAACGAAGCACAGTAGATATTATTTTCTGCGAAATATTGCAAGACTGTGTATAAATCTGTCGACAGTACAGTATGTATCCTTTGGTAGTAAACCTTTTGGGGAGTCACCGTTACCGTACTACTTAGACCTCCGAATAAAACTGGTGGTAAAAGGTCAGATTGAGTCTACCATGAAGGTAGAAACTATGTGTATGGTAAATAAAAATTACCTGCTGTGTTACTTTCACTTGTAGTGATCTGTGATGTGATTGGCTGTAATTTCTGCTCATCATTAAATTCCATTGTAGCAGGAGGCTGGCGATAAATTATCCATGAAAGTGGGTGTGTCAGGAAGCATTTAGTTCTAGTTCCTGCTGCAATGGTTGACTTGAAGTGATTATCACTGCTTAGTCTAATTTATATTGTCAGATTTTCAGTACGTGTAATCTGATATTCCGTTAGTATTAGTTCTGGTGATCGAATCCATTTTATGTTTTTAATTCTGTTTTCTGTTCTTCTTTTTTCCATTATTTATTAGTAGGGTGTAACCAATTTTCAGATATAACGAACTCTCCTCAGAATTTTGTCTCGCTAGTAAAAGCTACGAAACAATGAATTTTAATTTACTATTTGTTATTTACTTACTGCGATAACGGACTGTTAGCAATTTTTTATGCACCGCATGTGGAGTTAATTGTCATATCACAAAATTACACATCCAAATGTAAAAGTTTTTCTAAATTCTTTTTTTTTATATACTAAACAACGTTTAAAGCGTAGTGAATTAATTATATTTACATTTATCATTTCAAGTTTTACTAACGGAAATAATTCTTTGACACATTGGTCAGTGAGCAAATACACAGTTTAGCTAACAACAGGACGAAGAAGCCTCGCTAGTTCCTCAATGTTACTGATATACAAACATTTTTAAGTACATCTGATTCTAGCGATATTTCTCCTGATGGCTTTAAGTCTCATCGACTGGGGGGCACGGAATGGGAGGCAATTCTTCGCTTGATGTGACCTGGGAAATAAAGAAAAACCCAAATCTGGAAGGCCGGATGGTTATTTAAACCCGCGTTTGCCTGAATGTTCAAACACCAAGTACGGTTCGTTTCTGTATTTTATTATAAGAGGCTAACTAATTTCCATTCATTCGAACAATATATCAGTAAACAAAAAAATAACTATTGTACAGGTTAACTGAATATCCTATTGAAGTTGACAATGCTACCATCAAAATTTTTAAATGTATTCTCCCACATTCTATAAAAGTAGATATGCGAGTTCTATTGCTCAGATATTTTATCAGACTGAAATTACAGTTATGCAATAAATCTACCTTCCTGATTGAATATCCGTATTCTTTTTCATAACACTTGAGTTATAATCTCTTACTTAAAGCGAAAAACACAGTAGGCACATTGGAAGCCGAAACAATATAAAATAAGTTGTGGAAGTATGTGGTAACTTGTTTGTGTATTTTTACGTCCTTACTTTATTCTGCTAGTTAAATATTTTGTTTTGCACAATCATGTAAAAGTGCATCGTAGCATTCATTTAACACAGATTTGTGTGGATGGCCTGGATGTGTAGCATACGTCCTCCCGACTGTTAGGTCTGAGCAATAGTAATCATCTTCCTCGTTTGGCCCTCTCATGGCAACTAATTATTTTCCCTTCCGAAGAAATGTAAACTGACAAGCTCAATGTGAAATAAATAGTAGTTTTCTTTCTGTAATTGAAACATCATCAAAAAATGTCATAGTTTGCACAGATAGCATGCGGTAAACCATATAATTACCACCGTCGGTAACGTACATCAAAACACCTACTGGAAACCCACAAGACGTTAAAAGAAGCTCTGCTTTCTCATGGTACTATCATTTTTTAGCCACATAAAAAGTTTTTCATGGTTTTAACAATAAACATTACTAAACCGTAAATTCCTTATGCCAAATTTCACTAAACGTTATGAAGTTATTTTTATCTGTTAGTCATGCATCAGTTATAAATTTCTTGAAACATTGTTAAGTAAAAGAAAAGAAAAAAACGCGTGTGTAATTTATTCAAAGTAAATATGTTCAGTCTGAGGAGAGAAAGAAGTTGTTGACAGCAGTTCAAAGCACAATAGCGATCGCTTGGATACGAATAACTGTTTGGTACAGCTGGACATCCGTGTTGTCATTTCTAGAAGAAGGAGACAACGCCTAGCTGTGTTGAGTGGGCTACCCTGCGCAGCACGCTACGCGCGCACGAGTTTGTAATGGAGGCGACGCTCCGTGCAACTAGTTGGTCCGTCGTTTCTCACAGGACGGCCGGCGACCAAGTTTGCTCGTTACCTCACGTGTTGCTCACAAATTGGCCAGAAGGTGAGCTCAAACCCCTCGCCGGCTCAATCTGGAGAAGTATATTCCAAGTATGCTTCGATTACCATCTCCAGAAGCTTGACAAAAACAAACTAATGACTGCCAAACGCAAGCTTACATGCATTGTGGTTATCACAACATTTTCAGACCCTTTTAAAATAAATTAGCACTTCGTTATACCAAGATTAGATTATTCGTTTTAATCGTTAAAGGACCAACTATTTTTATCACTATACCAGAAAAATATAGAAATTTAAAACAGCTTGGATATAATGATCAA
Source organism: Vandiemenella viatica (assembly GCA_031002005.1). Lineage (NCBI taxonomy): Eukaryota > Metazoa > Arthropoda > Insecta > Orthoptera > Morabidae > Vandiemenella > Vandiemenella viatica. The sequence continues at coordinate 249,595,022 of JARYHS010013630.1, forward strand.
ATACGGGCTGCCACGGTAAAATTACTAGTAAACTGTTGAACGTGAAATGTTAAATTTCTATACACTAAACGAAATAATCAGTTAACTTTAATGAATTACAGAAACTTCAATCAATCAAAAAAAAAAAAGAGAGAGAGACTGCGTGCTTGCGAAGAAGGTAGAAGAAATAATTTTTCTCCGTAATTTTAATGTCATCCTCTGCAATTAACTGTTATCTCAGTGATTAATTGCCATGAAAAAGACTTTCGCTTCATTTAGACAGCTACATTTTATCTTTTTCTGTCTGAGTCATGCATAAAGTTGAATTTTACATCACTGTGAAGTTGATAAGAGTTTCACATTGGAATGAAATGGGAACCAAGGGAACCAGAATGGATATTTTCGGAGATCCGAAATCCAAAGCAGGTCTGCCACTTCAGATCACTATTTTTTATTAAAGATACTCTTCTTATTCACATTCCTAATCAAATCTTCCAAATCCTACTACCTCAGAAATCTGCACAGACTGTGTATCCCAACCTCTACCATCATTGAAACATACCAATAACATCATCTAATTATTTATTCGTTTGAAAATTGATTCAGAAATTTGAAAATTACTTGATCAATTAAGTTATACATTTAGAAATCTCTGTTGTGATATCTTTTTACCTCTATCTGAAAGGAAAAGAAGTATAACTTTGTTTTTTTTTTGGCTTACTAATTTTATTGAAGACCGTTTCAGGTGGTTTAATAAATTTTTTTAGCTATTTTTCTTCATGAAAGCTAGGTACAAACATTTTCAATTAGAAGAAAGGAAACTGAGGGTAAAAGTATTTGTGATTTTCCATTAAGAATGGTCTGAATTAATCAAGCTAAAATTCGAAAGGCAATAACTTTACTGTTCCAAACATCATTCAATACTGCCTGTTTATTAAATAATTATAATGAAGATTGCAAAGATAATCAACAATTAAAATTCCACAAAAATAAAATGACCTACACTCATCTGCCAATCTTGATCATAATTATCAATAACATATCCATTTAAAGATACCACTCAACTAAACGTTAGACAAGATGGAAACAGCTCACATCAACGAATAACACATCTTAATTTCAAGCACATAAGTAAGATAGGAACCAAACTCTAATCATTACTGAATAAGTTATTGGTGAGAAACATTCGTAAAGATTACAAAGTTTACAGAGTAATCAAAGTCAGTGAGTAGATTTAAACCAAAGAATTATACAAGTGGGAACAATCATCCCACATTGCACAGTCATTGTTATTTCTGTCATAAATCTTTCTTTGCTAAAATCTGTAAAGCCAGTGACTTTCAACCTTCTATATAGGGAAACGTAAGCTTCATTACAGTCGAGTAACGTAAATGTGGTTGCTGAATATTTAGGAGCGGTGGCGTCTAATATTCCATCTCGTTTATGTATTGGATGCACTATCAGACGTTTCAAAAGAACGCTTTCAGTGAACGGAACGTAATAATTCCTCGCAAGAATTAATCAACCGAATGGAGCCTGCCGCAATCCGCAATAAAAGTAAATGCAGCAGGAGATGCAAGGTTTTCTGTATATTTCAGACGTATAAGTGTCCAACGTACACTAAATACAGCTGACTGAAATCGCGCCTGGCTTAGGACAGACAGAAACTATATTTCAAATTGTTCAGTCTCGAATGAAACGCTCGCTCCGAAAATGCCATCGAAATCCAATTGGTGGGAAAATTGCGTATCGGGCTGTGAGCAAGTTTCACATCCCCTTCCGCCGTCACGTGCTGCTAGCTTCTGACTTGTGATTGACGGCAGCGCCCTGCTCGATTGGTGGCCAGCGGGGGAACGATGCCGAAACTGTGAACACACGTCCTGAATTCTTGCCACTACAGCTGCCGCCATATGCCACACGATAACCGCAGCCGTCAGTCAATCCTGTGACCAGTTGAGCGTGCATTTCCAACTGGCAGAGCTTTAATTTTGGCGTAACTTCCTAAATTATCTATTGTTGTCTAATACGAAGAATAACACACCAAAGGGAATTTAAGACCTCAATACGATAATTTGTGCAGTAAAGTATAAAATTGTTACATTCTAATATTACCTTACATGCTGTTGGATAATAAAACTAGAAATTTAGTCTTGTATAAATAGTTTTGATTTCGGGCACAAATAATATTTAAAAATTTAAGTGATATAGTCAACCGTTGGATACTTTAATTGCATCAGCATTTTTCTCAGTGGATCTAAGATCTTAAATGATGGATACACTTACCATAAAGTGCGTGAAGGCCATATCGATATGACATGAATTCTAAGATAAATTTTGAGATATAAACATGTAACATGAACGTGATTTTCGACTTAAGGTATCGCATAAGATCAGCGTTAACAATTTTTTAACGGTTATCAATCGGTAATGCAATCCACAGAACCACTGGCTATTTCAGGTGATAGGAAACAGATGACTTGGTGTCTCTGAATTTCAATTTTTTACCTATGCACATGTACTAATAATTTAATATTTTGCATCGAAACTGGAGACTTAGAAGCATGTCCCTTATTTTAAACTGAAAAAGGAGTGAAAGAAATAATAATAATCATATGCCAATTGGTATCATTTAATCCATAGCCGAAAATTTACATGTGGTTATGTATTTCTTAAATCAACGTGTTTCGTTTTTCAAAGAATCTTTTGTCATATTTACTTAATTTGTCATGTTATCACAATGAATCATATTTATCAGTTTTATTCAATCATGAACTTATGAGGCCTCATGGAGTCGCGAGTACTGATCATCAAGCTCTTCTAAGGATGTGAAACGTATGAGCACTACAGCATCTGCAGTGGATTGGTGACCTTCACGGTTGCTGGAAAGAAGCTAATTTAATGAGGGGAGCTCAAGTTGTGCCACCTGTCTGCGAAACGTATAACTTGTCTTCTGTATTTTTTTTTTTTTTGGAATGTTTAATACATGTTTTTGCAATCAGGAGCCGTCGCAGCATTTTCTTAGGTGATAGCTGGAAACAGCCTTTAAACCGCAATAAATACGGCCAGTGCGCGGGGTCACACAACTCGAATCCGGTCTCTCTATAACTCCGGGATCCAGTATGGTGGTGCCTTAACGCCAGAATCATTAATAGTAATGCTTTAAACAAAATATGGTTTTAGACTATGGGATAAACATCTCAAAATGGTAATAATTTTGACTTAGGAGCGTCCTGATTGTGTCAATGCTCTTTACGAATTTCGTAGTGCTAGCGATAGTGGAAAGACTGAAAAGTGTCTGATATTTCAATCAAAAAATAGTCGAAGATTTAAACAAGAAATGTGATGTTGCATGATGTGAAAAAACTTCGACATAGCACTCAAATGGTTGCTTTAGTTCATTAAGAAAATTTCAAATGGAATTTATCTTCTAATTGTCAGTGTTACAAAAAGAAGTCTAAATCATTATTACAGAAAATTAATTCTTGGCTGGAAAGAGCAATTACTCTGCTAACATCTATTTAACCAAGTGAATTATTGGCCCGATAGCTTAGTAAACACAATTATAGATTCGTTTCTTCCATGGAAAAAAAAATAAAATAAACTTCTCAGCAACTTGAAATTATTGATAATCTATGAAAAGGGTTTAAGTGCCAAAATGGTAATCGCATATACAACCTTACTACCAGAAGATTTTTATTTAGAGTTGCTAGTTTCATCTCCGTTACAGCATTCAATCAAAAAATAGCTACAATTTATTTTCTGTCTTTATGACTTTATGCCTCGTTGAAGTCGAAGTCAGTAGAGATGTGAAAGGACTGGGGGCAAGAAACGGGGAGGAATTCGGCGATGGTTTTTTCTTTATTTTTAAGGAATCATCCAGCTATACACTTGAAAAAAATTCGGAAAGCCCTGGAAACCGAAATCTGGATAGTCGAAAGAGAATTAAAACCGCATTCTCCAGTATGCGAGGCCAGAGCATTACCATGCTCAGTCCATTATTTCGAAAAAAAAAAAAAAGTAAATGCACTGAACATAATGAAACAAATATAAACATGAAAGTGATAATCTAATTCTACGACATAGGAGTGCTCTGTGTTAAAGTTTGGGTCGATTCTGCTCTAAACAGGTCCAGTAACAAGCTGGGCACGGCCTGCTCCCTCTTCCTAATTAAAACGTTTCGACGGCAGTGGCTGCGACCGCTGCAGTAGATGTGATTTAACGCGGATGAGGGCCGGCTAATGCCCTGGAATAAGCCTTATTAACGGTAACCGGACCAGACAAGAACGGGATAGGGACCTGCCGCTGTTATCTGCGGTCACCTTGTTTATTAGCGAGATTTTCGTGGCGGTCAGTGGGCTGAGGGAAGCTAGATGGCGCTGAGTGCGTAAATCGAACAGCGACCAGTCACTACTGTGCCAGATCACGTGGCACCTGTCTTCTCTGTTATATAACAAAGTCGAAGTGCAATTGCAATCAAGCGTGTTATGTCAAATATCTCCATACAACATGATTATCATACAAGTTTGCTTGTCATCAGAAACCATCTGTATCTTAGAACATGTTAATGAAAAAACTATAAATGCAGTAAGATAAAAACAATGTTTGAGAGATGTAACTAATTTATTTAACATGTATCTTATTGTACTGGGAACTACGGACGATTGTTTCTGAAATATTGGAAAAAAAGAGAAAAACACAACTCATACAAGTTGGAAGTACAGAAGTATAACGAAAGTCCTGCTGCGTGATGGTATGGCTAATGTAAATACCAGTGGCCTGACAGTAACCTGAGATACTTGATCCACACAGCTGTAGATAGAAACATAACCAATGTAAATGCACGTAGTTATAGAATTGATTGTAAGGTTTATAATATTATTGCTAAAATTTTAATTATTTTATAACAAATAATATCTTTTATTGTGAAGTAGTTGTGTGGTTTCCGCGTTTTGCGCTCCTGCAGTAGGATTGGTTGTTGGAACATATTGTTCGGGTGTATGGTAACAAGCAGGAAGGGACTAGCCTGTACGTGAGAAAGTATGTAATTTGTACTCCATTTTTGTTTTAACAAAAATCTGCAAGAGAGGACGGTATATAATTTGTTCTTAATTTTGAAGCATCATGCTAGAAATGGAAGATATGAGACTTTACAGCATATGTTACAGTAAAATATAAGGAAAATTTATGTAAGTGCATAATTAATACTCGGGGTATAGACAGTAACAAGAATTAGCCTAAAATAATAACAAGGAATAAATAATTTATGTTTATTAGTTAGTTGAATAGTTTATTCAAGCTACAAACCGTTTAATACATACTTCTGTGGTTGCTTCAAATTTCATGCTCAGTAATGTGAAGAATCCAATTAATAAATACTGTACGTGCAACACAAAACAGGAAGAACTGAAATGAAACACCATTCATTAGTAGTTCATCATGAAGTGCGGCCAGTGAAGCTACCAGTCAGACACTAGTTATTTTCTTCAAGTAACTACGATGTATAAGCTCATTCAAGAGATTCCATTTTGAAAATATTACAGTATTTTTTGATGAACAAAGTTGTATTTACTAATTGCATTCATTAATTCTTTTACAAATTATTAAGTGTCTGTTCTATTAGAACTGAAGCATATCTCATGAGAAAATTTTCTTATTATTTAATTTTTATGTGTTATAAATGATGTAAAATTATCAATAAGATGGAATAAATATTGAAAAAATTGCCATCTAAAAGTAAATAATTAATCACAATTTACAGTTCCTGAATGGTTCAGTACAATTCGTAGATAGATCATAAAAGCCTTCAAAAGAAACAGAAATTTACTATGTTACACTTAATTGTCATAGAATATAGAAGTTGATATTTAAATACGGCGATAATTTTTTATTCACAAGGATACCATGAATTTATACTTAACTAAGGTGTTAAATTCTGTACTAAATATTCATAAAAGTAAAGACAGGTTTTGTGAGTCAGAAAAAGTTTTAAGCTCATTTTAATTTAAAATGACGCTGTCTTTAAGCTCAGGACCTATTCCAGACTTGTCAGCGTGGAAAAGGAAAATAAATGATAAATCTTCTTTTCGCTACAGTTGCCCATCTGCGAGATTTTATATTCTACTCCGTTTCAGAGCCTAGAAATACGTTCCGAGTATTGACTGCCGTACTTCAGAATAACATCATCACGAAATGTTTTGTTTATTTATTGAATTATAATTCTGGTATTCTATATATGTATCTAACTACCGCTCATTGTGGTGAAGAGGCGTGGTATGAGTTAAAATTTAAGCAAGGGAACTTATTTTTTTCAGTTAATACTTTTAAGTAGTGATTGTCGCAATGTTCTTTCTTTTGAATGCATTAATGAGACCGATTATTTTCATATCAGGAAGTCTATCCAGTCGTGTGGTCTTACTACCTGATGGCAGAGAGTCAATATGCCGCGAATTCGACCTCTATCGTGGCTATACCTACAGTTTAACATGAAATATGAACCATGGTGGGTCCTGCCTTATCTCATAAGATTGGGAAGAGCGCTTAACCCTATGGAGTAGAGTAGTATGTGACCTCAGTCCAGTTACATTAACCGCCCTTCTGTTAGTCATTTCCTGTAGCAAAAAATTCTCAGGAACAAAACATTCAGAAATAGATGGACGGTGATGGAGTTAGATAAAAGAAGTTTAATGTAGAACATGCTGATATGAACGGACTGTATTGTGAGGATAGGGGAAGGCATTTTGCATTACAACAGTTGACATACATTCTGATGCTGTTTTAAAAAAATTGCAATAGCCTGCTTGTTAACAGTTAGTTAGTAGTTAGTTATTTATTGTTGTTTATTTTTGCTTAGCTCGTGCCACATAACTGACAGATATTATTACAGATCTGCGGAAATTATAATAATAAAAAAATAAACAAAAAACCATGGAAAAAACCCCATACATTTACGTTTGTGCTTCAGCAGTTTACTCTTTAGTAACTACTAAATGCCTTAGATTATGTTGGAATCGATGTAAGCAATTATACTTCTTATTTTAGTTTTATAAGAAATCGTCCGGAGTAACAGACTTAGTTCAAAAATGAATACAGCCAAATTACTCTTTATCATCATGTGGCCTAAAACAATGAATTTGATATACATGTAGAACAGTCAGTAGTCGCTTAACTGCATTCCATATTCTTCCAGATTGGCACCAATGCTAAAATCTGAATATCAGGTGTGCTATGACTTCTATTTTGAGGATCGAGTCAAGTTCAGATTCACATGTTTTTTTTTTTAATGATTGTTGTTAGACTTTTTGCAAGTATTCGTACATTAAAGTCGCTTTTAAGCAATTTTTATTCACTGGGATCCTTTTTTTTTTATAAAGATGATTTTTTGCCATCCGTGTGACATACTCATCAAGTCCATGATGATGATCGTAATGATTTTTAGAGCTGAAAAGTGCAAATATCCTCTTAGTTTACGAATATCCTTCAATGAGTGATAACCTAAAACCCGAAACTTTGTCTCCTTACTTGTACGTTTATTCGCAGAAGGAAAGGACAACTTAAAATAAACTTATATGGAATATGCAGATATTATATCCAGTGCCGAAAGAACGTGTTACCCAAAGTACTTAGTCACTAGATTTCTGTAGAGCGTCGCACGCCCAGGACTCGTATAATAGAGGCAATTTACGTTCAGAATTATTAGTCTTCATAATGGCAATAAGAGGTGCTCTAAACGGAGACATAATTACTCTTCTTGGGAGCCGTAGCGGAAGAAATTAGGGCTGTTATCACACCATGTGTTTCAATGAATATTTAATTAGGTGTGGCTGCGTCGCTCGTTAAAGCGATCCGAGAGCCAAGTTGCCGGCCGCCGGGCTATCACGGGTCGGCGAGGAGCGGCAACTTGGGGCGCTAATTCCGCGTAACCCGGGCTGGATCTGGGGCCAGCCAGTTAACACCTGATAGCAGCAGCCAGCAGGCAGGCGGGCAAAAAACTTAACGGCCGCCGCCGTGAATCATATTTTTATTGCTCGGCATTAGCCGCACATCGAACTTCTCCACTTACTGATTCATAAAAAAGTTCGCCACTAACAATACGTCATCGGAGAGTGCTTGAGATCTTTACACTTTTCGGGGTTATTTCTGCGCTAATTCGTAACTTTTTTTCTGAGAGAGTTTGGTTCTGTTCACAAAAGGAAATAACTCAGGGAACTGGCTGAAACAATACTTGGGAAAGAAAGAGTTTCGAATTAAAAGCACCTGTCTGTTGCTAACGACATTTCCGACGAATTTCACATACACAAAGGAAGTTTCATATCTGTGACATAAGTTTGTTACCCCCATTTTTTAATTAGGAATATTCTATTGCAGTTATTAAAAATTTTCTTTAAATAGAAATATCAGTTCAATATATCATTATTGATACGTGTATAATAATTATAGAGAAGCCGATAGCTGTCTTAGATACTGCTTCATTTAAATTTCAAGTCTGATATATCTGATAGATCGAGGCCCCGTAAATTAGCTCAGTTTTCAGAATGACAGCAAACTATCACTGATCCAGTCCACAGTCCATCGCCATCTTTTTTTATTCATCTCAGCGCCTTTTTCTTACTTTGTTTCGTGTAAATTTTTAAATTATAGTTCACCTTGGGAGGTTTGAAATTGCTGTTAATATTGATCAGAGTTATTCATAATGTGAAATAGACTCGAATTCTTTTGTTTTCAGAAAGAATTTACAACCATTTATCTACAAAGTAGCATGTTTCACCAGTATTCATTAAATACTTTGTTCCCACGATTTCTAGGAACTTCAAGGCTCTGCTGTTAATGGAAACTATTTTAAGTTTAAAAAAAAATAATGATACTGTAAAAAGAATATTTTTTGAGAGTATTTTAGTTGCATGTTGTGAGGTTACTATCACCATTATTCAAAAAATGTACTTATCTGAATTTAAATCATTCAGAGTTGTCGTTGAAAAAAACTAATCACTTATTTCTATTGATATTCCTTTTAATATTTTAATCATTTAGTTATTGATCACTTCTTTCTTTCTACTATATTCTGATTAACATTTCTTCTTGTTTCAAAAATACTTTTTACGATTTTAATCACACCTCTATCAGATTTATGTTACCATGCGTTGCTATTACTTTATTGCTACAAAACAACCAAAGAGTCTGTTCTGCAGAGTTGCCGCTCACAACATTAATCTGTTGTTCAAAGATGTGATATCTGATTACAATGAATTTTGTGCAGAGAGAATTTTTCACAAACAATTATAATGTATATAAGGTGTTTCCTTATAAATTAAACAAATTGTTTTTGTTTGTTTGTTTTGTGTTGTTTGTTTTGTTTTTTATTTTGTTTTTATATATCTCTATATATTTAGATTACATTCCTTTAGCTTACTTCAGCCCAGTGTTCTTCGGATAAACTACAGAACTCTTTTTCTTGTCGTGAAGGCATCAGAAAATAAATTAAATTATATTCTCAAGTGACCTAGACAACATTAGAAGTTTCCACCATGGATTATTAGAACAAGCATGCTGCAGATGACCACAGCAGTTAAGGAAGAAGTGAATGGTCTGAATTGCGATATAGTAGTAATTTAGATCAGTTATCTCTCTTAGCAAGCTGTGTATTGTGGTTATGCAAAGCATATCCCGTAGCTACTCATAGCCCGTTTAGTGTCTACGTTTGTAGATGGTGTTTTTTCCTCCTACTCGCAAGGATCTTTGGGGCGATTTTTCCCTCCGTATAGAAGCCATTCGAAAAAAGAAACTGAGTTAAGTTGATTACTTTGTCAGGCGCAATGTCGACTGTGGTACCATTATATTCTTACAGGTGCCTGAGCACTAGAGAGAGTAGTTTAGTAGAATTTGACAGATTTTAGCCGGTAGGTTGAACAATAATGAAGAAAATTTCATGAAACTTCATAAAAGTACTAACGGTTGGGAGTCGTCAATACCAATATATATCTTTATTTCTGTTTGTTTAAGCGCATTATTCTGGCAGTTATGTAATGGAATTAGCTTCATAGATGTGCCTCGCTAATTTTGCAAACTTATGTCTAATGACAGGTAGTTTCACATTTACAGAACAGGAACTCTTAGGTTCTTCCGCTGCTTAGCCACAAACTACAATGGACCAAATTTACATTTCAGGTCACCGCCACTACTACTTTTGGAGTTGGTTAAATTTTAAGATATATAATGTATTAAAAAGATTACGTTTAGTATTAGTATCGTGATTGTTTCCAACCGACAAATCTGTTATTATTTAAAACATTTACAACTAATTAAAGCTTTAGACGATGAGATGTAACAGTCAGAGTTACACAACATTCGCACAGTAGAGGTCACAGTTTACTGAAGTCACTCTAAGCTCCTTATTTGTGGAACAGGAATGATTTAATAAAGACGTCTACATATTTTTTTAAGAAGCTATGGTTGAGATGCCTGTGTGAACGCGAACATCATGATATAAGGGTAGACCGCCAATTTACAGACCTCAACCACAAGTCGAGAGGTAGGTTAATCCATTTCGTAACTTCGTATAAATTTACAGATTATCCTTAGTAATTCAGGTTTCACTGTAAGCAGTAAATGGACGTTCGTGGAATTATATATATCCTGGTTATCGTATACGGCATCAGACACGAAGGCCGAGAAACTTTTAGATAACTCTCGGGAAAACAAGTATCCCATCACGGTCAAACACAATTACCGACAATTTCATTTTTATTATTTGCAATACGAATAAACATCACGAAAGTAGAAACACATTAGTTAGTGGCTTAATGTGTTAGAGGTTTTTGATAGTGGTAGTTTTGTTAAGGAAACTATAGAAATTATTAATTCTGATAGCTAAAATAAAATTTTGTAACAAAAATTACAATTATGACACAGCTTCCAACTCCGAGCGAAATTTTTTGATTTAAATAATTTCGAAGAAGCAGATATATTTTTGCGGCCGCCAAGTAATTTCTACATCAACTAAAATTTACTATTTTACTTTCTTTCTTAAAATATCATGAAGGTTCTTTCATAAATTGTTAAGTCGGCGATTAAATGTGATTTACGTTTATTCAAAACAACTAAAAATGTTATATCATAACAACTTTTTATCCGAAGTTAACCAACACAAAAACTGTTTGTTGCACTATGTGACGCATGTTGCTGGTCTTCAATAGTAAAATGTGAAAAAATCGGCTGACAATTGACTAGTTAGAGGCTACCAATAACCCAGAGAACTAAAAATTGCCAAAGACCAGAGAAACTTAACAACTATTATGAATTTACTTTCATAAACCCAAAAGTTTTTAATATTACACCAATTTCTACAATAATGACGCTAAACAATCCTTAAAACATAACAGATAGAAATAAACTACCAAAATCTTGTAGAGAAAACTTCTACATGAAACATTTAGTGTTAAAAACGGTTAATAAAAATTGAATAATAGGTTCTGACGTTTTAACTGTATGTTTTTTCGTAAACTTGACTAAAAAAATTGTAGAACACATAAAATGATAATGAAAGTTGAATGTTATGAAGCAGTATGCATTATTTTCTTATTTACTTGCCCTTTATAAATCACAATCCAGTATATATTCTGTTTGCGTTTAGAATGACTGCGGGTGGTCTATAATGATACGATATATGTGACCACGCAAATGCTTCTTAAGAAATTGCCCTAGGGCAGCATGACTGACACTCGAGTCTCGAAGAGAGACATAACTGCTCAAGACTGCCGCATCCCCCGCCCCTGCAGGGTAGTCAGCCCGTAACCCGCCGCACGTGCGCGACGTGCCAAGCTGCACATTAGCGCGCCCCCTACCGGCGCGAGTTATCGTCGTTAGCGATACACGGCGCCCACCAATCCCGACGCCCGTACGTGACCACATCTCGGGGACACGGCCAATTACAGAACCCGGCACGGCCCTGCCCGTCCTAACGTACGGTCGCAACTCACCAGGCTTGAGCTTAGGCCAGCCCGGCAAGTCTTGGAGCAACCGTAGCTTCGCCGAATCTTTAGTTGACCTGTGAAAGGCAGTTCAGAAGAGCTGCAGCTTATATGCTGAAGCTCTTTAATGGGTGCTGACAACACTAATCTTATCTGGTGAATATAGTAAGCTTTATGGTTGTAGTTACTCGCAACCCTGCAGAGTGGCGTTTGTCATAAGGATGGTACTCTGTTAATACTTTGGTATGTAATACAAGCATTAGTTCATTCTTCGATGTTGTAATGGGTACCATGCTAATGGGAGAGGCAAATCATGATCATTCAGAAACCTCCAGTAAACGACAACACGCTGAGGAGAGCAATGTACAATCATTGATCATAAGCGAGTAGAAAGCGATCTCGACTTAACTTCTATCAGCTGTAACGTTCACAGAAAATGAGAAAAATCACGCCCACAGAGAAGTATTTGGTAACAAGGCTGCCTGGCTGCCTCTATCTGAGGAAACTATGAAATCTATGTTGGGTAGCCATAAGAAATTTATTTCAACCAAAACGAATAGACGAAGAAAAGTCACAAGCGTGGTTCAGTTCGCTGAGACGCCACACGCTTGATGGGGGAGGTTTAACGGGACCTGGCACAAGCCCAGCCACCCCTCCTTCCCTTACCGACCGTCCTGACTGCAGTTTTGAGCAGGTTTCACGCAACCATTAAGGCGAATTTCGGGATGTTCCCTAATGACCACATCATAAATTACACATTTCACAAACAAAACTACACTTATCACACACAGAATACGGTTACAAATTTCGTAGACAGATGGCAGCACTTCAATTCCACCATTAGAACGTAGTATGACCTGGAAGTACGTATAAAACACTTGGCGTCAACAAGGTCACGTGGTCGTAAAACTAAAGTTGCAAGTCTGACCACGTCAGTGATGAGAAATGCAGCCGACCACAAAATGTTTGGAAAATATGGTGAAAACCGTACCAAGTAAATTAATTTAGCTCAACTTTTTTTTTTATTAAAGAAAAAAAAGGTGTTATTAGAAACGTTGATCCAGTTACTTATCGATCAGAAGCACTTCAAAAAATATTATTTGCCTTCTAAAATGTGTAATTTACATACGGTGTAAAGAATTTGCTCTTTAGCAGTTTCCGCTCTTGATGTTAACCAAACTATGCTCCCGTACATCATATGAAATTTCAACACGAGATGTGCTTTAGAGTCACACATTACCAGAGCCATTCAATGTTTTAACTGTTTACGGTATTGAATAAACAATGATCAGAAAACGTAGCTGTTCTAAATGCAAGGGTTAGCCCGTAACCTGAAAATGTGTCGTTAAACATCGTACTACCGTATTCACCGCCTCAGCGATCATATAACAACACATTTACAGCTTCGAAATAGCGAATAAAACGGAACATTGTCTTGAACCCAACAAAATATTACTCCCTGCACGTACATTATAATATACGCTTCAGTTTACCCTCACTTTCAGTTGAAGCAACCAACCTTTTTCAATTCTGCAACATTTCTACGAGAAGCGAACAAACTGCTGGACCATTACGGTTGTATCATGTACCAGAAGCAGCAGCAGAGTTTGCTCTAAATGTCAGATACTCCACTGTTGCACAGATGTTTCAGCCATTAAGAAAAACCTGATAAATCTTCCGACGGATGGTCCGCGATCCTCTGAAATCAAACGAAACTCATTCAAGTAGAACAATATTATGATTTACACGCATCTGCTAGTATAAATCCTTTACTAAAGAATGACCATTACATCAACGGTTCTTCAGTGATTGATGCCCTGATTGAAAGGATATGAAGATTGTTTGATTCAGCGTTGAACATGGGTTCAACAGAAAATCTTCTTTATAATTTCAGGGACCTCGCTACCTTCTTTATAAATACTGCCAAAAATAACGCACCTACGAACTTGGCAGTTATGAGTGTGATAGGACGCTGGGTAAATGATTAAGAGTGGAATGCATAAAGCAAACTATTGAAATCAGCAGCATGTCACGGTCCTCGTATCTAAATATTCTGGTTGCCTAGTATTACAGGACGGCATATATATATGTGTATATATATCTAATTTTGTATGTGTTTCTGTAAGTTGATATGTAGGTAACTTTTTAATCGTGAATGATGTATTATAGATGATACGGATCAGACTTATTTAACATAAACAAGCTATTGACATTACATTCATTTCTGCTCAGACGACATTACATTACTGCTGGAAAGTAATTTATTTTCTTTAATTAATCCCGGTGGGGCAATGAAAGCATTCTGTCTATACGTTCTTACAGATAAAAAAATTACAAAGAGTACTACGATCTATAAGGGAAAGCTGAGTGAGAAACATTTTATGAATACGAAGGACATGTTATGCCTATGTCGGCTATCAAAAGCTCACCGATTCAATGAAATTAGCGTCGTAAGGGTACATATCGAAAAATAAATCGAAGCGACCATGCAGAAAGGAAGTTATATTATGGCGATAAAGCAAATACCACAAAACGACTCTGGAAGTAATGTAGCTGTGAAGAAATATAAAAGACGTTCAACGGAATAGAAATAGGAGAATTTAGAAGAGGAAGATAAATATAAAACGGAGATAGCGATTAGAAATAAGCTACTGTTGCGTATAAATATCGAGCGTAGTGGGTGATCGGTAACGCTCTGGTCTTGGATTCGGGAGTACGCTGATTTTAAGCCTTCTCCGGTCATCCAGATTTCGGTTTCCATGGCTTCCCGAACTGATTCCTTATCTTTTGTTTCTTGTCGCTCCCCCATTGTTTTCCGTTCGATATAAAACCATAGGTTATGGGGTAGGGGGATATGTGCATGTATACTTCTTCAAGGCAGTAAAAAATATTAACTGCACGATACCGCATAGGCCGTACGTATTTATGTTAACTGTTGGTGGCAGTAAAATAAACTTTGTCTAACATCCACACATCGCATTGAGGTCACCCAGCACTATTCTCTGTAATATTCATTCTTCTGTGTACTATTTATTGTTCTTTACTACCAATAATACTTGAGAAAGAAAAACGTATAAGTTTAAACAATTATAAAAACTTATACAGCATCCTCATACAAATAACATCAATGAAAAGTTGTGATTAAGTTGGTATTCTTAAGACATAACTTTTTTTATATATAAACTTAACAACCTACAGATCATTTTCCATAAAATCAAGATAGCAAAAATGTTTTTAACTTATAGTTGAAAATAAGTTGGAGCAGCCATTGAAAACTTAAAGAATCTTAAAATAGCTTCACAGTAGTTCTCCAATGTTAAGGCAGTCAGAGTATTTACAGAGTTCCTAAATCAAATCACTCTTGAAAAAAAAATTTGACCTGTTTCACAAAAGCAAATAATAATATGCTATTGGTCAATCAAACAAAACAAATTGGTTAATAGAAAGGAATAAGGGCAAAAAGTCGATTAAAATTCATCTTTTGGAATGTTACAGCTCCTAAATTGTGTGCGCCCTCCAGTGAGATGATATCGATAAAAGGAGCTTCAATATTAATGATGTTAATGTACTGTGTACAAAGCTCCTATATTTGAACAATTTGCAGAAATTAAGAAAAAATCTCTGGAATTTAGAGAGCAGCCATTTGATAAATTGCAACAAATTTCTGGGTTCTACTAGTCGAAGTCTTCCACAGAACTCTAGTTTACTGCCAATGATGTAAAACATTCCAACCAATAACCTATCCCCATGGATACACTAAAAGTGCAGTACGCGAAAGTACTAGATATAAAATACTCTATATCTTATTCTATTCCCAACTATCCAAACGTATTTACCCTCATATATTAATTACTGATATTTATCAAAGCTGTAACTGTCCAGTAAATAATAAATTTTCCTATTCTCCCAAATCTGGTACATCAGCAATTTATGTTTGAATGACCTAATGTTAAGATGAAAATAGAATGAACCCATCGTTAATTGAAATATAAGAATGCTTTGTCAAACACTATAATCTATGCGAATTGTCAGGCAGTAATAGAAAACACGAAAAATGAACTTCAAATTCTATTTCGGTTTAGTAGTGTGAAAAGGGTCTATAGTTGTGAAATATCAAAATAAAAATTAAATATAATATCCTCAGATAATTACATTGAAATATTACCTTGAAAAATGTGATTTAAATGAATTTCTCATTTTAAATATCTTATTTGCGGCTTTTTATGCCTGACAAACATAATGAGTAAAACATATGACAAATTTTTCAAGATTACGGAAAATTTTGAAGTCCATTTATTTATCAACAGGATAAAACTATCGTGCACTATTATAACATCAAACCAGACGTATGGATCTGATATGTGAGTATAGGTGAAACAAGATGTAATGGAAATGAAGTTACTCAGTAGGACGAAAGGCTGCACATGGGAAGCTCACAATTATATCACACTGGCGCTAATGACCTCATTATTGACGCGTCATATAGTCGAAACAATCAAACAAAAACAACTGAGACATATATTTTATCCGTTTCGTCATTTTGTTTCATTAAGTTTGCATGCATATTCCTACTAACGTGGTTGATTCAGGCTAAAATTCTGTTCTCATTCCTATTGTTGTATTACTTAACATTTAACCAACTTTTAATTCGATATAAATTTAACTTGAATAATCAGACTGGTTACGCGTGTGCTAATTGAAGTATTTTCCTAACACCAGAAAAACTTTACGTCATTCAGTTTAACTTAATTAATTCACACAAGCTACAGATTAAGTCAGGCATATTCCTATAAATATACCGATCATATTCAAACTCTTAATGGCACATTAATTCTTCTTTTTTATCAATATTCTTTATAATTTCTTTTAGTGTGTCCAGCGTCCAACATAAGTTATGAATGGTGGACTATTTTACAAACTGATACATTTTCCTCAAGACGCAGCAAATACAATGTCATATAGAGGGCTGTATTCTCGGGGTCTCCCTTGCTATTTAATGCGAAATTTCCCGTATGCCTTCTACATTCTCATGATATCTTTCTTCAAGAATCCTCTCAAACACATTAGATACAACGTGGCTTGGAATTTCTGTCTGGCCGTCCGGAGTTTTTTCCCATGGTTCCCCCAAATCACTTCCGGCGAATGCCGGGATGCTTCCTTTAAAAAGATATGGCCGAATTCCTTCCAGTTCCTTGTCCTCCGCCCTTTCACGTCCCTAATGACCTAGACGTCGACGAGACGTAAAGCCATAAACAAAAAAAAATATCTCAAAACAAAGGGAAAAACGACGGTATGTTACAATATTATATACCGCTCGTAAAATAATAGATGTGCAGTACTGAATGGCCGCTTACCACAATTTGGACCATTTAATTTTTGGTTTGTAACCCTCAAGAAGCATCCTTGCCAGATAGTACATAAATGTCACTGATTTCGAGGACTTACTTCAGCAGGGTCATTACCTCCGAAAGCAGAGCAAGCTTCAAACTGGACCCGCACCCGCTGCACAGTTCCATATAAACAACAATTTATTTAAAATCTAGTGAATTCAATTCGAGAACACATACTGTCCTCATAAATCATGCCTTAGATTTGCAAAAATAAAATTCAGAGATACTAACAGAAAATTACAGTTAAAAATAACTATCAAAAGTTTATGCAGATACACTTGTATAATATTAGTCAGTTTAAATGATGACTCCGTAAAACCAGTAAGAACCCTCTATCGTATCAAACAAGACTGCTGGCAGTCTGATGAATTATTTGTTTTCTATCTTGATTATCTGGTCTGAAAATGGAAGTAAGCTGTACTAATAGGCATCCAACAAAAGTCATGATAGGAGAATCAGATGGCACGTTAATATTCGCTAACACCCATCCCACTATCATCACCTCAAAATACGAGGTATAACCTGTATATAGATGAACGTCTCTTAAATGCTATTTGAAGGACAAATTTTAAATCTCATATAGCAAACAGAAGTTACAGATTTCAAAGGGAAACCTATATTAGGGTCAAAAATAGGCAGGACCTAAATACCTCATACACAATGGCACACACTAACACCATTCTTTTTGTAAAGTATGTGTTATACTTAGAAGGGATTCAGGAAACATTGGCTAAGATACATGAAAATAAAGTATTAAAAAAATCAAATTTTCCAACTGGGATATATCCTTTTCTCTTATAAAAAATAATCATACTGGATTTGAGAAATCATTTATTGTTTTTTTTTTTTTTATAGGGAGGAGTAAACAGATTTAGTGATAACGTAAGATGAAACATACAGCTTTTCACAAACCACATAAATTAATGGCAATGGCATTTATAAAATGAATAAATCCAGAAAGAGATGCTGCGAGAACACATAAAACCACATGGTCAAAATTCAGAATAAGTGGAAATTTTTTAGTGGGATTAGGCTTTCATTCCAGACACGCATGAAGGTAGGCGAATTAGAGTAACAAAATTCGTAATTATTCGAACAAAAATTTATTTATGTTTGTAGGAATTGATGATGGACGAAGATATAACATTCTGTAAACAATATTTGAAGAGCAGTTAATTAGTCTTGTGTAGTTCGTGAACTAACTATTTCGGAAGAGCTGTCTCACAGGCAAACTACGCGAACTAGTTCCCAGATCTCTCGCTCCTTAGTTCGTTAGTTGTTTCGATTCTTTTCCGAAGACCGACTTTGTTTTAGGTTATTTATTACTATGTAATCTAATAGGAAACACAGTTCACTGTGCACGCATGTCACTGAAGACACAGATATAAAAAGAAAAGAAAAAAAAACTGTTCTACATTAATAATTATTGCAGAAGTCACAAACGGAAATTTAACGAGGAATGTGAAAAAAAACCTTTGATTCCATCAACAGTTAAAAGACTACCACCGATAACCACAATTACCATAACAAACAAAAGAGCGCAAGCAGTAGCGGTAGCAAAGCGAGCGAACGTTCTGTCTTTCTAGAATCCGAGAGGGGAGCGACCTAGTTCGCTAAGGAGCTGTGAACTAAACTGAGCGCTCCCGGTCGCGAACTACACTAAGCGCTCCCGGTCCCGAACTATCATGTACAAGTCTGCTAGTTAGTTCATCGTCATTCGCCGCTAGGGTTACCAACATTTTTTCGATTGATTATTCAATTTTTTAGAATAAGCTATATAAAATAATGCACTTCAAAAATAAAATATTTTACAAAGGAGTAGAAAAGGACAAAAGGTATGTTTTTTACTATTATATTTTTTAAGTTATATTTTTTGCACTTCTTTCATCGTTAACAATTTTTTTGTCTATAGTAAAATTGACATATGCTTTATCGCATTCAGATGTTGAATCAATGTCGATCGAATGCTCATATTTATTTATGAAATACTTCTCTTACTTTTTCGTAGATTTCGTGTAATATTGTTATTTTTTAGTAAAGTTCGTTAACTTTGGTACTAATTTTTTTCTCGTAAATTTAGAACTTCTAACATTGTCTCACAGTCATCAAATGAAACCTCGCGTTTTAAATTTAATTTTTGGATTTTGTATAGCCAATTGCTTTCATAAAAATCCAACCATTTATTATGATACTCCAGACATTTATCAACCAATACTAGAAAATTGTTTTTAATAATATTACTTTCTGTGGAGAATTTGGCTTCTAAAGACTTTTTCTTGCTTTCTTATCCAAATAAACAGTCTCTTTAACATTTTTATGGCACTGATTTTTAAAGCCGAAATAATATAATACTTATCTCAGATTGTGACGTTATGACCTTCTAGTTGTTTAACAGCTTGGTGAAAGTTATTTAAAAAATGGCTCACGATATTCAAAAAAGTTTTAACTTTTGTGTCTTCATCAGTTTCATTCGTCGTCAAAATATTTTGAATGTGTGTTGGATAATCCTCCCCTACACTAATAAAATAATCGTTCAATGACCTACAGTTCACTGGATATTGACGCACTTTCGTTATTGCTACCACTTTCCATAACTAATTTAATTTAATTAAATATCAAAAGAAAGAACAGATTCCAAGTGAAAATAATTAACAAAACAAAAACGAAGCAAAGGCAAATGCATGAGCAAACATTTGTTTGACTTTGACAATTTTGACATTACATAACATTTCTGAAGTGGCGTTTAGGTAAATGCACATCACATCATTCAAAGGATAAATTATAATGTGCCTCACAGATTTTACAAAGGGAGGAATTTGTTTGTTATTAGTTTCCGTGTTGCATAATAATAATAATTAATAAATTAATCTATTTAAAAGTTAATATTCTACTAATGTATGAAAAGTAAAAAGTAAAAACAGAACAGTTGAATGAACCATTTTATCCATTTGTGCTAAGCACAATGAGCACTTTGTTTTGTCGGCGGCCACTGATCATGCTAATAACATTTGAAAGGTCGATTGTTAAGTAACAACTTTTGTTAAGGAGGTCATAATAAATTCCATTTAGAAACTACACAAAATTACTAAATAATATCGTAATAAAACTGACATAACAAACAAAATAGCGTGTGTAGTAGCGGTAGCAAGGCGAGTGGACGATCTGTTCCTCTGAATTCAAGACGCGAACTAACGAACTAAAATAGCGACCTAGCCGGCCTCTGTAGCGTAGGGGCAGAGCACTAGCTCCACGCGTCGATGGTCGCCGGTTCGAGTCCGGCCGCAGGCATGGGTGTTTAAGTGTTGTGTCTGTGAATGTCGTGTTCGTGTTGTAGTGTCCTTGTGATTACACTTGAAAATATGTACACTGGAGAAACTAATACATTGAAAGAATCGCATTGAGCTGTCTGTGTGGCCTCAGTAGCCGAATGCCATAAAAAAAAAAAAAAAAAAAAAATAGCAACCTAGTTCACGAGGGAGCTGCGAACTAAACTGAGCGCTCCCAGTTGCGAACTACTATGCGCACGTCTACAGTTAATGCAGTTTCATATCGTGAGAAAGGGCTACTACCAGTGAGTGACATTCACGGTAGTCTGTTGCACGGCGAACGAAATTGATGTTTCTTACATCACAGAGAAGAAAGTGCATTTAATTTCCCTTGAAAATTTTGTTGAATTCAAAACTGGAACAAACTTAAATGCTCACAATTTATTAAAAGGAAATGCTAATGGTTTGTTTACTTTGCAATGACAACACATCCTGCGAAAAAAATAAATTTTATTACCATTACCTTATTCAACCAAAATTTAATTTCAATCAGTACGAAATGTATGGAAAAAACAGGTTATTAATTAATGAATCAATTTACGCAAACTGTCTGTAAGCTAATTTGGTTAATACTACGGAGGTCTGTTAGCACTGGTAGATGTGAACATTTCACAGCGTGAACAGTACTGTGAGCAATTTACAGTGACTAACGTATGACTGGTCTCACCTTAAGCAGCCTGTATGCCGAAGTGGCTTGCAAGTGCTGTTTACTGTGCACGAAGGAGCCGCAGCCGGCACTAATGGTTTCCGGGGAGGTTCCTCAGTAACTCACACCAACATGACCGCACGGTACCGTCCGATGAGGGCCATTCCAATGCAAATTATAGACTGCTACATCCAACGACCAGGTCTTCTCTATAAATATAGGGCACAGTGTGAATTACAACACTACCTCTCGTTGACAGAACAAGTTCGTAATCACAGAAACCACGTTGCAGGCGTGTCTCGGCATATTGATTAACAAAAAATATTGATTTTCATTAAGCGTTATAGATAAACATTATTGTTTCCTTTGCTCCCTTCTACACTTGTATTATGCAGCAACGATAAGAGTCATACTGGTTTAGGGACTTCTGAATTCCTATCTGCGCAACACCCGCCCCATTAGCTCTGCTGCCTGCGGCGCTATGATAGTGTCTGATACTGAGACGGGGCTAACTGATTCAAGGCCTGGTGGTGTGAAAAATCTTCAGCGTTTGGCTGGCAGGGTAGGAGAGGTGTGGGACACAATTCATAATTATCAGATTGTGCAACAAAGTCCTGGGTTAAATTCCAAACCATTTCGAAGTAGTGGAGTGAGGGAATATGACACTTTTGATGGTGATTCGTCTGTCGGTTGGAGAAGTTAAGCCTGGTGGCCTCATTGGTGTCTGTCGGAAGAGTAGGCTAGGTTTCATCCTTTCATTTTATACAACGCAAAAAAACCTTGTACTGAACACAAACACTCTCACAGTCATCCACACCTAAAATAAGACATATCAATACACACTGGGAAGGCAACGGGAAACCACGCCAGGTAATATTCCCAAGAGGGGTATATGCTCCATGGTGACAGCCTGGACTCGGATTCGGGAAAGGTATCATAATAATAAGATTTGACAATCATTTTAAAAATTTGTTGTTTTTATGTAACATTCATCCTCCAAATTTGAGATACAACTTCGTTTCCACTATGGTAAGGAATTATTCTGCCTTGAAGACAAAAACCCAAATGTAATAAAGTTAATTCGAATAAATCTAGATAATGTTTAAATTCGAAATGTATGTACACAATTCAAGTAACATATTACATACAGAGGTGTCTAAATAATAGCTGTATGAGCGACATTCCTTACAGTCACAGCGGGAGAACAGACTACCGACACCAGTGATACATCATTTCATGTTTAGACTCCAATATTGTCGGCTCCCACTGTTACAGATCATTAATTATGAAAATAATTTACCAAAAACGCTGAAAAATTATAAAGCTGATTCTCGTAGAGGGGTACATGAAAGGTGAAAAATGGGAGTGTAGAAAAATTTCCAACGGAGCACGTGCTCCATTGTAATTAAATTATACTAAGTTAAATTATAGTTCTTTCTGGGTTTTTTTTCTCCCATACAATTTCTGTGTACAATAAATTTAGAATCGTCCTAATAATTTTCTTATATTTGTATGGCACTAACAATTGGATGTTACAGAACTATTTTGACAAAATATTTCGGTATTTCTTTATTGTAGTGAATGAGAAATCCCTAAATCGATTATGTGTGGCCAGATTTGAACAACCTTTCGCATCAAGATGTTCGTTTACGACCTCAGGATTCGGTATTTGACTTGACGGCTATGTGGAAGGTCCTATCTTTAAATAAAAATCCCATCTACTAGCACAGATCCTACGATGTTTCGCGATAAATGTTTCAAGTGCAGCAACGTATTGGACTTTTCTACGTACCAGATGAATGTAAAGCTCACGTGAATAATTATTTCAAAAGCGAAAACACAGTAGTTAATTAACAAAGGTATAAACTTGTGATTTTACTGTTAACTTTTCATTCTGCACAACAGATTCGGAAGCTGTAGTAGCGCTGAAAATTATTCCTGAACCAGTTTTCAAGAATAGTCTGTTATGACGGCTTCAGGCGAGAAAGGCTAACA
The DNA here is from genome assembly GCA_031002005.1 of Vandiemenella viatica. Lineage (NCBI taxonomy): Eukaryota > Metazoa > Arthropoda > Insecta > Orthoptera > Morabidae > Vandiemenella > Vandiemenella viatica. The sequence continues at coordinate 249,618,321 of JARYHS010013630.1, forward strand.
ACCTGGAAACACTTGTGGAGGGGTGTAGGTCGAGCTTAGCAGCTTGTCTGCCATCGATTTATCGAGTCGCGTTAGATGGATTATAGGCCTACATCATTTCACACAGCTATACTCCTTTAATACAATGGTGTTAAAAATTACCTATAATGATAAAGCTTTTATTAATTGTTCTTGAAATTTTCTGACCGTGTCTTCTGTAATTACTACGACGTTAACAACAGAAATAAAATATTCACTTCCGTTCTTAAATAGCTTAATGGTGAGAAGATACCACAACAAAGATATGGTTTTCTATCACTTGTAATCCTCAACTAACACCCTATAAATAACAGTTTTCAAAACGGAATGTGGATTTCGTTATTTATTCAACAGTTAGTACATTTCAAGCGTGAAATATTTTAAAAATTATTTTTAATAACATATGTTTGATAACAATCTATGGGTTACAACTTGACACAAAACGATAACTTTTGTTTCATAGCCCAACTGAGAAGTTATATTGTATGTTGTTTGTTAACATTTGAAGTGGTTGTGGTCCACTTACTCCAATTACCTAGGAACATGGAATTCTTACGAGGCCTAAAAGTGATCATCCTCTCTGGTAAAGTTTTGATGTGTTCATTTGGAGTGCACGAGGCAGCTCCGTGGAGCGGGTTTACAGACAACTTTAGGCCCTCTTTAGCGTGTTAGGTTATGGTGATCAGAATAGAGGCCAAACGCGCAGCAATTTGGAACTTGGACACTATGCGGATAACAAAAACATTCAGTGTTTCTTGGGAAATTATTGCACACGCATTTACTATAGGTACATATATTGTATGGAAATAAGACCAGTAATAATGACACATTTGGTTTGGAATTTATTTCTTCCGAGTGACATATACTTTATTAGATGTTTCATCACTTTGTATACCAAGTTTTAATTCTGATGAAGTTGGTCCTTTTAAGACGTGTAGTGGAAAATGGAATCAGGAAGACGTGACTGGATGTATCTATTCCTGTATTTGAAAGACGTAGATTTTTGGAACTAAAGTGACAGCAACTGACGATATTTCAGATATACTGCGTTATGCTAGCAACACCTTGTACTTACAGACTAGTGTAAAATTTTATTAAGGAGGACAAAAAAACAGCTGTGAGTGCATCGCTTTTCAGGCGTAATAGAACCAATGGATATAATATTTATAATATATCGCTGAGACTTATTATAATATCCAGACTTTCTCTTCAAAAAGCGAGTGACTGAAACTACTTTCAAGGAATATGACAATATTAATTATATTATTCTTGTGTCACAGATCTGATTCATGTTACACTTTGCCACGAAACACTTTTTTGTATCAAGAGAATGTTGAAACTTCTTTTTTTACTTTTATTTTTTGAATCATGACGTTGAAGTATTTCGTTATTTCAATTTAAAAAGATTCACGGCGTTACATATAAGTTGTGAAATTTCGACTGACTGTTGAGTTAGTTCAAGAAAAACATTTTTACGTCCAAAACTATTCTTCTGATTCACCGAGCATGGTGGGTGAGTGGTTAACGTTCTGGCCTCGCATTCTGGAAGACGTCGGTTCGAATGCCTGTCCAGGCATCCAGATTTGGGCTTTCCATGGTTTACCAAAATCACTACAGGCGAATGCCGGGATGCTTCTTACAAAAGACCGTGGCCGAATTCCTTCCCGTTCCTTGTACCCAGTCCCATCCCGCCTCCGCCTCTAATTACCTCAACTTCGACGAGGCGTAAAGCCACAAGTAAAGAAAAATCTTTTTAATCCGCTTTAAAATTAATCTTGTTTCCTTGAAAATGGTTTGAAAATTTATATAGGAAGAAGATGCGTCAAAAGTTCAACATTTTCATTACCGTGACTCAGGGTTACTTGGACCCTAGAGGGTAACTTGAGCCCATTACGATAAAATGATAAAATTCCGCTCGGGTACTTATTTGTTGAGGAGATGAACGTAGTTCCTAGTTTCCCCTCTAGGTAGAAGCATTCTGCAGACTGTAGCGCTATCCACATGGTTACCCGAGCGGAATTTTATCATTTTATCGTAATGGGCTCAAGTTACCCCCTAGGGTCCAAGTAACCCTGAGTCACGGTACTTAAAGGCGAGACAAGTTTCGAAACAAACATTTCGGATGGAATGTATTTTGAAAAATTGGTAATAATGCGATTGTTATTTTTTAATACTTAAATATGCATTATTTATTAAGAAGTGCTTTAAAAGATATTCGAGCATGTTACTGTTCCACGAGGAGAAGAAATGACCGATACCTTAAGGAAATAATATTTTTGGTTCGGTAATGCAATTGCGGCTCTTCGCCGCAGGGAGTAATGCAACTAGTTTGTTTCAATGTTAATGACGCACACATTAATCTGGCGGTACGGAATGTGTATAAACACGAGCACTCCCCTGTTTCTAGCCGCACTCTTTGTCACAGTGTTATTTTGGGAGAGCGCGCCGGAGGAGGGGTCGTGCGCGCCACCGTCTGCGGATTCCGCTCACAATCCCACGATGAGATTATTTAGTTTCTCGTGTGTTGGCGCGCCTGGGGCCGTCTCGTGGGAGACGGCGGCGTCCCGTGCCATCCGGGCACATCGAGTTAGCGCCGCCCCGCCCCGGGCCAGCTCGCTGCAGACGACGCGAATAAACTAAAGCGCCTCGGTCCTACCACAGGTAACCGAAACAACTGCACGACTTGAGCACTGTTCCTCCTTCTACGCATAAATCGGCCTCCGTCATTTGATTGCTTCTTCTTTGAGAGGTTGATAAAGCCGAAAGGCACTTCAAGTGAAAAAAAAAATAGGTTTCACACTTTAAGCCATTATTCTTAAATTTGGAACCGAATAAACTAAATATGGGTGAATTAGTTTCCTTGAAAAATTAAAGAAGAATTCTTAATAATGTTATTGGTGTAAAACCAATACAATCATTGTTAGAGTTTACACGTTTCCGTGAAAAATTAAAGACACCCCTAAGACACAGTTCTCACTCATTTCAACCGAAGTTTGCGTTTCAAAGAGAATTGAAGTGTCTGATTGTAAATGTGTATTATTTACTTAAGAATGTCGAGTGTTTATCTGGGTGAAAGTGCTGTAAATAAACTGAACGGTTATTTTAAATGTATTAAAAGCAGTAAATTGCACGTCACTTTATTTAAGAAATGGAAATTCTAAGCTAGTAAATAAGTTTTTAATAAGATTCTGACCTTCTGAAAATGTCATAAATATGTTTTTTAAATATTTGTAATTGCATTTTAAATGATTAACTTATTTATTCATCTAACTTTGGATAAGTTTTAATGGTTTCTGCGGGATTTATATTGTTTCTGTAATTGTAAGTGCATCTGAAAAGACCGTTGGCAGTTTTATTGTTTTCTAATAATTTGAGATTTAAAGTGAATAGTAGATGTATAACTAATTAAAATTACATGGTGAGACACTAGAAAGTATAGGATTGAATTGATCGTTTCAACAGTGAAAGTATGTGAAGAAAATTGTGGAAATGTATTTTGAACAGTGGATATAAAAAAATGATGGAAGATTTTTCATTGTTATGTATCATATTGAATAGCAAAGTGTTTATTGCATGAATGGGATAATCTATTTAATTCAGTACAGAATAGAAAGAAACAAAGTTCTTTTTAACTACATCACTATACCTACAAATTATAGAATCTTAGCAGTGAACTAGCAGACCACTCATAATCAGCATTCATGGCATGTTCGTACTGTGGCTGCATGGAGTCCGTGCATCAGGTGATCAGCGTTTACCCTTCAATCCAATCCGCGTAACAGGACAATTCGCTGGTAAATAAATGTGACGGTGCAAGCCTGGGTACTGTGTACTGGAAGGCTTTTGAACTCCAAGTTGACTCCCTTCCGACGATTAAGAGGGGAGTACTGGCGTTATTAAGTATGAAAGTGGCAGTAGTATGTGACACTGAGTTTCAGAGGAACTTAGGAATCTCATACAATTATTTGTGCCCAAATCCTACATTTGTTATAAGAATTACTCAAACCGCCAATGTCGTCCATATCTCCCTTCATGGAACCAAAGTAACTAATTTGACGTGGAAATATGACCGTCTACCACACATATGGAGTGTCAGTGACAGAAACTGAGAAGAGTTGGGATGAATGTAATCGACAGGTTTGATATTAATTGAGTAGAGTGAAAGATTAATTGAATCCGCATCAACTTGCTGGAGTTAATCAAGTATGTTTCAATATTGGTGCTGTTTACATGAGAATTGGGAGGTGGCTGATCGATTCCGGTAAAGCATCCGACAATTACATTGAAACATCTATTTATATATTTACACGATAAAGAACTGACATTCAAAAAAGTTTTAAAGTAGAATGCTCCCGATGAACGAAGTGCCCAGGTAGCACAGGGTGAACAGAAATTGTCGGAAATTTCAAGGAAAATAAACAACATCAATTAGCACAATATGACACCACGCTCTGCTGTGATAGTAATAAACTAGTTTCCTTAATGACTAGCTCCTAGCATAATCCACAAGAAGGATGCAGTGTGTTGTAAGAAACGTCAGTCCGAACGAAACTAATGTGTCATCCCGGAACGAACTGGTATACATATTTGTAATAACTGAGAGGTTATCTCTCCCTCCAAGACCTCAATTTACAGTGATTTACACTGTATTTAATAAATACACGTGACATTCAACTGTTTTAATTCTCCTTACTTCCTTGCGCTGAAACATCGTTACAGATTCTTTTCCTTTTTTACTTGCGTTACACACAGTTTGTGTGAGTGTGTCTCAGCGTCTTCGTCTCCTTCGTAACTATTTTCTGTGTTTGATGCGAGGACGTTTTGTGAGGCGATAAACTGATATACTACTTGCATGCATATTTTGTTACCTGAAAGCTACATCGTGTTATGAATCGTTCAGAATGCTTAAACACACATTGGTTAACACACATAATTTTGTATATGCGTACCATTTATCTCAGTGACCTTTACTTTTCATTTGAAAGTGATTTCCTAGTCCTTCTATTTCATTTCCTAAAATTCCTTGTTAGATACCTATTTACCACGTCTTCGAATTTATCACAACTGCGTTGCATTTAACATTTACTATGAATTCGTTTATTTTTCAGCTTCTTTCATAGGTGAAATAATAATAACATTAAGTGCATTGCTTCCTTCTTTCTTAACGGTTGTTGGTCATTTTTAATTTTTCATACTATCTTTCAATTTCAGTGCCAGAACCAATTATTTCATTTATTCATTTTTCTCAAGCACTATAAAGAATTGGAATAGGAAGAATTTATCGAGCGAGAAAGTTTAGAATATGGCAGGAGCTGATGCCGAGGAACCACTCCGACCATTTTTGTCTGAGTTTCCCAGGGTTTTTTTTTTTTTTTTTTTTTTTTTTTATGGCAAATGCCGGGATGCTTCCTGTCATACCACATATGTATCTTTCCATCCATATACGTTTACACATTAGGGTAGATGCAACATACCTTACTTTACCCACTTTGCAGTGGATTGCGGATTGATGGTAATAGAAATAGCAAAAGGAAAAGGACGTTCCTAGTTTCATATTAAAAAAAACTGAGACCAGTTTACGAACTATTATCCATAGCGAATAATGCGAAAGAAGGATCAAGCGATGAACATGTTCATATCATGTCTTTACTTTACTTTCATTCACTTTATTTTTCAATTTGCAGATTGACAGGTAGTGACAGAGTGCTCTATTGAGAAAAATCATACCTTCATACATTTTTTTTTTTAATATCCTTATGCTTTCTCGACTACAAGATGATTAGAGAAGGAAGAGTAATGAAGGTGAGGGACAGAAAGACTAGTATGGCTTTTGAAGGAACTAACTCGGCCTTCAACTGGAGTGATTTTCTTGTAGGATGTGAAACCGATGTGCCGTAACGGGAACGGAACCCACTTCCTCTCTAATTCCAGGCCTAAACGAGCTTTATAAAGACAACGTCTGAGAAAATTAGCATATCTGTTTGTTTCACAACGAATCTGAAATGATTGAGAAATAGTGTTCTTACAGAAACTAAGCAGACTACTGCGTGTTCTGATTTTCATGGAACTACTTCTGCACGAATCTACGTTATGTATGATTAACTCATATTTCAAGATTAGTCAGGAGCAGGCAATAATATAACTCAACTGATGACAAATGACTCATTTCCATGGAAATTAAATGGTGAAAAAGGTAGCAGTTCTGACTTAGAGTAAAACAATGTAACAGCATATTTTAAAACTGTAAGAATGAATTCCTAGATCAATATTCTTATACCAAAATAGGAAAGTGGGATACTGGATTAATGTATTTAACACAGAGACTTTTAGTGTTATTTATACTACTGATCGCCGTGAAATGTGATAGGAAATGGAATGACTATCCTTGCGTTCTGACATATCTAGCAGAACAGAACTTGCCAAAGCTGTTAATGAACCATCGTTTACCGGTACCAGCCTACAGTGTTGGGTTATTGAATTATTTTTGAGTTTTCCAGTTGCACATTTGTTCGCCGCCTACTCAAACAGGTCTAGTGTGAAGCTGAAATTCAAACCATCGAGCAGGCTGCCCTCCGGGGACCTCTTTTGCCAAGTTGGCTGGCCTGCAGACGGCTTATAGTCGGCGGTAAAAGTTCCAAGTGTCGTTAGTGGGCGCGCATTACTGAGGCGCGGTATCGGCGCCGTGCAGGGCAAAAGCTCGCAGCCCGCATCTCATCAAGAACACACGTTTTACTGCCTGTCCAAAACTCGCTACTTCTAATTTGCGAATCGTCACGGACATTTGTCACCGACCGTATACGAATTAAAGATTTTCTCGCATACATTACACATCGATTGTTGCAGAGAAGCCGAGGATATTGCTCGGACTGAATAGCACATAATGACCAAAATTTTTTAAAAAAATATTTTAACTTTAGAGCGGTGATATGCTTTAATTCTTCCACAAAATAAAATCATCGATCGGAATGGATAGTTATCATTATATCCAGTTGGTGCGCAGACATCCACGGTCGTTGTCGATGTTATCATAGTTGTACGGGTGTAACTGCGTCAGTTTATCGAAACCTAACGTTTCAGACACCATTTTCTGGCTATCTTCAGAGGACTATCGCTGCCGCCTCTACATAGCTCCAAACAGTGCGGTAACCCTTCGGAGTGACGTCACTGAAGCTCCCGCCACCAGTGTGGCCGGTCCAATGGGGGCTTGCGTACTACGTTTTCCTAAGCAAGAATGACCATATTTTTTCAAGTTGTAGCCCGGTGTCCGCGATCTTTTTATAATGATGTCAGAAACGTTAGGTTTCGATAAATGACGCGATTCCATCTGGACAACCATGATAACATCATTGTCATCCATTCACTCAGAAGAAATAGATGCGCTCTCCAGCAATATTCCTTTTTTCTGTAGGTCATTATGTAGTTCAGCGTTTGTCTTTCCGGCGGGGAGGATGCTGTACATTCAGTATGTTGTTTCCATTTGTTTCTTTATTTTATTAAGTAATTGCGAGTTGATCAAATTTGTATTTCTTATACAATATGTTGAAGGTACGACTGTATTCGGCTATTCTCCACAAAATCATAATTTAATTGGATGTTAGCTTTTAATCGTTTCCAGCTTGTCCAGATTTTACCTCCACACGCCTAAGACGGTATAGTAATATTAAAGAATTCGTAATAACAATGCTGCAGTAAAATTTGTAATGTTTTGAGGAGCATCATACTCTCCATAAAAGAAATGATACCGGTTTATTTAAATCTAATAACCTGTACCAGAAGTTGGCTTTTTCATACATATTTTCTTGTGCTATATTGTTTTCCTTTAAGCGCAATTACCTTATGTTATTGCTGCACGTTTGAATTTTCAACTAAGTTTTAATTCAATATACTGTATGTATTATCCGTTGATGGTTATATTATCTTCACGCAACCATTACACTGTCGTCTGCAAATGAAAGATTTTATACTGTAGTATTTGCGTTAATTCACATTCCGGTGACTCTTGGAAGCGTTTGTACTTTCTCACCGAGTGCCAGAGTACACAAGAACCCTTAGAAATAGTTCATCATATGAAAGGATTTAAATCAACCTAAACTTATTTATGATATTCAAATTGGTCGATTTACTACTTTTTCACATTCTGTCACACATAGATGTTTCCTTCTTTTACTAAATCATTGGATGAAACTGACGTTAATACAGTTATACGTTAGAAACGCTCGTGTTACCTAACAAATAGGGCGATATTTTTTTCTTTTTAATGTAGTATTTGCTGACTCATTAATTACTTACTTTATGCACTTTCTTCTATTTCTCTTCATTTTTTACAGGTTGATGCTTCTTCAGTAGCATACATGGCTAACACTATTAAGCCCACAGATGTTGGGTTTGGTGAATTACCAGTTCGAGTTCGTCTCTATTTTAATTAAGACTTGTGTAAGTTGTAGTGTTTCGACTGTACACTATTGAACTGTAATAATCCAATGACGTCCTTACTTACTTAGCGTTTCACATATAATAAAAATAAAACATTTAAGCTATTGACGTAATACACAAGAATTGTGATAGGCTCTTGGGCCATCTTTAACAAACGCCATTTAAAAATTATAAAAGCCATATGATAATTTTCTGGTCATCGTAAACACGAGACTGGCGTTCACAGTTTACAAATATAATTATCTGTATGACATTCATTCATTTCACATAATTTTATATTTCATAAAGAATTACAAAGCTTAAAAAATGTATAGAAAATTGTTCAGAAGAATAAATTGGCACTTATTCCAGTGATTTTCATTACGTTAACAGTGGTACGTAAATATAACGTGCGTTACACTTAGTCTCCCCCTTAATAACTCTATTCTGCAAAAGATGATGTCATATTTCATACCACTTCGACACATTTCAACAACAACAAAAAAGTACTATAACGCGCGGGTCTATTTGAGGCTACACAAAATACAAGGCAAAATATATAGTGTGGCTAACACGATCTAGTAACACTATTCAATGTTATTGTGCATCCCGCACCTAACAGAAATGAACGTTCCGTTTAGTGCATAGTAATCTGTGTATTCTTGAAGGACGATAAGGACGATCTGCTTCAGGTTCTGTAAAACCTAGAACATTAATGGAACTTGAATTAGGCTATCTCACGGTTCCCCATCAGAAAACGTACTAATGTCTAACAGACCTCTCAGGAGCATGGCTATGTAAATCTTTACCTTCAGTTTATGTTGTACTTCGGGTACCTCTAGACCACATACTCCTATAACAGGTGCATTATCTTAAGGAATAGCAAACGTAAATTGTTGGAATATTACAATTTTCCGCGGTATCCTGTTGTTTGCTTATTGCGCGTATAAACAAGAGGACTCCTTAAAGCTTCTCAATGTGTTACCATTACATTTAATAACCCATGACACTCAACTCGCAATGTGAGCTGAGTCAAGCAGTAGTGTTGTGTGTGTACCAGAAGCAACTACGTGATGCACAACATACAGTAAGCTTGAATAACAGTGAGGACTGGAACTTTTGGTCTAAACTTAACGTATTAAATCGGATATCAAAAATCTAGAGAACTAGGTGATACCTCCTCCCTTCTCACCACCCTCTTCGCACGAAGAATATGATAGCGTGGAAAAAGTAGTATGGAAAACACCACCTCCAACTTATTGCTGAATACAGCTTGGATAATAAAGTCACTCTTATGTGTGATTCTTATGGCCGGAGTGCAAACCTTAAAATAAATGTAGTCGCCTGTTATCAAATATGCAGTAAAAAATATATAATTTTTTTAAATGTGAAAGTTTCTGGGAATACTGAAATTTCTGTTTGTAGTGACTCAGATATAGAATAGTGTTAGGCTCAGGAACAATCATTGTGAAACACACTTATCAACTTTAGCAAATTGTGCTTTCTGCTTAGTGTCGATACTGCATAATGTCAATGCAGTGTTGATTCGAAGTTCGATAGCCCAAGAATACTGCTGATCTACATATGTAACTAAGTTCGAGCAGTTTTAACAACCAGTTTAATAATACATACGCACGTTTTCGTCATTCCGCCTGTCATGGGGAGAGCAGTCACTTAACGATGAATGCGAGCCACGAAGAGTTCATAGCGTACTTCATTCACCATTTGCAAATGAATCTCTGACGAAGATGAAAGCTGTGTTAACTGCTTGTGAAAATCCAGAGTCGATTCCATTTGTTAACATGCTTTTACTAACTCAATTTTCATGTATGCACACAGGCCTAGGCGTTCACTTTATCGAGTTCTTCAGACGCAGTTCCCTATGTTAAAATATGTCTGCGTAGATGTCTATCATTTAGTCTCTCCACTGCCGGACAGGTTTCTGTAGCTGTCAATCTAGTAAAGTCACTGGATGGTCTCCAAATAGAAGAAATTTATTGGTCCAAGCTAACAGGAAAAGTTCCATCGAATGTTGACTCATTAGATAAATTAGCTATGTTACGCGAACATAAATAAAATAATTTTAAGTTCACTGTCACATAAAAAATACTAAGACTTGAGTGTCCTCATTACTTAAATAGACAATTTTGTTTTAAGACTAAAAAAAATATAGTTCAAATTTAAAAAAAAAAACCTCGATTTGGAGCAACGTGGACTAAAAACTTAAAAATCAAATTACTCTTAAAAAATAAAATACATATTTTTTGTAGCAACTTGAACTAGTAAGTTTAAAAAAACGCTTTTGTAACAATAGTCATTAAAAATGAATATTAATGAAATTTAAATAATTTGTTCGACAGCGATAGGATGATCTTCAATTTATAATAACTTAATTTTTAATAATATTGGTAACTGATTAAATCATTAACTTTGATGTAAAAATGTTGGGCGCTCTCTACCTACTTTTCATAATGTTTCTGCTTTTACGAATATCTAGCGATAAAATATAATAGAACTTATACCTAGCACCATAAGTTTTTTACATTAAAGTTAATTTTTTGACCAATGAATTAATTATTATTTTAACAATATCAAAAAAATTAAGTTATACTGAATTGTGGAACAAGCTGTAGGTGTTGAATAAATTCTTTATATTTAAATTTTTTTTTTAACTTTTTAGCTAACATAACGTATGTAATTTATTTTTTTAAACTATAATTTAATTTAAGAAAAGGCATATAAGCCGACTCAGATAGTTACATGAGCGTGGTTTCCTATTGCAGAAGAAGGTAGCTTCGTCGTTCCACATTATACACCGATGCCGGCAAATACTTCTTGTGCTGCAAATCCACTGCCACCAAGCACTGACAAAAACAGTCTTCTCGGTATACTTTTCAATATATTCGGAAGTTATTAAACACTATTTTATTTGTATATTTAATAACAATGAAACTGAATTGTAACCAAACTATACTACATACGTATGTAATATTGTTATCTGAATATAATTTCTGGACATTTTACTTTGTTTCTTGATATTATATTTGAATTTGAGACCACTTTATCTTAGTTCAGACACTTACTATTTCATTAAAAATACTTAAATAAACTTCTTCTGAATCATTTAGCTTATTCTGAAATGCTAGTTCATAAAATAACGTTGTACGCAATAACTGGCTGGATTTTAGCAAGATAAATAATGATTTACTACACTTGTCGTTTCCAATCCGTACCCACCCTGTTGAGTTTAGCGTTGGCTTAGCTACAGTAAAATGTACATTCCAAGAAAGTACAGTATGGGAGCTAGAGTTTGTTAACAAGGAAGGTAAGATTAGTATGCGAAAAACTAGAGTGGTACGGTACGGAAAGGGGAATGGTTTAATTTTTTTGGAGCCAACAGCTTAGGCGAAAAAATAAGCCGTAAGGTGGTGGTGATTGTCGAAGATAAATAATCGTTAAGTCGTGTTTTACATTGGGTTGACCGACTGTAGTTATTTGTGATTCGGTGCCTTCTTTTGATAGTGTGAACATCGCTGGCTACAGTGAACAGTAATAATAATTCCCGTAGCAGGTATTTGACAAGAAGATAATCCCCCAGTAGACTAAAGGGTGTTGTAAAGTTTGAGAGATAAGGACTGTATTCAAAGTAAGAGGCTGTAGCGACTCCACAGCGTAGCAGACTGACTTAGGAGTGAAGTGTTCCTGGGCAGGTGGCGGTTTTTACTGGCGACGAGTTTCTTGTCGTCCTGCAATCCGGGTGGCAGGCTGTCCGGGCCGCTCGGCTCACTGAATCGCGTTCCGCTTAACATTCATGAGGCGCGCCCGCCCAGGCGCCTTGGCCCCGGTCGCTTGTAATCGTGTTGAGGACCGGACGACAAGAGCGCGCCACAACAGGTGTAAAGATTCATCACCCCCACATGCCTGCACGCCTACGCCGAGGCCTATCCAAGTCTAGCACAACGAAAACAAATTCCTGCACAATAAAACTCATAATTGTTACAATTCTTAAAAGGAACATGGGTAGTAGGCCAATTTCTATTCAAGCATGTGAAACACAACAGTAGGATAGATCAGCGACCAAACCGCAACACGGTTTACCATATGTTTAGATATGTAACTGGTGTGGGGGACAGTTGATTTAAAGCGTTTACAACCCTCTAGTAGACACGCACATACTCCATCTCTTTTTCTGAAGTTCAGTTTAAGAACGCCACTTAAAACAATTTTTTATAGATCAATCATCATTTTTATGATATTCGGTACCATACATATTTTAGTTTAGTATTCAACCATTTCGTCGTTATTTTAGGCTACTTCACAAGCTATTCAAACAATGTGCCACTGATGCTGAATGAGTAAAATCTCTATAATATTTATATACTAATTAAAAACACTTCTTTTTTCCTGTTTCATTTAGTTTCAACGGGAATGGAGAAATTCTTTACTTGAAAATTAATTAAATTTTTCAAGTTACTGTTCATCGCTCCCTAATCTTATCGATGTACTAACGGCGGCCGAAGAAATTTGCTCAGGTAGTGACAACACTGAACTTTTTGATGGTTTACTGATCTTCATTGCTGAAGTGACAGGTGCCTGGAGGAACAACTCAGAGTTGGCTAAGAATCAACTTAAAAATCTGCAACGTGTGAAATACTCACTTCCTGGGTGTCCTGCCGGATTAAATAAATGATTTTGAAATTAATCAGTGATAAATGCTTTAAAATTTACCAAAAAGTAAACACACAATGACTGATTAGTGCAAACCGAAGAGATGACCTACAGGCAATACTGGATAAGTCAATAGGCACGACTAAGCAGTGGACTGGAGCCTCCGATTTTTAAAGGTGCACTGTGAGTTGGCTGTTTCATTAAATAAAAATATAAAAAATAAATATAAACATCCAAAATAAACATTCAAAGTAATATGAAAAGCATGATTTTTTTTTGGTTTGATTGTAGTAAACGATATTAGTAAACATAATTTTCAAAATTTCATAAATTGCAAAATTAATTTGTTTAGTTGAATGAAAAATATAATCAATTCAGTTAGTCATCTACGAAACCTTTTATTGTACTTACAAAATTCAGATAACTGTTTCAAAAACAGTGGGGCCCAAAAAATTTGAGTGTCTAGGGCCCATACTCCATACTTTCTTAATTCGGCACAACTTTCCATGACCACGCCTACAGTGGCACACCGTTTCCAACAGTGGAACGTATTTCGCTTGAAAGTCGTTTTCTGCTACGTGCATTAATAAACTTGAGTAATTCACCTTCAAAGGAACTAATACATAGAAACAATATTGCCACCTCGCATTAATAAAGCTTATAGACTAGCGTTTCTCAATATATATCAATCCGATTACTAGTAAATTGTCAAAAATAATGCTGCGGGCCACTAACCTGTATCGTCATAATTTTTATCTATGTGTATATTATGTATGTAGATATTTTTTATCGTACCAATATAACATAATAAATATAAAACCTTCTTTTGAATTACTACAAAAACACATTTATGGAACTGGAAGTGAACTGTCAAAAGTTAATTACTTGTTGACCAAGTTCTTAATACTTAGCAAACTATATAGATAATAGTGTTACTAAAGACTGGATGCTACATTATACCACCCTAGTACATGAACAAAAATAAATAAATAAAATGAAGTAAAAGACCATACATTTTAAACTTTTGTTTATTTCACCACTCCTATGTTGTGAACCCTATATCGTACCGCAGTCCCTCAAGCCTATTACAAGACACTCAGAAAACAGTCATTTACTTAGTCCCTAGATGAACGGCACTCTTATAGATGCCATCTGGAAATGATTAGGTTATTATGGAAACAATGCTATTCGATTGTCATCCTCGAAATATCAGATTTTTGCCTGGCCATTGAAATATCGAAGTTTTTTTTTTCTTTTTTTTTTAAAGGATCTTTTCCTTATAAAGTAGGAACACGGTATCAAAATTAATAATATTCTGCCTGCGGACCACTTGAATCATCTTCGTGGACCACAGTTTGAGAAACAATATTTTAGGGACTTTAGCTGAATTTGACAAAAATGGCAGCTGCTGCTGCGCTCTACCGACAGTGTTACTAACTTTTTCGAGCTCCATAATGTTCCAGCGACCCCATGTCTGCCCACTGTCCGGGGGAAGTATGAGACAGAACAAACTTGTCACCGACCGCCACTAGCAAAGCGGCCCCCCCACCCCCACCCTGGAATATTACCGCGAAAATGGCAGAGCGCATGCGCGATTTGTGACAACTAAAAGCTGTCTCCACGACATCGAAATAGTTCACTGGTCTGGCCAACAGATGATGTTCAATAGTTTCTATAAATTTCATAAGTAATAAAATATTAGAGAATATCGAATTTATAAATATTTATTTTCCTTTCACTACGTTCATTTTTTAATTTATTTATTCTTGATTCGTAGGTGGTGACATGTCTCAGTGTCACCACATCTAGACCCGCTACTGACATGTATACAATATTCTTATCCTGAACATGCGACTTTGACAATCAGTAGAGTGAACAATAGCAAACAAGTAATACTAGTAGCTACATGCCAATGTGGGTTCTCGTTACGTTACTGAAAGAAAACAAATTCGAGTTCCTGCATGCTACTTCCCTCAATAGCAGTATACAATTCAATCACTTCAGGACAATATCCATACCCTATAGACAGAATATTACTAAATTATTAGAGACTGGGTAACAAGCATACATATAAATTTTAGTGATCAGTGTGCCAACAACGTGAAATATGTACCGAGAGTCATAATATCAATATTTTGAATATTTTGTCCGGCTTATTGATTTTGAGTGTTAGTTTCTATGTACACTTTTATATGTATCATTCAGATCCTGTAAATAAATCGTTCTTAGAATTACTATTTGTTTATTTCATAATATTTGGTCATTCTTGTGTCTTAAACTGTTATGGTTTTAGTGATTTATTCATTCACAGATTATGGATGTTAATCAATGAGGCATAGCTTAGTTCGGAACAGAAACAACGCATTACGATTTGTTATTAGAGTCTGTTGCTATATTCTGAATGATATTTTACTTCGGGAAATAAATACTTTATGCACAAATGGTGGTGTATCATTTCAATGGAATACGTCATATGAGGCCATTATGGGCCAGAGATGACTAAGATAGTATAATATCATATAGCTCTCCATCTCTGATCTCTGTTACATTTTTAAACAAAAAAGAATCTAAAAATACCTGTTAGAACATTCAATGCCAAATTGACAAAATGTACGAAAGACGAGTATGAAAATATTCCAGGCTGAAAGAAAATTATTATTTACTTCAATTAGAAAAATACCAATCTAATTTCAGTTGACACTCTGGATGTACGACAGGCAACGTTTAACCCCGAGAAGCTCGATTCCTTGTCCAGGTGTGCAGATTTCAGTTTCCCAGTGTTTCTGGAAATCAGTCTATTCAATACCTGGCATTGTTACTTCTAAACGTCACTATCGAATTTCTTCCTGTTCGTTGTTCACAAACGGCTCCAGGCCCTAATGACATCGATGTTGATGAGCAATAAAGATTAAAACTTTAATGATTACACACTCGTATACGCAAATAAAACAAAAACTTTTGCCTAATGTGCAGTTAATTAGAGCTAGAGATGTTTCTGATTAAGTATTCTGAATAGTTCGTGGTTCTTTAATAAGAGAACTGAACCCAAGTTTGGTGGGGCATTTCCCGTTTGCGATTCCCTGTTCGGAGGGCAACAGTCTATATAAGGGAGCAGGGCAGGGCTGGCAAGTGGGCCATCTGTTTGGTGTCGGCAGAAGCGCCCGCCAGACCTGACTGCCTTTGTCGGCTGCGAGCGAGCCTATCGACATCTCCCGGTGTGCACCACCCGCCTGCGGGGTAATTTATAGGGGGTGCTCAACAAAACGAATCGCTGCTGATCTCTTTATCGATAGCGTAAACAGAGATGTAATCTCCTTCTGTGAGAGCGCGTGCGCGAAGCAGTGCGGGGATCGCCTCCGCCACTTCTTCTCCACTCGCTTCCTTCCCCTCCCTGTCCGTGGCGTGACGTAGATTGAGGTGGCTGCGGATTTATGGCGCGCTAAATTAACTGTTAGGTCGCGCCAACAGGCCGCGCACACCGCATTCCGCAGGCAATAAAACCACGAGTGATGGCTCCCCGGATGGGCTGCACCCGCTGTCACTGTCGCCGTAATGAGCAGTGGCCGCTATTGGACACCACTCTAATCACTTCACAGGAACAACGCCTCAGTGACTTCTTCACAGCCGAAACCACTTCTGCCGCTATATATTAACCTTTACGTGTCTCTCACACTCCGTTGTCTATTACTATTAGTTCAGTCTTCATTAAAAAGAACCTTTTATCAAGAAATGTACCAATATAACAACTTGAAACGAAGAACGACTTATTTTATACGAATCATTGTTATTAATCAAACAAATTGTGACGTATGATTGAAATACCAATTAAGTAGCAGGATAGAGCAATTAATAAAACATGTCCCGGAAACAGTCATGCAACGTACTAATTATTGTCGATGATTATTAATAATTAATTAATTAAATTAATCCAGATACCGGTAGTTCATATAATATTTCTTCTTGCTGCTATTTTTTTTATTTTTTTGCTAATGGCATTTTGCCTCGTCGACATCGATGTCATTAGAGGCGGGAAAGGACTGGAAACAAGGAACGGTAAGGAATTCAGTCATGGACTTTTTGAAGAAAGCATCCCGGCATTTGCCTGTAGTGATTTGGGGAAACCATGGAAAACTCAAATCGGGATGCCCAGACTGGGATCCAAACCCGCGTCCTCCCGAATGCGAAGCCAGTGCGTTATTACTAATAAAGTAACCTTCTCTGTGCTGATAAAGATTGCAGGTTCAATTGATGCGGTCGCCAGTCTAATGACAGTATCGATGAATATATTAAATGTCAAGTATTGCTAACTACCACATTACCGTTCAGTACAGAGATGTACATAGTATGTTACACAATTCACAAGTCGGTTTTATTGAACTCATTAGTCACGCGCCAGAGAAAGCAACCAGACACATAATATCTAATACTTCGTCACTGAAGATGCAAGATTTTTTAGAAATGGTGAATGAAAGTGAGTCGACGACACATTAATTAAAATAATAAATCACATATCTATTCCACACTCGCAGTGAGGCTCAGCCAAGTCCAGGACCAAACAACTAATCCGCATGTGAATAATCCAAGATTTCTTCACCGCTCGGTACACTATGTTTCCACCTATTTCGCACTTTTGTCACAATCGTCTGGTAGCTTATTCTGCCTTCGGATGATGACAGTGAATCCTGATCGATTTTTACTGCAATACTCCCGGTATCATATATTGGCGCATCCGATCCGTCCGTTATTTCCGGAAGAATCCCACTAACTCGCCCTAACTCCGTCCGGCCTCGGTAGCGTGGGGCTAGAGTGCTAGCTCCGCGTGCCGAAGGTCGCCGGTTCGAGTCCGGCCGCGGGCATGGGTGTTTGAGTGTTGTGTCTGTGAATGTCATGTCCGTCCTGTGGTGTGTCTAATTATCTGGAAAAGCTCATCAGGCTGGCTGTATGGCCTAAGATGCCAAAAGCCATTAAAAAAAAAAAAAAAAAAAAAAAAAAAAAAAAAAAAATAACCCCGTCCGGCGATATTATTCCTTATCGCTCTGCGATGTTTTGTAGCTTAAAGCTTACAAAGATATCTATAAATCCCACAGTGGCATCACAACTTCTTCTTAATATAATTACTGATAATATGAAAACTTATCTGCAACGATCAATGTTCTGGAAAGAGCACAAGACAGAAGCTACTTTAATTTACGTGATGTATCTAAAAAGTTCAGTGAATGCTGTCAGACAATAAAAAAAACTAAAGATACAAACAAAATTTCTTTATGGCCCTTCAAAATAGTCGCCACCCGCTACAACACACTTTTGACAACGTTCGTATAGCTTGTGGAAACCATCAGCAAAGACCTCCTATGGAATCTATCGCAGAACGGCTGTCACACGATTTTTGATGGCATTCACGTCCGCAAAAAGTTCACCTTTCATGGCCGCCTTCAAACGGGGAGCCAGATCAGGGGAGTACGGAGGGTGTTCAAGAACAGTTACCGTTTTCTGCGCCAGGAATTGGCGCACACGGATCGCGCAGTGTACAGGGGCATTGTCCAGTCCTGTGCAACTCTGGCATGTGTCTCCGTTGCAGTATTCCCCATTTTGTAGCAGAACTTGATGTTTGCACGTTGCTCCAATGTGCTGTGACACTTCCTCTCACACTTACTACGTTCAACTGGTCGCAGAATGTTTACACTGCCAGTCACATGCAGTTCAGATATGACGCCATTCACCGAACTTTTTAGACACACCACGTAATTAATCAACAATATTTAAGGGCTTTATTTACTTTAATTTCAACAACGCAGATAACCGTTTACTGAGATTAAACAAAAACAATTAATTCCGTGCTAGTCACGGATTAAAATTCTCTAGAGCAAGATGAGTTACTTATGACATTCTTGCCAATTAAAGGGTGTGGCACGGTCCTCTCGTTTGTAATGAACGGAGGTTTACTGGCGAAGATTAAGGCCTAGTTGTCGCCAGCTGTGATATTTATTTACGTCATTTAACTATGTCTCAATTGTGTATAACACTTTCGACTGCCAGAGCCGAGCATGCCTGTGACTTGAAATCATAGTGTTTCCGTAGTGCGGAGCCGGCGCATTTGAACTAACTGACACTTTAGACATGCGGTACCTGGACTTATATTTGCTTACTGACTTCAAATGGGGCTTTCCACTCCACTAACAATATTGTTTTGATGTTTGAATAATAATAATAAAATAATTTTAAAAAAAGCTGTTTAGATTTGGATTTCCCGCGTGTCACCACACAGCTCGTTGACAAATTAATTATAATTTTGTTCTGTCACGTGAATTCCGGTGCATCTTTGATTATTGTACTGACTGAAGTGTTATTTCAAATTCACAGTATCGTGAGAAATGGTGCTGCACAGTAAGCCTTACGTGGCTTGTCAGAAATGTTTTTCCCAGCAAGTTTTAAATATTAAAAACGTCGTCAGTGAGCTATGGAAATCTTTTAAGCACGAAAAAGAATCATTCCCTAATAATGTAGATAGAGAGACGACAGAACTGCACCAAAAGAAAGAAAACGTGCAGTTCTTAGGTTTTTTAGGTGGCTGGTTTAGTTTGTTCTGTTTCATCAATTAATAAACAATGATCAATGCGATAAGGAGAATAATTTTAGTAACACATCAGGAAGAAAAGAATCCATGACTGCATGAGAAAGAGGTTTTTCAAACAACTGATCATTTGCACAAGTAGCTAGGGTCGCCATATCATTTAGAACATTTATAATTGTAGAATATCATGGTATATAAAGCAAATACCTATATAAGCAATAATTTAAACAATAGTCTGGTAAGAGAATGCAGCACAAATGCTTTGTGGAAGTAATAAGAAAAAATGCTACGTTCCACACAGGGAGTGTCAGGCATACACGTTAGACTGCGTGAGGGGAGCGACGCGTTCAAGAGAGACAGAATGAAACCAGATTGCTAATGGACAATCCCTGAACGGAGAGAAAACAGCTTGCAGTCTTGACAGGTGAGCATCGAGTCCCCTTCTATTTTCGTTGTTCTATAGCGTCCCGTATTTTCTGTAGTCCACGAAGAAGGGATTGAGTGACCAATGAATGAATCGGAAGTTGGGTGTGTAGGCAAATTGCCACCGGAGCGTGTGCTCCATTGCGATTAAATTAAAGGTTCGGGTACAACCTCGTACACTTCCACAATAAGGCATAAACCTTGTTGCTAAAGCAGTCCAGTGTTGCTATTCGCATACAGTGTTATCCAAGATCATAACAACGCGTTTTTTTTTAAAATTGGTATATCTGTAAAACAGTTTCTCGGAATAGTGAATTTTTTAACTTAACTCTTAGTGCTGCAGTTCGTGTTTTATGCACCAAAGCCGCCATTTTTACGCTTCCTGCTTGAAGTTCCTAGAGTCTAGATACACTTCTATAGCTCTTCATTCTAACTAGCGTTTAAAGCATAACTTTTAGTAAATGCTGGACGGGACGCGACTGTTCATCCGTTGCTGAGTGTAAGATTCCTGTGTTCTTTGTCGAAAAGGCTCATTCGCTTCTGTCGAGGTATCTCCTCAAAAGTTACGTCTCTTTAATCTGTATATTACCCCAGTCTTCGCTAATCCAAGCTTGGGTATTCCACAAACTCTAAAAGTAGAATCCGGCATTTATCTTCTTCGCTACATTTCTTCATGAATTCCTGTCTTCATTTAATTTTGTTCCTATCGTACTTTAACAGCACATTCTATTTTCAACATTATTTCATAAATTTACCCTTATTAACAGACATAATGTTCAGCTTTCAGGAGAGATTTAGGAAGTTATCACTTTATTTGAAATTGAAACTTACCCCCATTTTGATAGAAGTACTCGTATTTCATGCGAAATTTCTTCCCCTTCTGTCTGCGATTTTAACTGTTAAGTTACAGAATAATTATACGAGCCGTATCTCATTGGGGTAGTTTTACTCGTGTATTGTTACAGCCATTAGCACTCCATTTTTAAAACTTTGTTTCGGCCATGTTTTGTTGCCAGTAGGATTTCCTGTCAAATTTTTACATCCCATTCAATAATGCTTATCTTAATTTATATTACTTAAAAGAACAATATACCGAATTTCTAAAATAATGATTTTTATTTAATAAGTACTCCAATTCAAGTGTTTTAGGGTACCACTAACTTAGGGACGAGTTTCGCCATCCGTCCAGGTATTTTCCGCGATCCGGTTTTAGTTACACCTCTATTGTCAGCTTTGGTAGCTTTTAGCTTGTGTCTTTAACCAACATGCCATTATTTATACATAGTGCACGGGGAAAATAATCACAAATTATTTCACTTAGCTGTACTGTATCAACCTCAACGAGAGGAGGAGAAATGCGTTCGTAAATTCGTAAATAAATAAAACGCTAAAACAGTTGCATTGGTGCAATTAGAATAATAATCATTATTTTAACAATTAACTACAGAAGAAATGGCCTACAATAATCACATATTTTATGTATTACGATTTATGTTATCATTTTCCATACTTATTTAATGTAATACACCAATTCTTTCCGTTCCAAGACAATGTTTTAACAACGCACGAGATCTACAACGTACGTCAGCAACTATCTGCTCCAATACTCTTAGTTTTCTTCAGTAACGCTTCCCTCCGTACAAGGAACATCTTCACATCATACATTATATGTCCGTTTAATATTCAACATTCATCCACAGGAAATGGTTTCTTACCGACAGTCCAAGAGTTCAAACTTCTCTTTCATAAAGCAATTTACTACACGAAAGCAATATGAGAAAGTACTTTTGAATCGGTAATCAATGTATGATACCAAAAGGATTCTTGTGAAAAGTTTCTTTCAGGTACCGTTCCTGCAATTTTCTTTGGTTTCAGCCATGCTTCTGCATCAATGGATATTTTATTCTAAAATAAAAAAAATTCTTATACTTGTAACTGTATCTATTGCTATCTATGGCTCATTTCTCATGTTATCCTCCCGTCGTCGGTTTGTCCCGTCCACATAATTCCTGAACTTACAAATTTTTAACCCTGCACTACTTTAGTTCTTATTAACCATAACTCGATAGTGGAGGATGCTGAAAATAATAGTGTTTTTTCCGAATAATAAGTCTCCAACCATCAGAATGTTTACAGGATAACTATAACAATCTTTATGGAGTTTATTGTTTTCACAACATAATTGAATAAGCGATTTTCACAAATTTTATACGTCATCATATACTTTTGTTCGACAAAAAATTACACGTACGATGTGATGGATAATTTATTGAATTGGGTAGTAAATTTGTCATGAAACTACTTTTTTTCATAATTTTTTGTCAAAATTTTTCCATGAACAAGTTTTGTTTCAACCGATTTTGTGTGTGAGAGCTTGTGTTTAATTTATGAATACCTTCCCAAGATAATTTCCTAAAACGCATGATGAATCATATTTAAAAATAATTTATTGTTAAATTTTTTAAGTTTTTCATTTTTTTGCAGTGTTCGAGAGAAACTTGCAATTGGCAATGTTAGTTTTCATTATTTCTACTTCACCTTGCTTTGCTTTCCTTTACATTTAGTCAAATATTTTCCGCAACATTAAGGCTTGCTATTCTGTAAGTTCCCTACACTCTTACAGGAACCTGTGAATACGAGAGAATCTTCAGCAAATCACAGCATAAAGAGTCTCTCTTCTTGTTTCTTGTAATATGGCAGTGGTCGGACATTCAGACCTGTTACCCTACAATACGATAACCATTAAAAAATATAATCTATTAACAATTTTTTTCACTTTTTCCTTTTGACTGAACCCTGGTTCCACGATCAACCACGTTTATAAAAGTCACCAGACTGTTACAAAAGTAACTTATTCTCACTCATCTCTAATACATTCCAATTCTACTAAGATTGTAAACATACTGTCTCTTTTTATATTAGCAAAAGATCTTCTCCATTTCACAAAAAGGTTATAGATGCATTTGCAATTTCCTGGATCCACCATTGTAATATTTAACTCAATGCCAGATTTACTTCTCTTGCGACATTGGTATTTGCATATACTAAAAAAAATTATCTGACACATTTTTTGGGTTTTGTACTTTCCGAATTTGAATTCACGGAATTCCGGCATCCTTTCTCTTATAATATATAATTTCACACTTTTTAGTCCTTACTATCGTGAGTACGATTAAAATAAAATTTTGAAACATCATGAAGAAAATATATATAAAGGGTTTAGTAAGGGATCGGTATAAAAAGTAAAAATGGATAAGTTTCATGGATATCAAATACTATCAACTCTGAAGGTATTTAGATATTTTGTACACCTCGATTTTCGATTTATACCAGCATCTGATGGAAAACCATGGAAACTCTATTCCCCCCTTGTATTTATTTCCGAATCCACTGTTCCGAAAATTCTTTCGTAACTTGCAGTAATGTGCAATCTACACTATTATAAATCTGTAAGCAAGCTGCGTGTGTCTCTTTATTTGAACGCGTAACGCCAAAAAAACTACCACAGCAATTTGGATGGGGTTTCCAAATTTTTGGAGCTAATAGTCCAAATTAAAATTTGCCGAAATAGCTGTTGACCTACATGTAGCGAGGTACAGAGTAAGTATATGTAAAATTAAGGATCACGGATTATTATGTATTTCAGACGGGCACTACTTTCGCAAAAAATCTGACAAAAAATCACGCAACTTAATTTAGTATTCATTTCTTTTACTTTGATTGTTTAGTTTTCTGGACCGCAGTAATTAAAATAAAAGGAATACGCGAATCAATAAGCGTTGACTTGCTGTATTAACAGTTACATTACCATATGAATGAAATGCGTTAGCTCATTAATATGGTACACGTATATTGTATCTGGTAGACAGTTAAACAGTTTTTCTCTGGTACAATATGTCTTCCAAAACGCTGTACAATATCAAAAGGTAACAATACGTATTTCTTGCATAAAGAGCGCCAATATTTCAATGGAATTTACTTAATTTGCTACAATGTGCAAATATTATTGAATAATATCACCTTTTCAAATCACAGTCAGTATATCAACTGTTCTTTTAATTAATTACTGTGCAAAGTAAAAACAAAAGTTGATTAGAAAGGTTTTATTTTGTGATACAAATAAGTGAAGCAATGTTTATGAAAAATGAGATATTAACTTTATATTACATGCAGTTTTGTCATCGAAAATTCGCCCACTGGAAATACTTATATGCGACTGAAATATTGAGATCAATTATTGAAAGCTACAGGAATTAAAAATAATTCATAAGCTAATGCTACCCCACGTAAATTATTAAATTAAATTAATCGTCTCTTATGTTTTAGAAAAAACTTGTCAGCCGTAATTCTGGTCTAGGCTGCATTTCAAGCGAACCGCCACGTCTGATAATATTGCCATTCTGAAACTATAGCTTCAGTCACATGCGCATTAATACATACATTGTATCGTGATAAAATATTGCCACTTTCGATTAACTTAAATGAGGCTTAAATAATGGCACCAGTAATACGGAGAATTGAAAGGGAAGGAAAATAAAAATAATTCTTAATTTGATGCCGCGTAAGATTATTTTTAATCCACATAAATTTATATTTTAAAGTAGTAACAATTAATCGAATCAACTTAATGTCAAAGTAAAAAAATATTCAACCAGCGAAAAGATATTCTATTTCAGATATTAAAAATTACTATTTTTTTTGCTACAGAAGGTAAATAAATTTTTATTATTACGTTGTAATATTTATTAGTTATTATTAATAAATGAAGCTCTTATATTACATATAACACATTTCCAAGAGAACCAAGTCGCAGGTAACTATTGTATCGATATAAATTTGCGGTACATTGCTTAAGGTGCAGTTCTCCGTATCAGCATTTAAAAATGTCACACAGTGACATTACAGTGACCGACCTACCAAGTAAGGTAAAAGTAACACCTTATTTCTCTTAAACATTGCTTCATTTACTTATTCCACAAAAATAATACCCTTTCTGCGAATTAGTACAGCTAATTTTTCAGATAGCTTTTCTACAATTTCATAAATTGTTTTACATTAAAAAATGGATGAAAAAGAATCTCGGTCATCAGTATGATAACCAAACCAAAGGTTCTAAGTAAAACAAATGAAAGTTTTCAGAAGACATTTATATTTCAATATTTGACAGTGGAATAAAATCGTGAAGCAGCGGGCAAATGCTAGTCTCCTGTATATTACAGGAAAAATTTAGTAATAGTTTTGGATTTCTTTTGCAAAATTTTAAAGGTATAATTTTAGAAAAATTGGATCCTCATAATTTTTTTAACAAAAAATATTTATTCTACTGTAATTTCTTGAACAGTGTAGTAAACACGCCGTAAAAATTATTTTATCAAAAAAATAAAATAAAAGATTCTAAGTCTCATCATAGTTTTATAAGCTTTTGAGAATTAAATATTTTAGTGATAATAATTGTGTTCACAAATGATTACCGAAACCTCAGAGCACTAGAGAAACTAGAAATTTAGTGTTTTTTTTGTCTCTTTGTTTTCTACGAAATAATAACCAAATCATTAATTTTCAATCAGCGATATTTGGCTTTTATTAATCTGTTTAAATCTTGTGAGTTACATTTTTTTAATATCATTTTTAGATAATTCCAACTCCTTCTTCTACCAGACATCCTGTCAGTTGTAGAAATCTAGTATTCCAAATCATCTTCAAATTTCATCATTAATATCATGTCCACTACATCACGAAAATCAGCATCATGTTTTTCTATCAAACTTCTATCCACGTTACACTTGAAACTTTTCTATATAATTTCACTCAGCCTTTTATTATGAGCTAAAACATTTTCGAGATAATGATCTTTAACACTGATACGGGGTACACGGAAGGAGCCTCCTCAAAGATCGTGTAGAATTATGTAAACTAATACGATCGGGCGTACCCTGGGCAACATTAGGAATAATCCTAATGGCAGATCCTTCCACCACCAGGAAAAATTTCAAAATCAGCTGTATCGATTATATCAATAAACATCGAAGGTATATCACCAGACAAAAAGATTTTATTATTTAATATCTGTAAACACTCAAAACGTGACATTTTATTGGTTCAAGAGACACATAGAGGTCCAAATGACAGAAGGCCAAAAATCAATGGAATGAACCTTATTAATGAGAGACCAAGTGAAAAGTATGACAGTGCAGTTTTCGCCAAACCAGATCTAAAGATTTTCTCAACAGGGGTAACCTCAGATGGCGAAATAGAGATACTGACCATCGAAATCAAATCATGCACCGTGACATGAGATTAGTAGTTCAGATAATAAGATAAAAAGTGTTTGGAACATTATTAAAAGAGAAACAACTGTATCATCCCCTGAACATAAACCTATATCTATAAGCGTTAATGATAAACTTGTAAATGACCCCTCTTATGTAGGAAGTGCTTTCAATAACTACTTCTTAACAGTTGCTGAAAAAATAAAAGGAAAATATAATGGGAATATGGATGCTATAGCAATACTTAAATCCTTGTCACCAAAAACAGCACCTATGTCTCTATTTCCAACCAGTCAAAATAAAATTGAAAAAATTATTAAATCCCTCAAAAATAAAAAGTCATTTGGTTATGATGAGGTTTCAACCCATGTAGTGAAACAATGTAACACCAGCATTAGTAGAGTTATTAGTCATATTTGTAATAGTTCTTTTGAAGAAGGTATCTTCCCTGGCTCACTCAAGAAGTCAATAATCAAACCGCATTATAAAAAGGGTGACACCTCAAAAATTGAGAATTACAGACCCATTTCACTTCTACCAGCATTTTCAAAAATCTTTGAAAAAGCAATGTACAGAAGGGTGTATGCACATCTACAAAAGAATGACCTACTCAGTAAAGTACAGTTTGGTTTTAGACAAGGCGTTTCAACAGATTCAGCAGTTTTTGCTTTTGTAAACAACATACTGGAATCAATGCATAAAAAATTAAATTCCCTAGGTATATTCTGTGATCTTGCTAAGGCTTTTGACTGTGTTGATCAAGAGATTCTACTAGGTACATTAGACCACTATGGAGTTAGTGGTAAGCCAGGACTTTGGTTTAAATCTTACCTGGAAAATAGAAAGCAATGTGTATCACTGAAAGATGCTAATACAGGAAATGTTATAAACTCAGAATGGGGTATAGTTAAATGTGGTGTGCCTCAGGGCTCAATTCTTGGCCCTCTGCTGTTCTTAATCTATATACATGATCTCCCACATATACTAGGTGATAATGAACACACGGTGCTCTTTGCAGATGATACCAGCATATCGTTGAAAGACCCATCAGCACAAAACCTCGAAAACACAACAAATGATGCTATAAAGAAAATTAACAAGTGGTTTAATGCCAACAAACTAATACTTAATGTAGAAAAGACACAGTTACTTCAGTTTGTTACAAAAAATAAAACAAAGGACAGCTATAATGTGATATCAGAAGGAAAAGCAATCAATGAAAGTAATTTCACAAAATTCCTGGGTGTATGTATAGATAACAAATCGAACTGGAAACAGCATATTCAACAACTTCTTAAAAAACTGAATTCTGCAACATTTTCACTTAGGGTAATATCTAGAATAGCTAATATAGAAACCAGAAAGTTAGTATATTTTGCATATTTTCATTCCCTGCTCACTTATGGCATCTCATTCTGGGGAAACTCGTCACAAGTACAGAGGGTATTTAAATTGCAAAAAACGTGCTATAAGAACTATTTGTGGAGCAAGCCCACAGACGTCGTGCAGAAATCTATTTAAAAACCTGGGTGTACTAACAATGCCAGCACAATATGTATACTCTGTACTATCATTTGTAGTGGAAAATCCTGAACACTTCAATCTTAATGCTGACATACATAGCCATAATACTAGGAATAAATATAATATTCACAAGGATTACAAATCACTGTCAATTGTACAGAAAGCGTTAACATTTACTGGAGCTTCTTTATTCAATGTCTTACCAACAGAAATTAAATGTTATCTACAAAAACCCAACTACTTTAAGTCCAAACTGAAAGAGTTTCTGCTTCAGAATCCATTTTACTCCGTGAAAGAATTTTCTTCTTGGAATTTAGTAACTATGACTGATAAAATAGTATATATGGTATATGGAAGGGGAAGGTGACAAAGTTGTCCACAATTACTAAAATGATATATGGTTTTTCTTTCTGTTTAAACTTTTGACAAATGAAGTAATTACACTGTTTACAAAATTTCACTCATATATAGTAACTAACATGGGATAGCATGCCCTCAAAAACTGCTGTAAAAAATTATGATACTAACAGGTTTTTAAGTAATTGACTGCTTATAAGTTGTGGTAACTGGTTGGTAAGAAAATAACTGGTTGTTAGATGCTGGCAAAAAGTTTATACACTGTTCCACATAATAAGTATTAACTAACTCGGGATTGTATTTGTAGATTACAGGAAATATTGGTTAAACTAATGGGTCGTAACTAACTTCTTGTCAATATATAATATTATCAATTATATAGTAATATTGACATTACTAATAAGTTTATGTACTGTTCCACATCCCCGAGATTATTCTCACATGGGATCAAAGTGAACATATCTATCTATCTATCTAAGCCACCAAATGCCGAATTTAGCTTCACAGAACCACCTAACTTCCACTCCCAACAAACAAACATTGTTATGGGTGACTTCAATTGCCACAGTACATCCTGGGGCTACAGGGAAACTGATGAAAATGGAGAAAACCTTGAAGAATGGGTTGAACGTATGGGCCTAATGCTAATATATGACCCAAAGTTGCCACCATCTTTTAATAGTGGAAGGTGGCAGGGTGGATATAATCCAGATAACATCTTTGTCAGTGAACACATTGCCCAACAGTCAAAGAAGAATGTTATGGAGCCATTCCCACGTACCCAACATAGACCAATTATCTGCACTGTTGAAGCAGTAGTGAAACCAGAGTCTGTTCAGTTTAAAAGAAGATTTAATTTCAACGAGCACAATGGGGAAAGTTCTCTCAAGAACTAGATGAGGAAGTTCTAAACCTTGACCCATCTCCAAATTCATACTATAAATTTATTGAAATAATTAAAGCCATCTCACGCAAACATATTCCTCGAGGCTGCAGAACAACTTATGTCGCTGGACTGGATAATGACTCTAAGTTTCTTCTTGAGAGATACGGGCACGTCTATGAAGAAGATCCTTTTTCTGAAGTAACCATACAGACAGGTGAAGATCTCCTATACGCTGTGTCTACTGCTAGAAGAGATAAATGGTGCAATTTAATGTCAGATTTAGACATGAAACAGAATAGTCGTAAGGCTTGGAAATTACTGAAAAACCTCAATAGTGATCCAAGTAGCACTCCACCTAGTCTCCTTAAAGTTAGTCCAAATCAAATAGCACACCATCTGCTACTGAATGGAAAGACTAGAAGAAGACCTGAAAACAGAAAGCTCCAAAGGCAATCTGACGAGGAAGACCATCTTGGGAGTCCATTCACACTGGTAGAACTGGAAGCCGTCCTGCAGTGTTTGAAGATTAACAAAGCTGCAGGCTTAGATGACCTGAGAACAGAGCAAATTAAAATGTTTGGCCCAGCTACAAAGCAGTGGATCTTGAATTTAATGAATGCCTGAACCTCCAACTTACAGATCCCCAAGATCTGGTGGAAAGCCAAAGTTGTGGCACTGCTAAAGCCGGGAAAGGAACCAACAGATCCATAAAAACTTCCGACCAGTTTCACTCCTTTGTCATTTATACAAAGTCTTGGAGAGATTGATCCTCAATCGTATCTCAGAGTGCATTGACAAAATGCTCATAAAGGAACAGGCTGGTTTTCGACCTGGTCGGTCATGCTGCGGCCAAAATCTTAACCTCACACTGTATATAGAGGATGGGTATGAAAGAGGACAGGTTACAGGTGTGGCATTCATCGATCTCACAGCGGCGTATGATACATTCAACCACAAAATTTTGATAAGTAAGGTATACTCCATGACAAAAGACTACCATCTTACACAAGTCATCCAGTGTTTACTACAAAACAGACGGTTTTACGTCACCCTCCACAATAAGAAGAGTCGATGGAGAACTCAGAAGAATGGCCTCCCTCAGGGTAGTGTGCTGGCCCCGCTCTTGTACAACATATATACAAATAATCAACCAATTATTCATGGAACAAGAGCATTCATTTATGCTGATGACACAGCAAGTGCAGCTCAAGGCACAACCTTTGAGGTGGTGGAGGTGAAGCTAACAACAGCTCTTGAAGATATGGCCAAGTATTATGATGCTAATCACTTGAAGCCCAACCCTGGAAAAACACAGGTCTGTGCATTCCATCTGAGAAACAGAGAAGCCAGAAGGAAGTTGAACATCAACTGGAGGGGGCAACAACTACTACACTGCGATACTCCAAAATATCTAGGAGTAAAGCTTGATCGATCTCTTACCTTCAAAACCCATTGTGAGGATCTGAAACTCAAAGTATCCGCCCGGAACAACATCATCCGGAAACTTACAAGTTCCTCCTGGGGAGCACATCCAAATGTGCTTCGTACATCTGCCCTGGCACTTAGTTTCTCTGCTGCCGAATACTCAGCACCAGTTTGGCAAAATTCTGCACATGGTAGGTAGGTTGATATATCATTGAATGATACTGGTCGCATTGTAACAGGTTGCCTAAAACCAACTCCTGTTAGTAAAATATACCAAATCATGGGTATAGCACCACCTGACATTCGTAGGAAAACAACTGCTGAGAGGGAGAAGAGGAAACAGGAAACAGACCCCAGACACCCTTTGTTTGGACACGAACCTCAACCCACAAGGCTGAAGTCAATGAAGAGCTTCATACAATTAACTACAGCCATAACATCTTCTCCTGAAGCACGCCGTCTAGAACTATGGCCAAATTCATTGCCTGAAGAACAGTGGTGGAACATCAAAGAGGCACCGGCTGCGGGGTGTAACCAGCCATATGCTATATGGAAGGCTCTAAACAGATTAAGAACTGAAGTGTCCCGATGTAGGTACAATATTAAAAATTGGGGTTACACTACTGACAACGATCTATGCGAATGTGGTGAGGTTCAGAACCCACAACATCTTCTGATATGCAGGAATCTCCCTGAAACCTGCAATATCGATTACCTTTACAGGGCAAACGAGAAGGCCATCAAGATTGCGGAATTCTGGTCACATTCAATTTAATTGTATTCTATAGTTTAATATTAATTAATTAATGTTTTTTGTTTTTTTTTTCAACCTTTAATGTTATGTCCTGGACACGAGAAATAAATAAATAAATAACACTGATACATCTTCTCTTCAGTTCCTTTCATCTTCTGGAGGAATATTGTGCTATTTCTCGCCGTTTGCAGATACCAATACTTCCCCAGCAATCCAAGGAATGAGCCTTGCCTCTTTCTAGATGGCTGACTTTTCTTTACCTTCGCTAATTATCTCTCCCGTCAATGAGTTCCATTCGCCGTTTATTCCTATTAGTCCGACATTAAAAACTTCTGCAAACTTTGATTTACTTTGTAGCTGTTTCAATTTGGCCACTTTTCAGCTGATTCAGAAATACTACTTTGTTATTCCCTCGCATTTTTATTTGCTATTTATAAATCTCAGATTATAGTCAGATAAAGTACTGCTTTACTGTGCGACTTTGGGTTCCTGAAATTTGTTTAACAATCTAATTGATGCCTTAGTGTAACAGTGTACCAAGCGGACGTTCGTGTGTAAAACATAGCGCCTGATTTTTAATAGTTGTTTCAGTATAAAATTAATTCTCAGTATTTTCATCTTTTCTTATTCTGCTACAACATTCAAGTCGTACTGCAACTTTAAATTTTTCCC
This sequence comes from Vandiemenella viatica, assembly GCA_031002005.1. Taxonomy (NCBI): domain Eukaryota; kingdom Metazoa; phylum Arthropoda; class Insecta; order Orthoptera; family Morabidae; genus Vandiemenella; species Vandiemenella viatica. Next base: position 249,650,300 of record JARYHS010013630.1, read on the forward strand.
TTCCCTCACAAAACTAACAGGAGCATTAATTTCCCCAACTCTTTCCAGTGTTTTGTCGCATTACGATGTTGGCATGTATTCTTGTAATCTTTAACACAACATTACATCCAGTGTACAAGAGGGCTCATCAAGCGAATAATTAACAATAATAGTATGGTGTTAATATGTATGATAAAACTATAGATTAGAATTATTTCTGCAATGTTAAATAAGGTAATACGAGAGTAGAGGAGTTATTCACGTGGTAAAAATTTGGGTAATATGGTGACCGTGTTTCTCTAACCGACCAACCTTATTCAAACTTCCGACATACATACTCTTAGTATTTTTTAAATATTTTTGCTTAGTTTCTTTCTGGAATCCATTTGCAGATTAGTATCAGGCATATATACTTCAGAATACGCTATAAGATTATCTTTTCTTAATAGTGAGTGGATGATGGATGGTCAGGACTACAAAATATTCCTCCCTCCCCTTTCTTACTAAGAATCTGCTTTCTCCAATAGATAATTTTGTATAAGAGAAATAGTTCTGTCGGCAGGATATTACCAATATACTATGTGACACTGTAGTAAATGTTTCCACTCCAACACTTACGATCGTTACATTTATTGTCAAAATTGGAACTTTTGGAAGATTATAAATTACCCCTCTGTCTCGGTATCTGGCCTCTTACTTCTTCTACCACTTAAAATTATCATAAGTCTAATTTTACAAATCCAAAAACGCCAGAAAAGTGTCACTCTGATGCGTGATCCCTGGTTCTAATTTTTTCCTGCTTCAGGATTTCTTTGTTTTTCTCAGTTTTTTGGTAAATTATATTAGTCTTCATATAACGTTTATACATTTCACCTTCTATTTTTCTATGTAACACTTCATCTAGAAGTTTAGATGCACATCATATCTCGTTTATAGTTCACTGATTGTTGTACCGCTCGGAGTGCTATGATACCAATTTCAGGCAAATCTTTCTGTATCACATTGTTCATAATCTTTTGATATTAAAATATCTTGTAATTTCATTTTCTCATAGAGATGTCTAACAAGTGGTTTCCTACCATAAACTATTGTATTTCATTACTGATATTTGAAAAGCATATTCTAACAGCACCTTCCGTCAGAATAAACTACTTTTCATTTTGTCGCAATTCCGTTTGATGTTTTACTACGTCTGCTCTATCAACAACCATCTACTATTTTACACTATTATTTCCCGTATTATTTATTTTAGTATTTCCTGCAGTGTCTTCTCAGTTTATTTTTAAATCCACTTTTACACTAGTATAGATAGATAATTTTTTGCAAATTAGAAATTACGTAGATTTACAATTATTAATTCCATATAGATTCCTTCTTCCACCAAATCTTTCAACGCTCTTGATAGTAAGTTTATCATTTTTGGCTAGCAAATTTTTTAAAAAAAAAATAATCTTTTCTTCCTGATGTTACTTGATTGGGATAACGAATGAAAAAATCCATATAATTCATGCCAAAGCAATCTGGGCATTAATTCCATTAAAATATAAGCATGGTATAGTGACCTGCAAATAACTTTTTTAGTGCTAGAGACTCCCAGCTACAATTTGCAAATGATATAAATATTTGGGTTTCTGCCTTTAAGCTAAATGAAAAAAAATATTTCTACCTTCAGTTGAAGATAATAAGAATTATTGAATGTATAAAATGTCTTACGGAGATTCAACAAGGCAGCAGTAGGGAAGTAGAAAGCCTGTGAAACTGAGTCGCTCCTTCCATTTCTAAGTACTTCAGTTGTGTGTGCTATCAATGAAGATGGTTAACTTAAAAAGACAGCACTCAAAGAAATAGTGGCCTATAATGATGGGATAAACTGCTACTTTCCAGTCACAGTGACATGTGTCAAAGTGTCTTAAAACTCGCCGGATATTTAACCGTGTGTTTGTCACGCCGTAACGGTTGTGCCAATACCTTCACTATATGGTAACATGTACGAAATCACTGGAACTGTGAAATGTAACGACGATCAGTGACGTTTAATATACAAATGAAGCTAGCTGTGACACGATCACGTCTAAGGAATAATGCATGTACTACGTGCCATCAGATGGTATAGAAAATCATAGTCACTGTGAAACGTAACACAGCAGCGGAAAATCACGTTTAGAGTTCGTGCAGACGGCTGAGTAGAGATTTTTAAATTGTGATAACCTAAAAATAATGATAAAATTGTTAAAAGTTAAATTTGTTTAGTAGGTGTCTCTAATAGCAAGCAATTATATAACCAGAAATACTGTGTCATACAACAAAATATAATTTGGTGCTTCAAAGTATTTCTTCTTACCTGATGCAGTATATTCTTTTATTTTATTGCTAAGAAAAAAATATCTTCTGCCTACCGTTATTTGTGATCATTGGGAATCTGCGGAATTTAATCATTTCGCATGTGTCTCTAGCGGAGAGAAAATATACTCTTACCCTGACAAATGCTGTATTTTTACCGTTATTGTTCAAATGTGTTTATTGACTATTATACAAATAATTTTACTAGATACGTAACAATTTTTTCTCATTTCTTTGAAATTACAGCTGTAATGAGATATCCGAGAACAATAATAGTTATAAGAATTTATTTCAAAACTGCAAGTACATAAATTACCAAATGAATAATCCCAAAATATAAAAATATGTAATTTCAGGGCTATTAATTACGAATTGTTTCGTTGGAAATACATTACTGAGATACAACATAAATTCTCTGCCCTCTGGTCTTTTCAGCTATTTGTGTCACTGTCTACAGAAATAAATATTCTTTTCCAGCCATCACAGCACTGCCTCCTATTGTTATCAGCAGACATAATTTTAACCAACAGTTTGTCAGGTTAAAGTGCTATATCATTAAATCTCCTTACAGAGGTTCTGAGATCTTTCATTGCAAAAGAACAGGAACAACAGTATTCAAAGCAAATGCCTTTTTGCTAATAGTCATTGCACATGAGTTTTTTCTTTTAAAAATCAGCACATTGCTAAAAATTTATCTTCATAACATAAAGCCAAACTCCAAATTATCTCTCTTCAAGCAGAACAGAAAATTCTTTTTCCATATATTAATTTCATATAAATATGTATCAAATGTTACATCCAATGTTAACCTCCAACATTTATTTATCTCAAAGATTTTTAACAGGAGATAAACACCACCGATTACCATTGTATCATCAGTCCTTGCCACATGCAATTAAACCAAAAACAACAGTTTTAGCAGTTGAGGAGTTCCGTTTACATGAAACAGAGTCACATTAATGCAAGCAGTTATGGAACATTTTTCTTTTCATTACTGCTATCAGTGTTAGTCTCAAAATTGAAGCTTTGTAAATTTAGGATATTCTATAAGATACTGGTGCTTTTATTACCTCTATTTTCTTTTGTTAGGTTAGTGGAATAAAAATTCAGATTGTAAATAATGTCTTGATTAAAATAAAAAGAATTGTGGCTATACGTTCAATGTCTAGTTAATCCAGTTAAGGTTAAACAGAAGTTCAGTGATACCTACGAACTGCGTTTAGTTGTAGGGTGTAATGTACAGCAGATAGCCAAATCAGTGATATAACTGCAAGTCACAAATGAAGTCATTGAAGTTTTTCCTTGCTATTATTTTTTTACCCAGACTTTTAATGCCATGACCGAATTGGTAATATTGAGATATATGATACTACGAGAACTATGTGCATATATTTCAGCAATTTTGGATAGAGATAATTTAATTATACTTTTATACATGAATCCCCACTTGTAAGAAGAAGAAAAGATGCTACAGACCTTGGTGTCATTCTGATTCAAACAGTTCAGAAAAAATATTATTGGTCCCGGTATCTAATAAATCTCTCCTCTATTCAGTTAAATGATGCAGTTTTTGGTGTGATATCATTTTATTTTTCATTGGAAATGTGAAATTTCTAGCACTGCCAGACTGCTGGGAAAGGCGAGATATGCAGAGAAATAAGTACAGAATATCTGTGACAAGCATTTGCAAAGGAAAGTCTTATTAGCAGAAAGGATTTCATTGTTTAAATACAGTTCTAAGTTAATACTACTTATTTAATAATAAGAGAACACAAACATCTTTATTAAACAATAGTGGTGTATCGGCAATCATGTCAGTATGTACCCAGTTATATGACTGAACCTCACAATTGAGAAGTTATGCTACATCCACACTACTGTGAAATACTCTGAAAATTCGAATTAGACCACAATAAAGAATTCTTATTACATTCAGAGCTTATCCCAGCAAACCACACTTCATCCTGTAGAAGGAAATTCCACATACAGAAATGATAAGTCGCTTGTATTATGATCCATATTACTTCTAAAAATAATGCATTTACAAAAAGTTTCCAATTATATTACACTGCTAAAAATACCGGATAGAGACAAGGAGAGGTCCATGTGAATTGAGAGTTTACTTCGCTAGTAATAGATAGCAGATATCAAGCCGAAAAAAAAAAATCTTTTGGGTGAACCGTCCATAAACAAAAAGCAGCAGAAGTAATTTTTGGTGGCACTATTTAGCGGCACATAGTAGTGTTCGCGGCTAATGGACGCTTCTGATTGGCCGTGATCTATGGCAGCCAGTAATTTATTGGATGCGTAATTTATGTATTAATCCGCGTATTGCAGTTAATAATCGTTTACTGAATAATAAAATTGCCTTGGAAAAGCTCTCCTTCTAATGAGAAAGGTCGCAGAAATTATTCTCGAGTCTATTAATCCGAAATCCGTGGATTTAAATTTAATTCCATTCTTCTGAATACCCTCGCGTGGCTAAAATGGTTATTAAAATCTTGCATACGAAATATAATATAAATGATTTCATCTATAAGCGCTTGCGGATAAGGTGTACTGCAGCCTGGACCACAGTAATAGCGTTAGATACGACATTAACAAAATTGGTATCCGCAATATCAAGTGCTATGGTTACATTTCACTATGGTCAAGGCTGAACTACGACCGAATCGCGTATTTTCAAAATATGATTTCGTCAATAATCTTTTGAGTTTATTCTGTAATGCAGCCTGTGCCATAGTAATAGCAATAGATACGATATGGATATTGGGTATGCGCATATCGTGTGTTATCGTGACGTTTTGCTGTGGCCCATGTTGCACTACGACCTAAATGCTAATGATGTCATTCATTAAATAATACGAATCGAGTTTTACAAGATAAAATAAATGAATTTCAAATAGAAATACTTTAAACCGGGATAAAACATATGTATTTTCACGTTACATATAGTAGTTTATACGAAACTTATTCGGTGTTAAACGATTCATGTGCTGCGAATAAAACAGACATTAACGAGTCACGGGCAATCAGAAGCGTCCATTAGCCGCGAATACTTCTACGCGCCGCTAAATAGTGCCACCAAAAATTACTTCTGCTGCTTTTGTTTATGGACGGCTCGCCCAAAAGAAAAAAAAGAAAATATGTTTCTTGGCGTGATGTCTCTTTCTATTGCTATCAAATTAAACGCTCAATTCACATTGAACTCTCCTTGTCTCTACCCAAAATACCTATCGAAATCATGAATGTATGATAGTTGTAAGATCAGCAGTGCAATCATTTGATATCATGCTTGCAATGTCGCAATGTATGAGAAATCAAGGCTGAAATTAACCGACTTTTTAAAATAAATAATAACAAAAATCCATGTAACCTGGTTATTTAATTAACTTTAAAGATACCAACAAGGCGTTAGTCTATTTTTCTTCTAGAAGAGTCTATTTTTGTTACAAACGAGGACTGCCAACTGCGATACAAAACTGACATACCAGTCGTCTTTAATTCAGAATTCACAGTCCCCGCACCAAATGAGATCACGTGTGACGTCACTGCAACCTGACTGTGACTGAGTAACGTCTTTTTTCGCTTACTGTTGCTTTCTTTTCCGTCGGAAACGTGATTATACGCCGACCACAATTTGCGCCTCAAATTTTGTCCTGTGAACGTTACCCAGTCACATCCATTTTCCGCCACAGATACTTTTTATCACTATGACTTTCCGATCACGTCGTGAATGTAACTGTGACGTTATTTTTCGACCATCCCCAGTGGTTTCATACGATTCATATACAGTGCGCAAAGAGCAAGTCTTATGAAAATTTATTGAAGAATATTATGTATTTCCCACACAGAATAGTTTAATACTGATATTTCTCACATAGATTTCAAACTTCGCGTGCAGCAGCTACTGGGCGGATTGAGCAACTTAGTAGTTGCTGTTGCCGGTCACAAGCCCAGATAAAGGAGGAGGGTTGGCTAAGAACCATAAAAGATTAGGCCAGAAAACAACTTGAGGCAACCTCTATGGGTCATTACCACAGTTTTAATACTGAGATCAACAGAGAGTTATCTCCCCATACTTTCAAGAGTGATGGTACCGTCTGCTACCATAGCAACTACCCCATGTTCTAGTAAATATACTAGGTTTTCTCGGTTATTGGGTTCTTGGGGACTAAGAACATAATACATGAAGGTATCGGAACTTCAAAAATCCCATCGCCCGAAACATTTTCTTGGCACTTTGAACATCAATACACTTCACAAAATTGGCAAACGTAAGGAACTAACAGATACATTAGACAAATTCAGCTTCCAAAATCTAGTCTTTCAAGAAACAAGGTATACAGATGAAAACCACTTTGAATCAGAAATTGCAGAATCTACAAAGACAAACCAGCAATCTCAATCCCTAACAAGCCAACACAATTTGGCACCGGGTTTATAGTCAGAAGTAATATTAAAAACTTAATATTAAACTTCATATCTCATTCTGAAAGAATCTCAATAATGTCAATCAAATCAGGAAATAATGCCTACTCAATAATAAATCAACATGCACGTACAAACAACAATAATAAAAAAAACGGAAAAAGTAGGGGACTTCTGTGAACTATTAGAGGAAGCGGGAAACAAAATTCCACTCAATCATTTCAAAATTCTGATGGGAGACCTCAATGTGCAGATTGGCAGAGAAAAGAACTTCAGGGCCACTGTAGAACCAATAAAAAATGGAGAGCGACTAATTACCTTCTGTGACAATTCCGGTTTAAAATTAATGTCAACCCATTTTCTGGCACTTCCACATAAGAGGGGGGGGGGGTGGTGAGATCTCCAAATTATCTTTTAGGGGAATCAAGGAAATTATAAGTGTTAAGGTCACCCTGTTCACCATTTGTCTCTAATTAAAGGAAAGTTTCAGCCAAATAGATTCAAACCTAAAAATGTGCAAATCTAGAAAGAATTTTTGGAACAAAACTTTGTACTTTTCTTGCAAATATATCCAGCCAATATCCCACCAATTGGTCTGAACTTAAAGACACACTCTTCAAAGCTGCTCAAAGCATCGGATCACCTCTGAGAAAACACAAATATAGGTGGTGGAATGAATCCTTTGACAAGCTATACAGCTTAGAATTAAAGCATGAAGAAACTGGAATTCCATAAAATCATAAAATAATTTCCAGGCATTCATTAATACGCAGAACAAACTTCTAAAACGATTAGATTAGAGAAACGTACTTTTAATAGAAACAAAGTGGCAGAAATTAACCAAGAGTTTCGAAAAACAACACAAGGAACTTCTACATTCAAAGAAGAGTTGTCAAATTACTAGGCACCAAATCTTTCTTTAAAATGTCCAGTTAGGGACTATGGAAACAAGTAAAGTGGAAAATTGTAACCTCCTAACAATTTACTTCAAACAATTTCTAAATTGTGAACGCCGTAAAGGACAACTTACCTTTGAAAAATCCACTACAAATCCAGATTCAGAACCTCCCACTTTAGAAGAAATAACAAAGATAATCCGTGATAAGCCCTAGAAGAAGATTGTATAACTGCTGAAATGTTTGAAATAGGTGGTACGACTAATGCTCATAAAATTCATATGATTTTTGAAGATATCTGGATCAAGGAAAAAATCTCCGAATACTGTAAAAGTGCACTAATTCACCGACTTCACAATGAAGGGAAAAAACCTACTTTAATTACTACAGAGGAATTTCTCTGAACCTACAAAATTCTATCCAAGGCACTTATCATAAGAGTCGAAACACAAAGAAATCATCTTAACGGCGAGTATCATGCAGGATTTAAAAAAGGCAGGTCATTTTTGGAACAAATTTGAAACCTCAAAACCATCTTAAAAATTCGCAAAAAACAGACAAACAATAATCACCTTTGTAGACTTCAAAAAAGCTTACGATTCTATTGACAAAAAAAACACTTTTTAATATACTAGAAGAATACAAAGTAGACAGGAAAACAAAAGAATTAATTAAAAAGACATTAACGAACACTATCTGGAAAGTTAGGTATCTGAACCGTTTCAAATCAGAACAGGAGCTCATTAAGGAGATGGTCTGTCATCCCTTTTGTTCAATTTTGTTCTGGAAAAAGTAATCAAAACGTGGGAGAAAGAAGTAAAAGGAATAACCATTGGCAGGCTACTCAAAAATAAACTTCTCCTGCGGTGTTTGGCATTTGCAGATGGCCTAACAATTATCTACAATAACAGCAAGAGGCAATCTACTCCCCAGAAAAACTCCATGAAATTTCAGCTAAATGTGGTCTCCAGATCTAATATACTAAAACCCACTATATGGAAGGATCTTCGCGGTACCAAGATGGACAACCCATAATATCACGATATGGCAATATCTCTCACGTAACTAAAGTCAGATATCTAGGAGAAATTATTCAGTGAAGCAAACAAGGAGCGAATATCTAAATTACAAAAAGCCTACAGAATCACATGTAACAGATACAACAAGAAGTCGGTATCCCGAAATACCAAGTTAATACAGTATAACACTGTAATCAAACCGGAGGCTTTATACGCATCGGTAACTTTTATTATAGGGGGTAGATCATTGACTAAAGATATTGAAAAGCAAGAAAGGAAAATTTTAAGAAAAATCTTTGGCCCAGTTTGTATCGGAGGAATTTGGATGAAAAGGAAATCAAACGAACTATATTAGAAAAAACTTCAGACACATTCAGGAAAAGACGAATTAAATTCTTCGTCCATATATTCAGAATGAATAACAGCAGACTAACCAAAAGAATTCTCAACCTGCCCATATTAATGAAAATGAAAAACAATTGGCTAATTGAAATCGAAAACTATATTCAGGAAATCGAAAACACAGATGATATCATACAGGATAGATACAGTTTTAGTTGAATTGTAAATAACCACCAATTTTCCAACAAACAGTATATTACGAGATGGAACACCTGGACGGAAGAACGTAGGAAAGAGCTCAGCGAGGGGATGAAGAGATTTGGGGAATAGAAGAAAAACACATCTGCTAAATTACTTCATTCGCGCTCCTCAGTTGTGCATAACGATGATGAATAAGGTGCCGCAATAAATTAAATAGACTCAGAGAAAAACACGTTCAAGATCAACTTAATGAAGGGAAAAGAAACAATATAGGCTAATTAATTCTGGCGTTTCTTCGTAAATGTGTAAGAATATCAGTGCTGAATAATCAGTCTTTCGTTTCACTGTTATTACATTTTTTTGTGTATATTAATAAAATTTCTTTATGTCTCGGTACCATCTTGTTGTAAATCCATTGGTATCGATCCAAGCCTTAACAGATCATCTTGAATATTCTTCTGAGAATCACAATGAGATTGACGCTCCAGTCCATAGGCTTTGGATGTGCACACATCCTTGTTACGAACAGGGTTGTTAACACTAGAGGTTGCTTTTTCTTGGCCCGGTAATGGAACCTGCTATAAAGGGAAGTACACGGAAAGCGTTCTGACGTACTTCACATTGCACAGCAATCTGTGCTAGAGGCCAAGGTTGGGTTAAGGGTCTATGAAGATCATCGCTGAGACAGGGACTCCAACCAGGAAGCTTTCGGTCTCCACCCAGACGCCTTAACCACTGAGCCACCAGACCGCTCATATTACATTAGTACCTGGGTGACCGATCTACGCTCGGTATCTTTCGATTTCTGTTCAATATCCAAGATTTCGAGTAAAGTTTGATTAAAGTAAAAGGCTTGAAGGCTTCCTAGGCGTTTTGAGGTGCACAGTTCACCAAAGAGAAGCTTAACTAACATCAGTAGGAGTACTGGTACCTGAAACTTCTACGTAATGAGGTTAGAGCCGTTTTCGAGAAAATAAATACAAATGTGCTCCTTTCTTTTCTTTTTTTTTTTAAAAAAATCGTGTTAAAAACTTGAAAAGCAAAACGTTATCTACATGTGAAATTTCATCCAAATCGCTAGATCCATTTGCGAGACCGCCTCACATATTACTTTTAAAAAAATGCTATTATTATGTAAAATAGAAATCTTAATGCCAGTTTGATAGGCCCTATTAATTAATGGTGCGAGATTTGTGGTATTTCAGAGGATTCTACGATAACCCTTGATGATGGATTCTTATGTAACTCGACGAGAAAAATTGAAAGTAAAAAATATTTTTTTATATATATCTCGCTTAATTCTCGAGATATCGTATCTCAAAATTTACGCGGTTGGTTGAAATGCGACCTGAACCAGAAGACATATTTCGCCATAGCCAAGTTTGATGGTGAATTCGTATGAAACTCGTCGAGACAAATCGAAAAAAAGGAATTTTTTCTGATATCTCGCTTAGTTCTCGGGATATTATATCTCAAAAGTGAAGAGGTTAGGATTAGCTCCAGCCTGGACCAGAAAAAAAATCCACCAAAATGACCATGTCTATATGGTGGAAATGTAATTTCAATGTTTTATTTTGTACCTAGTGGTTGTTGTTAGGTTGAAATACAGCCTGGACCAGAAGAAACGTCGCCAAAAGCACAAGGAACTATACCTATAAATGATTTTTGACATGCTATATCTCGAAAACCAAGAACATTTATTCTTTATTTTCGATATGTTTCATCGAGTTCTATAAGAATTCATCATCGGGTTGTGACGTTAATAGAACATCATCTGTGCTAAATTTATTCACTCTGATAAAACTATGCTCATACATGGCAGTAATCTCACATCTTCTGATCAGCATTTCAAAATACTAATAAAACAATTCCCATAAGAAGTAACCTTCGTTATAAACATTAATAAAGCACAAGGTCAGACGATTCAAAAGGCAGGGTTCTATTTATCAGAACCCGTTTTTTCGTATGTGCACTCGCACGCGGCTTTTTACTTTATTATCAAACTCTACTCGAAATCTTGTATATTGAACAGATATCGAAAGATGTTTTATAATTAAGGTGGTAGTATTTAATGACTAACAACCACTTTTTACGGTCAAAAAGTAAACGATGATTACTTTATAACTGGTACCGGTAATATTATTTTCAAAGAAGTTTCTGATAAAACCATTGATAAATTTTTAATTATCTTCCTTTTTAAATGTTTTACAATTAAACTTGCAGTGTTAATATTTCCGCGGATCAGCCAGTATACAAGAACTGTTCGTTTAATTATTCTTTGAAATCAAAGAAAATCTATTCGTAGGCTTTCTGGTACCTGAATTGTCTACGAGATGGCGATAGTGCCGTTTTCGATATAGGTAGTGACAAAATTGTTCGTATTTTGTAAACTCGCTTTTTTGTAGGGAAGACAACTATTTAGGTAATCTTAAAAGTCAAAACGTTATCTAAATACCAAATTTCATCCGAATCGTCGCAGCCGTTTCCGAGATCCGAAATATATATTTATATACAAGAATTGCTCGTTTAAAGATATAAGATTTAATATTGCGAGGGAAATTAAAATTTATCCTCTTATCATACGCATTAATATGATTTGTGTTATTACGTTTGTTTGAAATGAAGTTCTTAGGGAAACGTGCCTCATCCCAACATTCGCTTAGAGACTATCGCAAATTACGTACAAACCGTAATAAGTTTGGTCGGTACGCCGAGATTGCTTAAAGATCACCAACTAAACCAGGGTAAGATGTGGCTTTTATGGAAATAGCTGCATTTATATTGATAAGTTAATTGATGATACAGCTGTAAATTCTGTTTTTATTTATTAAAGTATCTAAATATTATGTCTGTACTACGTATCCAACATTTTCGGTCAGAATCACTTCAGAACAGATGTAAAGCTTAAATTTAATGTTGCCTCTGCTCGTAATTATATTTTCTTAAGTAAAAGTTGTTGTTGTTGTTGTTATTGGTGTTTTAGGGCGCGTCGACGTCGGGATCATTAGCGCCCTATTAAGTAAAAGAATGATTTTTATCTTGATAAGCATCGCACTAGTTCCATAATTTACAACATGCTAGCAAATCTATGGAAATTCAATTCTTACTTTGTTGAGGTCATAAAAAACGAGTATCAGATTACACTGTTCAAGCATACGAAACTCTTAAAATGAAATTTAATGATAGAAATTTCGGCAATTAGAAGATGTTTTCTTAACGCTTGTATACGTTGCTTTCCCCAATATAATCAGTATCTAGTGTTATGAGTTTTAATATTTCATTCAATGAGACAAATCAATGTAAACAACTTAGATGGTATTAAACCTTCTTGTGTATAGACCCTACTATAGCCAGTAACAGCTTTAACCCTATTCCTTTTCATCTGAAAGTAAGAAACTTATATCATTCCTGTTATTTTTTATGAAATACAGTAGCTCTGAAAAAAATATCAGCTTTTGTATAACGCATAAGAGTAAACACTGGAAATTCATTTATCGTAAATGCATAATATACTTTGTGAAGTACCTTAAAATTTTTGCACCTGATAATGATATCCGAGACATGTTTAACAATACCTGCTCGATGAGGAAATGCCATTTTGCACCGCATCGTATTTCGGCAGGACTGCTCTACTGCAAATAGCACTGCCCCTTCCTGCCGCCCCTCCCCCGCCGAGGCTTTCGCCCGCCGCGCCGTTTGGCTCAAGCGACGCTGATCTCACCGTACAATCTCTCACACCCATTTCCACAGCAGCACTTCCCACACCCTCACACTCCATTCGTCGTCTTTCTTCGTGCCACATCTTCTCCTGCCAATCCCTCGCTTATCGTCCCGAACTTCCGATTTTGCTCCGGCGTCCAATAGCTCGGGCTTAGCTACACTTTATACGCCTCCACCCCCCGCACTTCGCCACTCGCTGGCGGGAACGCGTGCCGCCTTCCGGATCACCTTATTACTGCTCCGCAAGTCCTGCTTACTTCTGCATGATCACTTCCTTGTACCTGTTCCTTGGGTAGAAAACAGATTTCAGTGCGCTGATGTGATTTCAGAGTCAACATGATACTTGCACGAAATAAACGTCATTCAGTTCCATCCATTTTCTTATACAACGAAATTTCTGGCGAAAGTAAAAAATTTTTAAAAAAATATATAAATTTATATTTTAAAATGATAACGATGTTTTTGTTATTATAAATAATTATCGTTTGTGGTTTGTGTTAACAACAAAACATGATGATTAAATGATTCAAAGCAATTGAATTTGTTTTGTAATCACAACTAGCCGTTTTTATCTTGTCATTGCACGAAGTATCATGTATTTTAATGTAATTGCGATGGAGCGCAGGCTCCGCTGGCAATTTCCCCCCTTCCCCATACCCACCTATTTTTGCCCTCTACAAATTTCAACTTTAGATTTTTTCAACGTTTTTGGTAAATTATCTTGGTAACTTATTCCAGTCCCTGACACCCTTATCAAGAAAAAAATCTTCTCACATCCTTCTGCCTGAAATATAGTGCCATCTTGCAGTCATGGTCATCTTTTCCCTTCCTTGCATTACTCTTAAGTCACCAATATCTTTCCACGTCTCAGCGCCAATATATGCCTTGTACACTCCCATGACTCGCTTTACCCTCCTCCTGTTTTCAAATGAATCCCATACTACACCACCATATTAAAGAAATGGTCTGACCAATGTTTTTTAACCCAGTTCCCTTACTTCTCTCCTATATCTCCTCATCACTCTCTCCAACAAGTGGAGGATTTTGAAACCTATTCCTACTACTTGCCCAATATGTCCTACCCAGTTGAGCTTGTTATCAAAAGTTGTGCCAAGATTTTTACATATTCTCTGTACTGTGCCATAGTTGGCTCTGAAAGTGTCACGTGTATCTTACATATTACGCTTTCACCCTTCCTGCAGGGTTTGTAACCCATTTCTTACTATAGTCTAAAAGTCTCATGACATGTGCGACAACTATCATTTCAGTAACTTAGCTTTTTCACCTGTTGTGTTCCGTAAAGCGCCGTTTCTAGTTCGGTCTCTTTCATCATAGATTTTCCTTTCTTGCATTTACTCCTGGTAGTACAATATATTAATGCAGAAACAAAAGATGAAGTTTTTCTTTTACAGAAAGAGCGATAGGTCAACTTTCACTTAACTTCCAAATCTCTTCTAGGTATTCATTGTTCGAGATACAATGTTTGATGATTAATTCTTGTCTTTTCTGAATGATCGCTTCAATAATACGAAATTAAACTGAAACGTTCACACAGTTGTTTAGTTAAAATACATTTATCAACATTCATGAATTATATGAATAAATTTCCCGAAGATATCAAACCAGCATAAGCACGTTCCGCTCTCGTCTATAGGCCACACGAGTAGCAAACCAGGGAAGTCCCATCTGCAGGTTTACACCGTGGGTGCTGTGTAAGCCATAACTTCTGGCCTTGCAATCTGGAAGACGTGGGTTCAAACCCCCGACAGGCCATCCAGATTTTCGATTATCGCACTCGCATATATTGCTGAATCAGTTTGATTTCATGCGATCACTAATAGACGATGAAGGGCCTGATTCGTCCACTGTCAATACTTATCGCAAGTAAATATAAACCAACTCTGCAGTTTAATAGAGTTCAAGAGTTGATGTCAATAAGCATTGTAAAATTGGATCACCTCGTTTATTTCATTATTCTTTCAATATGTAATTTTCACTACCAAAAAAAAAAAAATTATTTCATTGGGGCCAAACTTGTTTCTTGTGTAAAAAACAAACTTTGTGGGTGCTGCTTATTTATTCCAGACTTCGAGAATACTTTTGTTGTAGAGAGAATCAAAAGCTTTTGTGTAATCAGTAGTAGGAATACATAGTGTCTTAGTTTCTCCAGTGTTTCCTCTAGTATTTGGTTCGTAGTAAATACATAAACTGTTATTGACAATCCCTCCATAATTTTACATTGCTGCAAAAAGTCTACCACTGCCTTCAGAACCTATAGTGTGGCAGAAAATGGTTCCACATCATTAAAATTAGGATAATGTTGTTCCTTGCAAATTTATTACGCATATTTTGAGATTCTGAGTCTTATTTAAAGCGGGTAACATAACATAATATATATATGTTCGTCAAGGGTACATCTTACCAATCTGCACGAAGCTACTAGACATAGAGACCGATCATGGCAAGATTGGAGTTGCCTAGAATATTTTGACAATGAGAGTTTTACATTTCCGATAACAATAAACAAGTTTGCATCAATTATCTTCTACATGTGAAAAATCATTTTGTAGAAAAATTTTGATAATAACCAAGACGGTTATAACAAAACCAGTTACATTCAATGAAAATGTTACGGATCGTATACCTCCAGGGATAATTTTAAAACAATAACTGTTTTCCCCGTTCATAATAAAAACTAGTACCGAAATTAATGTTTCATCTGCAGACTCATTGTGGGTCAATGTATGTGGTGGGGTCAGACATGGCGTAAATTATCAGCTACAGGTCAGATTGCGTACCCGAACTACCATGACCGCTCTAATGTCTTCGTGTTAAGCCACTAATTACTATAATTAGTCTAAAGGAAACCTCACCAGGAACCCGACACCTGGTCTGTAGATCTACTTGATCCACGTGACGCGCTTCTCGGATGGGGACAGGAAATTCTTTATACAACAAAAAACTCCTTAATTCAACGTTAGTTTACGAAAAGATTCTTTGTGTAATTACCGGAATCATCAAAATATTTCTTGCAATTAACTGTGTAGGTTGCTTATGGTGATCAAATTTTAGTATTCACTCTAAGTGCAAATCTTCAAAAATTAATCAACAATGAAAAATTTTTACTACTGACAGGTCGGAATATGTTTGCAGAAATTGTAGCCTATCAGAAATTTTAATGTTTAAGTTCCCTTCAGATTAGGGTCTTTAAATTGGAAGGGGAAGTTTTAAGGGTGTTGAATACAGTCTCCGGGCGATAGATCGACATTTACGAGTGATCTAGAAGTCGCACTCTCGGGTGAGGACTTTCCAGTTAATGAATTTTGCAACAATAGCTAAACGATTCGACGTGTTTGGACTGAACGAGGTATATGTGCCATACGTTAGTGTATCCATCCATTAGAAATATCTATGCTTGAAAATGAGACAATCTCAGTCATCGTCTTGAAGTCATCGTCGATAATTGTATTGAAATATACCACCTGTGCGAAGATCTGTCGCAGATTTTCCCATGCCCTACAATTAAAAAAAAATACTTTTCAAGATAGTCGTAATAATAATTGTTAGTTTCTTAAGATACTGAAACTGTTTAATGTTTGAATTAGCACCAAAAGCCATGAATATCACTATTCCCAGTCATGCTATTTTTTACAGCCTTCATCGGGTGTTAGTCCTCTCATATTTATGAACAGTAATGAATCTTACTTAGAACGCATTTCACAAAACAAACAAAAAGTTCATAGTAATTTTTGAAATATTTACTTCTGTATTAACAACATGGTTTTTGAGAAACAAATGTATGATAAATTAGAGTTAACATGGCGTAACTAATTAAGCCTTAACCTCCACAATGTTGAAATGTAAATAAGAAGTCTAACTTTATTTCTTCGTATTTCGCCTTTCACAGACTCAAGATTGCGTAAGAATCTATATTTCACTGTAAAATTTAAAGCTTGTAAATTTCGCTTCATTCCGCAGGGTCTTTGTCTAACCAAGGTAACAGTTGCATGAACGGAACTTTTTAGAATAACGACTTATTATTCGCAACTTGATGCTTAGCAGATAGAGTGCGATCTAGTCCAGTCAATAGGTGCTCAAGAGGGCCCTTAGCTGTAAAGTTTTGATTTCTTACATTCTATATGTTTTTTGGGGGTGCTGAATCCAAATCTGAGGTTTACTAACAAAATTTCAAGACGGAACATCGAAAAAATAAAAAATGGCCAAGAATCACATTTTTTTCCGGTTTTTTGCTTATAATTTTAAATGTATCAAATTTTCGTAAATAACCTCCATATTTAAAATGAAAGTACTTAACATTTCCTAAAAATTTCACCGTTAAAGTTTTTTCTCGAAAGAAGCGTTCGGGCTCAAGGGTTAGTTGAAAATTGGCGTATTTTGCTTATATCCGCAAAAACCTACTTATTTCACTCAAAAACTCAAATTTATTATCAAAGGCCGTCAATATTAATAAATTCCTCCTAGTTTTAAGTTGAACAGAATGTAACATTGTTTTCATTTTTTCTAAACATCATATTTATATTATCATTTAAAAAAAAAAAGTCGATGTTTACGGTTTCAATTCAGAGGCCTAATAGTGGGGCTGTAACCACCTATTCTACAATTACGTAGAACGTGTTTATTCAATATCTTGATCTTCTTACAGAACATACGACACCTTTATATTTTCTTGGCAGAATAATTCATTTTAAGTGAGTCAGCACTGATGAGCAAGCACCGAACTTTGGACAAATTAATTTTTCAATCAATGTCCCTGTCATCAAAAATGGTGCATGTATTGGAGGAGATCGTGTTCAACGTGGACAGAACAGTGATTCTTTCAAATTCAACTGTTAGCACAACGTGGCCCCACTGCAAAGCACTGGATTATATATTTTTAAATGGTGACTTTGATGAAGCACTTCATTGGGGCAGAAAGAAGCAGCAACTGGGATCTTCACCTCCAACCCACATATGAAATGCTTCCTTTCGTTCACGCCAGTGGCCATAATATGTATGCCAAATGCAGTAACCTTTACTTCAAGGACATTCATACCTTGTCAACCGCAATTCCATCTGCAGAATACGAGGATTTCATCACCGGTGGAGGTTTCTCCAGTCGTAAGAGTGAAAAACTGTGATTTGGCACCTGGAGTGACTGGTCATTGAACAAACTATAATGAAGTCAATGAAGACGAGTGGAGGCCTCACTCATTGCCGTGGAATAGCTGCAGGTGCTGTGCCAAGATGGACTAAAAGGATGAAAGCATTGCATAATGGATGTCAAGAGATTGAGCATTTTACGGGAGTGGAACTAGAAACTTCAGAACAACACGCTGACAGCAGGCATGCTAGGCAAACGTGAGACACCACTGATATAGATATATTGCTGTATGGGTTCCACGAGCATCTTCCTTTTCCAGAAAGCGTTGACCTAATGTCATTAAGTACAGATGAGAGGATCAATTGCCACTTGTCTAAGGAGATGGGCATGAATGCTATAGATCGCATTGTTGGTGATGAGTTTCACGGTGTAAAGTTCAAACGAATCGAAAGAGTGCAGCCTCTTGCGATCATGAATAGCTCTATTCAGATAGAAGACAGGTCTGTAGTTATCAATCTATTCACACCTTTTCAACGAATGGCCATCGTGAAACATTCAGATGAAGAGATGAGAGAGTTTCTGCGTTATGAACTTAATCCCTATCCTCTCTCTCTTTTTGATGAACATGAAATGAGGAAAGGAACAAAATCGAGCTAATACAGGGCTTTTGTGTCAACTGAACAGGCGGACTTGAGTAATGAAAAATATGTTATTGAGGGAGGTTTTTTGTTACATCTGGTCAAATGACAATTAGACAAACATATGCAGAAATTTGAAGCAGTTTTGTCTTATAAGCTGACGAAGCTCGTGAAAGTACCATGCACATAGAAAGATTGAGAAGAGCGCAAATAAAATAAAGTGCTTCGATATCATTTAGTGAATCGATGCTCCCCACTGTCTCACAGCAGAGATTCCTTGAAAACTCCAAAAACAAGAGCTAGTTGATAAATATGATAATGGAAAAATTTGATATTCTGATTATCACAACAGCTCTAAAGTTAGCCTCTTCGAATGAATCTGTGACAGTGGTTGGGGAAGATATAGATCTTATTGTGATTTTGATTGGCCTGTGTAGCCATAACATAAAGAATATCTTATTTATGAAACCAGGAAAAGGAAAGGTATCTCAGACCATTTACTATTATCTTACTGAGAAAACCATATCAGACCATATATTGTTCCTGCAGGAGATGAGTAGTTGTGACACCACTTCTGTTTTGTTCAATCAGGGTAAATTGAAATTTCTAAAAGTCCATACAGAAGAACAATGACTTGCTTTCGAAGACCCTTATGTACATCAGGACGACATTGCCGAAGCAGGAAACATGTTTCTCATTGCTCTGTATGGGAAGGAATCAGAAGCTAGGCTGAACGATTTAAGATACAGGCAATACGTATCCTCATCGCACAAGACCAAACTCAACTTTGCCTCATTACCCCCCACAGAAGCTACTGCCACTTTAGACCCTGAAACAGACTCAATACTCCGTTAAATTTCTAGCAAATACAAAAAAGGCTGCCAACAAATTATGAATGTAGGACATTGTTCCCCGATCTGCACTTCTTTGTGAAAACGTCGAGCCTCCGGATGTCAGCATTGATATCGACGAAGAAACCGAGAACAGACTGAAGAAGGGCACTTACATGATGCGAAAGGCATGTCTAATCTCACAGTATATTTAGTAATCGTTTATCTCTCCTTGAAATACGGTGACAAGTTTTCTCACCACTTCTTTCATTTTCTAGATGAACAAGCCACGTCAAAAGAAACACCGGAACCTGTGCCAATAGCATCCGACTTCAAAGAACCTCATCCAGTACCTTCTAAACGGCAAACGTTCATATAATGTTCATCATAATATGTAATATAATTAATTATTAAACATATCACAATTTTTAAATAATTTGGTTGAAATTTTAAAAAAAAATTATTTAAATTTGAATAATTTCTGACTCCTTTAAAAAATTTCAACATTATGTAATTTTTGAAAAAATGACCTGTACCTTTACATAATATATGATCTAAGTAAGATATGTACAGAAAACTGTGGAAAATAATAATGACAGCCTTTTATAATAATAAATTTGATTTTTGGAGTGGAATAAATGAATTTTTGTGGAGATAAGCAAAATACGCCAGTTTTCAACTATCGCTAGAGCCCGAACGCTTCTTCCGAGAAAAAACATTAATGGTGAAATTTGTAGGAAATTTTATATACTTTCATTTTATTTACGAAAAGCTGTTATATTTAGAATTATAAGCAAAAAACCGCAAAAAAAGATATTTTTGGTCCTTTTATCATTTTTTTTACAGCGCATGGTTGAAAAAAAGGTTAGATATAAGGGTGCTGGTGGCAGTCCAAGTCTTATGTATTTATATGCTTGAACAAACAAGGTACTTTTCTAAAATTATTCCATGATTCTATGAAACTACTGTTTTGTATTAGAAACATATTTTGCAATCAGTAAAAAAAAAAAAATCTTACATTTAAGATTTCTGTTGTCTGTGAAACGTAAGAGTTAATATTTTATCATCTTCTTTCTTGCCGCTTAGCAGATAGTTCTATTCATACTTATTTCTTTTTCATGTTTTTACCACGTACTTCCAGTTCATTTTGCGGTACGCGTCTTATACCGGTCGAAAAAGCAAAGGTAGGTGGCACCCGCAGCTTTTTTTTTTTTTTTTTTTTTTTTTTTTTTTTTTTTTTTTTTTTTTTGACGTCCACTAATATTTTAATAGTGAGGTATAGGTCCTTAAAACATGATTTTTGGTTTCTCGTTCATAGATATTCCTGTTGTCTCCTAACGTCGAGTCTGTCAAGCTGAAATTCGTCAGAACATTCTGCGTCAAATTCAGTAATTTTGCAATAGACAATCTAAATATTAATTACACGACAGGGGTTAGATTCCTGTGAAGAGTGTCTAAGTGGACAGTGTTATCCGTCTGGCTAAGATCAGTTGTGTGAAATTTGTTCTAAATCTCTGGAACAGAATAGGTAAGATGATGCTGCGTATAATAAATATAGTTATTATTTCTACCGTTATTTAACTTCTGAATTAAAGCCTCTCCAGTGAATACCTGGTTAGAAAATTGTCGAGCGTTTTTGTAAAAGAAAAAGGTTACACTTTAACAAACACATAAAATATTCGTTAGTCGTTAGCAAAACGTAGGAAAATGTTAAATTCGCATTGACCAGATGTTGTGGTACGGAGTGACATTTGAGCATTTAATCCAGCAGACAGTGCTTGTTCCTGATCGACGGAGACACTTACCTCTGGCGTGGCGGTGGCCCCTTGCCGGAAGAGCCTCTAACCAGTCGCCTGCCTCCTGGTTACAGCCTGCAAAAGGATAGCCGTACTCACTGTAGTCACGTCAACTGATAACTGCTATTGTACTTGGAGTTACAGACAGGTGTTCAGTCTCAATAACAAGTACAAAATGATGATTTCAAACGCTATGTGTATAAATTATTATTTTTAAAAAACTGAATAAAAAAATATGTTTGAAATCCAATTAAAGCAAGGATAATATTAGTGACCAAATCTAAAGTAACAAAAAATGTTGTAAAATTTTTCACTAGCTGATACAAATTAACGGTTACCTTCAAAATATAGCATTTCTTTCATAAACTACTTACTCGTATTTTTATAAAACTTTTGCATGGTTATTATATTTTGGATCAGTAATATAACAATAACTGACATCATACACGTAAGATTTTATTGCCTTCAAAGTTTATTTAAATTTTGTCTACCTGTTTCACTGCAAGAAAAAATCTTCTTTTGCATCAGGGTTCTCAGTTTGGAGACGTCAACTTCGCTGTCGTTATAGCCGGTAGAACATGGGGAGCAAAGATTGGAAAGGAATTTTGCCGTCATTTTATGCAGGAACCATCCCAGCATTCGATCGGTGTGATTTAGAGAAAACATAGAAAACCGAAATCCAAATGGTCGGAGGGGGATTTGAAATCTCGTCTTCTCGATTGAAAAACCCTACCGTTAACACTCATCAATATGGATCACTAACGATAAAACATTTTCACAAGAAATGTGACATTTGCATCACAATAAGTCCAATTTTATTTGATATGATATCACATTTTCAGTGTCATTTAATTGAGCCTTTCAAACTACTTTTACTATGTTCGTCTACCTTGTTTTCTTTCAGTTTTTTTTTTTTTATAAGACCACAGTATAGATTAAAAACGATAAAGCATGAAAATATATCATTTTGAACATATTTTAATTTGATATCTCAGCACCATTGTTCGAAAGCCTTCACGGAATATTAATTTAAAATTAAACTAGGATATTTTTTCTGGCTATATACCTCACTGACTTCGGATTCATGAGTCTGGTGAGAACTGGGACAGAGGTGGGAAGTATTTCGACCTTGCCCTATTGGAAGAACCATCCCGGCATTCACCTGGAGTAACTTGGAGAAACCATGGAAAACCCAAATCTGGATGGCCGGACGGGGATTCGAACCAGCGGTTTCCCGAATGTGACTCCAAAGCTTTGCCACTCACCAACCACTTTCGGTGGGATAAAATGTTCTTCATTGTCGGTTTATGATGATATACATAATTTAGAATTTATTCAAGTACTAATGTTTATTAAATAACAAACCACTAATTATTCGCTGTTGGAATATGTAATCCAGAAGACTGCCATGTAGAACAGAAAAACGAAAAATAGTTGCTAGTCTCGACGACGTTTAAGTCTCGACGACGTTTAAGTCTCGTAGTAGCTTTGAAACAATAATTATCTGATGCCCTGTTTAGTTTTCAAGTGTTTTTTTTTATAAACAGGTGTAGAGGCGCCTTTCAGGGACTATCAGTATTTATCAACAATTACTCTGAAGCAATCGTAGGTGGCTTAAGGAAGGAGTGCAGAAGTTACAACATCAACTCGTATTTCTTTCCTACGTGAATGCTGACAAAGCTGCGCATTATTTTCAACTAATTCGACTTTCCTGATGCTACAAATACGACGTACTTCTAGCAGGATGACACTCTCACTTCAGCATTCCCATGCTCTGGAAGACGTTCAGCAAATTTCATGCCAGTAACGATTAGTATAATTCCCTTCGAAATGCAAATAAATAGCCGTGATAAAAAGTGGCCTTGTGGTTTTTAAACCGTACAAGACATCTTGTGATCTAAATGTATTTTGGGCTGAAGTACCATGCCCGAAGTATTTACTTTCTTCTTTACGGATTAATCTGTAAGAAATTAAGCACATGTGAAATTTGTAGTCCTCTCACTAACGGAATCACACATTACTAATTTGTAAGCATCGTATATACCTTGTGTTTTTTGCCAATTTACACTACATTGGGCATTGAATAACCTTAAATATACCATCCAGTAATATAATTTACTTTAATAGTGGTGTTGTAAATATGATATTACCGTCAGCTAACATGAAACCCATCTCATTTTTTATATTAAGAATCATTGATTTCACTCTATGTTTTTGGTAATTAGACACCTAATTGCTGCCATTCCCCGTAATATCCGTTAGAAGAAGTGTCCTAGCATAACAGATTGTTGAGATAGAAGACAGTGAAAAACTTTAGCCAAAGGGATATATTAAATTCAATCAGAACGTGAAGATAACATAAAATCTTTAACGTCAAAGAAATTTAATATTTTGAACCAGTGTGTGCTTATGTTTGGTATGCTGTTTATTGTTAGCATTAGCTATAATTTTCATTAGTATATTTTTATTTCTTTGGAGGAGGGGGGGAGGCATTACCATTTTGTGAATATATTGTTTTAAAACAGGTGGGTTTTATACTCAACAATTATGGTCACATAAACCCAATTATTGCACATAGTTATTCTGCTCTTACTGTGGTGGTGAAACTAAACATTTGTAATTTGAGTCTAGAGTGTTCAAAGTTCTCCGTCACTATTCTCTAATTCATTATCGAATCTAAAATTTTCCTAGTATTAAATTTAATTAAAACAGATATTTTTTCAATTATTCCAAAATAAAAGTGTGGTGGAAAAAATACACCGAAAAACATAATAAAAAATTCATGTCTTTTCATACCCTGATGCACTGCTTCTTAATCTACAATGGGCTTGTCAGTGATTTGATTAATGTATTAACGCTTAAGTTTTCAAACAATTCTTCAGATAACTCTTCATAAAACTCACCTCGCACTTAAAGAATGTTTACATATATCTTTAGTGTAAAAGTTTTTTTCCATCATTACCTTCCAGTCATGTGTTCTTGGATCAATCTGTGTTTTGGTTTGGAAGCTAATGTTCGTATTACTTCAAAATTTTAGCCATTCCGAGCGTAAAAGTAATTATCCGGATAACGTATGGTGCCAGCAAAACGTCAGTTTATCTTCTCGTGTAAAGAGCGGAAATCCCGTTCCCCTTTAATTTTAATGAACGAGTTAAGCGAAGCGTCACCACTGTAATTAATTTCATCAACAGTTTTGCGCGCAGCAAGGATGTTTTGGTAATGTCTGATAGAAAAATGTTCGTTGTATGTTGTGGTACTGTTAGGTCAAACCTGTAAATTTTTCTTGTGTTTAGCGTTATCATCTTAGAACGGTATTAATAATGTGCACAGAATTCAAAATTTTAACATTCAGTAGTAGGGAAGAAACAAATCGTGTGTTATATGTTCCTACTTAAACTATTCGTAATTTGTATCGTAGATTCTCAGGCTACACTAATAAAATATATCTAATTCCTGGCCACAATACTTTAGTTGATTGCGTCTAACGGTTTTTGTTGGAGGAAGCAGTGATATATGTATTATTGTTAGTGATTGATACTGCTTTCTCAGTTTGTTGTTGTCTGATCAGTCCTTACAATACTTACAAGCAACACTGTAACTTTGTTACGTTTATTCACAACTCAAACTTTCAAACAAATTTCTAAAATTAGTTTTAAAATTTAAATGGTGATTGTGTATAGAGAGTAGTTAAAAATTAGCCTATGACTTTGGCTTGAAATTTTTAATCATGGTCACAATGTCTCCTTTTAATACAAGACCTCTGAGTTAGGAGATAAATATCTCTGAATTTACATCATTACATCTTCAGAAAAGTTTTAGGAAATATTTTTAAAACAGAAACACATTCCATAAAATACGAATTCATTTCCTTCGTTGTATTGTTATAACTCTCATAACTCCTCATTTCCTCTGTATTAAGTTGAAATCTCAAAGTTGTAATAAATTCATATGCTTTTCTACTTTCGACTAAGTTTTTAGGAAACTATTTGTGCAAATCAATAGGAAAAAACGGAGAAAAGGAAAACATAACAGTAATATAATCTTTTTAAGATAAGATATATTAATAGAATAAAATGAAAACTTGGATCCTTGTATCAGTTTACTGAAATGCGTGAGTACTGTTTGTTTTACAATGAGTACATCAGTGGTAAGGGCTGGATGCCAATTAAATATGATTACCATCTTTTGATGACATAAAGTAAACAGTTGTAGGTTATTTTGTCAGTACTCTGTTAAAGGTGCACTGAGATAACTGATTAAAAAAGATACAAATGTTTATTGTAAAGCACATTCTGTAGTCAGATTTATCAAAGCTTTCAAAGCTCATCACGGATTGTGTCAAGGAAAAGAAGAGCAGTTACCAAAAAGTCCGTAAAAATGTTTATGTAATAGTGGATCACTTTATTAGGTTTATGCTAAAGTCAAAGAAAATTGAAAATTCACTATTAATAACATGTCTATTAATTTTCAAGTATTTTGTAGTAACAATATTCATTATTATTATTATTGTAAAACTAGGCTACAGCATTCTGCCAGTAAGAAGATTCCCAAAAGTGTTAAGCGATTAAATGACCCCAAAAAAATCAAAAGGTCTCACATAAACCGCTAGGACAGAAATAGTAATAATTTTCATCCCAAATTATGGCTAGTGACCAAACGTGTATTTATAGTGCCAAACTGGAATCAAAACAACAGCCCATGCAATAACATCATTCAAATTCACCGAATTAAGAGAAGTTTACGCTAATTTTTTCAGCACGGAAGATAGTGGTCGACGTTTTTTAATTCTGTTCTTTTACTGTATGTTATATTGCAGGCTATAATATCCGTTTACTGCTACGTAAAATCCGGACATCAAGAAATATTCAGGTTTTGCGCAGTCTTGAATTGATTCAATAATTGCAACGGCAAACGTTTGATTATTCATCTCAAATGTAAACTTTTGGGTTTATTGACTATCATTTCTTCCCAGAGCTCAAGAACTAGCTCAATTTTCAACAAATCAACGATTGAGTAACGCTAAGAACGGCCGAAACCACAGGCAACAGATTTTTATTATTATTATTATTGCTGCATTTGGCGTTGACCTTGTGGTTTTTAGAGGTTTGAAAGGAAATGGGGCAAGGAATGGGAAGGAATTCGGCCATGGTCTTTTGAAGGAACGATCCCCACATTTACCTGTAATGATTTGGGGAAAACATGTAAAACGCAAATCTGTATGCCTAGACTTGGATTCGAATCTGCGTCCTTCAGGATGCAAGGCCAGAGCGTTACCGCTCACCCACTATGCCCGGTGACGGATTATTACCTACAGGGTTAAAAAACTTTAGTGAGAACACGAGGCAAACTTAGTAAATGATGATGGTAATTTAGAAAAATAGAGCAATTATTTACAAATACTGGACCGCTAATACTAGGTTTCATTTCATAATTTCCGGCCGGCCCTTACTCATGACATAAGCCTGGTATCTCGGTTATATAGTTTCTCGTTAGTAATGAATATTTTATGTTAAACCGTGAGAAGCACAATTAGCACATGTTCACTATGCCTTGACTGAATATCTCTTTCATTCTGTGTTTTTAAACAATGAAAGAATATCGGAAATAACACAACAGCTGACAGCGGATACTTCCACCACCTGGATCAAGCTACCTGCTAGAATTTCTCACCTATATATAGTTTAAAATACATCTTAATTTTCCAAGACGTGTTTAATAACAAAAAATAACAATTTTAAAAAAATACAAATTAATCATAATTATCTTCAATAACTGAATCTAAATTCCGAGTCACTGTTACAGAGTTTTAGGTTTAATAAATTCACTTAACACTATTAGCTAAAAAGAAAGGATTAAACTCATTGAATAGAGGTACACAAAGATAGAAAAGTTATTGTGATACGACTGATTTATAATTAAGAGTTTGCCTTGCGCTGTAGTGATTCAAATAAACTTATCAACGCAAAGTTAGTCAGCATAACGTTTCGAGATAAAATAATTAATTATTCTTTAGAAATATAGTAATTAGCCGTTTTCTACAAATGCGTCACAGCCGTCCAGCAAGACGCATTGGAACAGCCGTGGGGTCGTGTATTGCGGGCTGGGCTAGGCGTGTAGCATTAGGCGCTCAGCAGATTGCCCCTCTCGGCAATCCAGTGCGGATATAGAGTACACACAGCCGGCCGCCGTTTTACTCTCTGAATTATTTAGAGTGTGCAATAATAAACCACGTAAGAGACGGCTTACTGGCTCCGGGTCCATAATTTACCTGAAAGTTCTCCACAGATCCCCGCAACCAGCAGGCTGGCCACTACGTTGTAAATAGGTGTGTAAGCCGCACGAAACAAACTTAGCTGCAACCGGGAAGGACAGATCCATCAACACCGGTGTATAACTACGATAAGCATTTCAGTTCACCAAATTAAAAAGTAGTAAAAATCAAATATACATTTAACAAAACATTAAGCAACTTCTATACGTTCGTACCAAGCGTATAGATTACTTGACTGACTTGGGAACGGTTTATGGACAAAAAAGATGAATGTCAGACACGATCAGAAAATTAAGAATCAGTTTTTTGGTCATATAATGAGAACGGATAAAACAAGATTTACAAAAGGAATTTTCTACCACGGTTACAATACTATGAATGGCAACCAGTGGATCCAAGAGTAAAGAAAAATATGATAGGGGTCGGAATAAAATAAGATTTAATACAAGACAAACTTTCAGAAGATTAATGCAAAATTTCAAGGGTTTCGACTAGAAGGAGAAGAGGAAAGGTAATGACATGTGAACCAAAGAAAGAACTAAACAGTAAATGATGCAGAACTGCCGAGCGTGATGGATGAACTGTTAACTTTCTGGCCTCGCATTCGGGTGGACGCGAGTTTGAATCCCCGTCCGGGCATCCAGATTTGGGTTTTCCATGGTTTCCCCAAATCACTCCAAGCGAATGCCGGGATGTTTCCCTTGTCCCCAGTCCCATCCCGCCTCTAATGACCTTTGCTGTCGACGAGGCGTAAAGCAATAAGTAAAAAACAAAAAATAATGCAGAACTATTTGAAGTTAAGAAAAGTATCATCGAAATTAATGCACAAGTCCTATTAGGCCGAAATGGAATGGAAGGCTCAGAGACTATTTTCATCAAGCTTCTTTCAAGAAAAAAGCATCAAAGCTAAAAGTTGTAAATAAATACATATTAAAAATTTGATAGACAAGAAAGAACTGCTACGAATTTTTCTATAGTGCTTTCTGCTGCGAGTGCGGGTAACTAATTTATCCTGGTGTAAATTTCTGTCCGAAACGTTGTATACTGCTGTTAACATTGATGTTAAGTGTTATCAACTGAAATACGTTTATCTTTGTCACTTAGAAGAATATCTGAATTTATATGGCTTGCCTTGGTAAAGGGATAATGGAACACATATTTTATTTAACATTGTGTACGGAATTTGACATCTAAATTCTTGAATATCGAAAATCGTGTAGTTACAGAAACTCTCATGCTTATGGAAAAATAATCCCATTTAATTGAAATACATAGTTATCAGACCACTACATTGTAAAACCTATAAATCAAATCTTCTTGGCATTAGTTCATATATCAAGCTTTCCGTTTTATGTGTTAACATGAAGTGAATTAATCTTTACTAACACCATTCATTGACACTAATGGTTGAGTCCCTAACAGGTCCGACAGCAGTCTATCCAAGCCAAAAGCAGCATCGGAAAATTAAGGGTAAACAAAGCGTATTGCAGGAACATTTGTAAATATCAATCTTATCTTCATATATCTGTCGATGTTTCAACTCGGTGATTCATTCGTAAATACCACATTAATCATTTTTTGTCTCGGTTCGGAGCAGATATATCAAGATTTTATTCATTGGGCAAATCGATACCGCTCAAAGCGAGCGTCGGTCTGCAGCGAGAGCTTGCATCGAATGCTGTATTTAAAACGGCATCAATCAAAGCGGCCGCGCACGATGAATGCCCTTGGTCTGCCCGCAGTGATGTATGACCCTGCAGGCCACCGATCCGGTCATACAACCATCACCCGTTCGTCACGAAACGTCCGCAGCCTCCGATCCACTTGTTGAGTTGCTACAGGTCTGTTGTCTTCAGCTTCAACCAGCATTAGGTCTCCCTCTTGTAAATTCCATTGGGTTTAAATCATCACCTTGATTTTTACAGATACACACCTACAAAAATACCTGTATTTTCCAGCCAACCAGCCAGTGTTATTAGTTTGTAAATTTATGGCCCTTTTACAGTCACTGTTTTAATGTTTTACTTAAATCTGCTCTCTGCATGGCTGACCTCTTAACAGTCAGCCATGTTGGCAGTATTTTAGTCAGTGCTTTCGTATTTAATTATGCTCTCTGTGTGGCCGACCTCTTTACAGTCGACCATGCAGACGGCACCAATTTTTATCCCACATTGTCATTCCGTGTTAAAGCTAGGGCGCTAATGACCTAGATGTCGACGCGCCCTAAAACAACAACAACAACAACAACAACAACAACAACCTGTATTTTCCTTCTTGCTTAGCAAATTATGGAACTCACGTGAACTTACCTAAAAGAATGTGAACCCGCACTTACCAAGTATTTGAACGTCCCTGGGTTATTATTACGTTTTTTTTTAATTTTTATTTCTTTTTATTATTTACTAGCTGTTACCCGCAACTTCGTACGCGTGGACTTGGAGTTTCATTGCCAGAATTGGATATAGAAAACTGTTAGTAAGATTTGTCCCAAACAACACCGAGTCGACATAATATGATGGAAAGCCATCATTATATCATCCTAACGTCTAATATGTCTCATGAAGAGAATCAATTTACAACATATTTAAAACAGAAAAGAAAGCGAAGGTGCGGGGATGTGTGTGTGTGTGTGTGGGGGGGGGGGGGGTTAACTGATGGCAGCTTTATTTCAGCTTGGTTTTTTTTCTTTATTCAACATGAGCATCTGAATCTTATAATCTAATAGCAGCACATTGTCTTCTAGACCTGCACCTTAGGCCAGGTTTACGTCCGCAAGGCATGTCAAAAAGGAAGACAAATTGGTGCCAGAAACTTTTATACAGACACAAATGAATAGTACAGTGCAGAGCAAATTGACTTCTATACTAAATAATAAGTTTTGTTTCTTATCGAAATTTATTAACAAATCAAACACTAACAGACTGCGCGACTGAGCAACCAACGTAACATTACAGACTAACACACGAATCTGTCTGTCTTTCATCATTCGATAAGTTCTTAAAATTTTCGTGACTAAAACTGTTATTCATACCGAAAAAATGTCCTGTGTCCGTCCTACACTATTTCATTGTTAAATTCCATCAATATTGATATAGCCATTTAGTCGTCAAAACGTAACAAAAAAGACAGAAACTTACTTCCACAATTATAATATAATAGTTGGTACCCACAAATTCGTTCGTGATTGTAAAGTATTCATATTGACAGCTGTAGACATCTAACCACCATAGTGCACAATGGGAGACTCGATACTATTACCACACACAAATACCAGTCTTCTGCGCTATATAGTTCCGGCAGCAAAGTAAAATTTACGGATACACACAAGTCTTTGGATGAAATACGAAAATATTCATGATCGACCAATTTCAAACACCATATCTCACACGCTCCCACAGTTACCGAATTTCGGCCAACGTTGAGATCGATGGGTGACTCTGTGTTACTACCACACAAAAACGCCGGTGATAGTTTTCACTCAAAAGTGATACACCGAGACACATGCGTCTTTGGCTGAAATATGAAATTGCCGCAGGTCGACCATTTTCATCCCCCATAGTCTTCCACACCCCCATAGCTACAGACATCTAACAACCATAGTGCACGACAACAGACACGATTCTACCACCCCACATAAACACCAATGCTCTATGCTATGTAGTCGTGGCAGAAACGATAAATCTGCAGAGACACATGCCTTTCGTCGAAATACGAAAATATCCTTGGTCGGCCACTTACAACCACCATATCTAACACAGTACCAAAGTTTCTGAAATTCGGCCGCTGTTGTGATCGAAAGGTGACTCTGTGCTACTACTACACACAAACGCCAGTTATCTGTGAATCTATAGTTTTCGCTGAAAAGTGATACACCATGACACTTTTGTCTTTGGCAGAAGTATGAAATTGCCACAGGTCGACCACTTTCAACCCCCATATCTCCCACACCCCCATAGCTACCGACATCTAACAACCATAGTGCACTACATGAGATACGATTCTACTACCAAACACAAACACCAATGTTCTATGCTATGTAGTTGTGGCAGAAAAGTGACATATGCCGGAAACAGTCGAAATACGAAAATATCCTTGGTCGGCCACTTACAACCACCATATCTACCACAGTACCACAGTTTCTGAAAATCGGCCGCTGTTGTAATAGAAAGGTGAACTTTCTGCTACTACTACACACAAACGCCAGTTATCTGTGATCTATAGTTTTCGCTGAAAAGTGATACACCATGACACTTTTGTCTTTAGCAGAAGTATGAAATTGCCACAGATTGATCACTTTCAACCCCCATATCTCCCACACCCCCATAGCTACCGACATCTAAGAACCATAGTGCACTACATGAGATACGATTCTACTA
Source organism: Vandiemenella viatica (assembly GCA_031002005.1). NCBI lineage: Eukaryota > Metazoa > Arthropoda > Insecta > Orthoptera > Morabidae > Vandiemenella > Vandiemenella viatica. The sequence continues at coordinate 249,682,240 of JARYHS010013630.1, forward strand.
CCAAACACAAACACCAATGCTCTATGCTATGTAGTTGTGGCAGAAAAGTGACATATGCGGAAACAGTCGAAATACGAAAATATCCTTGGTCGGCCACTTGCAACCACCATATCTACCACAGTACCACAGTATCTGAAAATCGGCCCCTGTTGTGATCGAAAGGTGACTCTGTGCTACTACTACACACAAACGCCAGTTATCTGTGATCTATAGTTTTCGCTGAAAAGTGATACACCATGACACTTTTGTCTTTAGCAGAAGTATGAAATTGCCACAGGTCGACCACTTTCAACCTCCATATCTTCCACACCCCCATAGCTACCGACATCTAACAACCATAGTGCACTACATGAGATACGATTCTACTACCAAACACAAACACCAATGCTCTGTGCTATGTAGTTGTGGCAGAAAAGTGACATATGCGGAAACAGTCGAAATACGAAAATATCCTTGGTCGGCCACTTACAACCACCATATCTACCACAGTACCACAGTTTCTGAAAATCGGCCGCTGTTGTGATCGAAAGGTGACTTTCTGCTACTACTACACACAAACGCCAGTTATCTGTGATCTATAGTTTTCGCTGAAAAGTGATACACCATGACACTTTTGTCTTTAGCAGAAGTATGAAATTGCCACAGGTCGACCACTTTCAACCCCCATATCTCCCACACCCCCATAGCTACCGACATCTAACAACCATAGTGCACTACATGAGATACGATTCTACTACCAAACACAAACACCAATGCTCTATGCTATCGTAGTTGTGGCAGAAAAAGTGACATATGCGGAAACAGTCGAAATACGAAAATATACTTGGTCGGCCACTTACAACCACCATATCTACCACAGTACCACAGTTTCTGAAAATCGGCCGCTGTTGTGATCGAAAGGTGACTTCTGCTACTACTACACACAAACGCCAGTTATCTGTGATCTATAGTTTTCGCTGAAAAGTGATACACCATGACACTTTTGTCTTTGGCAGAAGTATGAAAATACCACAGGTTGATCACTTTCAACCCCCATATCTCCCACACCCCCATAGCTACCGACATCTAAGAACCATAGTGCACTACATGAGATACGATTCTACTACCAAACACAAACACCAATGCTCTATGCTATGTAGTTGTGGCAGAAAAGTGACATATGCGGAAACAGTCGAAATACGAAAATATCCTTGGTCAGCCACTTACAACCAGCATATCTACCACAGTACCACAGTTTCTGAAAATCAGGCCGCTGTTGTGATCGAAAGGTGACTCTGTGCTACTACTACACACAAACGCCAGTTATCTGTGATCTATAGTTTTCGCTGAAAAGTGATACACCATGACACTTTTGTCTTTAGCAGAAGTATGAAATTGCCACAGGTCGACCACTTTCAACCCCCAGTTTCTCCCACACCCCCATAGCTACCGACATCTAACAACCATAGTGCACTAAATGAGAACTGATTCTACTACCAAACACAAACACCAATGCTCTGTGCTATGTAGTTGTGGCAGAAAAGTGACATATGCGGAAACAGTCGAAATACGAAAATATCCTTGGTCGGCCACTTGCAACCACCATATCTACCACAGTACCACAGTATCTGAAAATCGGCCGCTGTTGTGATCGAAAGGTGACTTTCTGCTACTACTACACACAAACGCCAGTTATCTGTGATCTATAGTTTTCGCTGAAAAGTGATACACCATGACACTTTTGTCTTTGGAAGAAGTAAGAAATTGCCACAGGTCGACCACTTTCAACCCCCAGTTTCTCCCACACCCCCATAGCTACCGACATCTAACAACCATAGTGCACTACATGAGAAATGATTCTACTACCAAACACAAACACCAATGCTCTGTGCTATGTAGTTGTGGCAGAAAAGTGACATATGCGGAAACAGTCGAAATACGAAAATATCCTTGGTCGGCCACTTGCAACCACCATATCTACCACAGTACCACAGTATCTGAAAATCGGCCGCTGTTGTGATCGAAAGGTGACTTTCTGCTACTACTACACACAAACGCCAGTTATCTGTGATCTATAGTTTTCGCTGAAAAGTGATACACCATGACACTTTTGTCTTTGGAAGAAGTAATGAAATTGCCACAGGTCGACCACTTTCAACCCCCATATCTCCCACACCCCCATAGCTACCGACATCTAAGAACCATAGTGCACTACAGTGAGATACGATTCTACTACCAAACACAAACACCAATGCTCTATGCTATGTAGTTGTGGCAGAAAAGTGACATATGCGGAAACAGTCGAAATACGAAAATATCCTTGGTCGGCCACTTGCAACCACCATAGCTACCACAGTACCACAGTTTCTGAAAATCGGCCGCTGTTGTGATCGAAAGGTGACTTTCTGCTACTACTACACACAAACGCCAGTTATCTGTGATCTATAGTTTTCGCTGAAAAGTGATACACCATGACACTTTTGTCTTTGGCAGAAGTATGAAATTGCCACAGGTCGACCACTTTCAACCCCCATATCTCCCACACCCCCATAGCTACCGACATCTAAGAACCATAGTGCACCACAGGAAAGACGATTCTACTACCACACACAAACACCAAAGCTCTATGTTATGTAGTTGTGGCAGGAAAGAGAAGTATACGGAGATTCGAATTTTTGGTCGAAATATGAAAACGCCCTGCACTGACCAACTTTAATCATTATATCTCCCACATCCCCACAGCTTTCTGCATTCGGCCAACGTTGTGCACGACAGGAAACTCCATGCTACTTCCACCCACAAACATCAGTGATCTGTGCTAGGTAGTGGTGGCTGAAAAGTGAAATATAGGAAATAACACGTCTATTTTTATATATATATAAGATTTTTAAGAAAGTATTGTTTCTTACTTATCGATCTCACTGAACGTAATGATGGTTCAATGGTAACACAAGTAATGGGAATGGGAGTCAGCTGTCCAACGATGTCTGAACTCTTTGCGTAACAACTGCACTCAGCTGCGATATTAGTGCACTAAATCTAACAACAATGCCTTCGAGACGTAAGGTAATTTCACAATAACGCTAAGCAGAAATGGTATTCATTCCTATGTCCTACCTCAAAGAATTTGATGGTAACTTTTTGATACTGAAATTATTTGTATTAATAAACGAAAAAAAAAAAAAAAAACAAGAGGCGTATGTTGGCACTTAATTCGCCGAAGAATCGTTCTACCACATAATGTTTTACCCAACAGCATTGTTCGTTAGTTTCTTAAAATTTTGATTATTGTGATTAAACGGAGAAATTTGACCAACGAAAAGTTAAATCTGTGTCGTATATATTTTCTGAGTATTTGAAAGCTGAAAAATTGACTTATTGCTGCCACGATAATGAGTGACCTGAAATGATTAGTCACAGCATGTAATGTAGGAAGCTCTTTCCCTAAGAAAAATAAACGAAAATAGTGTAGGATCTTAGTGGTATTGTACATTGCAGCATTATTTTATTCATACATTTTCTCTCTTCGTTAGCACTAATTCCATACTTTAATGCCAGGTACTGCAGTTTGAAACCTCTTGGCCGATTAAATTGTAAGAGTTTGACTATGGCTCAGGAGACTGGGCCCCAGGTCCCACACAGACAAGAAAGCTTCTTCAGAGCTGAACGTACTGAACAGCTTTACTGGCCTACTCAGTCTGCTGTCAAATGGGTACCATGGAGGAAACTCCTCGAGAAACAAAGTCAGCGGAACTGTGGGACTGAAATGCACTTTCACCCTTAGGGCGACAGTTCAAAGATGAGATTAGAGAGCTATGACTCCACGTATCACAGTACTCTGTGCCTAGTACCACGCTTTGCTCTTATTTGTGGTGGGCTAATTTCTAAAACTCTCCATACTTCGTATGGAATGAGTGCGTGCGACCACGTTAATCCTGATTCGTCAGAAGGTAAATCTTGCTATTCCTCAAGGATGTCTTTAAAAAAAGTAGAAGAGTACGTCTGAATAGTTCCAACAGCATTTTTGTTTCTCCTCCTTTTTAATCTTTAGTCGAAAATGAAAACACAGAAACAATATCACAGCCATACTTATACTTAGTAACACTTACGATCATCATTTTTCAGGCTGGGGAATGTAGTGGCAAACCACGCCAGTCATAATTCTTATATCTTGCAAAGTAGCCCTTACTGCCGGAGATCAAGTATGGAACCAGATTATTAATATAAGGTTATGACAACAACTTTGAATGGCAATATTTACAAAATGAAAGAAATTATAACCTTGGTTGGCTAATCACTTTAAAAATAGAAAGTTTTGATTCCTAAAACCCCATAAATGTTGAAAGCGACCTCCACAAGAAACCGCAACGATTTCTACTCGCTACTCAAACTCGTCTCATAGTCTCTCTAGTATATCCCGTGTTATGGTTTGGATGAAGGCACCGCGCGTTAAATGAAAACGATGTCCCCAGCTTTGTCTTCTAACTGAAGAATGAACCGACTCGTTAGCAGTTTGAATCAAATTAAATAGCAAAAAATAGTTTGTCTAGCACAATTTCCCAATGCAATTAAGGACGCTCCTAGTGATATCTGTTGGCAAAGAAATGAAATTTCAGAACACACATCACACTGTGATTTATGGAATGATGTTCGAGACACTTGTGCAGATGCATACTTTCAAATTTAGGTATTTTTTGTAATCAATAAATGTACAAAATAAGTGTTTCCTACATCTTGATGGCTCCAATACAGGTTGATGCAGTTTATTCTTACGCTAAAAAAAAAATATTTAAGCTAGCTAATAGTAGCGTATGCAATGCTCATAAATGTTGCTATTACGGTTTCTAAAACGAAGGCAGTTATTTACCATTATACAGTGGATCAGAACGCTAATATAACAGCTACAGTCACTCATCTAAAGATTTTTTGCTGTCCACTGAATGTCTGATTTGTCAAAACTTTATACACTGTTTGTGTCCTGTATCAAGTTATTTAGTGTGCAATACGTATTACTTGATCATTTTTATCTCTGTACTTCATTAATGCCAAGAAACATTCTAAGAAGTTAAAATAACATTAATCAGTTTTTAATCAATTAGTAATGTTAACTAAAAAAATGGTATTCATGACAAGAAAACACCGATTGTGATGGTCGAAAAACGATAAGTATTGCTCAAGCAGTGGATATATATCTCACTTTGAGCAACAAATTATTACGGTCCATGTATATGAAAATCTTCGAACAAACAATATGATATTATGTAAGACTGGAACACCGAAACGTCTTGTTTCACAAACGGACTCACTCGGATAGTTATCACAAATAATTTAGCAATATGATGCCACGTATTGTAAAAGTTACGGTACTGGTGTGTCCACCTATTGTAAACAGTATTTCCAATTCTACGTCTTAATTCGGCAATTCACAGAGAACTATGTGTAGTATGGAGTGATTGGCATCAAAACTAATCTCTGTTCTGTCTTTTCCAATCTCTAATGGCAAGAGGAAAGAAATAATTCTTTTAACTATCAGGAAAATCACTTTATTTTCACCGACTTTTCCATATTGTCATTGCGACCTAAGAACTGCATTCGTATATAACAGAAGTTGTCAACTGCATTCGTATATAACAGAAGTTGTCCGAATGTTACTCACTAATTTTATTTTCTAGTTAGGACGTAGCTGCATTTATTTTGCCTCACTGAAAAGTTGTTATCGTTATTAAACTCGCATCGCTTGATGTTGGGTGGCATGAAACAGCAGGGAGGCAGACCGTCTCGGTGGGCCCTGTAATCACGTAACTCGAGTCTTAAGACTCCTGGCCACCGCTCTTGGCCGCCTGCTTTCAAAGAGGACCGCGGTCGCCCCGTCAGTAATTATAAGGCGCTCGGCCTCTAATGTCGGCACCACCACACCCACCCCTCTGCTCCCCCTTAACCAGGTCGCCAACAGAAGGGTCAGTTTGCCACCTCTCACTACTCAAAGTGAATGTGGGATGACGTCATGTGAATCACTACAGCAATAACACCTCACTAAAGCATTCCCATTTGTAACGAGAAAATTCTGTTTTCGCTTAATAGCATTGAACAACGTGTGTGGCCTTGTTTTTTCATTTGATTTATAGATTTCTTGCGTCCCGTTTTCCGTGTGTCTCTCAGAATTTGTTCAGTTACTTCAAAATTAGGAGACAATAAAATGTAATTAATGAGTCGAAGAGTAGAAGATTTTTTTTAAAAAAAAGCGATCATTTTCAAATGAGAAATGTTAGTGATGGGCGGGACCGAAATTTTGACTTAATAATGCTCCGGGTACTCATAAAATGAAAATATCAATGAATCGTGGCATGAAAGAGACTTTTTTTAATACAATTGCAGTTCAGAGCCGGAAGTGGATTAGGTCATGGAACGGAAAAAAATTCGGAAATACCAATCTGAAGGAACCATACCGGCAACTGTTAGGCATGATTTCGGGAAACCATGAGAAACCAAAATCTCTGTGTCCGGTCATGGATATGAATTCGCGTCCTCCAGAATCCCGACCCCCATGCGTTAACCATTCATCCACCAAGCTCCTTGTATTAGTGAGAAAATTACATTCCTGAAGAGAAAACTTTATAAATGGCAGAGAATATTTCGGGAATAAGATAAATACCATCCCCCCCCACAAACTGAAACAAGAAGACAAATGAATTTTAGAAATCAGACAAGTTTTAAATATCGGTACCTCTTTGTGTCAAGGCTTATAGACGAAGTAACAAAACCCAGGAGACCAAAGATAGAAAACGTGTTGGTCAATTGAGGCTCAGGAATATAAATATATGGATTATATGACTATATTTAAAGAGTGGTGACCTATGTTCTGTCCATTCACTCATTTAAAACACCAACGCAATATGCAACTGCGACGATACATGTCCTTAGCAGCTCCAGCAGAGCTAGCGCCCCTTATTTTCTCCATAAATTTTATTAAGATTACTTGCATTTCAGACCGAATAACAGTAAAAACTGGTAGTTTACAAACGAGCAGTTATATAACAAAGAGATGACTTACGCCTTATCGTACCAATGTACCAATCACACAACAGTAAACAATCCTTGTTTTTTCGGGTTGGTATAGTAGGCAACGACTAACGCGGAGCCAAACATAACTCGGTGGAGCAGCAATTCTTTAGAGCCCACAATATTTCACCTGTGTTGTAGGGTTGCTAACGTGGTATAAAAGAAAACAAGTAAGTGGTTTACTCATCGTTCACTACCGTACTAGTTTACGTAGAGCATCACGTGACCATCCAACCATTCAGGCGTTGTAACTAATCACTATGACTCTCAGCACTAATCCTTTTATGGTCTTTGGAGTCATCATGACGCACTCTATTCACCAGTATACGTTTACGATACTTTTACACAAGCACTCATATATTGCGTCATTTATCGAAACACACAATTTTCACAACTTCAGTTACGAACGTTCAATATTTTTAAGGATATAGCTGCTATTATTTTACACTTTACATAAACTACTCGATATGACAATTTCACCGATACCTCTCGTAACATTCTATCACATTAGAAAACGGAGACATTTTGCTGCGCGGCGCAGAGCAGGCATATTTCTCTCCTCGCAGTGGATGATGCAATAGTGCACTCATGTTACGTTATTTATAACCTTTGCATACCGCTTTTGTTCATGTCTGTTAATTTTGTGTTAATAACACGTATCATCTAAATTTAATACGGTTGGAGAGCGGTGCCATAGAAAAATTTGACCTAAATAAGGAGCAAGAAGATGGAATACCAAGATCTATAACCACAGATATCCTCAAACACGAAACTATTTATTATAATCGCACAAATCTGATCATTGGTAACAGATATCACGTATAACATTTTCATCGACACTTATGCGAAATATAAAGACAAAGAACTACAAAACAACATCCTGCGGATATATAGATCACAAAATGCTGTAACCCTTACTATAGTAAACTATAAAATTAAAAATATGTAATATGGACTTTGAAAGCATAAGTAAAGTAAATTTGTGTGATCTTGCAAACAGCTGTCAGAGTTTCAATTTGCCGCTCTCTCCGCCTCTATCGTAACTGGACCTGCAATTCGGCGCAGAATCCGAACCACGGACCGTCCTGGCATAGTCATATGATTAAAACAAAGCCCATGAAAATTCCTGGTCCAATCGGCATTTCACGTACGGAAGTGTCTTAACCTACTTACCAGACCGCTATTTTAATAAAAATTATCAGCCCATAATTACGGAAAATAAAATCGATATACGAATGAATTTTTAAACATTCTGAACTGTTTACAATATTAAAACCTTAATTGTTTCTGAATTATTGAATAGCAGTTGCAACTACTGGGAATTTCCATACAGCAGGTTCCTATTGTCACCGTCAATAACTGGTATCTGCACACAATAACTGTAAAGTAAGTATCTTTTGTCTTAAAATTAAAACAAAAGTAAGCGATATATCCACTCGGAATTTCGAGCTCTCGAAAGAATAGAAATACATTCGGTGCTACGAAACGAACAATGACAAAGACTGTCAAAACATACGCACTTTTGAAAGGTGTTTCGTATAAGTGACTCTTTCTCATTGCGTCATTACTGGAGATTTGCGATATCTGAGTTCTTTCAAATCCGGTTCGGTTTTGATATTGACAGCCGCTGAATGGTACTGCGTTCGCATTATTCCCCCTCCAGTCCCGTCGACGCAGCTACGCAGGGATGAGTGTATTATTTGCATTATGTAGCCTCCTTTATCCAGACTGTCAGTTTATACGATGTACCAGTCTGTCCGAGTCCTGCTACAGACAGGATATGATGGAAACAATGTATAAGGCACCTCGGAGGATTCCAAAAGGAACGAATAGGCCGCTTATGGCTGTTGCAGTGCGAACTTATTCAGAGCACGGTAAACAATGGACACTGGGATTTCGTCACTTCTCTATGTCATTGAAATGCCGCAAACCGCCTCCGGCAAACAGCCGCCGAGCATATCCTTGCGTTGTTCGCCGTCGAACAATGCCGTCAGGCAAACGAACCTTCAATTTTACAATTAAAAGATACTCCCCAAGGCTTTGCTTTCACATCGGCGATATATTTGGCCTGTTTAAATACACTGTTATTCATAGACACTGCCAATGCGCTTCGTAACAGATTGAGATATCTCAATAGTTGGGACAGAAGGAAGATCTTAAGAAGAAAAATCGTTGATTCAGAAAGAATTTACCGCTAACGTACCGTAGGAACCTGTATGTAGTTTCAAGATAACTTTAATTTTACATGAATGATCATGGCTTACTGGCACTTGCGTTACTACCGTGTTTTGTTTATTACATAGAACAAACATCTTTTGTATGAATCTTGAAAGATAAATATTAGATTGAAAGTTTTGCGCGTTAATATGTTGACACCACTTAACACCTAGTTGTCTAAAACGGGATCAGACATAAGCGAATCAAGTTGGTGATCAAGTGTTTCCTGGAAAATTCTGTTTACTGTCAGATTTAAACACTATAAAATGTGTAACAAAATTCGCAAAAGTTTCTGTTGTATTTCGACAAATGAACGTATTTAATGGCTTCCCATTTCTGATTACAAGAGAAGAGCGAAAAATACCTACCACACAATCTTCCTTGCCGATCGAAAAAAACTTATGTTTGCCTCCACCCTCTATAAAAAAAGAGCAGACTAATCACAATCACATGTAAAAAGTCTACACAAGCATAGTGAGATCACTTGGACGTATTGATTTCTAAAATACGAAAAAGTATCTTTTTAACTTTTCCCCTTGATCATATCTCAAATAAATAATGAATGTCTATTTACTGACTTGTGACCAGAATCATTCCACAACTTCAAATCACGTAAAAATATATATACTCAAGGAAAGCAAACTAGAGAATACAGAAAATAATTTTTAATGGAGCCTGTTTCTTTGCGCATTTCAATATTCCATTATAATACAGGGTATTAGTTGCGCAATTGATGTTGACTTCGGCAAGAGATTCTTGTTATTCATTGTTTCCAATATGTATTTTCTATGTTTAAAAGGCGTATTTTTCACATTTAGCGTAAATTAAATAAAATAAAATTGTAAATTACGACAGCCTGCACAGTGGAAGCGTAATCTCAATCTGCAGTGAATAGATGGATTCTAAACGTCAGAGTAAGGAATGTTAAATGCAGCAAGAACGAGAGTTCGGCTATATGAGTAATCTCGCAAGCCGCGTGCTTGTTTGTTAAGGCTGTTGTGAGCCTGAGGAGCGGTGGAGTGCGTTGCGTGCCGGACATCCATCAGCGGGCTGCCCGGAGTCCGGCGGCCACAGGCACAAGGCAGCGGGCCGGCCGACCAGGCGGCACCGCAACCCAACGCCCCGTCTGAAACATTGATCTCGCGGATGCATTATGCAATTTGCTGGCCGGAGTTAGCTCCAGGTAGTGCGGAACGCTGTACGTAGCGCAACAAGGCTTCCGCCATCTGCTTACTGCCAGGCCACGCTCTCTCCTCCTCGCTGGCTTTCCACACACGGAACCACCTCACAGGTCCTCTGGGTACTGGTCTATTGATGTTAATCGCTCAAAACGTGATATTGGGGTTAGTCTACTTTCCAAATTTAGTTTTACTGGTTGGCCCATGCGAAAATTTCTCTAATGATATACGATCACTAGCGAGATTGGTGATCAGCAGTAGGATGAAATAAAATCGGATTATTGGTAGGAATTGTTTATTTGTCAAGTAAATCTCGTACAGAGTAAAACACTTACAATGTCTTACGAAACAAACAGAAACAAAAGTATCTGAAATGCTCCTTACTCTAGAAAACAGACACAAATTAATGTCTCTATAATATTACCTTATCCACGCCAGCTAGCAAAGCACCTAGACACCGAAGTGTCGCGTACCCGTGACCTTCATTGCTAATTATTCCAGTTACGGGTTAATTTCAAAAATTCGTTTCTTCATCAATTATGTTACCAAACCGGACTACTTAACCTTTAAAATGATACAACATTTATTAATTTTGGTTAAGTCTGAAAGGAGAAAAAAGGCGCGCCGCAAAAAAACATCTTTTAGAAACAATTTTTATAATTTTCAATCGACTAAGCATTTAATTTCTTTCTCTCAATTATTCAGTATTTAAAGTTCCTTAACAATCATTAATTAATATTTTGGCCTGTTGCTGTTACACTTTTGTCTTTTTATAACTGTAAAGGTTGTATTTCTTAATGTTTATATAAACTGTTACAATAGTTAGTTAACATATTCTTCTCGGTAAAAACTGCTGCCACACAATATTTCGATGTCTGCACTCTTCGTCGTCATCTTCAGGTGAAGTGTGATCTGATCAGGCAGTGAAAACTGAAATTGGCTCAGTCAACAACTATCTCTTAGCAACATACAAACATCAAATTTTCCGGCCTGATTACACTACACATGAAGATGACGATGTACAGTCATCCAAACATTGTCAATTTTCTCGAGAAGAATACATTGATGTGCAATGCCTAGAAAAACTACGTTCGTATTAAAATAGTTACTTCCAGGCAAACAAATTTACCATCGAAGAGAAACAAAAATTTGACTTCGAAGATCACTTGATTTATTAACTATGTCTCACTGTTTTAACACTATTCTACCACGTAAGGAAACAATCAAAACTTGTGAAAGAAATTGGATTTTTTTTATTTTTAGTTAGGTTTTTACGATTCATCGACTGTGGAATCATTAGAGTAGGGACACGATTATTAGCAAACTGGAGGTAAAAGGCTATGGCTATGTAAATAAATTCCGAGTACTTCAGCTTTCCAATGAAGTTGTTTTGATAAAATAAATCAACATAGGTGCTATAGGAATTGATCTCATCCCAGATAGCAGAACTGCATGATGAGTCTATAATGTAATTAATATACGTGGAGTTCGTTTTATTGGCGATTCAAAACATAAAGGAAAATATTTGCTGTAGGAAATAAAAGTGTAAACTGGGTTCATACAATAAATTTTGTCCGCGTTTCCTAGATATGAATATATTTCAGACTTTGTTTCACACGAACAAACAAAACGAAATATTCATTTTATTGAAAAAATAATTTGTATTTTATCTGAATCAAGAAAAACTCTCATTTCAGTTTATGAATTACGAAATTTTTCCTATACTCACAACACACTTAAGTCCTGACTACGCACATTTCTTGTCATTCCAAAATCTCTCAATAAATGTACCACAGTCAGGTCTTCAATGAGCTAGTGACGAAACCATCGCACTGGCGGGAAACCTATTTTGTATCTAGGATTGCGACCTTTTAATGCAACATTAACAGTGCATTTGTGTTTTTAGATGGCGAAAATAGAGTGCTCTGTATAGAAAAAGAGCACATTTATTTTTCCACAGCATCTGTACAGTTCGTATTTAAATTAAAATATATAATGAGCTCATAACTTACTAAGCTGAGTGCAGATTTTTTTTTTATCTCTCCACTTTTCCTTATTGACAGAAAAATAACACTCTAATAAATGAAGAAGTGGCAGGGACAGATAAATGAACTTATTTTCAATATATTTCTGAAAGCTTCACTATTGTTGAATATGTACGGTCATCTTGAAATTTTTTCATCAACGAGTTTTCCATGTAACTCATTTAGTGATGTGTTTACTTCAAATAAGGTAAACAGTTCCTAACAATTTAAAGTTGATTCAGATTTAAAGCTTCACTAAAACACAAAAACTGTTTATATTGAATGGGTGATTCTAAATTAATTTTTTTTAAAGACAATAATCAATTTCCTTCAGTGAAATCAGATCATTTCTCTTGATAATCAGTAGTATTCTTGTTCGAATATTATTTTTGTACATAAAAAATTCAACCACTGTGGTGAGAGTATGTGTTGGCTAAAAGAGAGTTTTTTTATATTATTACTTTCGTTGGAGTTTGACTATGCCCATATGAAACAGAGCACAATACTCTTTAACGGAGTACGGGTGGCAACCTCACTTGTATCTGATGCTTCAATCGACACGAAAAGAATAAGAAGCGCTGACTATCATGCAATATCATTAGTATCTCCGGCTTCAAAAGAAAGAAAGAAATTACTAGATCCCAGTGTCATTCAACCTAAATTTTTTGAAGGGCGGCTACAATTCCCTTTTCTAAGGCTGCAGTTATTGTGTTATTTCCATCCAGCGCTTCTCATTATTTTTTAGTGGCATTAAAATCAGATTGCTGTTTTGAGGTGGAATGAATAACAAGGAACAGGCAATATCGACAAACTTTTCCGACGTGTCGCTTCGGAAAGATATCAACGGGCCGCGCCGACACCATACGCACAACTATGGGCGCATTGTTTGCGAACAATGCCCTGTCTGGCGCGAGCACTGCGATTGGCAATCACCGCACTCATTTGTGTTTCTCCGCGTAATTCGTTTCGATCGGTGTTTTGTTCGTTTAGTCTATCGCGTTTGCGTGATGCAGAATACGAGACTCATTGTCCTCCCCGCTATATGGAAATGTACCTGTGAACAATTGCTTCATTCATTACGATTTAATTCTTTGACACAAATTAATATTTCTGTTTTGACAACTTTAGTTGAATTTTAATTATTCATGTCATGTGAAAAACTGGTAACCGTAGGCGGAATTGTAACATTCGAAGCAGCTTGTTAGGTCATCACTAGCGTGGTAACTCCAGTTACAGATCCTTTGTTCTCTTTTAGCAAGTGCAGTGCGAGACTTATTTACGGAGTATCTAACCACCGCGCGCCGGCCAAGAAATTAATATTACAATCGTCAACGGAGAAATAAACTCAGAGATGCATAAACTATTCAACGAATGATAAAATTCCTTAGGCGAACTAAGTGAACTAGGATGTTATCACTTACAATATTTCACATTTTCAACTATGATAATATGTAGACATCTTAAATTAATTTCATTATAACACAGCTTCATGTTACAAAAATAAATGCTTCACATGCCCATGTAATTAAAATTTCCAGAGTCCTGGCAGTATAAATGTCGAATACCAAGCACAAGGTTAGGCAACCAAATGTGGAATACTCAACTAAGCAAAATGAAAAACGTTTCCCCACTAGGGTAAAAATTTAATGTTGATTTCAGTTCCGCTCAGTTAAAAGCGTTTTTCACCTCTTGAATGGAATGATTTACGGAAATTCCTTTAATATTTTGCACTGAAATAACAGAAGGTAATCGTTTTAAATAACAGCGTGCAATTTTTGCTGTCTTAATGAAAAAGTGTAATAGAAATTTTTTAATAACAATAAAATAAGTTTGTCTGAACAATACTAATAGCGATTAATTTTTTTAATTTTTATATCCTTCAGAACAGAAACTAAATGATGATTCTATTCTTGACGTTCAGAAACGCAAAATTTTACATAGGGTTTTTTTTTTTTTTTTTTTATTTATTTTTTTTAATTCTTGGCATCCTGATAAAAAAGGATAAATTGATTAAGTCCATTACTTTGAACGTGACGCTCAAGTGTTGAAGTCAATACTCGTATGGTTTTTTTATTGGCTACGCATTCCGGCCCTATCGTAGCCGCCTTAACCGAACCCGGTAATTAAATCGGGTGTAGGAGACCTACGAACGAAAGGCGGAAGTAGGGACGCGGTATCGAATAATATCGAACTATACTCATGAGTTGTATCACAAAGAAAAAGTGTCGTACTCACTAAATTATTGAAAAAAATATCGATACCTTGAGGTATCGCAAAAAAAAGTATCGATAACATAATAGTTTTTCAAATCATTAATTGGGATTGAGATTGTCTTTTGTTTAATTTTTTATCTGTGCATTAATCTGAAATTTTAACCATTTTCTTAATTTTTGTAGCTGAATTAGCCAGTAATTTTTATGCAACTGAAATTCGCAGCAATAAATCATGTTCGTTTTTGTAGCCTTGATATGCGAAAAAATGTATTATAAATTTTAAAACAAGATTAAACTTAATCAGACTCAATTTTTATTTTAGTTATAAATCAAATCAACAGCAAATTTGATGACTCATTGAACTGTGGACCAAGTAATTAAAACAGACACTAATTCTACACTTTCCACTCTTCCTCCGTTCAGTCACTTGAAAACAGTAATTTGTCCAATTGTTTCCACGACAAGTTGTTTGTTGCCTTTGACATTGTACTGTTTGGATTTGTAAATTGGCGGGACTGTCGTTGCTGAAGCCTTTAGGAATTCATGGGCTAACTTATACAAGTAAGGGAATACTACTTTCATATCTTCTCATTGCTCCAAAATGGTCAGTTGACGATGGTAACAATGGTGTTGCCAAATAAATGTTCATTTCATTCTTTTCATTAGCCAAAGTAAAAGTAGACCGCAGAGAGGTACCCGATGACAAAGACAATGTAACCTAACACATATGTTTTCGAGTCGAGAGTTCCAGACTTCTTCCATCCTTCCTTTTTAGAATAAAAACTACAGAAATGTCAAAACTAAGTTCTCATAAAATTCCGTAGTTCTAGAAACGACAATGCTACCATCATAAAAAGACATCTCGATGATCGTCTTGAGATGTACCTATACTTGTCTTGGAGGCCTTACATCTTACAGACATATCTGTTGAATTATATTTGACACTTCTTCTTTGATTCGCTTTGTAGTACTGCTACCGTAATTTTGGTGTCGATACCTACCATAAAGTACTGAAAACTATCAAGTATAAAAGTATCGGTATCAAAAGAATAGTATTCAATACCAAAAAGTATCAATACTTGTTCCGTGTCCTCATGAGGAAGTGCTCAGGCGTACTTCACATTACACAGCAAGCTACGCCAGAGATGAAGGACTTTTGAAAATCTGTGCCAAGACAGGGATTCGAACCGGGGACTTTTCTTCCTTCATAACCACTGAAATACCAGACCGCAACGC
Source organism: Vandiemenella viatica (assembly GCA_031002005.1). NCBI lineage: Eukaryota > Metazoa > Arthropoda > Insecta > Orthoptera > Morabidae > Vandiemenella > Vandiemenella viatica. The sequence goes on from JARYHS010013630.1 coordinate 249,698,146, forward strand.
TCAAATGGTTGTTTTTCAATCGAACTGAGTACCATCCACCTCGTGGTTGTAATCAATCCCATTTCTAGCGCCAACATGTAGACTATCTTCCAATTTTAACATCCCAACGCTTATAAATTATTGCGACAGGAGACGAATTTTTATTGATTACAGATTAATATTAACTAGTGATCGCCCAGCGATCGAAATTCGACCGTAATTCATTAAGTTGTTTAGTTTCTTTCATGAAAGAGTAATAATATAGTAATTCTCTGCATTACCTATAAAATTAAAACTATATTAAAGCTAAAATATAGCATACAGTCTCCAAGCGTGACTGTATGCTATATTTTAGCTTCTAATCTAACCATAACATATGATGAAATGTATTTATCGATGGTCCATTTGAGTTCAAAATATTCATTTTGGCTTAAGGCCGGAAAACTGCTTTAGCTTTATGAAACATGCGCATTTAAATAATATCGTCATTTTGTGTGTTCGCTATGTAAATTTGGTCTATTATCATTTTGAATTTCACGCTCTTCTCTCTCTCTCTCTAATGAAATTAAAAAATCAAAAGATACTTAACCAAAGTTTAACATTTTAAATAATCAAATGACCATATAGTATCTGGCAGAATCACTACATTCCTTTTCAAAGTATTCCTTTCATAACTACAAACATTAAACTCTACTTTATCTGAGTCTTTCGTTTTACCAAAGACCACAGAGTGTCTCAATGTGGGGAATTCACGTAAGAACGTTGGCTCAGATCCTATTTCACGCGCGCACACACGTTCGCAAATTAATTTTTTATTTTGATAATCTATTTATAATATGTATTAACTATACTTATTATATTTTTAGGTGGGGTGGGACATTCTCCACCAGTGAAAAACTGTTACTGACCTGTTGAAATTTGGATTAACTGTTTCCTTATAGTGTCCTCTTCACGTTTAGCACTCTCCTTTTCCGGAAAAGTCGCCACGAATTAAATTAAAAATGCCGAAATATGGGATGCTCCGCAACCGCGAAATATTAGCAGCACTGTAAAAATGACACAAAAATTATCGGTATAGGGATCATACCAACCTAAATAGGTTCGTTTTGCATAGTGATCATGGTTAGATTGAAATTCGGCCTGGACGAAGTTAAAAAAGATTACGGGAAATTCGTTCTGCGCAGCCCATGTTGCAAAACAGAAACAAACTGCGCATTTGTTTACAACTGAAGCAATCGATTATCTCTGACTGCTTGTATCGATTCCAAGGTTTGTAAAATATATTATACATATATAATTTTAGCTTTCTGTATTTCTTTAAGTTCCTCCGTTCGCGCAATATTCCGGCCGCTAGCTGCGCTGTCAACCAGCCCTCGAAATGTAGCTTCCTGCTTCTATATAAGTTCAGAGATTAATTTCGACTGCTTTGTTTCACCAAAGAAGACAAAGTAAGGCCGCTAGCTGCGCCATCTACCAGCCATCTGAGCGAACTACGTAGGCGAGCGAGCGTTTTATTTTACTTAATTTAATGTATTTGTAACGCATATTATATATAGATTTTAGATTCTTTCACTTCTTCTCTATATAATCTTTAATTATGCCAAATCTCACACTTCGTGCGCGCAATATTCTTAAAATTGTAACATAAGTTTTCGCTTATCGTATTAATATTAATATTTATGTCCACAAAATAATTTCATGTTCCTCATGAGATTACTTCTAGTTTATATATAGTTTAAGAGAAAGTAATCCTAAAGCGGATGGTTGATAGCGATGAGTATGATCCGATGATATTTATAGGAAGGAGACGATAACTGAGCTCCTACGCCACCAACTTCCTTTAGGGAGCGTAATTGTTAAGATGAAGGCTCATATATGGAAGATTTAGGTTTCTGTTTTTTTTTATATATATATATATATATATATATATATATAACTCTATACAAAAATGGTAATTATTTCTCAGTAAACTACATGATAATTATTGTTTGTAGTCCTTATAGCCTCTAATCTATTTACTCTGCCGGTAATACGCTTCACTTAAATAATCAGGTTCAGTTGAAAGTGTTTTTTAAATGTGTTTTGAAGCTATGGGCACTCACTGAACCCGGCAACTGGAGGCTAATGAAGCTATAAGAAACTGTGAGTAATAATTCACGTATAATAAGCTCGAGTTTTGAGATAGTATGGTCGTTCCAGTATTTCCTTTTTCCCGTTTTGCTTAGCCGATTAACGATATTACTATTTTCTTTCTCTTCTCCCTGAGTCACGAAGCAACACGAGTAATCGTAGGCATCTGCGGCTAGGGGCAATGGTCTCTTGGGTGTCCGGGTGACGCCGTCATTGTGTAGATGTCGAAGTTTTTGTCGAAATACTGTGGCCTTCTTTTTGGGGCAGAAGAAGGCCGCAATCTCATTGCCAAAATGTCGGTTTTCTATATAATGACGCGGCGTCACCCGGACAAGGGAGACTAAGGGAACAAGAGCTATACGGCATAATTTTAACTTCTTTGTCAACAACTGCAAGAATAGAAACATTATTTCAATAATGCAGTTCCTGTTTGACGAAAATTTAATGTATACTAAAAAAATACAAGTGGGGGGAAACTTTCAAACTATTGAGTTTTACAATACACACTCTAAAACAAATCTGTGTCCGCATACGTCGTAACAGCGTTTAAAATTTACTACCTAGGACAATCCATAAATAGTTTCTTGGTTTAGAAGCATGGAGGAATAAAATTCGTTTAGTACATGTGTGATAATAATAAGCAATGTATGTTCTGTTCACACACTAGATATTGCAGCGAAAGTTTCTCAGTTGATACAGGGTCCGGCAATAAAACCTCCCTCATTTTAATGTGTTGTCACATAAAAACTAAATATGATAGAGAATAATTACTTTTATTTATGAAAAATACATACTTTGCCATTTTTAATTATTTGGTTTTAAAAATTGTATCTGCCCCCATTGTTGACACATTGACAAAGTCTATCCAGAAAGTTCTCCATACATTTTCGCGTCATTTCTCTTGGAATGGCTGCCAATTCTTGGGTAATGGCCTCTTTAAGTGCTTGCAGTGTTGTGGGACGATGTTTGTACACTTTAGGATTTAAGTGTCCCCAAAGATTGATGAATGTTGCATAGACACACTCACACGCGCCAAATTTTCCGGCGTTGTTGCAGTCCGAGGACGGCCTGTAGGTTTTTTTTTTTGTTTTTTTTTAGTGCTGAACCTGTCTTTCTAAAGTTTGACACCCACAGTTGAATAGTTTTTCTATCCGGGACACGATCATGTAGGCCAAGTTCGAATCGTCTCCGATTATCTGAGAACAACTGTTACGAATAAATTCGTCCACAACAGACGCACGATGCTCACCAAGCCATGACATGCCGCACACTGAAAATGGCAGGTACACCTCTTTAAAACAAAACACATTCCACATCAGTATCCTCACTACAACCCGCACGGCGGCTACGTGAAATGTGGGAGGTTTTATTGCCGGACCCTGTATTATTTAATTATTTTACCTTTGTTACATACTGGTCAAAATAACAGAATTTGCTGTTCTTTGTTTTATATTAGTTTCTACCGAGTGTGGTGTGTGAACGGTAACGCTCTGGCCTCGCATTTGGAAGGACGTTGGTGCGAATTCCCGTCCGGCCAACCAGATTTGAATTTTCCATGGTTTCCCCAGATTACTCCAGGTGAATGCCGGGATGGTCCCTTTAAAAGGCCACGGCGAAGTTCCTTCCTGTTCCTATTCCTCAGCTCTTTCCCGCATGTAATGACCTCACGTCGACGAGACGTGAAGCCATAAGAAATATATATTAATATTAGTGTCAACCTTGCATCTTCTTATTCCCAGTTATTAGTGCAGGTGTCCTATTACAATCTCCTTTCATCTCTACATCGTCAAGTATTACAAATAATTATAGATAACGACCTTAGTTCCAATCAACATGTGCTTAACCACTTCGTCATACATGCTTGAAAACACTTGAAAACAAAATTATATTTATTTTGCTCCTAATCCTTAGATTTTTATTTATTTCTCTTCATATGAGATATAAGTCTTTCTCGGCGTATCATCGATATAAATTCTTCTCGGGTTTGCCGCCGAATCACATTTTCTACTGTCGAGCTTTCGGCGACTTTCAGTCCTGATGATGGCGGCAGTGAAAATGTGATTCGGCGGCAAACCCGAGAAGAATTTATATTTCTCTTCATATCACGAAGACTGAAACCAGCAGATTAGCGTAATACCCCATCTCATTTTGGTGATAAATCTTTCATTGTTCTTTTAAACGACACATTTTTCATAACAGTATCCATGTATCGATCCTAATAGTCATTGACTATTTTTGCTCTGGTGTGTCCATGAACGTTCGAGGATTTCGAGACCTAGTTTATAAATCTTAGTACCACTTTCAAACTTTAACCTATATTGTCTACATCGTTTTACTTGCTCAAGGCGAGGTGTAATCCGAAATATCTTAAACATTCTATGCGCTCTTGATGAATATTTTGTCAAGTTGATACTTCCCTTTAAAAGCTGGAACTTTGTTTTCACACTACGTGTTAATCTTGTTGACAACGACGAAGATATTTGAAACGGTGTACCAAGAAAATTTGGATCGTCCTCCGACAGATTAGACAAACCCAATTAAAATAAGGGATGTCTGAATAGTTATCCTCTCAAATGTGGGATGTTTAAACAACAGTAAAATGATGTAACAAAGTTGCATCCTAGCAAAATCTACAACGTCCGAGAAATTTCAGTGGAGGCATAAGAAATAACATTAAAATTAGCAGGAACTATACCTGGTTAAATTAATCACTTTCAGTAGAGATAGGGTAATAATGACGTACTTTCATATTTTAATAACAGTTATTCGTGATGAAATATACTTATAGATGAGTTATACGAAGTCTGATTAAGGTGTAAGACTTCTAACGATCCAGGAGAAAATGGTACATATTATATGTTATCTGTTTCCTTTAAAATAGACCTTGAGACAAGAACACATTACTTCCGGAAAGACAGAATTAAATGAAGTACGTCCTTCTTGAGACCTCTAACGTAATAAAGATAATTTATAGCTAATTGCACGGAGGATGTTTTCTTAACTCAAGTGAAAAAATTGTTTTATTTCTATTGATAAATTATATCAATTAATTCTTTGACAGTGTTTATGCGAATATCAGATGAAGTCTCCGACGTGTCTCTCTCTGTCTGTATGACCAGGATAATACTGAAATCCATTGAACGAAATTCCATGCTGTTTTCGCTATTATGAACTGGACATTTCGAGGACGGTTTTTGTGAGCAATGGTGACTAAAGTGAGAGAAAATTTGGCGTATGCGCTTTCGTAGAAAACTTTGTTTAAACAGCTGAAGAATGACAATTCAGTGAACGAAAAAATTGTAGAAAAAAGAAAATCTACAAATACCACGTCAGTAGCATATATATAAGAAACACGCCGTATGCGTATTTAAGACTCAGATTTGCTGCGAAGAATAAACGTGAAACCAAGTGTAATATTTCCATTAATTAGTTCATATTTATTAAAGTAAGAAACTTATTTATCTACATTGATTAAAGTACGTAAAAAGGTCCTTTACAGCATACAGTTTGGGTCCGCACTATAGAGATATCAAAACATTTGCGGTGCGTTGGTAAGCTCAGAGAGAGAGGCGCGTTTACGCAATGCGTCAGCCAGTTCACGTATAATGCGTAAAACGAAAAGAAACCACTGAAACCACACTGTTGACCGTGGTGAGTTGTCCTGACGTGACAACGTATCTCTGTGACTGCTTTCTCTCTCACTCTCTCTCTCTCTCTCTCTATATATATATATAAATAAATGACACAAACCCAGAAATTAAAATTTAAAAAAAGTTTAGAGCATAGAGCATTATAGTGAATTGCTTACTTGTTTCTGAAAGCAGGATCTGTAGAGGATCATAGGTAGTCGTCGTACCTCACAAAAACACCAAACTTTTTCCGCAAGTGGTATGTAAACTAATTAATGGAATTCATCTCCAATGTATCTCGTGAATGTGTCTTGAATGTACAGAACGGCGTAGAAAATCACTATGCATAAAAATATCCAAGCCTGTCCGTCATTATAAGGCCAACATAAAGCAAACTGTGCTGAATACGGTTTTTCCCTCGATACATTATAGGAAATCTGCACCACGAAGTAAAGAAGAAAAAAGTCACGTTACGCAGGTTTAAATATTCAGGAATGTGATCGTAAAATTCTTCAGTCTGCACCGAAGTTAACATTGCTTTTGAAAGATATTCAATGGTTCTAGAATTTTGGTGAATTCATCAAGAGTTTAAACAAATGGAAAATGGAAATTTCTTGAGGTTTGCCAATTATTATAAATCACATAAGCATATTAGTAAAACATAAGAATATAATGTTAAAATACACTTTGTAGTAACGTCTGTTTGAGATTGCGAAATTTCAATTTAAGTTGAAATATATAGTGTTGCATTACTATATAGTATATTGGCCTTTTAGTTATAAACAGGTTTACAACATAATTTCAGCGAATTATTTTAATCCCTCGTAACTCGTTCCTAGAGACAATCTAGTTACCTTGTGTGGATACTCCTTTAAATAGTCGCAACTATCTGATCATGCCAGTGTGTGTAGAGTGAACATTTTGTGTTTTGTATATAACTCCAATTTATATATATATATGATCCCAATGAAACAAAATTTTAAAAGAAAAACGGGTGTACTTGTGTTTTACTGAATGAAAGTAGTTTGGCAAATGGGTCAAAATAAAGTTTCGCTCATTCCTCTTCTTTAGCTTTAACTTCTCATAAATCTGTTCGTAGCAGTTTCCACATGTCTAGAGGCGCGGCATAATTTATATCTGCAAGTTGGCGGATTCCAGCGACAAAAAAACAGGAAACCAGCCACCCAGTTCCTCTCTGGAAACATATAAAGGCAATGCCAAAGGAAAACTCGGAGTTCCGCTTCCTTTAAGGCGGTTCCTTCCTACAGCACGTCTATCATTAATACTACTAAAAAGAAGACGTCAACTGACCTCAACAGATGTGTACCCCGCCCCCAGCATCCGCAATTCACGGTAAACTAACTTCGCTAGTCTGCAACATGATTTTTTTTTTAAATATACCAATAAAGTTTTTGTTACTGTGTAAATAAAACCTCGTGAATTTAGGCCTGATGTACGTGGAACATGTTTTCATAGTTGCAAAAAGTATGCAAGAGATCTTAAAATTAACCGAACATCGAACTCACAAATTCTGTAATGATGTACTTATAAATATACATATTATTCATTGAGTATTTAAAGATGTTTAGACATTCGATAAATGCAGTGATTGTTTTCTGGTCGTTTGTTGTGATATATTTGTTCTCAGCGCTACACTACTACATTGCAACCATGACCTAAAAATCATTTAAATAAAAAAGGTGTAATATTTCAAAACATATCTTCAACTAGAGTTTACTCGGCTCTCTGTTCAAGAGTGAATCTCTCAGTAGTGGAGAAATAAAATCAGAGATAATATTCGCTAAAAATCTGACACAAGTATCAAAAATGAATTCCAGAAACATCAGCTAAATTATTTAATGATTAAGGTAATACACTTTTTTATGTTTTGATGACAAATTATGTCTACTTTTATTTTTTTTATTTTTAACAACTAGTTTCTTCATTTGCTATTATAATTCCACTTGACCATTTTCGTGGATAGACTTCCCTGCGGCAAACTATTATACTTAATATCTGCATAATGGATATTATGAAGAATGAACCAATAATTAATCTAAAGAATGTGCTGCATTCTTTTCCCTGTAACTGGTTTGATATTTTAATTACCTGATTCGCATCAAGTTATGTAAAAGTGGTGTCAGACACCTCAAATTTTAAGCCACACCCTAAATTATCAAACCGTTCTTCACAATCGGTCCAGTAATTTTTAGATTATTCCAGATTATATACTAAAAACTGTTGTTCAGAACAGCTTTTAATTAGCTGCTCCCGTCCCAGTTGACAAAGTGTGATAGGACATCTATTGCATTTTAAGTCAGACTCCAACGTTTGAACTAACTTATAACGCATCAAAATTTATTCTTTAAATTTATCTGTAACTCCGAGAAAAAGGGGCCAAAAATTTAATAACAAGTATTTTATTTTCAAGGATCCCCGAATGATTGATTTCATAATTTGTTCAAACATACCTTCAATGTACAGATAAAACTCTGCTATAGATTTATAACAGAATAGATTTCAGTGTAAAATCTGTCACGAAATGATCTATATATTACTGTCAGTGAGATTACCACGTTTAAATTCAAACGAATATGAGTCCTTGACTCACCAACTGTACATCAATCTTCTTAAGACATATTTACCACTAAAATGGCAGTAAGTGATAGAGTTGGCTTGGTCTGGAAGTGTGTCATTAATTTCAGATCAATTTTAAATATGAGGTGCCTTTCAAAGATTTTCTTTAGGTTATTATATTTATCATCAACATATTCCAACTTACAGTATTATCAAACACAATTACACAGACGGAAAAAAAAATCCCAACACCAAGAAAAAATTATTGTAGAGTAATGAAATTTGGACAATGCATTTGTCAAGTTAACATGTTTAATTGATTAAATTTTCAAGATCACAGGTTAATTTAAGCTCAAGAAAATGCATTTCAAATGTGAAATACTGTTAAATTAATAGCCGGTGTAACCTCCAGAATTTTGAATGCAAGCCTGCAAACGTGAATGCATTGTGTCATACAGGTTTCGAATGTCACTTTGTGGTATGGAGTTCCATGCTTGTTGTACTTGTGCTGTCAATACTGGGACGGTCAGTGCTGGCTGTGGATGATGCTGGAGTTGTCGTCCAATGATATCCCATACGTGTTCAATTGGAGACAGATCTGGTGATCTCGCAGGCCAAGGTAACATGTCGACACTCTGTAGAGCACGTTGCGAGACAACAGCGGTATGAGGGCGAGCGTTATCCTGTTGAAAAACTCCCCCTTGAATGCTGTTCATGAATGGCAGCACTACAGGTTGAATTACCAGACTGACGTACAAATTTGCAGTCAGTGTGTTTGGTATAACCACAAGAGTGCTCCTGCTGTCATAGGAAATTGCTCCCCAGACCATGACTCCAGGTGTAGGTCCAGTGTGTCTAGGCCGCAGACAGTTTGGTTGCAGGCGTTCCCCTGGCCTCCTTCTGACCAACACTCGGCCATCACTGGCACCAAGGCAGAACCTGCTTTCATCAGAAAACACAACAGATCTCCACTCCGTCCTCCAATGAGCTCTGGCTTGACACCACTGGAGTCGCAAACGGCGATGGCTTGTAGTCAGTGGAATGCACGCTACAGGGCGCCTGGCTCGGAGCTGTCCTTGAAGTAACCGATTTCTAACAGTTCGTTGTGTCACTGTGGTACCAACTGCAGCTCGAATTTCTGTAGTGCTGCCATTCATGAACAGCATTCAAGGGGGAGTTTTTCAACAGGATAACGCTCGCCCTCATACCGCTGTTGTCTCGCAACGTGCTCTACAGAGTGTCGACATGTTACCTTGGCCTGCGAGATCACCAGATCTGTCTCCAATTGAACACGTATGGGATATCATTGGACGACAACTCCAGCATCATCCACAGCCAGCACTGACCGTCCCAGTATTGACAGCACAAGTACAACAAGCATGGAACTCCATACCACAAAGTGACATTCGAAACCTGTATGACACAATGCATTCACGTTTGCAGGCTTGCATTCAAAATTCTGGAGGTTACACCGGCTATTAATTTAACAGTATTTCACATTTGAAATGCATTTTCTTGAGCTTAAATTAACCTGTGATCTTGAAAATTTAATCAATTAAACATGTTAACTTGACAAATGCATTGTCCAAATTTCATTACTCTACAATAATTTTTTCTTGGTGTTGGGATTTTTTTTTCCGTCTGTGTATTTAAAATGTGTGTGCTGATGTTACTGATGTGTTTTGATTGGAAAGGCTGTATCACTTCTTCAGTTTCAATTCTTCAATGTACACATTATTTTCTTATTTGCTTAAAGTTTTACTTAATGAGTACATTTATATTTTCTTAAAAAGTCCACCTTAAAATTTTGTTAATTACTAAGAGATCTTCCATAATATTATATTAAAAAACTTTACGCCAAGCATCGTAGATAGGATGGCCTTTTTGAAGGAAGCATGCCAGCATTCACCAGGAGTGATTTGGGGAAACCATGGAAAACCAAACTCTGAAGGCCTGGACGGGGAATCGAACCGGAGTCCTACCGAATGATAGGCCAGAATGTTAACCGTTCACCCACCACGCTCGGTTTTCGTAGAGAGAGTTGCCGGTTATGTCTTCCTAGATGAATGGGGTTTTGACCCCGAAAAATCGAGCCAGTTTCTTCGAAGCAGGGCGTCGGGAACAGCCAAACTGTTCCCAAATGTATGCATAGATGTTTAAGAAAACGTGAAACTAAAAACACCAACAATAATCAATTGAGAAGAAGTTTTAATCAATACAAAGGCATTTCTGGAGTGTGGTTTGTATAACTTTGACTGACCGATCATAAAGGGTGAGCGGTAATACTCTGGTTTTCTAATAAGGACGACGTCGGTTCGAATTCCTGTCGGGCCATCCAGATTCCAGCTTTAGATGGTTTCCCGAAATTATTCCAGGCGCATGTCTAGATGGGGCCTTCATAAAGCCATGGCCGAATTCCTTCCCGTTCCTTGCCTCCACTTCTTATCCGCTTCTAATAACCTCGACCTCGATGAAGCCTAAAGTAAAAAACAAAACAAAAAACAAAAAAACTGCAGCATTATGAGGTTTAATGTCAGATATGTGGGTTTATTTATGTATTTCTGCTGCACGATTTTTTTATTTCTGTTGTACAAATCTGTCGCATATTTGGCGTCAATGTTAATTTCCCGGCATTCCTTCGGTAGAATATTAAGTAAGGCCAAAAACCAAGCGTGCAAAAATCGAATAGAGACTTTGAGAGTTTTGAATAAAACATCGGCGAGAGTATCTGAAGAAGTGTGGTGGGCCGGATCAGTCTGCTCGTGGTGTGTCGCGAGTATGTGCGACCGTAGTGCGTGTGAGTGCGCCGGTCTCCGGGCGACCATCGCCTGCTGACCGGTGTCTCCTCCCGGAGGAGTCATCCGGACTAGTCTCCGACACGACACCGGGGGCCAGGACGCACACCTCCGCGGCACGCGGGGCACAGCACCGTGTGTCCGCTCGAACAGGTAGAGTCCGAAGAAACTCATGCGGCTCCGGAATACCAAAGGATTCAAAACATTTAAATCACTATTATCCGAAGAAACTCCATTTATTGATGCAACATGTTACAGCTGTAAGTTGTTTACACGCCGAGAAATGAATAGGGATCTCTGGTTACAAGATCGCAATATCTGGATTTAAAGCACCACAAAACGCAAAGAGACTGTAATTTACAAAAAAAAAAAAAGGTCACAACTGTTGATGAAATGGCATACTGATTTTCAGAAATTAATATAGATGAACTATAATAATTTTAATTATTCAGACAACCGAGCATGTTTGGAATTCATCACATTGTTTTTATAATAGAATTAAAAAAGGCATTGCAGCAAAATCTGAGTATTACTACCAAATTTGAGGTAAATTTTCCGCATCCAAGAGAAAGGTAGCATACTAACCCAATGGTTTTAAAATAGAAACACCAACACAAAAAGGAATTTGCAACGAGATTGCGCAATGTTATCTTTGATTAGTTCCGATAACTAACACTGAAGTTTCGTAAACATCAGTCAAAACCCAGCGAGAAAATAGGTTTTTTTTTATATAAATATATATTTTTTTTTCCCTCGGGAAAGAATCTGAGACCAAGAATCTGAGACCAAGAACGGAAAATAATTCCACCATGGTTTTTGGAAGAAATTATATAGTCATTCTAATGTAATGATTTCCAGAAACAATTGAAAGCAGAAATCCGGATTGCCGGGTGGGGGATATGAACCGTGTCCAACCGAATTCCAGGCCAAAACGTTACCGCTCAAATTACAGACACAGTTAAAATTTTGAATGTAAAGGTGTAAACTATCGTGGCGAAGTTAAAAATTACTTTGTCCACAATAAAGTTATATAGAAGAATAAACAGGCGGAACAACGTTTGACAAAGATTTGAAACGTGTTGTAGCATGCTTCGATTGTATATGACTCTAACAGAATGACTGACGGAAATAAAATACCACCACACTGGGTTTTGCAAAGTGCGATGGCCTGATTGCCTAACTCCCTTGTCATGGGTTTTATCTTTATTTCCCATAAGCACACAATCCGATGATTCCTTCTTTTTTTTTGGTATCCCAAGTGCTTATTTCTCAGACAGAGTGGCACAACTTCTGTTGACGCAAAGCAAACAGATGACAACACCTACTTCCGTTGCTTGGACTTTTATTAATCACCTTCACTATTGGCAAAATATTAAACCCGACCACTAGTTAAACACTACTACTGTGGGGTGGTATATTGGTAAAAAGAAGTTAATGAGGTCAGCTTTTATAGAAATCTCTCAGTTCGTTTGGGAGGGTATCAAAAGCAGTAGTATATTTATCAAACTGAGCTGTTCTGTTCAAATTTTTTTTTATTGCAATTGAGCTATTGCCCCATTATAAATTTTCCTACTCACCTATTTTCGCATTTGATGAATTTTATCTACAATTATTTCGGTACATACTTTATTGCTTTACGGGCTATGCCGCGTCGTTTATTTGATTACCTTAGCTTTCGGCTGCTATACTACAGCCTTCTTCAGAGATACTGTCAATAAATAAAATGACATATCTCTGAAGAAGGCTGTAGTATAGCAGCCGAAAGCTAAGGTAATCAAGTAAACGACGCGGCATAGCCCGTAAAGCAATAAAGTATGTACAAAGACAGCCGCGGAAGTCTTAAGAATTATTTCGGTGTTAGGTAAATTTTTCTTATGGTCTTGATGGTAGGGCACAAGGTGTAATAATTAAAATATTTTTTAGTACATTAATTACCATTCATAGAAAATAAACAGTTAAATTTTCTGAGTTATGAGTAAACGGAGTAATTTAAACTTGTAACTGACGTTGAATCAAAACTTATCTTGCGTTTAAATTAAATCATGTTAATTAGGGCTAATAAGCATAGAAAACTAATCAAGTCTAATGTGGCGGGTGAACAGTAACGCCCTTACTTCGCGTTCGGGAGCACGCGGGTTCGAATCCCCGTCCAGGTTCCTTCATAGGGCCATAGTCTAATTCCTTCCAGTTCCTTGTCACCAGTCCTTTCCCTCATCTGATGACGTCGACGTGGCGTTAAGCCAGAAGTTTTCAAAATTAACGTTAAATAATGTTTAATCTGTTTATATTTCCGGTCGAGATACATAGACATAGGTTACTACAAAGAAAAACTACAAAACAAAGAGTAAGAAAAACTTCAAAACAAAGAGTTTTTTGTGAGGAAGCGTGCGTTCTATTGACAAAGTGAATACAGGCAGGGGTTGCGTGACAGAGTCGTGAGCTGATACCAAGAATAGCTTCGCATGCCGAGAATCGAATGCAATTCTGTTAAGGGCTGATGAAAGAAAGGATACTCTCTCAGCTTTCGTGGGCCAGAGTGGGGAATTAATTCCGTACACGAACCAAGTTTCTTTCGTTCTTCTTTGTAGAGCGTCATGGACTCAGTTGTCTATCGCACTATCTTCGTTCCACCCCTTAATAGTTTGTAATCGGTGAAATAACTTCATCGAATGTGACTCGATAAGTCAGTGAAACTTAATATGAAAACAAGTTTATATATATACTAATGATTTGGTAAATACTTTTTAGACTAATTAATATTTGTGCGGAATTTGATGAGATAACAACTACATTTCCAGCAGGTCACCTGATTGTGATATACGAAAAAGACCATGTCTGCTCGACTAAAATAATGCACACTATTAATGGCGTGGGAGCCCTTTAGCTATTTACTGAACTGTTTCTGAAATTTGCATCAAAATCTTAACGCTCATACCACTGGAAGAACAGCATACGTTTAAGTTTTTGCCCACCCATAAGGTAATTCACAGTTTTCTTGCTGAACTGTGTATGTAGCTAAACAAGATCTCGTAAACACAAACTATTATACATTGCATGAAATTATTGAATCACTGGTGGAATTAATCACGGAGTTCACAAAACTATACACCTGAATAAATATGTTAGACTTTTCGGTTGTCCCAGCATATACCCAAATCAGGGTGGCTGTGCCGTTTTTGTAATAGGTTGCATTAATGATGTGATGCATCTCTAGTTTCGCCATGGAAATACACTCTTCGAAAAGAGAATAAAAAGACCTAGCAAATATGTGAGTGAAGGCTGGATAATCTGTTCACGATAATACTTTTAATTCTGTCTATGGTAGCACATATTGTTTTTGATGTTTTGAAGGACATTTCAGAGGGCTTTTTTTGTGCATAAATGTAAAATATCATACAGACAATGTTACGTGGTTTCTATTTGTTTGAGGGTATTTATGGTCTTCTATGTTACTTAATTTCTGCGTAACGTCTCCTAAATTGATAAGAATTTATAATTTAACGTAGACTACAAAAGCAAACAACTTCAAAGTGTTTTATAATCGGCTAGTATGTTTAATTTGTAATCAGCGTTATATTCAGAGCAAACTTTGCTTGGTTCCTACAATTTACTTTGTGTAACCCACCATTTCTTTGTATATGTTGGAAGGAGTATCATATATATTATTTCTAAAATAGTTTTTTTTCACAAGCCATTATCTCCCTTTTTAACTAACCGAAATCGATAATGAGGTATCATTCTGAAGAGTAAGGTATCCGCTTAGGTCACATCATATTTTAAGATAGTAATTTTTCAAATTTGACTCCCTTGATGGGTGAAAAAGTCAATATTTCTAAAATACGATTTTTTGTGTCACGAACCATTTATCTCCCTGGATACCCAACAGAAATCGATAAATAACGTATCATTATAAAGGTTAAGGACTCCTCATTGGTGAAATCATATATTAAGAAAGGAATTTATCGGAATGGAACCCTTAGGGAAAAAGTATTAATATTTCTACAACGCCTTTTGGTGTCACGAGTCATTTATCTCCCTTGACACGTAACCGATGTAGATATATGAGGTATCATTTTAGAGATTAAAGTCTCCACAAACGCAATGTTATAAATTAAGGACGAATTTTTTCGGAATTTGACCCCTGTAGGACAATAGTAATAACTGTGAAGGTTGCGCGTATGAGACAGCTCAGAGCCAAACCGCTAGATAGCAGCAGCACATATCACAGAGATATTAATAAACTGCTTCACGGGAGTCGATTTTTGTTACTTACCTATTACACTAAACAAATAAGCAACTGATAAAAACGAGACGGTTGAGCTTTCATCCTATTACAAACCACCAACTATACTAATCATCGTATTCGCGAAAGTTTCGTAAGGTTTCTAGTTAGTACATAGCGCAGTAGCATCTGTTGTTTGTTGGCGCTATAGCAAAAAATAAAGATTATTCATCTGCAATGAAACAACCATTTTACAGGATCCTTTACCGTTGCAAAAATACCACCTGTGCAATATAAATACAATATTCAGCATGGTGGATGTTTCGTCGCGCCGCTTTTTCCTCTGTGGCGTTGCTCGTAGGAAGAATGAAAAGCTAATTTAATTTGTGTGTCTGCGGAGCCCGGGCCGACTGACCTCCGGCCTCATGTATGCCAACTCTCGCGTTTTTCATTAAGTGACTCTAACAGCACTGTTAGTTAACTTGCAAGTGTACACAGCCGCCTCCAGAGGGGCCTCCAAACCTCGGCCAGAACGAATTACATTTATACCAGCGCAGCTGGCCGAGGTCTCTTAGCAGCGAGTCCCTCGTCGGATTAGCTGCCTCTTTCACAGCACCAACAAAGCTTCGTGTATCCTGTTTGTCGCTCTGTCTTCCTAAGTTTGTTTCGTGGTGCTTTCATATATCTGTTAAGATCGATTAACATATAAAGTTAATTACAGTATTTCATTGAAGGTAACACGTGTTTTCCGTTGACTGATGCATGATACAATTCCACGACTTTGAAGTAAATTGATTGTTAACAGTTTGTATACATCAATTAAGATCGACTAAACTATACTGTGAGTTATTTCACTGGAGGGAGGTCGTTGCATGACACAATTCCATGACTTTGAAGTGAATAGATTGATAATAGTTTAATATTATTTCAAAAGAGATGAATGGAAAGTGAGTAAACAAAATAGCATCTATTCCTACAATTCCTTCAATTAAAAATATGATTTTTTTTCACCGCTGCTAGTGAACTGAAAAGATACTTTGTTCTTTAAAAATTATAGACTTTCATAACTACTCAAGTCGATAGCAAAATTTTAATGCACTCAGAAAATCTGGAATTAGCATCTCAGCATAATTATTTAGATATTTAGTAGCTTCGCATAAATAGTGCCTACTGCATGAAATGTCAAAATTAATAATGTAACATTCAGTATCCAAAGTTCGTTTTTTTCATTATTCCCGAAATCATTCCTCCTTGTTAATACCGAGATATTCATTAAAACGCTATGTAAGTTTTTTTCTCTATTTAATTAAAGTTAAATGATAACATTTTGACATTTACAGTTAAAAAAAGACCGCCAAAACAGGGATTTGTGCCACAGTGCCTCTTGGTGTGGGTAAAGAATTTGATTTACTCCAACGATGCGACCTACCTTCTGATGCAGATGACCTATAATGATGCTGTTTTAAAAAAATTCCGCAATCTGCACTATGCCGCCAACAAAGGCCAGGCAAACTACGTCTAGCCTTCCTTCCTATGACCCATACAGATCCCACCGACTTTCGTGACATCTACATCTACATCTACATCTATACTCTGCAATTCACAATTACTGTGGGTGGCAGAGGGTACTAAGCACCAATCCTATTTTAGAGTATTCCAATCCCGAACAGAACGAGGATAGAAAGAATACATAAATTTATCAGTACGGCATCTTATCTCTCGAATCTTATCCCTTCTGTCATTGCGACCTAAATAGGTTGGCGGAAGAAGTATTTCGTTGCACTCGTAAATTAGAGATTTTCGCATATTCTCCAACAAATTTAAACGAAAACGACGTCGTCTGTCCGCCAAACAATCCCAGCCTAACCCACGTATCAGCTCTGTGACACTTACATAAGGACTGTAACTAGCGGTCACGAATCGAACGGCTCTCCTCTGTACTTTCTCTAACGTGTCAATCAATCCCTTGCGATACGGATCCCAAATTACACAACAGTATTCCAAATGCGGACGAACTTGTGTTTTGTACGATATTTCCTTTGTATGAGCATTGCAGCTTCTCAAAATACGACCTATAAAACGTAGTTCAGAATTAGCTTTGCCTACGACGGAAGTTATGTGCAAGTCCCATTTCATGTTGCTTTGTACTGTTACGCCTAGATACTTCAGGGAATCGACCGTGTCAACAACTGAATTGTTAACTTTGTACTCGTGAGCAAACGGGGTCTTTTTATTACTTATTTGAATTGCCTTGCACTTTTTACAGTTAAGTGTAAGCTGCCATTTACGGCACCATTCCGAATAACATCCAGATCGTGCTGTATTTCTAAGCAATCGTCAGAGCACCCCACTTCCCTATAAATAAGTGCATCATCAGCAAAAAATCGCATCCTGCAATTAACGTAGTCACCGAGATCGTTTATAAAAATTAAGAAAAGAAGTGGTCCTATTACACTTCCTTGAGGAACATCTAGCTTTGAAGAGGCTTCCCCGTCAACAACGACATACTGCGACCGACCAGTTAGAAAATCACGTATCCATTCGCAGATCTGATCAGATGTACCGTACGCTCGAATCTTCGCCAAAAGGCGGTTATGTGGTACAGAGTCAAAAGCCTTCTGGAAATCCAAGAAAATAGCATCAACTTGTGATCCTGCATCGATAACCTTCATTATGTCATGCGAAAATAGAGCCAGTTGCGTTTCACACGAACGGTTCTTACGAAATCCGTGTTGGTTTGCTGTAAGTAACTCGTTTTCATCCAGAAACTTCATAACGTTAGAGCTTATGACATGCTCCAGAATTCTACTGCAGACAGATGTTAGAGATATGGGTCGATAATTCCTAGGATTTCTCCGATCACCTTTCTTGAAAACGGGAATCACCTGCGCTATTTTCCAGTCAGAAGGTACTTTTCTTTCTTCTAAAGATTTACGAAATATATCTGATAGAAATGGTTCTATTTCTTCCGCGTATTCCGAAAATAATCTTACTGGAATACCATCAGGACCCGGCGCCTTCCCCCACTTCAGGAGCTTTAATTGCTTTATGATATCTACACTATCAATTTGAACTGGATTCATCTCAAATTCTACACGCCGTGCAAAAGCGGGAATGTTTTCCATGTTTTCGTCAGTGAAAGAATTTTTAAATTCGGTGTTAAATACGGTAGCCGTTTCGCGGCTGTCATAAACTTCCCGGCCGTCTTGTAGTAGAACTGACATATTGTTGTCACTACCACTAACTTTTTTTTACATACGACCAAAATTTCTTTGGGTTTTCGTTGAGACTCTTAGAAAGTGAGTTGCATCTAAAGTCGTTAAAAGCCTCGCGCATCGCATTTTTAACATGTTCTCTTGTCTCAGCTAACTTTTCTAAATCACTCCTATACATCGTCGTCCTTGAGCGTGCATGTATCTTCCTTTGTTTTTTAAGTAACCGTTTAATTTCACGTGTATACCACGGGGGATCGTTCCCATCCCTGATTGTCCTTTTCGGTATATGTAAGTCCATACCTTCCCTGATTATATGCATGAACCGTAGCCACATCTCTTCAACCGAGCCTCTTCCTTCTATAAAGGTAATTATCCCTCAAAAACGTTCTTAAACTCTCCTTTGGGGCCTTTTCAAACCTGTAAACGACCTTTTCCTTTTTCTTTTTGCGCACGGCTATTAATTTTACTGTAGCAATTACAGCTTTATGATCACTTATTCCCATGGTGGTAGAAATGTCCGTGAATAACTCAGGCCTATTCGTAACGAGAATATCTAAAATGTTTTCGTTATCGTTGTGGCACCACGTTGGTTCAGTGACGAACTGCTCAAGATTAAGATCTGAGAAAAGGTCAAGAATAATTTCACAGGATGTTTTATCCCGGCCACCAGTAACGTGGACGTAATTATTCCAGTCGATATACGGAAAGTTGAAGTCACCTCCTAGTATTATTGCATGATCTGGAAATTGACGAGCTATATTACTTACATTAGTTCTTAAGGCCTCAGCAATAGATACATCTGCATCTGGTGGACGATAGAAAGACCCTAATACAAGTTTTGTCCTAGCTACTTTTAGTCTAATCCATAGGATTTCACAGACCGTATCGATATTTATTTCGCTACACGACAGGTGTTTACTAACAGCTATAAATACACCGCCTCCATTGGAGTTCAACCTATACTTACGGAAAACATTCATTCTATCGTTAAATATTTCTGCTGAACTTATATCCGGTTTTAACCAGCTTTCAGTGCCTAATACAATATCTGCTTCTGTACTACTAATAATGCTTTCAAGCTCAGGCTGCTTATTACAAACACTTCTACAGTTAATAACGAGTACTTTTAATGGTCGAGACTGATTTACGCTACTCCTAACATATGGTGCCGAATTTGATTGGGCTGCCCGTAACTGTGATCCCAGTTTCGGGTCTTCCTGCCTCAGCCTAAAAAATCCCCCAATGCACTCCACACGGCCCCTGCCACCCGTGTAGCCGATTCACGTGTGTAGTGCACTCCTGATCTATCCAAGGGAACCCTACACGACTCGACCACATGGCGAAGATCTAGGAATCTGCATCCATGATTATCGCAGAAACGCCGCAGTCTCTGGTTTAGACCCTCGACTCGGCTCTGAACCAGAGGTCCACAGTCGGTTCTATCGACAATGCTGCAGATAGTTAACTCAGCCGAAATCTTGCGGTCATCAACCACAGAGCTCACCCTTTGAGCAAGCCGCCGGAAGGAAGAGAGGATAGTCTCTGACCCCAGGCGGCAAGCATCGTTGGTGCCGACATGAGCTACAATCCGCAGCTGGCTACACCTCGTCCGATCAATGGCATCCGGGATGGCCTGATCCACATCTTGGATCAGACCTCCCGGAATACACAATGAATGGACACAGGACTTCATCCCAGACCTATTCGCCAAGTCCCTAAGGGGTTCAATAAAACGCCTAACGTTGGAGCTACCTATCACCAAAATCCCCTTCTGTGGTCGCTCAGGCCTTGCGGGCAGGGGGGCTGGCAACTCGCTGTTTTACGATTGTGGATCTGAACCAGACCCAGACAACACATCAAACCGGTTGGACAGTGGTACAGTGACGCCTCAAACAAGCGGCAAACACTCACGACACGAAACGTTTTGTTTGTTTCTTGGAATTTGTGGAAAAATTGATGGAAGTGCGGTATATTAATGGTCTATAGTTCCCCAATTTGTAAACACAATAACAAGAACTCCAAAACACTTTAAACAGGCTGTAGCTCTTTTATAGAAACCCGAAAGATGTTGAGACTAATCAAAATATCTCTTACTGTGAAGACGACTTATACCGTAATATCGTTGTCCAAACTATATTAATAAAAAAAAGTTATGACGTGTGCACACATTTGACAGGGGTAAACCACTGGAGATGTTTCTATATCTACATCTACATCTATACTCTGTAATTTACATATATTGTATATGGCAGAGGGTGCTAAGCACCAATCCTAATTCTGTTCATTCCATTCCCAAACAGAATGGGGAAAGAGAGAATACATAAAAACTTCAGTACGGCATCTTATTTTTCTAATCTTATCCCTTCTTTCATTGTGACCTAAGTAGATTGTCGGAAGAAGTATTTCATTGTAAATCAAAGAATTTGGCATATTCTCCAGTAAGTTAAAACAAAAATGACGTCGTCTGTCTGCCAAACAATCTATATGTCAATTCTGTGACACATTCGTAAGGACTATAACTAGCACTTTTTCTAACGTGTCAGTCAATCCATTGTGACACGGATCCCAAACTCCACAACAGTAATCCAGATACGGACGCAGTAGTGTTTTGTACGCTATTTCCTTTGTATATTCTCAAAATACGACACATCAATCGTAATCTCTAATTAGCTTTGCCTACGACGAAAGTTTTGTGCAAGTACTATTTCATGTTGCTTTGCACTATTAAACCCAGGGAATCAAACGTATTATATACTGGATTGTTAACTCTGCACTCGATAACAAGCGGAGTCTTTTATGTTACTTATTTGGATTGCCTTCCACTTTTTACAGTTAAGTGAAAGCTGCAATTTATGTCACCATTCCAAAATAACATTCAGATCACGCTGAATTTCTATGCAATCGTCAGATAAGTACATCTTGAACAAACAATCGCAACCTGCAATTAACGTTGTCACCGAGGCGCCTATTTTTGGTATATTACCATAATCAATTCCCATAAACTATTCTATATTTTGATATTAAATTAATAGTCAATATCCAGCAGTTACTATAAAAATACTAAAAAAAATTAAAATAGAAAGCGAAACGTCGTAGGCACAATGCAATGATTACTGAAGTGACTATCACTTATAGAACATATCTTTCACTAAAAAATTAATTTAATTTCATGTTTTACTAACCATAATACATATTTATTCTCAAAAGTATCAAAAACAGCTTCCTTAAGCAGAAATGTATGTAAATCACAACAATTTCCAATATATTTTAATGCAGCCAAATAGTGTATTCCTCGCCATTCCTAGTCACACTCCTGTCCCTGCTCTAATGTGCTCGTCGTCCAGAAACCACATAGCCACTGTAATGGTCAAAATTACTTTTGTGTTTATCTAGGATGTATTTGTTATTAGCGGGAGCTGGGAGGAAGGGTGCTGGAGGATTTTTTCTAAGTGTCGTACGGGCAGTTCGTTTGAATGTCCGTTGAGCCGATACTGTTATTCATGACTTAGCGGCAAAAGCAATACTTTGTTGGCGGGAGAAGGGTCTTTACAAGCGCGTAGGAATTTACTAAGACAAGATCAGAAAATAGTCCCCTATACCGAAGCCGCGCCGAGCCAATGAAAAACAACCAAGGCGAGAACGAAGCGGTTTGGAAACAAAGTTTCGGCCATTTTTATATTCATTGTGTTCTGTTCTGTTCTGTTAGACGTATTTCCTACTGACTGCCCGTAGTAGTGTTAAATGTTTTTTTCTGTTGCTTGCATGAATCAGACTAACGAACAACTGATGGGTTAAGTTTAGTTTCTACCTATGCTTAATAACCATACATGCATTTACTGTATCCATTATCCAACCTGTTTTGGTGAGGAGACACGAAGAGGATGAGATAAGCATCTCGAGTCTATTACCTGACGCAGCTGTGGCCGCTTCCTGTATTCTACAAGAAACGGTAAATCACATAATTCTGCTCAACGAATTATCACGAACAATGGGGAATACGGAAACCGTAACACGCCCTTAAAGATAATTTCATTGCTCTATTTAAGAATGCAAATGCAATCAGTGCTTTGATGTTGCGTGAGTAGATAGGCGGCTTAATCATATTTGATTTCATACTATTTCGAGTCGAGAATGATTTAATACTACAGTTTGAATGAAAATTTGTAATTTTGTATTAAGTGTAAATAATTCTGGATGTGATAGAGAGATGTATATAAGTGTGTATAATCATTTATTTGTTTGTTTGGCGTATTATCTTGTAATATGTAGATTAAATGCAGTTTGTTACCTAGTTTGAGATCTTTTATTTCTGGATCCCGAACAGATCAACAAATTAATAATGCAAGAAAAAAGTAAGAAAAAGTTAGATGATTATTACAACTGCCCCCCACGTGGGGTACTATAACCAGAAAATTTTAAATTTTTGTCTAACAGTGTACGCATTTAGCAAAAGTTAATGTATGTGTTTCGACAAATATTCACATAGTGATTGATCATTATAAGTTAACATATAGAATACTATTTCTCTAGATAAGCAACATGCTTCTCGATGATAAAGACGCCAAAACAGTAAATTTTGTGATTTTGTGTGTGCTCGCCACAGATATCCAATTCCGCGTGGACGAAGTCGCAGGCACTGCTCGCTCAAAATTAACTTCTGCTAACTGGAGAACACCATTTTGTTAAAAAAGGAATGATATGTTTATTTAAGGAACACATGGTTCTATACGAAAATTAACACAGCTGTTTATCATTAAACAGAAACCAAAATTTATAAGATTTTGTTTTTGAACTTCTAGGTATAATCAGTTACAAATATTAAAAAACCGATGATGATTCAAAGATGTTGATCTTTATATTTGACTTGCATACGAAATTTCGCATTGACTCACACACAACCACACCAGAAAACATCCCAATATTCTTTCTGTTACAAGTAATTAGCAAATACGTACGTTACTTATACTATGGATTATCACAACGAGACTGGGATTCACACCTGATTTACTGATTCTAGTAAAATTAGACCCTGCTGCAACAGTGGTGGAACGTTTTTTTAACTCTGATTGACGGTTAGAAAGTAAGCCGTAAAATGAAATTTTAAAGCAGAAAAGTGATGTGAAAGAACTTTATGCAGTAACTACATTACAGTACGTCAAAATGTATTTAATATCATTAACTACAAAAGAAAAATTTGTTATCAAAGCCCAGTTTTATCCGATTATTAAAAATTTATCGCGAAATGCTAACTTTCAAAGACCTTAATATTGCGTTATTGAGCAATAAAATCATTACTGTTATCGAATCAGCAGCATTACTTTGGCTACCAAACGGAATTTTTGTTTGGAATATTGGCTGACCTGCGTGACAAACAAGTATAGCCATCGGCAAACGCTGCGTGGTGTGGGAACTATAATTGCCCTGATCCCCTGAAATTTGTCCCCCACGCAGTGTAAATTTAATTTTCGTATTCAGAGTGTCGCTTTATCCGGTTTTAGCCGCGCTCATTCACTCATATTTTTGTTGCCTAATCGGCACGGGACTCTAGTAGGAAACTGGCGTAATGCGGGCGCAGTCCACTGGTTAATCCGTGAATAGCCATACAAGGATCACGAACGGGACTTGGCATTGTGCGTCTGTGCCGATTGTTCAGATCACAAAGAGCCACAAACGTGTGTTTTACACACAGGTGCACCGGAATTGACGTTTCACGTAAATGAAATTTCAAGCTCCATGACATAAATGTCTTTTATCCGCAAGCGAATTTACTGATGTCATACTAACGTATATCTCCAGCTTCGATCACGATTAAGAACGATTTTTCTTCTCTGATCTATTTTTATAATTAAAAGTACGGAAAGTGTCTTCATATAAAAAGACGGATTTTTAATTTGTTCGTTCAAAAAATTGCGACTAATCTTAATTATAACATGAAAGAAATTTCCAGTAATCATTTATGCGAATATCATGAGTTTCACACAGCAAATAACACAACAAATACGAGTATAAGTTAGACTCTAATTACAGTTCCTGGCCCTAACGGTCTTTCATTACTATATGCAAACGATATTTTGGTTCAATCTCGTATAGTAATATGATTTTTAACTACCATTATATTTTTTCTTTATGACCTACATTTGTTCCCATCTATAAAGTATTCTTCCGTGTAAAATCCCTGGTCAGATAATGAGAAAATTAAATCTTCGTTAAAAGTCGTAATTTATACATTATAAGAACAAATATCAGGATTCAATCAGATAACACTATTAATTTACGCACAATCATACATTTCTATCTAAAATACACTGTACCATTCCTGATACTAGTTTTTATTCAGACTTAATTCTGCTTTATTTAGCAATCTGACGATAATCTGATTCTTTCTTCTCTCTCCAATGCTGATTTCCGAACGGTTAAATCCGTGATTTACTTACAACGAAAATGTTGGCATTTCTAAAGCCAATATGTTTATAGTTATCTATTTTTTACGACCTACATCATACGAATAATTTCCATTACTTCAAGCAACACTCAACAAATGAAATCATAAGCCATGCGATTAATAATACGGACACGATAGATTGATTTAACCAACTATGCTTAAATGTCATTAAATAAGATTTAACACACATAAGAACGAGGTTTTTATCGGCATTACGAAGTGTTTTCACAAGTTCTTTGAGCGCTCATAGACACTGTCGCCATCTTCTGGTGAACGTTTCTGTGGGAAAAAAATATTTAAACATTTATCTTAAACAATTACATTTACATTTCTTTGTTTGTTGTTTTACCTGCGATCTAGATTTGAAGATTAGTATAAATATCTTTATGGCTTATAAATCTGCTTTGTAAGGTATCCGAAGTATCTAAAAAATAAGTGATTTATAACATGTGCTGACATCTGAAGGTAACGTCAAAATACAGTGTCTAAGGAAGGAGAAATAGTGGTTAGTTAAAGCTAAAATTCAACATGAGCAATTTCAGATATGGACTTTTGCTTACATTTTTACTACATATGTCACATCCCAAGACAAATTCAAATATAAGCAATGTGTTTGCATCACCAAGAACAATGTTCAGCCACAGTGAGACCTCA
Source organism: Vandiemenella viatica (assembly GCA_031002005.1). NCBI lineage: Eukaryota > Metazoa > Arthropoda > Insecta > Orthoptera > Morabidae > Vandiemenella > Vandiemenella viatica. Next base: position 249,723,789 of record JARYHS010013630.1, read on the forward strand.
TTTTGGTTAAAATCTATTTGAATTTCATATACTTTGGTTTGTTCCGATGAGGGGTGTCATTAACCTGTATTTATTTTTTTCAATTTAATTTCGCCGTTCTGTGGACTTCTACAACGAGAACAGTGCAAATAATAGAGACATTCCAAAATAACTCTACGGTTTGAAAACCGCTCGTTGTCAGTGAATGCATACACGGTTACCCGCAGTAGCAACGCTTCCAATCACAAAAACACAGAGAAGCCTTGGAACGTGTTGGACGCCGATTGACAACTGTACTATCGGGAGAGGGAAAATTTAATTACTGTCTAAAGCCGGAGCAGAACTAGAGTTCCATCCTTTAATTCGCAAGTTACCCGTCTACCCGCTGATCACAACAATAATTTCCAGTTAAATTATTCAGTCCCCTCCCGTGACGGGCGTTAATTATTTGAGCGGTGCTTGGAGCAGGATGAACAGTGGTCGCAGGACGAACAATAACATTTTGGAAGCCTGTCCGAACGGGTCGCCCTAACCGTGTTAGTCGCTTCGCGTAAAAACTGAGCCAGCCTCGCTGAGAAATGAATTTAGCCGCGAGGAACACGATTACTGCGTCTGCCGACGAACAACTGGGATTATCCCCTCAGACTCGGGTGACATTTCGCTTCCGGCAGGAGGGCGAGAAATCGAGGGGAAACAGTGCAAGCTCGTCGATAGATATGTCGCGCTGTTGATTTACCTGATCTTAAGAAGTTTCCAGCATGCTAAAATACTGTAAATTGAGCTGTTTTACATAAATTAAATCATAATAAGTTTCCAGCGTTAACCGAAGGGTTTTGTTTATCAGCAATGAAAACATAATCGGTATTTCTTTGTTCGTAGTACGAATTTGGCAGAATATAACAATATGTCACAGCAGCGACGATCAGTTATAACGAAACTTATTGCAGTGCAGTTACCACCCTTTGTTGTACAAGTACACTCATTGCAGTATCAGCTCACTGCATTTGGGAAACAAGAGCGAAAGAAATATTTCTTCTATTTTCCTGTAATTCAAATTCATTTTAGGACCAAAACGATGGCTGGGTAGTTGTCGGATTGTCTGTTGAGGATTTTCTTGCAGATTTTCTTCAGAAAAGATCACAAAGTTAGTGATTTTTTTTTTCTTTTTACTTATTGCTTTACGCCACGTCGACGGCTCAGGTAATTAGAGACCGGATGGGACTGCGGACAAGGAATTTGGCCATGGCCTTTTTGAATGAAGCATCCCGGCATTCACCTGGAGTGATTTAGGGAAACCACGGAAAACCCAAATCTGGATGCCCGAAGGGGGACTCGAACCCGCGTCCTTCCGAATGCGAGGCCAGAACGTTAACCGTTCACCCACCACCCTCGGTAAGTTAGTGGTGACATCTTTTCACATTAACTGTTGAATTTTTTATTAATTTATGAATATATATTATTTATGAATAGACCTGACGTATTTGTTTTAGAGAATCAGCAAATTAGAGTTTCAAAATGTATGTTTTTCTTTTTGGGGGGGGGGGGGATAAGTAGTCCTTGCAACAATATTCTTTAGTTTAAAAGTGATTCTGTTAATTTAAAACATAAATGAGAAAATATTTTATCCATACAAGCATTAACATACCTATTGTAAATATGATTGGTTCATTAAAACTGTACGAATTATAGGAATAACCATTAAGTCTAATTTTTTTTTTTTGTAATCTGACCTGCGGAATTAGTTAATTTTGTTTAACAGAACATGGCGTTGTCACAGCAAGCCCATAGTTTCGATTAATTTTGATTATTTGAGTAAATTCGGATACAGTGTATTGTTCGCCAACGTTGATTAATATTTTACTGAAATAGAGAAAACAGTTGACAAACGTCACCTTAAACTGAAACCCCTTTACTCGTAGCTGGAGTGAGACCAGCAATACAAGGAGTTGCGAAACTGTACATAACACGATCTTATGGCGAGAGAACAAACAAACGTAAGATGCCAGTACCACTCAAGATGCTAAAAGCTTTCGAAAGAAGTGCATATGATTATAGTGAATGCAGTGAGGTGAAGAAATTGAGTTATAAGATCAAATTAACTACCGTCACAAGAAAATTTTCTAACCATTTGTTTTACTATGGTTATAGTAATTTATGAATCCACCTGTGAATGGACATTTTAATTCCGTAAGGCATTCATCCAAGTATATATCAAAAGTTTCGAGAGTGAAATTCATCTCCAAAGCTTCCCAGTATTTGAAATTTTTAAGTTATGATGTTTTAAAACTGCGGAGTAAATAATAAGCATGTTACTGGATAAAAACATGGCATTTAAACGCAATTATTACTTAAAAAAAAACAGACTCTATTGTCCTGAAAAAAGTTATATATGTCATGTCGTGGTTAGTAGGTGCAGAAACCAAAACTTGTAGAAGTTATGTGTTCAGTTAGTTTTGTAAATTATTCGCTGAGTGTAGTTGACGCAACGAGTGGTAAGCAATGCTTTCGTGTAGTAGGTGCTGTAAATTGACACAGCTAATATCAAGTTTTTATCCCTCGAGAAACTGAGCGCGGCACGCTCGGCGGTTCCATTTAGAAGGCTTAACGCTAAGTGCAATTTACAACATAAATTCTCAGTACAGCTATCTGCCCAGCAGGTGACGAGAATAGAATCCAACGAGACCATTAAAACACTAAAATGTTTCATGCTAAGCAGCAATTTACATTTCAGCAAACAAATTTGTTGTTGAAGAGCGATTAAGGAGATAATTAAAACAAATCAGTTATATATAAATAACACAGAATTTGCTCTTTTCTCACTTGATGAAAGACGTATCACGCATTTGTCACCATATCAAAAAATCAGGTACAATTTACGTTCACTGCTTTCTGAAGGTAAGAAGAGGAATTGGTTAACTACAATTAAATTATACGCAGATGCAGCATAGAAGTCCCGTTATAAGTTGAAAAGAACTTATATCGGAATATTTAATTCAGTAATAATAAAGTCCAAAATAAATGATAAATCTTGAGGGAAAAAAAAATCGTCGGTACATATTGTTGCTATTGCTCCAGGAACTGCGTTTATCACAGGTTACTATATCTTCCACTGTTCAACCGTAGTAAAAATCATAAACTGAATTTCAGCTGTGTCATTTGTGATATTAATCATAGGTTACTGGGAAAATGATTTGTACTATCCCAAATGAATTAGAATAATTTGATTAGAACTTAGGAATAAACAGCACCAAACAATAATTTATACAATAATTGTTTTCTCGCCCCAGAGCACAAGAACTGAGCACAAGAAATTATATTCAGAAAAATGTGTCACAAATTAAACAGTTCCAAAATAAAATGGTATGATATAATCAGCAGCTTCATATAACACCATAATTCTGCAACATTTTCATTGAAGAGCTGATACAAAAACAATGAAGTTGGTATATTTCTCATATTTTCACTCTCTGCTCTCTTATGGCATCTCACTCTGAGGAAAGGGTATTTAAATCACAAAAATGTGCTTTAAGAATTATTTGCGTTGGAAGCCAACGGGTATCGTGTAGGAATCTGTTAAGAACTTAGACATAATTACTACTATTACTATTACTCCGCGATTCACTAAAAGTGTGTGGCGGAGGGTGCATTGCACCTATCCGGGAAGGTAATGGTTTGGAAGGGATATACGGGATATGGCAGGAGGCGCCCATGGGCTATTGTGAGGAACCATCCCAGCATTCGCATGGAGCGATCCGGGGAAACCACGGAAAACCCAGATCAGGATGGCCGGAGTATTTTATCGAAAGCTACTCCTGTCGGATTTTATGTTTAGTCGCCCGGTAAATCCTTTCTATTCCACTCCTTAATCGCTCGTGGAAAAAATGAGTACAGAAATGAATCGGTTCGGGCCCTGATTTCTCTTATTTTTTTTTTCGCGGTCATTCCGGGATATGAATGTTGCTGGTAGCAATATTTATTTACTGTCATTCCGAAATATGTCAGTCGAGAATTTTTCAATTAGCTTCTGTCGAGAGCAACGCCTTCTGTGCTCCAGATCTTCCCAACCTAACTCCTTCAACATTGCACTTACGCTTTCCCTCCAACTATATATACCTGTCACGAATCGGGCGGCTCTTCTTTGGACCATCTCTAATGCCTCCATTAATTCCTTTTGATGGGGACCCCATACACAGCAACAATATTCTAAGTGAGGCCGCACTAGTGACTTGTATGCAATCGATTTAACGTCCGGAGTGCATTGTTTTACATTACGACCTAGAAATCGAAGCATACGATTTGCTTTCCCAATTACTTTCTGGATATGCTCATTGCATGACAAATTATTACGAACTGTTTCACCTAGGTATTTAGCGGAATCTACCGTTCTAAGGACAGTGCCATTAATAGTATATTCAAAGCTAAATGGTGTCCACCTTTTTACTTACATGCATGACTTGGCACTTTTTAGCGTTTAACTCCAACTGCCAATCTTTACACCACGCAATTATTTTCATAATATCGTCTTGTAACAAAGCTCAGTCGTCCTGGGTTGTGATTTCAGGATAAATAATAGCATCATCGGCAAATAATCTTTTCATCCCCCTTATTATGTCGCACAAATCATTAATGCATATGAGAAACAACAGAGGCCCTATCACGCTTCCCTGAGGAACCCCGGACCTCACTTCAGTAAGGTGTATTATAGTATATAGGAAAATATTGAATGTAGTATGATTATTCATTGTCTTAAAACAAGAAATAAAATATCAACGTAAACCTAATTACTGAAAGAGTTCTTATTTTAAAAATCATTTTACTCTGTGAAAGTATTTACTTCTTGTAATATAGTAAGTAAGGATAACTGAAGAAAATATTATACCTTTGGTGTATTGAGGTGGGAGGTGAAAATTATTAAAATGACGTATGATTTCTCTTTGTGTTGAAACTGGTTACAAATGAATCAATTACATTAACTGAAAATTACATTCATATATAATTTAAATACCATGGGATAATACGTTTTTGCAGATTACAATAGAGAATGTTTATACTAATGAGTTTTTGAGTAACTGGTCGGTTATCAGTTGTTGCTAATATTATTGATTTGTTAATAATTCTATGTACTCTTCCACATTCCCGACACTGTTTCCATGTCGAATCAAAAGTGGATATATCAATTCTAAATTTTACAATGTAAGGTACCTAATAGATGTAACATTTAAGATATACATTTTCGGATAACTTAACGAAAAGTAAGGTTCTCATTGTTTTTTGACGCAATCAGTAAATACTTATTCTTTCGTTCTTTCGTTCATTTGTATACTTTTCATTCATAATAGCATTCTCTCAATAAATGCATAAGTGGCAGCTACAGATAAAATAAAATAAATGATTTCAAACACATTGGGAAAACATTCACTTATATTGAATTTCTACTGCGATTTTTGAGAAATTTATATTTATTCACTCCATTCAATTCATTCTGCATGATTTTTTCTGCATGCATAGTAATTTGTAGTTTTGCAGATTGAACGCTTCAATAGAATCGGCACGCACACAAGCATCACAAAGTCATGTTTTAACATTACGTGTCCGATTCCAGCTGAATAAATACAGAATTTTATTCCTTAAATTTTTAATTTTGTTTAAAGTACCCATTTTTTTTTTATGGGACCGTGGTTATTACATGTATAATCATCACTGTCTTCCATTTACTTTTTAACTTCAGTTATGTGCACAAATAAATTCAGTGGACAGTGTTTAAAAAACAAGTAACTATTTAAACAATTCATACAATCTAGGGCTTATCGCCATAGCTTTACCATACATTCCTACGCATTACCGCTACTATCTTGCCCGCCTAACTGCTCAGTTGCATACTGAGAATATTGATCGCTACATAGCGCAGTCTTGCCAGCTAAACGGAACATTACATTTCCGGGCTAACGCGGCGTTCTCGACGATCAGTTTTTTTTTTTTTTATTTTTAATTTGGCCATGTCAGCCATACAGCCAGCTCAACGTGTGTGTTTCTCTTATAATGTATACATTTCATTTCAGTATGAATATTGCCCATCTTCTGTAAGGACGATACAAGACGAACACGACATTTAATTAAAACCACCCATGCCCTCGGCCGGACTCGAACCGGCGACCCCTGTATCGCGAAGCAAGCACGCTACCCCTACGCTGCCGGGGTCGGCTAGACGATCAGTTCTCAGCAAGCAAACACACCCTCATTTTTAATACAGGGAGCTTCAAAAGCCAAAATAAAATTTAAATATGAATAAATTAAAATAATACTATTTAGCGTTAATAGGTACCGTCGGATTGGTTGATAGTATAACATATCACACCATCCATATGTGTTTCTCACTGAACTGCGAAATTGACACGGAGCTGTGTATGGGTTGTTTTGCAGCGGACGTTTTCGAGCTGACGGTCCTAATATCAGCGACACGACAAGACAAGGGGGATTGGGGGGGGGGGAGTGAACGGCCCCACAAGTCATCGCGGGCTCGGTGCGTGACCAGACTGCTGCGCTGCACACACACAACGCCACTGTGCGGCGCGGGGGTGTGAACACAGCGACACCTCGAGGTCCAACAAACATGCGGGAAGATAACACAAACACTCAATCGTTCTTACTTAAATCTACCCTTCATATACAAGATGATAATAAAAGTAACGTTTAAAAAGTAATTTCGAGTAAAACTTTATATTTTTCGGCTACTCTGTTATCACGAATAATGTTGTGATACAGAAGTTCTTTAACAGTGCCGATGAGCTTCTTGATCTCTATTATAATTTATAAATTTTAAATTAGACTTCCCGCTTTTTCCCTCACACGTAAGATCTACCTACGCCATTCACGCTTTTGTTTTAAAATTATACATGTTTCTTCTACCCAGTGCAGTTATTGGGGGGGGGGGGGAATCAAGGCGCTTCCATCGGGTGGCAAAATCATGTTTAAAAGGTGGAGGAGGTGGAGGCTTGTTTTACATTTTTTTTAAAATCCACTACAGCCCCGGGGGGCAGCGATATTCCAGGTGGCAACACTAGATCCGCCACTGCTTGTACGTTTAAGATTTCAATAAAACACAACTGTTTGTTGACAGTATTATACTTGTAAATCCATCGTAAGTAAATAGAAGATGGCCATGTAATTTCTAAATTTTTTGTCTATAGTAAGTAATTTAGTAACCGTAATGTATATACGATTCACGCCTGATAAAGATCTGGTGGCTCGGTGGTTAAGGCGTGTGACTGGAGATCGAAAGGTTCCCGGTTCGAATCCCAGTCTCGGAGAAGATTTTCATGGGTCCTTAAAATAACCTTCACCTCTGTTACAGCTTGCTGTGTAATGTGAAGTAAACAAGAACGCTTACATGGTTCAGATACCACGATAAACTGTAGTTCACCTATACCCGGTAGGATTACCGGGTTAGGCTTGGTGGCTAAGATAGGGGCGGATTGAGCAACCGATACAACTCTGTGTCCAGGACATTACGACCACACGAAACTACTTTGCTCCTAATTTGAATTATGTTAATTTTTTTCCACTAAAATAAAACGGTTCTACAATTGTAATAACCTAATCTGTGACAGGGCTAGCACATCTCAACACAGGACAACAGCACTTGAAGACCGCAAATTGTGCGGATGGTTGTTGCTGATACGGGTGACTGCAACCCAGATCTGAACATAAAAGAATGGAGACTTTTCCGGCGTATAACAGCAATGAAATCTTCACGGGTGTACCGCTGGATTGTGTTGTGAAAACGTGATATTTCAACGATACTGTATCTGTCGGTCAGCCGACCAGTACAGATGGGTTCCCACCTGAAGAAGACGGCAGAGGTAGTCGTCGAAATATCATGTTTTCACAACACAATCCAGCAGTACGCCCGTGAAGACTTCATTGCAGATGTGAGCAGCGAAACAGAGAAAGTCACCGCACAGACAATTAATTGTACGTAATCCGATTGCTTGAAGCTGAGTTACACTCTCAGACTACTAAGCAACGTGTAATAAGTCGTGTTCCCAAAGCGAGGCTGTGTACACCTATCGAGGGAGGGCTATTTTTCGGCGTGCGGAAGCCGCGAGCCGGTTCGTCAAGCCACCCGCTGCGCTGTTGACAATAACAGCAGGGACAGCCAACCTACAGACAATAGTGACCCGCCACTCGGATATTCTTGTATCCTGTTACATGGAATGCTGCTCGGAGGGGGAGTGGAGACCGGACACTTCTGGACTGTATGTCGAGGTGTGAAGAGGGACTGCGAGACCACCGCCATCCTCTGTGGGCCTGAGGTTCATTTCCCGTCGCCGGCAGTGAGCAGTGCGCGGACACGGTAATGTGCCTATAAAAGTGAGACTCATTGCAACATATCAAGAGCCCGGAAAATACCCCTGAGAAGCTACCCTGATTTGCTAGATACTTGTTTGAAATATTCAACTGAGCTAACCATCCGTAAAACTTCACATGTCAGATTTGTGTCTTTAGTTTGGTCAATAAAGTCATGTCTTTTGTGAACCCATTTTCTTTATGGTCTTGTAACCCCTGAGACGTGTCATGTGCGAGGCTTAATATTAACATGTTGATTAAGAAAAGTTTCAATTGCTGACGCCATATAGGGTGTCTAATAAGTCTAAAAGGTAGAGCCACCCCCACCTAATGAGGTATTACATTTGGCGCGCCAACCTGCGGCCCGATTGTTTTGATATGTTGCAAACAAGTCGTAATAGTGAGTAGAACTCTCCGTGTTTTCAGCATTTTCCGGTGTGGCTGTAACAGCAGCAATCCAGCATGTACTATAATTATTTATGTCATGTGTAATGTTTGTATATTGTAACAGCTAGGATTTGTAAGGGCGATAAGGACGCAGTTACAGGCTGTACATGTGTCATACATTGAAGAACTGTTTGTTGATGTATATTGAAATATGTCATATTCATTGTGTTGTCCGAGTGTGGAAGTCGATTGATGAAGTATTGCAAGTACTTGTGTGATACACTGCAGAGCTGGTTATCGGTTGTTTTCACACTCTTTATCCATGTATTTTTGTTTTTATGGTAATGGTATTTTGTTGTGAAATTTGACTGTAAGAGCAGAGGTGTTGGAATATTAGAGAGATAGAATGTATGTCCATGTTACACTGATGTGACCTATGTTGATTTTCATTCCAATAGTTGACATTATTTGGAAAAATGTCATGTTCATTGAGTTATACTGCTGTAGAATTGGAGTTAAGGATGTCTGGTGGTCAGAAAAAAAAATGTGATAGCTGATATATGTGGGTTTTAAGATATTTGTTGAGGTTCGCATTTGTTTCGGTTCTTAGACAATTGGATGTTGATAGTGCTTTCCATTCCGCGTTCAGCGGCGGTCAGACGCGGACGTGCTGTCAGCAACTTCCGTTAACGCCGCAGCTATTATAACAGTGTTAGTGTGAAGTTTGTGTGTGAGCTATTGAAAACCCATCAACGCAGCCGCATTTAGGCGATTCTGCAGTAAAAGGTAAGAGATGGCTTCCACCGCCATAACAAGAAAAAACACAGTGAAATTCACATTCGATCGAGCATACGTAAGACCATCGGCCTATGAAATACATGAGTGGTTGTTTGATAAAGTAAAGCTAATTGACGAAGAAATACTGGGAATACAACTAGACTCGTTCCAGAACTGCGTTTTTGTTAAAATGATAAGCGAGGAACATTGTGTTAGTGTAATTGAATCAAATACCGGGAACCTAAAATTCCATCATGCCGATGGAAACGTAAGCAATGTTCAAGTAACGAACGCAGGAATGGGAAAAAGACAGATAAGAGTGTTAAATCTGCCCTTTGAAATATCTAATGAAGCCATTCTACAAGCAATAAAACCGTTCGGCAACGTGGAAGAGATCGTAGAAGACAAATGGGGAGGCAATATCAGGTTTAAGAAAGCAAATGGAGTGCGGCTAGTAAAAATGGAGATAACGAAACACATACCATCATACATCAATGTATGCGGTTTCAGAGCACTGGTTGTATACGACGGCCAGCCCAGAACTTGCGCTCTATGCAATTCAATACAACATATCAGAGCAAACTGCCCCCGCATACAACCTACAGTACTACCGCTAACCTACCTCAGACGAACAGGAACACCGAAACAAGATGAACAAGATGAAGAAATGCCACTGGAAGATCAGCAGCAGTTTCCACCACTGACGATAACGGACAGTGGGAACACGGAGACGAAAACAAGAAGAGAAACGAGGGAACAACAAAATGACGACATAAGGAACACTGAAGAAACAAGGTGCGACGAGGTATCCAAAACCATGAACACAAAAGCGAAAAACTTACCAAGAAAACAAGAAGGAGACCTGATAGAAAAGACAATAACAAACATGGAAGAGACAAAACAGAAGAGAAATGTTGAATCGTTGAAAAATACGGCAGAAACCGACGATAACAGGGAGTCGGCCGACGAGAAGGACGATACGACGACAGCAGAAGAAACCGAGTGGACGAAACCAGCGAAGCCCAAACCCAGTAAGAAACGTCGTGCAAGAAAACAACCAGAGACGAAAAGTAAACAAACTAGGGAAACATCCACTGAAAGAGAAAATACAGACGATGCTAAAAGCACTGGTAAAAAGCTCAAAAAGCAACAAATCGGGAAGAGCCGGCCAACATTTAATGCAGAGTCAAATCCAAACTCAGTCAGACACCGAGAAACAGGTACGGAGACAGAAGGTATGTCCTTTAGTTGGGCAGACAACGATCATAACGAAGACATAGAGGATGTCAGGCAGACTTCCTGAACATAAATCGCAGCGACGAACTCACAAGGAAACAAACACCTGGAGACCGTAAACAGGAAACTTAACGGTATAGAACAGACTTGACGTATGGAACAGCTGCTGTCGGACACTAATGGATTGGCGGACAACCAAGGCCAAGCACCATCACAATGAATCAAGTCTTGACACTAACAACGATTAACATCAATCGCATAACAGCTAAAACAAAGTTTTATGCCTGTTCTTGATGTTGAGTTTTTCATGCCTGGCGGTCCAACCAGCGTTGTAATTGGTATATGTGTCTTATGCTAATGGATGGTTTGTTGATGTTTCATTGTTTGACGATGTTTGTTAGAGAGTGTATGGTGCTCGTGTTGTCCTGTTGTGGAAGTAAAATTAATGTCAGACAGATCAGCGTTGCAAGTCTCATGTGTTCTCAATTGATGGGAGATAAAACATAAGTTAACATGGAAATCAAAGACGGCACTTCAAATTGCGAAGAAGCGATGCCCGTTTCGCACATCTTGGGCGTAACGAGAAAAGGGGATGAAAGTACCAAGTCTTTTTCTGGAGAAATGGTTGCCCAACAGCCGGAGCCAGCCAAAAATCCACCGAGCGAAGCCGACAAATTTGACCGTTTGTTCGCGATGATGTCGGAGATAAAGAGCGGACAAGACCGGCTAAAGTCCGAAGTCACAGAAGAAATTGCAGTACTCATAAAAGAGGAGGTTGGTGACATAAGGAATACCGTGTCTGAAGGACTCAGGGGAGTCAAGAAAATATTGAAAACGATGCAGGAAGAACAAATCAGAATGTCCAGCGCCGTGAATCGCGTTAACGAGCAGTCAACACAGATGCAAAGAGAGATGTTGGAATGGAAGCAACGGACGGAAGTGCGAACAAACCAATTGGAACTGCGAGTCGCTGATGTACAAGCAAGCACTGAAACAAGGATGAATCATATCGGAGGGCAGATCAGTGAGGTTCGCCAGAGTATCGCCGAGTGTAAAGAAGAATGCAAAAGTGTCGGTGAGACGCAGAAGAGTTTTTCCAGACAAGTTGTAAATGAACTGCATATCCTAGGGGATCAGAAAGAGAATATCTTGCAAGTATGTGCACTAAGATATGTCAAGGCGCCGAAGGTGACGCTTGTAGGAAGTGAACGTATGGACTTGCAGTACATTCACTTCATTCAAACAGCAAAGACATGTTCAGTGATTGGGATTTCTATACTAGACCTGTCAGATGGCCGAAAATCTAAGTGTGTCTTGTATGGACAGATATTTCACGGTAGGGGTCTGCCCGGTGTTCCACTGAATGAAAAGATTTCGGCACAGGTGCCGAAGATGAATGGTTTTCACGGAATGCGTTCCATGACGACGCATGTTCAAAAAGCAGCATGCCGCAACATAAGCGTGAAGTATTTTCATTTCAAGGTTGGAAAAATAAGAGCTCAATGCCGTGATTTCGCCCTTCTGAGGATGAGAGGGAACGATGGTGTGAAAATCGTTTCCAGGCGATTAAAGTCAACTCATAACCAGCAGACTTATTATGCTTTCTCGATGGAATTGACACTGATGTGAGTTTAAAGATACCTTGTTGTTTGTATTGGTTGTAAATATGACCCTTAATTAAGACTTAAGCACGTAGTATAGTGGATTTAAGTACAATAGTCTATTCTGTAAACGGTAGTTTTTGTAAGAAAATCGTGTACACACATTCAAGATGAAATGCGTGAGTTCTGATGAAGAAGTAATGAGAGTTCACGTAAGTTTTGCTGACCTGACTGACTTCGCTACCGCTGTTAAATACTGAAAAAAAAGATCGGAATATAAATGTTGGGATAAAGAAGAAGTAATGTCTTGATAGGCTACCAAGACGCTACATCCTGTGAAATAACCTCGCTTATAAATAATGCGCTTCAAGTGGCGTGTGAATGAAAATCAAAAGTGTTCATCTGCATGAAAGAGAATAATCTAGCGGCCAAATTCAGTATTAAATATGACGAAAAGGTTGTGAACGAAATGTTGCTCGCGGGAGTAACCAATACACATAAGATGGTCTTTTCAATGAAAAGAGAACTTCCTTTTTGTTTACGTAGTGTGTCGGAGAGAGGTACGGCGTCAGAAAGGTGCAGATGTGTTATGTGCAGATAGGCTGAAGTGGGAACTGAGTGTCTACAGCTGTCTTCTAATGTGGCAAATAAGTCCACCTCATTAAGCTGGGCAGCTCAATCCCTGGAATAGCCAAAAAGCGGCAGAAGTGGATTGTTTCTTTAATTAAATAAAGAACAGCCTCTCGCAGAACAGTGACCGGTAAACTAAGAAAAGGAAGCAATCAATTGTTAAAATTCATAATTATCTTATGTTCCTGAAGTTCTGGTAATTACGCCCGCGAAGATGTAAAGAAAAATATGAAAGGCCGCATAGATGAGTAAAATGTCCCACTACACGCACTTATATTGTTTCTCCAGTATGTTCGGTTCAAAAAGGACTGGTGATATACTGAGGTAGCGTAATGTTAAAACAAGCAAAATTATAGCAGTGACAAGGGTTACTGAGGATTTGGAATGCCAAGAAGAAACAGGAGAAAGTGGCTTGTTGCGAATCTGTGAATATCAGCTGGGGGGGTCAGCAGTGTTTGTATGAACTTCTCGGAATAGGGGAACCAGCAGGTAGACTAATCCCCTAGTCTCTTGAGTGGAACTGGAGCCCGGCAGGTGAGTGTCCTTGACTTTGTTCTGGGTGAATGAACGGGGTGAGATGACCGTTGTTTGCGAAGAAGCAACTTACCATCGCGTAGTGACGCTTCTCTGCAGTTTTGTTTTGAATAGTGTTCCATTCTCATTTGATGAGGCGTGTAAGCAAATGCTGTTAGATTCGAGGTATGTGTACAAATGTTGTGATTGGTGCATCATCTGTCTTGAGATTAATTGTTTTCATAGCATGAGTTTTGTTATTTTACGCTTTAATATATATTAGAGGACATTGGTTAATGTTATTCCCCTCTAATCTGATGTAATTATATTGTAAGAAACTGGATCATTAAGTTTAGATTTTATGTGATTATTGAGTGGCACTGATTGATATTGCCACGTGTTTTTATCTGTAATTGTATTATGTGTGAAGGTGTATGTGAATTATGGAGGTTTTTCTTTTATCCTGTATTGGGAGATTTATATTTTGGAAATTTTAAGATCATAACGATTCCTCAGAGCACCATGTTCTCAATTGATATTTTGGAATAGTATAACATGCATATATTATAGGTTAAGAACAATAGGTACTGAAAGACTTCAGCTGTGTAGAGGAAGAGTTGTGGAGGGACAACCTCACATAAAAATGTCCATAGTTTCTTATTTTTGATGGACCTGTAACGCTTAAAGACATTCCATTGTTAATCCATAGTGAGTGCTTATGACACTATCATAAGTACTGTGAACCATTGTTTTTTATTTTAGTGTTGTATATTTTTATCTTGTGTGTATAATGTATAATGATATATTAAGGCTGGACCCTGCTGTTATGTGGATGGTACACTTTGGATGGCTGATGCATTGGGGAGTTTTGCACACGAAGCGAGATTGTATTGTAAACATTCACAGTTTGGCGCCTTTAACGTGTCCTCACATGACATTTCCGCAGGGGAATTTTGATTGAAAATGGGTGAAGGTTGTAAATATCTTATTAAATTGTAAGTTTTCAGGGTTTTATGGCTTTGTAAATCAAGGGTATTGGTATCAAGAGGGCAGGAACTGAACTGTGAACAAAGTTGCAGAGAAGACTTTATAAGCAAATTTAAATTCCATGGAATTTAAATTTTGGTGGGTTGTTCGGCAAGCTGTAATAAGTCGTGTTCCCAAAGCGAGGCTGTGTACACCTATCGAGGGAGGGCTATTTTTCGGCGTGCGGAAGCCGCGAGCCGGTTCGTCAAGCCACCCGCTGCGCTGTTGACAATAACAGCAGGGACAGCCAACCTACAGACAATAGTGACCCGCCACTCGGATATTCTTGTATCCTGTTACATGGAATGCTGCTCGGAGGGGGAGTGGAGACCGGACACTTCTGGACTGTATGTCGAGGTGTGAAGAGGGACTGCGAGACCACCGCCATCCTCTGTGGGCCTGAGGTTCATTTCCCGTCGCCGGCAGTGAGCAGTGCGCGGACACGGTATGTGCCTATAAAAGTGAGACTCATTGCAACATATCAAGAGCCCGGAAAATACCCCTGAGAAGCTACCCTGATTTGCTAGATACTTGTTTGAAATATTCAACTGAGCTAACCATCCGTAAAACTTCACATGTCAGATTTGTGTCTTTAGTTTGGTCAATAAAGTCATGTCTTTTGTGAACCCATTTTCTTTATGGTCTTGTAACCCCTGAGACGTGTCATGTGCGAGGCTTAATATTAACATGTTGATTAAGAAAAGTTTCAATTGCTGACGCCATATAGGGTGTGTAATAAGTCTAAAAGGTAGAGCCACCCCCACCTAATGAGGTTATTACAAACGTGTTCTATTACCCTAAGTTCACTGTCAGCATCGTCTAACATGGTGTGCTGCAAAACGCAACTGGACACGCGAATGGCATACAATTGTGTTTATTGACGAGTCTTGATTCTGTGTGCGGCAAAGTGATAACCGGTAAGCAAGCGCAGTGAAAGAACTTTCCACCCTGCTGTGTCTTCAGAACATGCTACAGACCCACCCTTGTGTCATGGTTTGGAGGGAAAGCGGTTACGACAACAGGACTGAGTTAGTTGTTGAAGGCACAACGACAGCCCACAAGTACGTGGTCAGGATGGTACACTCTGTTGTGATACCCTTTATTTATGCAGTCCAAAGCGTGACTTTCAACAGAATAATGACCTCATCATACAGCGGCCTTCACAATATAGGCCTTGAAAAGGTTTATGAGCATCTAATGGAGTGCATGGTCTCCAGATTTATTCCCTGTAGCGCTTGTTTGGGATGCCATGAGTAAACACAATAGGTCACTTGGTCACCCAGCACACACTGTGCAACAACTAACTGCATAAGTCATGCAAGCATGGAAAGACATAGCCCAAGAAGACATCCAAACACTTATTGACTCAATTGCGAAAAGGTACTCATGGTGGGCACACTTCATACTGACACATGTATCAGATGCGATCCGTTTCAATTGTCGTTACTGTTGAATATCAACTTGGATATATCTACAAATTTTCCTGAAATTCCATCATTTCTGTCTGTGTGTAACACTTTCCATTTCCGCCAGTGTATATAAGTTACCGTGAAAGACCGAAATTAGAGAATATCGACATTCACTAGTGAATATTAATATTCACATAGTAGCTTGATGCATGTCCGATATACGTATGTGAAAAATCTAATATTTGGGTACGTTCTTATAAATTCGGATCATCACCGGTGTATATCGACAAGCACAGATATGCTTCGGTGTAGGTCGAAATCATTTGCCCTGCCGCGATTGTGGTCACGTGGCATCTATTTGTTATACACTGAGAAATGTTGCTTATCAGTCTTCTGCAAAGTATTCTGGTACGATACAAGAACTTTTTTTTTTTTTTTTTAAATAACTTTTTAATCAATGCCCTAATTTATATTCATTTGACGCTAAACAGCGATTATAAATCTGGTTCAGGGAGCATCTCAACGTAACAACTAAGTATACTGATTTTGTGTTGAAATGCATCCTGAACCACACTGTGAACAAACCAGAGAAAATATTTTTATTTAACCCTCACTATCATTACATGGTGAATGTCGACATTTTCCGGTGTAAGTCAACAAATATTTCGGATATCCACCGAGCGAGTGTTTGAATCCTGACACTCATCAACGAAAATCGACATTCTCAAATTTTGGTCTTTCACGTTAGCATACATCTCAAACGAACAAAATTAATAGTTTGATACCAATTTTTGTATTTAGTTAAAATTAGAAACTTAATGTAGAGATATTTTATCAGTTTCATATTCTGAATTACATAAACTGTAATTATTGTTTCATTCAATTTAAAGTTCATTGTAATTCTCTTGGTTTTACAAAGTTTTTGGTGATTCCATTTGGAATATTTACAAACAAATCCCTTGGTGTTCCTGCAAGGGAAAATGCGACGTATAATTGTCTATGAGATAACATGGATTGACCTTGTGATTTGTTTATCGTTATTACAAAAACAAGTTTAATTGTAAATTGCAACCAATCGAATAGGAATCTGTTGGTATTATTGATATACGTGATATCAGCATATCCATTCCTTTGAATTTTGCATTTAAAATTGTTGCTTCGATTACATTATTTAATAACCTTTTAACTTTCAATTTGGTTCGATTGCAAAGACGAGGAAGTCAATGTATCTAAGAAGAATAATTGGAATACCAGCATTCAGTGTGGCAATCAAAATAAATCAGGTGAATTTAAGAATTCAATTTAATAATTTATTGCTTCATTTTTATCTAAAACAGTTTCATTGACGTGTTGGTAGATATTTCTCCTGGTAATGTAAGTTTAATGCTGATATTAATAAGATTTACATCCACTTGTATTACGGCTGATATTATATGGTTACTAACCACTGATGATTTTTGTATTTTTTTTTATGTCTGGAAACACTCATTGAAACAATTGTTCTTTTGAGTGAGTAACTGAGCGTGGCGGTGTAACAGTTAGCGTTCTCGCCTCGCATTCGGGAGGACGGCGGTTCGAATCCCCTTCCGGGCATCAAGATTTTGGTTTTCCATGGTTTCCCAAATCACTCCAGGCAAATGCCGGGGATGCTTCCTTCAAAAGGCCATGGCCGAATTCCTTCCCATTCCTTGCCCCCATCCTTGCCCCCCATCCTTTCCCGTCTCTAAAGACCTCGCTGTTGAGAGACGTAAAGAAGTTTAAAAAAAAAATTTAAAATGAGTGAGTAATCCCGCAAAATTCATTTCTTGATTTAATGCAACTTGTTTTTGATACAATTTAAGAGTTGTAGTGAAACTACATAAGATCAAGTTTTATCAGGTGATTGAATAGATTAATTCGCATACGTAATCGACTGTTGCTTGTATCGATCACTGTATAACAGAGACTGTTACTCGATTCATTTCGTGATTCGTGTTATAATGATATGATTCAGTAGTACGTAACTGTGACAGTATTCTATTTTGTTTATTACTTTCTTTCTACTGGTAAGATCAAGGATATTATTAGCTTTAAACCTTTACAAACATTGTCTTATATATACGTAGAAGATTGACAGTCAATGTATGGAGATGCTGTAGACAATGAAAAGTAATTACATTAAATACCAGTTGAGTATCCCGATGCCATGAACCCTAGACGGAGGAATGCAATTTAGTGACAATTCAATGTGTAAGCGAAATTTTACACAGAATATAAGTTAATCATAGCCATAGGCAATTTAAGTCTAAGAATAACCTAATATTTAAACGTCTCAAAGATATATTAGATGGATTATATCATGGCTCAAAAAGACTGTAAATAATTACACCAGGGAGAAATAGGATGGATTACAAAGGATTTTTAATAAAAGTATCATCTCAACATTCTAGAATAAAGCTGACAAATAAGAAAATTTCCCCACAGCTAGATTGACATCACAAGCTAAAAAATTACAGGTATGATAGTGAACAAAATAACAGAAAGAAAGTTGAAGAGATATTAGACGAAACTTGTTACAAAAGAAACAATTCCTGTATTAAGATTATCATCAGTTACTATTTTTGTGAGGCAATTTTTTAGTCTGTCCCCGCTTAAATTGAAGCATTAAGAAGAAGCAATCGAGGATGTATAAGGGAAAGAAGAGGATTCAACTACAAACATCCAATAAGAGGCTTCTAGTTCAACCATAGACAGGACCAACAGTAGCTGTACCTCCTAGTCACAGGAAATCAAAAATTGGTAAGACCATCATAATAAAATACAGTGGTTCTCAACCAGAGTTTAAGCTAAAGGAAAATTGTTGCTCTAAACACTGTATGTCACTTTCTTCTCTACTGGGCTAAATCGGAGAATGGTAATTGTTATCTAAAGTTGTTATTAAGCGCCCACATATACAGCTATAATCGGCGAGACACAAGATTGTGGATACTTTTCACAAA
Organism: Vandiemenella viatica; assembly: GCA_031002005.1. NCBI lineage: Eukaryota > Metazoa > Arthropoda > Insecta > Orthoptera > Morabidae > Vandiemenella > Vandiemenella viatica. The sequence continues at coordinate 249,742,671 of JARYHS010013630.1, forward strand.
GCCAACCTATCATCTGTCTCTTCCAATCAGTAATAAGACGAAGAAAGAATATATTTAAGTATTAATGCAGCACTCTAATTCAAATTCAACCTGTTACTGCGTCATTTGTCTGTCCAGAACAACCTCTGCAACATTGCTACTTCCGTAAGGACTACATCAAGCGTTCACAAAACGAGAAGCTTTTCTATACATTTTTCCTGTACTATTATGCAATTTCTATCAAATTTAAATCAAGGATTTACTTTATCTACTATCGCACTTACGTGCTGGGACAACATTATTTTGCTTCATACTTCAAGCTAATCAATACCATCAAGCATTGAACAGCTTAGCTTTTACTTACACAAGATTAATTCTTTTAACTCGTTAATCCAATCATCGTATACTTTTTGTACATTTATTCTAAGATGCTACGATTCACAAAACGCAGAAATAACGGCCAGTTAGCTTATAATTTCGATGTCGTCAAGTAAAATTAAATATCTCCATCTCAATTTTTCCAATAACAACTTGTAGTAATCAACGAAGAAACTTAGAAATAAAAACTGAAAAGAAGCTCAGTTTATGATGTTAATGAAGATTGTTTTTCATAATCTTTCAGTCTGTAGCATGAAAATATTTCAAAAATTAATTTGTGTTGCCTTTATTTATAAAATAGAGGAAACTTATATCATAAACATTAACTTAAAACGTAAATGCTTCATTAGACATAAGAACAAAAATAAATTGAATAACTATAGATAATATATCGCTCAAAATACGCACTGTTTTAAAATTGATTTAGGAAGATGGTGTAAAACTTTATCTGTTTCGGTCACAAATTTAGATTCTTTCACCATTATGTGGTATTAAATTTTACGTAAAATCGATGAACATTACTTTCGGTAAACAAATTTCACTTTCTTAAAATAGTGTATTTATTTTTTATCATTACAACATACAAAAACTTTTTCTTACAACTGGCGTGGTTGAATCAATAGAGATATCAAAAAAATTATAGTCGGAAAAGGCATAATAACATTATTTATCTTTATCACCCGATACAAACTTTGTCTTAAATGGAAGATATCAGGTTAGAAACCGCTCATGAGAGGCAGCGTCGTGATTGGCCGCCACCCGAGCCGAGAGCGAGGCAGGGTGGGGCTGGTTCCGCTAACTCAATTGGCCGCGACACGGAACGCGATTAGTGTTCCTGCTAGGGCGGCAACCAGCATTGCCCCGCGGTACACGGCTGACCCGCTAGCCAGTGATGCTGGCCCAAATGTAGTCACGGGGCGGATAAAACGTGGCACACTAGCTATAAGGCGAGTGTAAGGTAAATGAACTGACCAGAACCGATGGGGCTGTTCTTTTGACCTTAATGTTAAGGTTAAGAACCCTGTTCAAACTATGCGCGCATTACAACGAACGTGTCATCATAGAGTGAGCGGCCTAGTAGCTCAGTGGTTAATGCACTTGCGTTCAACACGTTCACAACTCCAGTCCCTTGTTCGAATCCAGACAGGCGCAGGAATTTTGAGAGTTTTATTTGACCATATGAGAAATGCCAGACGCTCCGTGGTTCGTATTCCACGTCAAACTGTAGTTCTCAGAGGAAAGGATATGGCCGTCGTACCATTGAAACAGTGGCTTCGGGTTGTGGACTAAGTTAAGTTTTCTTTTATCATCATAGAATTGCAATGGAATATTTCAATATCTGTAAGATAAACTTGAATAAATTTGCAATGTAGTCTTCACGGGTGTACCGCCGGATAGTGTTGTGGAAACACAATATTTCGACGGCTGGCTCTGCCGTCTTCTTCAGGTGATGAGACATGTGTAATGGTCGGCTGACCCACAGCTACTGAGATGGTTCGGGTGCCGCTCTTCCTTATATACAAGTCCGCGTGGCCTCGGCGATGGCTTACTATGAGCCAGGCCCGCAACCAACTGGCGGTTGGCTGCCCGTGGGCGGGGCTAAGGTTCTTGTTCCAGCCCGAGCTAATATGAAGCCCTCTACGACGGCAGCTGGACGGAAGTACAACGTTCTCTGCGGATATTTGCCAAGGCAGGTTTCCATGCCTCACTGAGACATAGACCACTGTCTCTGTTAAATGTGTCGGCCAGTCGAATTTCGATGGCTTCTTTGATGACCGATTCCCAAAAATGTGATGTTCTAGCCAATATCCTAACGTTATTGAACTCTACTTTGTGGCCATGGTCGTACACGTGCTCGGCGATCGCTGATTTGCTATACTGTCCCAAGCGGAGTAAGCCATCGCCGAGGCCACGCGGACTTGTATATAAGGAAGAGCGGCACCCGAACCATCTCAGTAGCTGTGGGTCAGCCGACCATTACACATGTCTCATCACCTGAAGAAGACGGCAGAGCCAGCCGTCGAAATATTGTGTTTCCACAACACTATCCGGCGGTACACCCGTGAAGACTACATTGCAGTCATACGCCGGGAAAGTCTTCGTTCTTTGAATAAATTTGTATACACTTTTTACATAATATTTTTAAGGTTTTCTTAAAGTTTTAAAGTTGTTCTAGAAGATTCAAATATCTTTGAGTGAATTAAAAAACCAGGGTTCAAAATGTCTTAATCTATACAAATGGCATGGAATAAACTGAACGAAGTCACATGTTTCGAAAAATATTTAAAAAGTAAATATCTCGAAAATGGCGAGACTTTTGCTAAAATAAAATTTTGTGATATAGAAGGAAATGATGTGATATATCTGCGGTTGCAGGATTTTCCTTTCATTACTGGGCACCCTGTATATCGCATTTAACAGTTCGTAGAGAGAATGTTGGTTGGAACTGGGATACGATTTTTCATAAGGAATCGGAATAGGTTATGGCTTTTATGAAGGAGCCAAACCGATATTCGCCTAGTGATTAAGGAAAACATGGGAAAACCAGAGCTAGATAACAGGAATGGAAATTAAACACCATTCCTTCACAGCGCCTGGCCTGAACGCTGAGCCACCCTAATCGGTAATCTCTACCTTCATTTTCCAAAACTTATTTCACTCACCTTTCGTAAAATTATTATGATACGGGATTTTAGTCTACTGAATAGCTGGTTTCACTATTTAAAAATCAGCTAAATTACTGACTTGAATGAATCAAACTACAATGAAAAGTAATGGTGTCAGATGCAGACAGGGTTTTTGATTGGCAGTTATGATGTCTGTGTGATATGAACAGCAACAAGAAATAAATTTAAACTGGGAGGCAAATAGCAGAAAGACATCGCCGTCTTGTCATATGCAACGGATACTACAAAATTCTTCTGGTGTTGTTGTTAAGGACCGATACTAAGTAATTCCATAATTTAGAAACTGTCGATAATAGTGAAGCTCAATTAAAGGACGGCTGAGCTGGCTACAATTGTGCTCACGCTAGTTTAATTAGCTAGCTTGACTAGCTTTTTATTTACATAACCTTTAAATATCGGAAGTCCACGGAATAAATTTCTCTCAAGATTAACTGAGCACAATCTGTAGGTGAGAGGCAACACTCTGGCCTCGCATTCGGAAGGACGTGATTTCGAATCTCCGTGTAGCCATTCAGATTTCGGTTTTTCATAGTTTCCCGAAATAATTACATGCGAATGCCGGTACGGTTCCTTTGAAAAAAGCCTTAGCTTATTTCCTTTTCGCTCCTTGTCGCGAGCCATTTGCTGCCACTAATGAGGACGACGTCGAGGATGCGAATAGCCTTAACAAAAAAAAAAAAAAAAAAGCACAACCTTCCAGAAGCGATAATTTTGGCTTACGCTAAATGTTTAATACTTATCAACAATCTTGACTCTTTGAACGAAAATTTTTGATTTCTGTGATTCTTAAGTTTTTTTTATAAAAATCAACTTTTAGAAACATTTCTCTTAAACATAGATCTATATAACAATATGTAATACCATACGTTCTAAATGTATTAACATGATACTTCAGTAAGTTAGTGGTCCTTGTTGAATCTGTTAAATTTAAGCAACAGGGACTATTTAACATACAATATTTAATTTTTTCTCTTCTATCCTGAAGCGTAAGAAGTGGTCCAGCACTTCCAATATTTTTGAAGCTTCGGAAGTATTTTCAACTGTTTACAAAGTAATGTTAGTCATTCATAATCATTGTTGAATTTTACTGGAAACATCAATAATTTTATTAATTCTTCTAGTTCGGATTTAGCTCGATCAGCTTATATTTTGGTATTAGTGTTAGAAATTTGAAGCCCATTTCCCTGACCAGTTACCTCAAAGTGCTTCCTTCCCATTTCATAATTCATAAAAATGTGACCTATTTATATTCAGTTCTGTTATTGGTAATGTTTAAGAGATGCAGCTTACGAGAGTCAGTTGAAACATAACGCCTCCTATTTTCTCCTTAACTTACATAGTTAAGTGAAAAAATTGAATTGCCGTAATTTCTTATACCTTCTACTCCAATTCACTGCAGCAACAATTTTCTGTGTCAACAGATGGCAGCATTGCATCCGATTTCAAAATTTCTGACATCGAAGTTCGTATTAGAGAGCGTTGTGTGATTAAATTCTTGAATGGGGATGGTGAAACGCCTATTCGCATTCATAAAACGCTGAAAAATGTGAAAGGTGATGCAGCAGTATATGTCTGCACTGTTAGACCATGGGTTCGTCGTTGTAACGAAGCTGAACGGCAAACACCTTTGACTGACGAAAAACGTAGCGGCAGGACTACGACTGCAGTGACTCCACGCAACATTCAGCGAGTCGATAACATCATTTGTGGTGATCGGCGGGTAACAACAGGTGAATTTTGTTTCATTCTCTCCCTTAGCAATGCAAGTGTGGTACTAAGAAGTTTGTTCGCGGAAAGTACCAAGACTGTTAACCGACCTGAATAAACAGATAAGATAAACAAAAAACTCCCAACACCTGCATTGCTTTCATTTGGAGGGAGAGGAGTTTATGGAAGAAACTGCGACCGGAGAGGAAACATTTGGCCATTTTTTTTTTTAACCTGAATGAAAGAGGAAGTCAATGGAACGGTATCACATAAGATCACCGAAGAAGAAAAAATTCAGATCTGTGAGATCGGCAGGGAAAGATAGGAGGACAGTGTTCTGGGATGCAGAGGGTGTGGTTATGGTTGATTTTTTGAGCAGGGAGGCACCATAAATTATGTTCAATACTTCAAAACCCAGAAAAGCTTGAAGTACGTCTTCAGAGAGGTTCCTCCAACAAAAGCTATGGGCGGTGTTCTTCTTTTGTATGACAATGCACGAACACTCACCAATTGTGAAAATTGGATGCAAAGTCTTGCCTCCTCATCCATAGTCTTGACCTCCCACCATCAGACTTCCATCGGTACAGGTGGATGAAAGATCTTTGTGAGATTCACTTTGAAGATGCGGAGGCCATGAAAACATCCGTTCGTCAATGGATTAGGAAGAGCATGCATTTTACCAGACTGGAATACATGTCCTGGTTAAAAGGTGGACCAAAACTGTGGGAACGGATGGATATCATATTGTAAAGTGACCAATTAATCATTAATGTCGTGTTTATGTAGTTGTATTTTAATTTTTTGAGAGTTAAAGAAGTTTTTTTTTTAACTGCTTAGCGTCTCTTGACAGCGAGGTCTTTAGAGACGGGAAAGGATGGGGGACTAGGAATGGGAAGGAAATCGGCCATGGCCTTTTGAAGGAAGCATCCTGTAATTTGCCTGGAGTGATTTGGGAAATCTGGATGCCCAGACGGGGATTAGAACCGGCGTCCTCCCGAATGCGAGACACGAACGCTAACCGTTACACCACCACTTTCGGTGTTAAAGAAGAGAAAAATAGGTGGCATTAGGTTTTAACTGTTTGGTATAATTTTTTAAATTTGTTGTTACCAAATTACGGTAACAGCATCAACGTATCTGATAATCCCGGCATCATCTACATTTTTTGGTAAGTATCTCTGAATATATGCCTCTATTTTTTTCCATTATCTCACACTGTTGCCATACAGTCTTCACGGGTTTGCAGTTGAATTGTGTCTTTTTACGACACAATTCGGTTGCAAGTCAGTAAAGACTATATTGCATTTACACCCCAGGAAAATTTCCGTTCACATATCTCACACTTTTGTTGACGCTCTAAATACGAAAAGAAAGCAAGGAAATAATTTCTACTGAATAAGATATACGGAGAATTATCAGGATTCACATTATCGTGGTTTCCAATAGAAATGAACCCACATCATTTACATTTAGGAAGTGTGAAAGCTAAAACGGATTAAATTTAAATCCAAACTGCCAAAATACGAATGGGAATGATTTTCAAAAAAGTTAACCTGTAGCATGTAAACATTTTATATCGCTTAAATTTATGTATTATTTGTTTAGCAAATATTAACTGCGATATTCGCTTTTAAATTTAAATACTAATTTAAATTTCACCTTGTAGGGAGAATTAGGTAGATCCACTCCCGGTGTTTCGGCAGTTTATATACCCAGATTTTTATGAAACATTATATGTCTGTCTGACAGCTTCATTATTTCTGAGGGAAAACAGATGTTTTCTGTTTAAAACGAAGCAAAAAAATGTCGTTTTGCTTTATTTTCATACATGAAGTTTTCATTTTTATCTCCCGTTATTAAAATAGGTTTTTTGATAATCCCCCATGTTACTTTTTGATTTTCAATTTTTTGTATTGAGTCCTTAGTCTCAAGTTATATAACGGCTTAGGAACGCTGGATATTGAACTTTTTTTAGTCTATTTAACTTATTTAACTTCAATGATAAAAATTTGTTTTCCGAGCATTCCTATTCTGGAAATTATAAATGAGTAGAAAATAAACATTGCTACGAATTTCTTCATATATCCACAGGAATAAAAATACGATTCAATATATTTACTGTCTGAATATGAACGGGTAAATATTCAAAACCCTGTAGTTACTAACAGTTATCTCGAGAAATTACGTTGAAAATGCAATACAGTTTTCTTATTGTCTTAGTGCACCAATTGTAGAACTGTTTCACATAAAAAGAGTCAACTGAACGCACGAAACAATATTGAAGAGTAACACTAAGGCTAAAAGAAAACTGACATACAAAAGTATTTTAGGATTGACACCGCAATCATGTTCAATCGGTTGAAATTTTTTTGTTTTTCCCTGTAACGAATTGCAGGGAAACAGCGCTTCAAACATCTGATATACAGCTCAGAGTTGTACGTTAACAGAAAAGTATGAAGGAAAAAAAAAAAGAGGAGCACAATAACTTTTAGCTCGCACAATAATGGAAACAAATGTAAAAGAAGGCAAGCAAAGAGGAGTAAACTATGGTGGTAAGTAGCATTTGATACAGCTGACTTGTGGGTTGCTAAGCGTCGCCCTTGACGTTTTGCTCCAGTTATGTTATTAGCGTATTCACGTCCGTAGCGCAAAACCCGTTTAGCGTCGGGTGGTCTAATAGCAGCAGCAGCCGGCTCAGTTCTTGTCAATTAGGACAGGGATTGGTCCGGGCCATATCTGGAGCCGTGGGGCAGCCTTCAGACCCCCTGGCTGAGGCCCCAGGGACGACCAAATCTGATTTGCGGTCACTGCACCGCATCCCAGCACCCCAGCCCGAACTGCCTCAAGCTAAAGAAACTCATCAATCACGTCACTTCAATGGGAATCTGTAAGTCTGGCAAACTAATATACCTCCTGCTTTAATCAGTATAACCAAACAACAAGTATGATTATGAATAAAACCACTGTGAAAAAAAGAGGTCTTAACAGGATAGTAGTAGTTGCAGCTAACACTCTAGTAATCATTTGTAACCAACCTCTGACTAAGACGGTTATTTTAATTAATTTAAAATTCTCACCAGCAGTTAACTCTTATTTCCTTCAATAGAATGCATTGATTGAATACAGCTAATGTACGTAAATACCACTGTGCACCGAAAAAGTTACTGAGCGTCAGTCAGTTGAGTTATAAAAATACATATTTTCTTATATTTATTTTAAAACAAATTAGCAGAAATATTCAAATTTATTTTTCCGTTATATAATAAATACATACAAAGGACATGTTCTTCGAAATGCCTGTTTAGCGAAGGCTTTAGATGACAATCACAGGAAATGTAGTAAAACAAAATTGCGGTAGGATGGAAGTAATAAAAGAAATCAGACATATGTCATAGGAAATTGCAAACATGCGGAAAAATATATTTCATCATTCAACATTCTTCCTGAAATTATGAGAACTGTAAACACACTTTATGGCTTTTTTCATGTCTTAAATGTAAAATATCATATGTATCATATGTTACAAGAGTCGAATGTTTTCAACAGTTAAACAATTATTTATTCTTCTTGGAAATTTTTTCATTTGAGGATTACAAATTAAATTGAATAAAAAAAAAAAGAACAATTACGTTTTAGATCTATTTTATTATTCGTTTCGTTAAATTGTATTTAAAGTGGTATACATAACTCAAACGCTGAAATACCTACTAGAAAAGAATATTTATTTTAACGACATATTTATCATTAAATTCAGTACATTCTATGCTAGGTATTATTAATATATTTTTTGGACAGAAACAGTATCCACTGAAGAATCAAAATGCTTAAAATTACTCATTTAGTTGTGTCAACAAAAACATTACACCAGAAAGACCTATATATTTTTACTTTAATATTTAGCAGGACCTTGTCAATAAAAACATTTTCAGGAATAAAGAAATGTTTAAGAAAATATTGGAATTGACAAAAGTTCTTGCAGATCAGGTAAATAACAGAACCCAAACATTTTTAGAGGCGGCTGGTTGCCAGCATTTGTTTGATACTGGTGAAGATTGTCCCAAAATAATGTTTTCCTTCATCCCCCCATTAAACACTCGATAAAGAGTTTTGCCCACAATCGTGTATCAAAAACTTTACGTTTTGATCGCTTTTGTGGTAATATGATCTGAAATAGTGAGTCATTACGAATTTTCAACATAGAATTCATGAGACTTTGATAAAGAAACTGAAATATGAGCTATTTCATAAGGGTTCCATCTTTCTTTCAAAAGTTACGGAAACCCTTAGAGACCGCCAATACTGTCTGATCAATGTTCCACTGCGAAATTGTGCGGTGATAAATGTATGGCATGTCGACTAGAAGTAACTCTTCATTCAACGCAGTGCCCCACAGCACTTTTCCTCCCTAAAGCTTTTTCTTATGTTACAGACCATTTGGTGTGACCAACATGTGGAGCCTTCAAATCTTCTTACCCCAATATCTACTATGTTGTTTCTTTCAAAGTAATGACAACAATGAAAAATGTATTTTATCATTATTCATACTTTCAGTACTGAAAATAATCTGTAAGTATTAGTCAGAATGAATTCTTTTTACGTCTGTCATCCAACATGGCAGATTTATTTTCTATTTATTATTTACCATTAAGTATTGTTTTATTGTTTAATTTCACAGTCTCGCATTTTAATATTATTTTGCTACTTTCATGCTATACAGTTTCGATCATCCTCGTCTTCCGATGTGACTTAATTCATTACTTCTGTAAAACACTCAGCAAATAGTTACATTTTTTTGTTTTTTTTATCTGCTTAGGGTCTCTCTAACAGCGAGGTTTTTAGAGACGGGAAAGGATGGGGGGCAAGGAATGGGAAAGAATTCGGCCATGGCCTTTTGAAGGAAGCATCCCGGCATTTGTCTGGAGTGATTTGTTACAGAAATGTGAAACAGATTTCTAAACCACCTTATTATTTTTTCATTGTTCGGCCTTAAGGACAACCGTGCTGTTATTCAAGATGTATGGGAGAGATTATTTAAAAAAAAAATTCGTTTCTTATGAGTTTTCGTTTAGATGGTTAATAACTCCTGTCCTATCCGTGTTTGATCTACTTTACTCACATACAGACGAAGTTGGTAATACAGTTAAAAAATAATTTAACAGCTTGTTTGTAACTATAATAGAGATGTTTATTACACCTCGTGGCAGACGGGTACTGTAAAATATGTTTTAATCATTCACTTAGATATCTCATTGCAGTAACTAGTATATTATTTCTGTTTGGGGGAAGTTTACATATTTTGTTATTTTGAAATTACGTGCGCAAGGAATATAAAGCCAGGGTTCTGAACATACAGTACTAGCTATTGATTAAAGACATTTAGAAAAGCAATGATAGCTGAAGGATTCTATATGTCTCACCGTTTCGTGTCAGATAATTTTTTTTTATAGATAATGTAATTGTCTTCTATTCTGCATTTTGTCGCCACACCTATAAGTTTTCCTGGTAGTACATCATTCTATAAGCTTTTATTACTTGGGTGCGTTGTATCCTATTTTCATTGCAGTATCTGTAAATTAGCTTAAATATCCTATATTTCTCAGTCACAAGGGATCTAAATTCGAACACTCCGATATTTTCTAAGGGGCTTTAATTTGTACCGTGTTGCTCATTATTTTTAAACTTTGACAACATCTGAAGAAGATGATGGTGCTTCCGTTACTTGAGTAGCACATACATTAATTGTTCAATGACTTTAGTTAAGGCATGTCACGAGGACGTTTTTCTAAACCTTTCCACGTTTCTAAGTCCAATTAACTGCGTTGATGTTGCTTCACGGTACAATACTATGGGGACAATGTGTTGCAGCGTTAACATTACTTCCACAACATTTGCCACTCCGTACCTTTCTAAATCAGTCCTGGAATATTATCGCAATCGTACATGACTTAGTGACACATATTCGCAAATTTTGTCTCATGATAGAGTTCAGTACTAAAGATCTCGTTTACAAGAGTCAAATAAAATCTTATCATTCTGAAAAGAGAAAAGTAAAAGGTGACGTATGAAGCGAAGAAATTCATTACTGTCCGGACTTTACTGAAGTTGCTGGCTGATATCTGGGAGCCGCACTTGTCAGAGTTCTGGTGATCCCCGGACCGCACGCAGAAGACGGCGCTGCTTGCGGTCTACCCTTCTCCCGAGTGTGGCTTCTTGCCATCGTGAAATCCAACACGCCCCTGTAGTTCCCCTGTGCCTGATTACTTCGAGTACGATTATCTGAAACAAAGTCTTCATAAAATAGGAATTACAAACGAGTTACCAGATTTAGGATAATCCATAGTTCTACTTTTTGTTTATTACTTGCGGGTTTAGTGATGAATACGTCAAAAGAAAATAAGCCCCTGAAGTACCTGCGACGTAATTCATTCTAAACCCTGCCACTGAAACGCTTTTAAAATTTGTGCAAAGCTAGATATTTTTCTTCCTGACAGCGTTTACGATCCACACTAAAATACGAAACGAAGTAAAAACGTAACAGTTAATATTCCGCCATGGGAGAACGTAGCGAGACATATCGGGATGCGATTGGAGTCTTCGTATGGGATCGGAGCATGCGCGGGCGCCCGCATGCGCAGTAGTAGAGAGCGGCGTTCAAATCATGCGGCAGTCCGTATGAGGACAGGATTCCTCGAGCACAGAAAAACCATGAACTCCGATGTGTACTGTGAGACACTCAGACGCCTACGCAGGTCCATCAAGAACAAAAGACCGGGGCTGCTCACGGAGGGTGTGGTTCTTCTCCGCGCGTCCACACGTCTCCAGAGTCACACACATGGAACTGGCCAAATTCAAGTGGGAGACGTTGGACCATCCGCCCTACAGTCCGGACATGTCTCCCTGCGATTTCCATGTGTTTGGTCCACTGAAGAAACACCTGAAAGGGAAGCGCTTCAACTCGGACGACGTACTGAAGGACGCTGTGAAGGACTGGGTCTCATCACGGCCACAGGAATTCTGGGAACAAGGAATCCTGCGGCTTGTTCATCAGTGGGATCGTTGTGCTCAGGCCTATGGTGTATATTTAGAATAAAGTCTACATTTGTACCCATCGTGTCGTTTCGTACCTTTTCATTTGATAACCCCTTGCACTTGTTCTCTGCCTTGTGACCAAACAAAAAACGCATCATTATTTGCTTCAAAATATCTTTTACCATTATTTTGAAAGACATGGTTGACGTCAGTTGGCATGATACAAAATGCTCTTGGAAATAGCACTGGACGTTTTATTGTAGTAAACTCTATAACGTTATTGTCCTGTTGACAAGAAACTGTTTACTGATTTTTCAGCTTTTCAACTGTCACCAAGAAGCTTTTTACTAGCTTAGATAAGCAACACAGTTATTCAAGACAACGAGATATTAGCAGTAATATTTGCATCTATACACCACATTAAAGAATTGAGATATCAGTGGTATTACACGTACTCAATTGATGAGCAGAAAATACACATCCAACAATGGCGAGAAGAAAGCTTTGAATCGTGGTTTATTATACACAGTTTATGGCTTTATCTTGCACTGAGTGTCTTCCACGTTTCTGGTAACCTTTTGTTATTTACTTAATTAATTCTTCGGTTCTGCAACTGGTATAGTTGCTGACAAAATGGAAAAGTGGAATATTATTATCCCTGATATCTGTTTTGTAGCTTTCGATCAGCAGACCACGACAGATTTTTTCGCAGCTGAGAAAGAAGGTGGAGATAGTCGACGAAATACCGTATTTTCACAACAAATTCCGGCTGTTCACCGGTGAAGACTTCATAGCAAATTATACGTCGGGGAAGTCTCCATTCTTACAACTTATTAGTTCGATGTTTGGAAACAAGTCGTAACTAATGTAACAGTGTAAAGTTTCCTGTATCTCCTCCACATAAATTGGTTGCTGTTTTAAGAATTGAGTCTTCCCGGCGTACATCTCCTAAAAATTCTTCTCGGATGTTCTGCCGGATAAGTTATGCCATTCACGATGTTTCGACAGCTACCTTCGCTGTCTTCATCAGATGAATTGGCAGCTCAAAGCGGTTACTATTATATTACGTCAGCAACTGTCGGCAACGTGTTATTACAGTAACCACTTAGAGCTGCCATTTCATCTGATGAAGGCAGCTGCCAAAATGTCACGAATTGCAGAACCTATCTTGTAGATCACTCCAGAAGAATTATTAGCAAATTAGTTACTGTATGACAGAGATAATGAAAATTATGAAAGTAGTAATTTGTGTTATAAGTATTACCCCTCGCTGAAATGCTGGCACCCGGCGAATAAATAAAATACCATTGGAGAAAGTGATATAAGTCTTTTTGTGTTATCTGTGGGCTTTAGCCAGTTGAACTCAAAAATAGTTTACGCGTAATTTTTTTTTTTTAAAAAAAAGCTTTCTTAGTTGAAGGAAACCACAATTGAACATATAATCTAAAATTAAGTAAAATTTGGCAGCTGTTGACAAATATTTATTAATTTCGTTAAAAAATTATATAAATTGTAATACCATTATTCAGTGCATGTTTTGGTTACTTGGTTACTGATGATACCCCGACGAAACGAGAACTACGTCATAAAACATACATAGCGCTAATGTTATTTGATTTGGAATAATTTTAAATAATAGCTTATTAAAGGAATCAGTGTTTGAAATGAACGATAGAATTGCAGTGAGCTGCACAGACAGAGGCCGTGTTGATTAGTGGACGCGGCTCTTGGCTCTTGGCCCTTTGTGCAGCCACACCTCCGCGCCAGAGTCATCCGTCTGTCCGGTGCTGTCGCTATCGACCCGTCTATCGTCGCATTACTAATTAACACGAGTCAGGTGAGACTACACGCGTCGCAAATAGCAGTGGCTCCGGCGTCACAGGACCACCCCGCACGCGTATCGGCCAGCCCAACCTCTGTGTGCGTCCACTATCGATTACCCACCACCACAACACGGACGGAAATCAGCGCGACCAGCAGCACCTTCGACCTACGAAACTGGATCGGCTGCGATCAAGGTGTAAACCAGTGACGTAGCGCCACAGATCTCAGCCGTTCATCTTCTGGTCAGTCAGTCAACGTGGCGGAACGGTAAACGGATTCTCCCGCAACAAAGTGGGAGTACCATCAAATTTTCAATTCAAAACAAGCTGTAAAGTAATCGGTCAGTTGTTTATAAATTTTACCTCGGTGTATTTAGAATGTTTATAGATTTATTGAGCGTGGTGGGTGAGCGGTAACGTTCTGGACGCCATTCGGGAGAGTGCGGGTTGAAATCCCAGTTCGGGGCCATCTAGTTCCTTGGTTTCCCGAAATCATTCCAGGCTTTTGCCGGGATGGTTACTTCAAAAGGTCACGACCGAATTCCTTTCTGTTACTTGTCTCCAGTCCTTTCCCGTCTCTAATAACTTTGATCTCGAAAGAGGCGTAAAGTCATAAGCAAAAAGTAAGCTTTATCATTTATTTTTACAATTACCTCGGATGTAAAAGTAGTATCACAATGACACGAAATGATTATTGTCTAAAAAGGTTTTTTTTAGTCTACAGATTTAGGTAGAGATAGTCGAATAAAAATCTATTGCTTACCACTGTTCTTATTGTGTAAATTTAACAGATTTCACCGTTATTTATGACCATCTTCTACTTAGGCCATATAGCCAGCTCAATGTGATTGTTATGACTCTTCCAGTTATCAGTTTCTCCAATACATCGTTTCTATTAAGTATGGACACATGGGCACTACAGGACGAACACGACGTTAACACACACAACACTTTAACACGCATGCCCTTGGCCAGACTCGAACTACGGCACGTGGAGCCAGCACTATAGCCTCTACCCTACCGAGACCGGCGTTTCACCATCATGTCATGTCACCTTCAACCTTACTATGTTCCATTGTATTCTTGCAACGAAAAATATAAGAAACGTGAATAGGACAACAGAGCGCATTTATTGCTTTCAAAGGGTGTAACAAATGTGCTTTTATCTTCCTGACAAGCTGTCGAAAGTCGCATAGCCATATTTTCTAAGGAATAATAAAGGGTTGAGCTGCCTGGAGTCTTAGTGGTTAAGGCGTTAGACTAAAGATTGAAAGGTCCCCAGTTCAAACTCCTGTCTCGGCGGGGATTTTCGTGCGTCCTTAACTCGATCTTCATCTATGGTACAGCATGCTGTGTAAAGTGAGATACGCCAAAAACCTTCCGGGTTTGGATTCCATGTTAAACTGAAGCTTCCCCTTACCCGGGAGGATTACTGGATTAGATTAGGTGGGAAGAAAAGGAACTGGCACTCCTACATCCAATGTTTCCTTCGTAGGATCCAACGAACCTTCGGGTTGAATAGCAAAGTAGTAAAGACCTTTGGCAGCCGCAAAGGAACATTGCTTCTAGGACTACTCCCAAAAGCCGGGAGAGGATTTGTTCCTGATGCCTCTTCGTTTACCGTATTTGTTTCAAGCTGCTATCACTAGAGTGGGGCCCTCAGATTCTTACCGATACATCTGTACAATCAGTTTGAGGCTTGACGGAAATTAACAGAACATTCAATATAAATGCCGTAGAATCTCAGACAGGGTATCCTATGACATCTAATATAAGGCACATTTGAAAGCCACTTAACTAAATGGCATCCATATATAAAACACATTCGGAAGAAGAGACAAATAAAAATTTTAAACACGTAGAAATTGAAATACTTTTCCTTATCTACACAAGTGTTTGTCTCTTATTGTAATTAAGGATGAGGAATTGAGTTCATGACGCATTCCTAAATTTCCACTAAGTAACCAAGCTAAAACAAACACATCCACTACACAAAATATAGCTACAGTTTAGTGATTTCGCAAGCAGAACGTTGCAGTATGTGTTTGTATGTCATGACACCTCGCATAATAACTACATTAAGTCAGATGCTCTGCAGGAAGATTAATACAACGGCTATAAACAGCAGTGCGGATAAGTAGAAAAGTTTTTATAGATTATTTTCGAATGAAGGAGTAATGTACTGTACATAAAACTGAATCCAAAAATGATTCAAACTGAAATTGAAAGACGGGAAATGCTAAATAGATTGCGTATATAGATTATAAGGCCTACGTCACACGACAGTTCCTTAACGTCGGTTGTTTTTTAAGAATGGAAATTAAAATTTTCATTTGCGGGAGTGCAGGCGTCAAAGAACGTGCAGCTAGGTACGGACGTCTAAAGGAGATGCTCCCTGTTAATCGTATACCTAGTGTACTTTGCAGTAGTCAAACAAGCATTCTTCAGACAAAAATCATCCCTACCAAATATACTGTGATCTGCTGAGATGGTGCATGTTTTCTGGTTGTGAAAACAATAATTTGTGTGTAAAATCTTATATATATATAAAAATAGACGTGTTTTTTCCTATATTTCACTTTTCAGCCACCACTACCTAGCACAGATCACTGATGTGTGTGGGTGGCAATAGCAAGGAGTTTCCTGTCGTGCACAACGTTGGCCGAATGCCGATAGCTGTGGGGATGTGGGAGATATAATGATTAAAGTTGGTCAGTGCAGGGCGTTTTCATATTTCGACCGAAAATTCGTATCTCCGTATACTTCTCTTTCCTGCCACAACCATATAACATAGACCTTTGGTGTTTGTGTGTGGTAGTAGAATTGTCTTTCCTGTCGTGCACTATGGTTGTTAGATGTCGGTAGCTATGGGGGTGTGGGAGATATGGGGGTTGAAAGTGGTCGACCTGTGGCAATTTCATACTTCTGCCAAAGACAAAAGTGTCATGGTGTATCACTTTTCAGCGAAAACTATAGATCACAGAAAACTGGCGTTTGTGTGTAGTAGTAGCACAGAGTCACCTTTCGGTCACAACAGCGGCCGAATTTCAGAAACTGTGGTACTGTGGTAGATATGGTGGTTGTAAGTGGCCGACCGAGGATATTTTCGTATTTCGACTGTCTCCGCATATGTCACTTTTCTGCCACAACTACATAGCATAGAGCATTGGTGTTTGTGTTTGGTAGTAGAATCGTATCTCATGTAGTGCACTATGGTTGTTAGATGTCGGTAGCTATGGGGGTGTGGGAGAAATGG
This sequence comes from Vandiemenella viatica, assembly GCA_031002005.1. Classification (NCBI taxonomy): domain Eukaryota; kingdom Metazoa; phylum Arthropoda; class Insecta; order Orthoptera; family Morabidae; genus Vandiemenella; species Vandiemenella viatica. The sequence continues at coordinate 249,759,530 of JARYHS010013630.1, forward strand.
GGGTTGAAAGTGGTCGACCTGTGGCAATTTAATACTTCTGCCAAAGACAAAAGTGTCATGGTGTATCACTTTTCAGCGAAAACTATAGATCACAGATGACTGGCGTTTGTGTGTAGTATTAGCACAAAGTCACCTTTCGATCACAACAGCGGCCGAATTTGAGAAACTGTGGTACTGTGGTAGATATGGTGGTTGTAAGTGGCTGACCAAGGATATTTTCGTATTTCGACTGTCTCCGCATATGTCACTTTTCTGCCACAACTACATAGCATAGAGCATTGGTGTTTGTGTTTGGTAGTAGAATCGTATCTCATGTAGTGCACTATGGTTGTTAGATGTCGGTAGCTATGGGGGTATGGGAGTAATGTGGGTTGAAAGTGGTCGACCTGTGGCAATTTCATACTTCTGCCAAAGACAAAAGTGTCATGGTGTATCACTTTTCAGCGAAAACTATCGATCACAGATCTCTGGCGTTTGTGTGTGGTAGTAACACAGAGTCACCTTTCGATCACAACAGCGGCCGAATTTCAGAAACTGTGGTTGTGTGGGAGATATGGTGGTTGTAAGTGGGCGACCAAGGATATTTTCGTATTTCGACGAAAGGCATGTGTCTCCGCAGATTTCACTTTTCTGCCACGACTACATAGCATAGAGCATTTGTGTTTATGTGTGGTAGTAGAATCGTGTCTGTTGTCATGCACTATGGTTGTTAGATGTCTGTAGCTATGGGGGTGTGGAAGATATGGGGGATGAAAATGGTCCATCTTCGGCAATTTCATATTTCTGCCAAAGACGCATGTGTCACGGTGTATCACTTTTAAGTGAAAACTATCAATCGCAGATCACTGGCGTTTGTGTGTGGTAGTAACACAGAGTCTACCATCGATCACAACGTTGGCCGAAATTCGGTAACTGTGGGAGTGTGTGAGATATGGTGTTTGAAATTGGTCGATCATGAATATTTTCGTATTTCATCCAAAGACTTGTGTGTATCCGTAAATTTTACTTTGCTGCCGGAACTACATAGCGCAGAAGACTGGTCTGGTATTTGTGTGTGGTAATAGAATCGAGTCTCCCATCTTGCACTATGGTGGTTAGATGTCTATAGCTTAGCTGTCAATATGAATTCTTCACAATCACGAACGAAGTCGTGGGTACCAGCTAGTAATATCATAAAAGTGTATGAGCATACTATATTATGAGACACTTTATCTGAATTACATAAGAACAGATAATTCTTTTCTCATCATAGTTAAATAGATACCCAATTATTACAACAGACCCATCTCTATGAACAATATTAAAGAGCCCTAGATGTAGTCGATCACTTAAAAAAAAGTTGTACCCATGTAATGCATTCGTTATATATATACTTTCAGACACTGGTTTCAAGAACCACACCACTTGTTTCATATAAATTCGTAACCAGCTACGCGCAACATTCAAGAGACACTGGTGGAACGCATTCGACGTTTTATTAACAAATAAACGATACCGAGACTTTTGATTATAAAATGTCTTAACTTCCGATCCAGTTAACTAACTAATATTCATCACAGACCAACGAATTTTCTTTTTCCCTGGCGTTTAGACTCAGAAAAAGCTCTAGTAATGATGCCTTATGTATCATTTGGAAATAGAATTAATTGGAAGAGCTTTAATGTTGATTCATGCTACGGTATACCAAGAAATTGTTGAAAATTACAGGTTACTGATGTGTGCGCAGATACGCAAAATCTCACAAATGTAGTATGTACTATACGCCATCAATTAATTAACCTAGACCATTTGACAATTTCGTTCAGAGTTACACTATTTACTGATGAAACGTCCAAAAAATCACTCTGAACTCGAAAGCATTTCCTGATCGCTGGGGCTACTATGATAAATGAAGATGGCAGATAATGTGCCCCCACTCGTTTCTACAGGCAAATTGTCAAACAATTTGGAAACTGTTATCACGTTAACTGTATTGTATGGATTATGATTTTCTAATGCCTTTTCCTTCCACAAATAACACCTAACGGAAAATATAAAATACTGTTACGGAAAGGGAGGATTTATTATTATTTTTTTCAGTTTGTTCACGATTCTTTGTGATTACTTTTGATAAGTAACAAGTTTTCATATTTTATCCATCCAGTTTCATCTAAAATTTTACTACGCAGTTCACAAAACTATGAGTCTCAGTGGATGTTTTCCACCAAATCTAATTTTTACTCTTCGTATTTCAATCCTCAAAAGGTCAAAGAAACAAATTTATGACAAGAGGCAGTAGTGTGGCACCTTATTTCACTGATCTGAATTTTTGTGAACGAATTACATTGATTACAGAATTTATTTCTTGCAATAATTTCAAATCAATGTCACATTTGTATCAAGTGTTCAGCTAACGTTACGATTCAGAAAAATGATTCTTTATACTTTTGTATCTAGATACTGGTGGAAATCATGATCTTCATAGTTTGAAAAGTTTATTTGAAATTCTCTAAGAGTCTATTCTTTATTCTTTTTCTGCCGTCTAATATAATTTGTCCACTATCGCACCACGCTGGAATAATGTCAAGATGACATTGAATCTTTGAACAATCAGCAGAGCTGTATACTTGCCTATCGGTAACTGCTTCATCCACGAACAACATCTAACTTCCATTTTCGTTTATAAACAACAAGAAACGAAGTGATTCTATCAACTACTTTTGCAAGAAGCCCAATGTAACATCTAGGATACAAGAGGCTTTAGTTACAGTCTATTAAGAAATTACGAATACATTAATAAATCCTTCTTATATACCACGCTTTTGGATAGTTGCTAGAAGGTGATTGTGTATTAAGAATATCAGATATATTTCAAAATCCATGTAATTAGCAACAACTTGCGACTCATATGATCTAATTTTTCTAAGCCAAGTTAGTAAAGAATGATTAATTTTCTTGTATCTAAGAAAAAATTGTTTACACTCATTCCACTCACTAGAAATCTATTAAATTGGAGAGGGTGCAAAAAAGGGCTGCTTGATTTGTTTCTGGAAATTATCGCAGAATGCAATCAGTGACGGATATGATAAAGGAGCAGGAATGGGATTCATTGCAAGACAGGAGGAGGATGAGGAGGGTCATGGGAGTGGACAGGTCGTATACTGGTGATGAGGCATGGAAGGATTGGAGTAGGTATGAAAAGTAGTTCATGGAAGAGAAAAGATGACCATGACTACAAGCTGGCACTCGATTTCAGGCAATGAGGTGTGGGAAGATTCTCTTTTTTAGGTAAGGGTGTCAGGGATTGGAATGAGTTACCAAGAGAAATGTAGTATAATTTATCGATAACGTTTAAAGAATTTAAAGATAAATTTGTAGAGGGCAAATGTAGGTGGGTTCAGGATAGGGGGAAGATGGGGGTGTAGGGAAATTGCCACCGGAGCCTATGCTCCATTGCAATTAAATTAAATTAAAGTTTACATGCTTGTCTGTGTTCACGGCGTACTTAGATTCCCTTTTGTTGAAATTGTTCCTTTTTCTAGTTTTAAGGTAATATTTTTCTTTTATTTTCAAAACATTTCAGTCGGGAATAGTTGGATTTCACTCTCATATTCTGAGAATACTCTTACTGAGATACTATTAATACTGACTCCTTCGCTCGTCAGTGACTCAACTTGTTTTACACTAACTGAAATATTTATTTCTCAGAATTTTATTTGTAATTGTGCAGTGCGAAGTAAAGTCTCCATATTTACTTTAGAGGATCGATTTTTAAATTCGTTATAGAGTATGTCAAGTTTGTCGAATTTGACGAGTCATTTATTACTTACATATTCATTCATGATAGCGTACTACTGCGTTAAAAATTATTTTTGTTACTGACGAACGAAACTTCTATATGTTTTCTGCGGACCTCTTAGAAAACGATGTGCAGTAAAAAACCATATAAATTCATTACGTATCGTTTTTTATAACTCAATCCAGTTAAACTTTTTAAGTCCCTGAGTTTTTTAATAAGTTTTTCAGATTATGGTGGACGTTTCCAAACCATGATTGTACCCTTTAGGACCGAACTTGGTTGGTGAGCAGTTAACGCTCTGGCCTCGCTTTCGGAACGACGCCGGTTCGAATCCCCGTTCGGGAATGCAGATTTGGGTTTACCATGGTTTCCTCAAATCACTCCAGGCAAATGCCGGGATGCTTCCTTCTAACAGTCCATGGCCGAATTCCTTCCCGTTCCTTGTCCCCAGTCCCATCCCGCCTCTAATGAACTCGACGTAGGCAAAAAATTGTAACCTTGGGTTTATAACTGTCGAAATCGTCCTTCATTACACACACATAACGATGTTACATTCCTTCAAAGTTGGAATTACTTGAACCCATTGAATCTGTTTCGATATTTTTGGACATCTAGTAAACGTATGATATCACCTGGTATATGTAACACCGATTTCTCTGTGAACTGTAGCAGTTAAATTGGACATATGAGCAGTAAATTTCATGGTAGTGGTTGGTGTGAGCAAACGTGGGATATATTATTGAAATAGACTGGAAATAATTGTTTGTTAATTACAGTTAATGATGTTAACAACTATTGTAATCAAAATGACTTTCCATTTTGCTTCTCTGAGAAGGAAACTTTCACAATACTTGTCACAGGAATACAAGTTTAAGTTCAGCTCATAGAACCTTCTGTACCAGTGGCTATAAATTAGTAAGCTTTCGTTTAATAATTTATAGTGACTGGTATGGAAAGTTCTATGTGCTGAAATTATATTCGTATTCCTGTGACAAGTATTGTGAAAGTTTCCAAGCATGGCTCTATCTAATTTGCCAGCTGTCTGTTGTCGACGGTAACAGGTCCACTGAATAAATTACAGTTTTCAGTGATATCAGCAGCCCGCTTTAACATCAGTGGATTGCGTACGAATTTCAGATTATTGGCTTTTTCATTTCACATCATCTCGCGCTAAACGTTCTTTGTCTGAGTCCCATGAAATGGAGAGTGCTTGTAGTAAAGAAATTAGTAAATAATAATACTACTCGTTCTTATCGGTGTCCTGCATGACCCTCCGCTTATGGATGGTGATAGTCCAGCAATGGGTACTGTTTTCACACTGAAGTGTCACTCTGATTGCGGCACCAGAAAAGATAATTAACTTTATTTTTATTAGAATTTCATTAATTAATATTTAGTGAGAAGGTGGGAGTGAATCAACGTTCAAGGCAATGTTTAAATTCACGTTCATAATGATAAGCAGAATTGACATTTACATTTATTTCACGAAATTACAGAAAAATGATGATGATTGGATTGATTTGTGTCTAGGCTGCATTATGAGTCTCTTTCCCAAGGTCGTGACTGTTTAACTAAATTGGCGCCGTGGTGAGAACACACGCAATAGTTTTAGTGGTACTTGCCACGTTGTCCATTGCAATATAGATGGCTGATGACCCCATGCTGGTTTCAGCCTTACATTCTCGTGCTGGGGTCGAAGATCCGTCGACGAGCGCTGCTCCTTCAGAACTCGAACTGGAGACGGCGGTCAGAGGATGCGAACCCACGCTCCTCCACACCCTGGCTGCCGAGGCCGGATCGAACTAGCGTCGATCCTCCAAACACTGGTCGAGGTGCCACGCACGGGACACAATAAACAGTTTCACGAACGTGTACACGTGGTTAAGACATCCGCGAAAATATTTGAACGAATACCCTATGCTGGACAGTCCGAAGTCCAACCAGGCTAACACCTTTCTCGTCCTGTACTCGAGTGCCGCCACCCCTCCACCTAGCGGTCCAGCGGATTTGTGGGGTGAGGTATAACCTCATTCTTTCTGCGGCCACGAGTAGCTGCCACCTGCCCGACTGCAAGCTGTCGTCCCTCAAACAGTTTGCAAACCTACGCGGCTACAACTTACTGCAACTTCACACGGCTATAATGTGTGTCATTACAACACACAATGTCGAAATCGGGTCTAAATCGTTCAAATATAGACGCATGGCGAAATAACTTAATCCAGAATATAGTGCAGTTCTTGTAAGTAAGCAATCACCACCTACGATAAAAAAGCACGGTGGGAAGAAATATGATTGGCAGATTCACCAATACCACTTTCTGTGACAAAACAGCTGTTGAAAAATTTGGTCAATAGGAGAAGTCAATGTTATCACAGGAAGCAATTGTTCCAACTTCTTTTGCCATTTACAGGTGTGGAAGTTAATGATGCTAAAGATACAAAGGAGTTGGCGTGTCAGAACACAATGTGTGGAATTATCGTTGTTAGAATACTAACATTTTGAGATGAATCAAATTATATTTGTTTTGTCATTACAGCACTCACCACTATTGTTCCATGAAGTAGAGTGTTCAACAGTAATTTTGCCCTTAACAATTCAGTATGTAACTTTGGATATTATGTGATATTTTATACTGGGCTTTTCTAAAGAATAATAAATAAAGTGGTTTTTTATTTTTGAACTGCACTTGATATGGATATCGTTTAATGTGGAATAATTTGATATCCCGCCGGAAAAATTCAATAAATATGCTTTGAAGTACAACAAAATGTTTATCACCATCTTTTAGGACTATCAATCTTTTTCTTCTGGTCTCACTCCATTCCTGACGCCAGCAGCCTTCTTGGCTGTCATCTCTCTTAGTTGACGCTCGGTGTAGCTCCGTACTACTCTTGGTGGTCCAGGTTTTCAGATTTATTACTATGAATAGTAAGATTCAACGATAAAATACTCCTATACATTGTAGTAGTGTTTTTGAGTAGAATTCTCTCACATACCTTCCCAGTAGTGGCATACGACAAACAATTTTTGTCGTAAGATTTTAATTACATTGATTAAAAATGCGCAATATTCATTTAGAATTGTCTGTCAACACTGAGTTGTTGTTTTTAGTAATATTCCTCCACCACCTCGATTGTCTAATAAGATTTTAATTACATTGATTGAAGATGCGCAATATTCATTTAGAATTGTCTGTCAACACTGAGTTGTTGTTTTTAGTAATATTCCTCCACCACCTCGATTGCCTAATAAGATTTTAATTACATTGATTGAAGATGCGCAATATTCATTTAGAATTGTCTGTCAACACTGAGTTGTTTTTTTATAAGAATCCTCCACCACCTCGATTGCCTAATAAGATTTTAATTACATTGATTGAAGATGCGCAATATTCATTTCGAATTGTCTGCCAACACTCAGTTGATTTTTTATAGATTCCTCCAACCTACGAAGAGTATGGTCAGCAATTTCTGAAACTGCAAGTTGGTATTTAACCAGAAAGTACCTTACAAACTAAATGTGGTATTCATAATTCAGCAAAGACTTTACAGATAATTAACTTTACATTCATATAATTCTTTTAAAAGTTTGGATGACCCGGGGTGATTGGCCAAGGGTTTCACATTTTGAATATGCCACTGTAATCTGCTTCTACTTGGTTACAATTGTGTATTTTTTTACAATCAGAAAATTAAATTGTGTGACTACAGGAAATCTCCAAACCGTGCAAGTCGTGGTTGGCCAACCAACCCCACACGCCGGGTTGGTTGGCACACAAAATGGGGTTAGTTGGCGTAGCCCTCGTCAAACATTTAAAAAAAAAAATAAAAAAAAAAAAAATAGGTGCCATAAAAAAAATAAAAAAATCTGGAATTCGTGGAAATGCTTTAAGTAAATAAAAAGTTTATTTTAGTTCATTTGCATATATTTTAATTTAAAAAAATTAGATACTGGAAGTCAGAAAGCGAACCTGAAAGAAACTAAAAGAAGTGACAGTAAATATTGAAATTAAATCAAATAGACTAAATGTCGACGGGGTAGGTTTGCTGAGCTGACTTATTAGTTATGGCTCACGAGCTTTTCTCAAATTTTCATATTTGAACCAAATTTCATCTTCTTTTTTAGACCACATCAACAATTTACCACACTTTACCATTGTTTTAACTGGAACATGAGTTTCGTCCGATGATGTTACGATACCTGTATGCTGAGCACCATCGTAAGTTACCATTGCTCTTGAGTTGAGGCTACGTTAGCTCGGCTTTTGACTTCACCATTATCACCTTCTGGAGAGATGTTAACTGGGCTAGATAGCCCTACCTCCGGCCCACGGAGTATCTGGGGTCTGGCTCATTTGTCTTACTGTCATGTAAAAGTAGACGTTCATCAAAGCTAACATCTCGGTCAGCGTACAGAAAACAAATAACATAGTTTAGAAAAATTACTTACTGCATTAAATTTACGGCCCTCACACTGTTGTTTTGTTGGGAAGTAGTTGTCACTATGAAGGTCACGTGGTCAGCTGGTGGCGCATCCACACACTCTACAGAAAAAATTAGCAGCTGATGGCCAACCTGCCCCCTACGCCAACCAGCCCGCTTTCCCTACTAGACTATTGATTAACTGTTGCTCTTATACGCCCATTTAATTTAGAATTGTTTGTTGTGATCAAGTGTCACGTTGTATGAGATTCTATGGCCCCCCACCTGGCGAGTGTACAATCTGATGCGACGTTTAGAGAAGTCACTCTCCGACTTCATCTTCCGGAACATGAATTTATGTTGTTGTTGTTGTTGTTGGGATTTAAGGGTTTGTCGACGTCGGGGTCATTAGCGCCCCAACATGAATTTAGAAACCAACTTCAAAATGTTACAGCAAACCGAAGCGCTCTCCAACTGAGAGGCCCGAGAAACTTTTATGCCACTGATAAACCGTTAAAGGATACCGAGGCCGCAATAAATAGTTTCCAAGCTCTCAGGATGATGCTGCGTCCTGGTATTAAATACTAGAAGAAGACTGAAGTAGTTCAGCAGAAACAGCGGCGTATAGTAATAGGACGCAGTGATTTTCCGGAACCTTGGAATGTATAGCTAAAGAGAATTGATTAACCTGATGATAATGCTTAAAGTGGGGCCTGGAGGAAACTCATGGTTTATCGATTTCAGATACACCTAGAACAGAGATATCCAAAATCTGTCAAAATTCTTTGATATTATCTGTGTTACATAATAGATAAAAGGAAAGTAAAGAAATCCTTCGCGGTTTTGGGACGTTCCAACCACTTTCACGAAGCGAAACTGACAATAATGTTGTTAAAGCAAGGAGATACCTGGCGTGTTATTGTGCATAATTCAATACGCAGGTGTGGGATCGACTTCCATTCGCAGGTCGTGAGGTGTTTTACGAGCGTCACGGGAGGCCTAATTAGTCACTAGATGTATAAAACGGTCGCAGCGTGGCGTGACGCAGCGGAAGTAGCCGGTTGTTGTGCTGGCTAGTCTGTGCCACGTTACATTACGAGCCGTTTTCGTTTTAGTGCCCGTGTAATGTGGCTGTTCTGGTTTGCATGATGATACGCCACTAGTTCCACGAAACCGCAGACATAAACACGGCGAAACCAGCGGCGGTGTGCCCAATACGCCCGTTACGATTGACCTTCGAACAAACCACTGTTCCAGCGCTCAGCGGTGTCGTTTAATCGCTATTTTCAAAGTGTTAAATTTTATGCACTGAGACACAAAAGTATATCTAATAAATTTCAGAATGGTCATAGAAATAAATTTCGAGTTATTAATCATTTGTTCGTTAAAGTATATTACTATATAACTTTTGTTTCTTTCTGAGCCGAAACTCATAAAGTGTCTACGATAGATGAATATAGGTTCATCCGAGGAATTAAAAAAATTGCCACCCTCTTCCAGGATAGTTGTTTATTAAACAGCTGGTCTAATTTCGTGCTATAAACTCTACGTAGGGAAATGCCTTAAATAACGGAATAATATCTGTATATTCAGGAGAACTTTCCACGCAGCAGAAGTATAGTTTTTACTTTTACTTTCAGGAAAACTTCAAAGAAAAAGCCACCACAAGATAAAAAATGTACGACATCCTAAACGTATGAAGAGGAACTTAAAATGATCGTAACCTAAACAGAATTATGGTGTAGAGAATTGGAGCAAAATCGGAATCAACGTTTTCCCGTTCTGTGTGCCTTCGGATTTCCTTGTAATCATTTCCCATTCGAAATCTGAATCCGCCATTTGAGACCTTTCGTCGTCATTTCTGTAAACATCGGGATAGTTGTTAAAATATCGTCTAACCTATGTTGCAGCTCCTAGTACTGAAAATTAATGGCAGTTTCATTGTAAGAGGTATATAATCACCGTCAAAATTACTATTTTTTTTCGACGGAGCAATGTCCAGGATGAACGTAGGATTTCAAAGACCATCCACGTCAAGCATTATTTTCTCCTTGGATATTCTGTTAACAAGCTCCGTTTAGTATCAATGTGAGTCCCCTTTCTACAGTGAACAGTACAGCATTTTCATAGTTTTTATAAGGTGGCTCCTTCTTGCATCCGTATCCCTGTAACGTTAAATTATAAATACCACAATGAGTATCATTAATCGCTTCGGATTCTTCCCGTATCTAATGCTAATTGTTCAATGGAGTCTATTGCTAGAGTATAAGGCTCTACACTACAGGCGTTGATTCAATAAGATCAGCTTAACTAGTTTGGATCAGTGTCTTTTCACCGATAGTAGTACCAATAGGTGACATAATTACATAATGAGTTTACTGAAGTACGCGCTGCTAAGATGCAGTTTTATTGACCTGTTGCCACTACACTCCCGCCAATTAGTGGACGTTTAGTTAATACACTGTGATGCTCATGGTAGATTCAGCTTGCTGCAGTATATATATATATATACATATATATATACAGTTCTCACGAATCTGGAAATCTCATTGTATATTATACAGAAAGAATAATAATTGCTTCCAGAAGAATAATGCTTTTAGAACTGCGTGGAGTCGTAATCGGCTGGCTCACAATTACGTGATAACTGACGTAATGGACTGGCAATCGGTGTAGAGATAATGGAAGGCAAATGGTTGCTTGTAATCCTTAATTCAGCACATGGTAAACAAAGATTGTCCAGACATTATATTTTTAGCGACTGCTGACACCTCATGTCGTAAAGTTGAAATTTAGACCCCATTACTGCAAGGAATAATGTAGATCCGATAACATTGCAGCGCATAAAATGAAACAATTATTCCATTATACAGTGAAATTAGGCATACCAAACCTTGCAGCGCAATATATAAGTGATACAAGCTTGATCGCAGTTTTACAGAGACTAATGTAAAGGTCTCTAAATCATTGAAAATTCATTATCATGCTGAACACAGCCACACTCGTCTGTTCCTATCTATTCAGTACCTAGTCAATGGAAAACTTGACTCTGTCTTGCGTGGCCCCAGCGACAAAAGGCCCGTTTACACGCACGGTTTTTCCGACGGTTTTGGAGCGTACGCTCCAGGCGCGCGCATCAATCCTTTACGTGTAAATTCTCGGTGATCAGAGAGGCCTGGCGCGCGCTCCGAATGCGCACATCTGGCGCGCAGGTCTATCGAGGCCTTGTGTTTATACGTGCATTTCGGTCTGCAGTCTTGATGCGTCAGTACAAGTTCGTTGTTGGTTAGAATTTCTGGGTGACTTTATTTAACTTTACCCTCCTTTAACAAATAAAAATCTAAATCTTGAAAAATGTGATCAAGAGATAATTTGGAAGGATTTATAGAACTTTATAAAAATTTTCTATGTTTATGGAAGGTTAAATCAAATGACTACAAAAATAAAAATTAAAAAAAAAATTGTAAATATGATTAGTTAGTAGAATTCAGCAGGGTAAATGTATGTGAAAGTGAAAACAAAGATTTCGTCACTGAAAGGATTCAAGAAACTCGGCGGCAATTCGAAAAGAACTGAGAAAAATACATGCAAGCAATTTCAAATCTTGGAGGGATATTCCAGTTGCCTAAAAACGAAGAGTAGGAGGAGGCTAACATTACTCTGCAGTTATGCTCTTCCTCATGACTGTGTCTTGTTTTGATATTTGTGGAGATAATAACTTTAACTTCACCTTTTTCAGGTAAGGGTGTCAGGTATTGGAATAAGCTACAAAGGGAAATGATGAACAATTTACCAAAAACGTTGAAAGAATTTAAAGTTAAAATTTGTAGAGGGCAAATGTAGGTGGGTGCAGGAAAGGGGGAAGATAGTTGGGTAGGGAAATTGCCACAGGAGCGTGTGCTCCATTGTCATTTAATTAAATATTATTATTATTAAAATGTAGTTATATATTGAACTTGTTTTGTAGACAATTTTTTAAATCATCTGGGTCATTTATTTTCCCGTTGCTATCACTAAAGAGGCATGTGTCGATATAGATCTCTAGTTTCGTGCCATCTTTCCGCCCATATACACTTTGTTTATTTAATTCTTTCTGTAACAAAAAAAATAATAATGTAAAGCAGCTCATATTGCTCAGTTTATTTCATTTCTTTTGGAGGATATTTTAAACACACTTATAAACACAAGCACAACTAACAAAGACAACAACGACCTGAAAACCGAGTGTTGCAATCTGGACCGTCTACAAAACTTTCCAACCCGGCGGAAAGTCCACGCGCCACAGGATAACGGTCATTTTTGGCGCGTACGCTCCAACCCGCAGTCCTGGCGCGCGTAACTGGAGTGTTGACCATTTTTCGTCGCACGGTCCAGGAGCGACGCTCCAACCTCACGCTCCGGCGCGGCAGTCCGGAGCGCCGTTCCAAACCGCCAGTTTGGCGCGTACGTGTAAACGGGCCTAATGAGAACAATGCGCTCCTGCCCTCGAGGCAAGCTGGCCAACTGTGTGCGCTTAAGTTCACTACACTATAAACTAAATATATTATTCGACCTACAGAATCCCTACGGCTAACAATACGAATAAACAAAATACGAGACCTGCAAATATACGTCGTAAAAACATAAATACCTTTTCAACTATGAATCATAAGTACGTTTTCTAAACATTCGTGCGTATGGAACCAAGTGGTGTGAACTGAAGTTGAAAAATTATTGTTTATAAAAGCAGGAAGGAGCTAACTAAGAAACAAATGATGCTAGGTTACCTCTGTTATCGTAGTTACGCTTCTGGAAGAATATAACTGAACTGATTTCGCAATAATGATAAAGGTTCAATTTTTTTGATGACTTAACCGAACCTTCGTCGTCTATTTCTTCAGTATTTTTTTAATTGCGTTTGTACCTATGAATGGGTGCTAGTGTAACATGCTATGTCGATTTTATTATCCAAGAGCTTCCGTTCCTTCATGTATGCAGCAGTAATGTGGGAAAGAGGTGGGAGATTATCCTTTAGCTGATTTCTTTCCATTATTCAAAAGAATGAGAATATAATGACGCCAGTTGCATTCTAAATTTTTTATTATCTTTTAATTATTGTCAATAAATAATGACTCCCTCGGTTAATGAATTACCTACACGAGGAAGCAAAATTTCATCAACATTAGTCACAATACTAATAATATTTTAAATCTCTCATTTCTTTTGTTACAGATTTTATACGTCGAGGTAGGCTCTACACTAAGTTCTATTAAATTACAGGGAAATTTATTTTCGTATGCGTTCGACACACAACTGACGTTCCTCTGATGTTCTCTGATGTTTCGATAAGTTCAAGGAAAGTTTATCAGAGGGCTAGCATAGCTAAGCAAAGTTTCTAAATTTCTTGATACATGTCAGAACTGGTCTATCCCTAGATCAGTTAATAGACTGAGTTAATTTCAGCAAAAACTTCTCCTATTCATTAAATCTCCATCTTGAAGCCTCACTGTAGACATTATAAGTGAGGTTCTTTAGTTATCCGTCGGGTCAACACCTCTCTGAGGGACAGAGCAAAATTCAGCAGCCGATCGCTCTATATCCCCACTATCCACAACTGCAACCTCCAAAGCTACCAACGGATAACGATGGTGGTTTGCGATCAGAGATTTTCTAGCAGCTTTTCTGTTAGAGCAAGCAAGCGCTTTGAACAACCAATCCCTATACTAAGCACCTAAAGGGCAACGGAAGAGCACTGTAGTCACTAACAGTGTTATGCAACGATGATATTGCACAACGTGATACACAATTCGTCGATCGCGATTATTTAGTACAATGGGCTTACTGGAGCTGTGATAGGATTCACTGTATCCCGACGATCCCACTTACAGATGACATCACTGACAGTCGTGCGCGAAACATTGACTACTGACAAATTACTCTGACATAAAACTCCAATTTTTTAGTTCAAACAACGGTTTCCTTTGGAACTTCGACAGTTTATTATGATATCAGGAACTTAAACTGTGTCGAAGCTAATAAGCAGATTTCTTCAAAGAATTAAGAATCGCTGGTAGTAAGATCCTGCGCACAGTTCTAGTTGGCTGGATAATGTGACACCAGCAAACATAGTTACCAATTAAAAGATTGTAAGTTCCCTTTATTCGATTTAGGTAATTTACCTTAGCTCCTCATAGTCTAATCTGGCCATCTTCAAGCCGTAATATTAGTTGCAGAAGTCGGCAGACTATTTTTAATTCGCAGTTCGGAAACAACAACAAAAATAATATATATATATCGTGACTTGGATTCTTTGAAAAAAACTCGAAAGCACTTTTTATTTATAATCACTTGGTATAAAACACACTTCTTTACATTTCGTTTTATTCAACCACGTGCCAGCTGTACCTTATATTCTCGTCCAAAACACTCACCATATTCCCTTCTCTCTTCTGTCCAAAGATATACATTATCATAAATGACCACCGTCCATAGATATTCTGATACTTTGCTATACGCTTATCTTTTTCTATCTTTCATAAAAATTTAACACATTTGTGTACACAACACAAGCAAGACTAATATCTAATTAATTTTTTAACAAAAATTATTCATAAAAATTTTAAGCGACCTTGTCACCTTACAAGATGCTTAGACCGTTTTATAAGAAAAATGATTCTAAATTATTATATCGATCTGTTAAAGTTTATAAACAACAGGTTCTGTTTTGAGCAAAGACAAGTGTTGTAATGATGACGTAATACATTCGTTCCAACTTGCTGGAAAAACATTTACATCGTATTTTTGTGAATTACAAACGTATAACGCATTTATATGAGGTGAAAGATTATTTAAGTTCATTTATTTATTCCAAATTTATACATAAAAATAGAGGACATGCTTTATCCACAAGGACATCTGATATTGGAGCCAATAATTGGGTATAGTCGTAAACTGTTCGATGCTGATAGTTAAGATTCGTGGTCTAGGACCGTTGTTGTTGACGTAGCAGACGGATTTATGGATGCTCGTCTTGCACTGGATTGCTACTTTAAGTATGTACATCTTACTGGGATGCGTAGTCAGAAAATGCAGCAATTTTTTTATGACAGCAATTGACTATTAGCAACCCTAATAGATTCCAAGTTAAGCGTATGTTGTTACTGGTGCACGGTAGGTGATTAAGCCATCTCTTTCATCTGGGGTTTTCCGAGTGTTTATAATTACTGTCTGATCAAATGTGAGGTTGGGTAACTTTATTTAAAAGCGTGATTGATTTAATTATTTGGAGAATTAATTTGCTTATTTCCGCTATATTAAGACCACTCTTTATTATCTAGTGCTTATCTTCAATATTCTAATTATTCAGCAGCGTATGGTCAGCATCTTACCTTGCTTCGCAACGCTTTAAATATATTTTGTCTACTGTGTATTTTCGAGATTGATTATAATTACATCTGTTTTAATTACCCATACTTCTATACTTTTCAGTACTCAGCATCCCAGTTAGTACTTTCTTGGTTTGTTAAGGTTCAACAAAAAAATTCCTCTTTATATAACAGAAATTATGTGATTTATTAAAGACATAAAGGCAGAATTATCTTGATCTACTCGTTAGATTTACGTGATAATGGAGAATCCATTTCACTCCAAAAGAGACCTCAAACCCACACACACAAGACAAGCTGTACCAGATGTGAAAGACAGACTAATTCCGAGAGCGCCTGATATCGAACGGGAGACCTTTCAGCGCGGACGCAAGCAAGTTATTACTCAGCAAACATACCAGCCGTTTCTTGATGAACATGGAGGTGTGATTGCGTCCTCGGCGGGTCTAGAAACTTCAGCATTTATATGTATCACGTATATGATCGGTGTCCAAACTCCTGGCCGCGAAACCTATCCAACTAATCTCGCGAAAATATCTTCAGCTCTTTTGTACCACTGCAGGTTATACCATGGCCTGTCAATAACTTAGATCTCTTACTCCGCTGAGCATGGGGCCACATCAAAGAATGATTCAGAGGCTTCCAGACGCCTTCTCTTATTGCAGTCAATTTCAATTAATCAATTCTATTATTCTCTTCCGCACTTAAGGATTCTATTTCTCTTTAAGTGCCAATAGGTTCATTGTCGTTGGTTAGAAATATTAATTGTCGACCAGTTTGATAAATTTATCATATCTAAATAGCTGAAAATTTCTCGTGGACTTACATGTAATTCTTTTTTCGTATTGGTAAGAGGATACGTTACAGTCTGTAACTGCTTCACATATTGTCAGGACGTGGAGCATTTTTGTCTTTTCTGTATAGTTCGGATAGTGTTTGGATCAAAGATTGATACGTTTCCTCTGAAGTGAGTGTGTGTAGGTTATATTAACTATATAACTCACAACATTATTCAGGGTGTTACAAAAAGGTACGGCCAAACTTTCAGGAAACATTCCTCACACACAAACAAAGAAAATATGTTATGTGGACATGTGTCCGGAAACGCTTACTATCCATGTTAGAGCTCATATTGTGGACGGCTGTGATACAATACGCCATTCTCCAGGGCTGCATCAGCGCATCAGGGATTCCATGCGACGGAGGGTGGATGCATGTATCCTCGCTAACGGAGGACATTTTGAACATTTCCTGTAACAAAGTGTTTGAAGTCACGCTGGTACGTTCTATTGCTGTGTGTTTCCATTCCAAGTTTAATGTGATTTGAAGAGAAGTAATAAAATGAGCTCTAACATGGAAAGTAAGCGTTACCGGACACATGTCCACATAACATATTTTCTTTGTTTGTGTGAGAGGAATGTTTCCTGAAAGTTTGGCCGTACCTATTTGCAATACCCTGTTTAAAAAGAGAGACAACTTAAAACGACTATCAATCTAATCGTAGTGCCTTTTCTGGGAGCCTTGAGAATTTCTTCATCTGACATGTTCTGACGCAATAAATATGACAAGTATAAAATAACAATTTTAAATGTAGTATCCGCTCGCTGTCATATAGAACTTGTTCGCTATGTAATTAAATGTAATACAGTCTATCAGCCATTTGTTTCCATATCTCACCCTTCCACAAAAAAAAAAAAAAAAAAAAAAAAAAAAAAAAAAAAACCTATAATAAGCATTATACAATGTATTCTGTATTCAAACAGATTCTAGGGCTATCCCTTCAACGGTTCTAATTTCTGCATACAAAAACTATTTCTCTGATTGTCAATTTGATTTGTGATTTCATAATCAAAAGTTTTTCCTGTGGAAAGTTCGCACGTAGTTTGTAACAAAACGGTGATAAAACACAACTGCGTTATTACGAAGTTATATAACATCCGCCATAAAGATAAAGCGCGCAGATTACTTGTGATTTGAGTATTACTTGTTAACCAGCTTCTGGTAATATATTACTTCGAAGAAATCTTACAGTAGTATGTTTTTAATTCTTCACAGAGAATGTGCGATATGTTAAAATAACTCCCCCTGCTGAGTGTGGTACTTCATTTATACCGGATTACAACTACGAGCAGAAAATACAAAGAAGTCATGAAGGTGTAACTAGTTATTGAACGTGTTGCAGCCATTGCTAATAATTTGAGCAGGGATGATTCCTGGCAGATAGATGACGTAGTTTCTGGTTAACTTTATTGTCAAACATACGAACATTCATTTATGACTGCGGAAAAAGGTTTCGTGTTTGGGTTACAGTGACAGGAAAGAGAATAAGATGTAAATAAAAATGCTTACTGACGCCTAATGGAAAGCTATTTTCTTCGCACTGTAAGAGATTAGGAAGCCTAGGAAAAAGGTGACGGTCACGCATGCCGAAAATATTATGAGTTGCAGAATTCTGCTGTAGGAGATGAAACGCAGTCTTCTTGTTCCATTCCGGCTTTCTTTTTTACTTTCCTTTTTTGCTTATGGCTTTACGCCTCGTCAACATCGGGGTCATCAGAGGCGGAAAAGGAGGGGGGGGGCAAGGAATGGAAAGGAATTCGGCTATGGCCTTTTGAAGGAAGCATCCCGGCATTCTACTGGAGTGATTCGGGTAAACTATGGAAAATCCAAATCTGGATGCCCGGACGGGGATTCGAATCCGCATCCACCGGAATGCGAGACCATAGCGTTTACCACTGACCCACCACGCTTGGTCCCATACCCGCGTAAGCTGAAGTGATCTGTATGTGTGTTTTTGTTTTGCTTTCAGCTTTTGATTTTATATAGTATTTGTTCATAAAAATTTTACTAGAAGTTTTTCCCTGCATATTTTCAAAGTATTATTGCCAACAGATTTTTTTTTATTGTGGGCGTATATCGACTCACCGGCTGTTTCGCGTAATAGTCGCATGGAGATTTTCCTACTCTTACAGCCACTTCAGTGGCAGAAAGATATTGAAATACTATGATGCGACGCCAGTTTCTTCAATTGGGATGTAGTGGCGTCTTCGACGACCAAATGTCCAGAACCGAAGACAGTACAGCGAAAATCTTCGAACATATCATTCCGCTTTTACATGGCCACAAGAGAGACAACGATGCGCCACTACTAAATGTGAACCAGCTTTCGATGTTTGCTCCCGTTATACCTACGGCTTATCTATATATAAAAAAAATTTGATGGCACCAGTCTAAAAAAGTAAGTATATTCGGTGAGTCGAAATGACGTGATGGTAGGAGTTCCTCAGCAGTTGCGTAATCCGCCCCTAATGTAGCTGCCTCACCTAATCCGGTAGTCTTAGCGGTTATAGGGGAGCTACAATTTAGTTTGGAATCAGCGGAAACGTTCTGCCGTACTTCACTTTACTCAACAAGCTGTGCCAGAGATGAAGGTCGGGCTAAGGGCCTATGAGAATTAAAGCTCAGATGGGGATTCGAACCGGGGAACGTTTCGATATCCAGTTTCCACTGAGCCACCAAACAGCTGTTGTCTGAATGACTGACTAATTGTATTAGTTACTACGGCATACGCTAGGGCTGATTAATGAAACTCTTGTTCAGTCGATTTTTCCGGGACCTGCACCAATGCATTAAAAAAAAAAATAAGTAATATCACCTTCCCTGTGCCTTGTAGTATAACGTTTTTACAATGATTTTTCTATCATAGTTTCTAACAAAATTGTCAAACATCTTACATTTTCTCTTTTCTGGTATCTACGAAAAACACAAACTAAAATTTAGTTTAAACTTCGTTTCAGAAAATAAATGTTGTAGGTTGAATTCGTAAAAAACAGTTTATATACCCCTGTGAAATTGGAGTTGATAAAATTGTATTGCATTCTACATACAACATTTCGTATTTTCCCATTTTAAACTGCCAAATGGAATTTATCAATTCCTTTCACACTTATTTCAGAAAAGCAGAAATGAAACCCCAGATCGCATAAGAGACGGCCAACATTTTCACTTGATGCCCTCAGCAGGTGTTTTCGTGCGGTGCTGGTAACTGGGCTCCTAGGGTCTCTCCATCCGGAGACTCGATTAAAACTTTCAGTTCGCCAGCAATAAATACTGATGTTATGGATTAGCCGTAACCATTATTAGTGTCACATTAATAAACATTACAGGTTGGACGCAAGGTGGCAATATACTTGAGTGCTCTGACCCACATAACTTAGTGGAGCAACGGTTTACGACCCGGCGTAAGCGCAGGCAATTAACCACACAGAAAAACTGAGCGCACCATCAGCGCAACACCGTCCTTAATCTTTCTGGTGGTAAGGTGGGGAAAAGAGTATCGCCATCAAGTAAGATATGATTACGCCTGTAGTTAAATTAGTGGTGGTAATTAGTCTAAATGTTTGAAACCTACAAATATTCAAAATGAAGTTGATACAAATCACCAGTCCTTCAAAAAATAACTGTCAGACTGCATCATTACATTTAGGTTTTGCTGTCTTGATAGAGAAGCGAGGAAGCTTTTTAGTGATTCCCTAATTAACCGTTACCTTATACTTCTCAATTTTACTGTATGTTTTTGATCTAGTGCTCGCGTCTTTTAATATATATTTCATCTGCGTACAATACTCTCCGCCGTAAGTCTAGCTAATATTGCATACGGTTACGGAGATTTTACAGAAACTAGAATACAGAATGCAACTCTATACCCTGCAATAATCAGATATCATAAAAAGTTGCTCAGAAATGTTTACAAAGAGCTGACTAGAATACTTCATTTTACAAACTTATATGAATGGATCATTGTTAACCAACTGTCACAAATTAGTATTATTATTATTAAAAAAAGAAGGCCATGAAGATAAAGTTTCTGCAGGATTTTGTCTGTCACAATAAAATGTTCACCATCTAACAATAGAAAGACAGAACGAAAAATCTGAATGCATATCATATTAAAAATATTCGCCGTTAAACTCTTTGGTATTACATTATATAAGAAACACATGCCCTTTAACGTAAATATCTGTTCTATGTGCGCAGTCACTTTCTGATATTTAAGTAAACAGTGAAGCACAAAAAGTCATAGGATACCTCGTAACAAAGAGTATAAGGGTCTTCTGCTGTGAGAAGTGCAACAATCCTGCGTGACATTGACTGAAAAAGTCATCGTAAGTCTACTGAAGAGATATTCTGCCATGCTTCCGCGCTAGACGCCCATAATCAGAACCTTTATTTCAATGAGTCAAAGAGTAACAAATATTCATCAAGTTGGACTATATTATATAGTACGTCCTCATGCTGATCGACTCAAAGATTTTGAATTGAGCCTAATGAAATATTTTTGCAGACACGATAGTGGGCCCCTTTATAGGGAAAATTTCATCATAGGTTTGAGTTCCAGTTATATTTCGACAACTGACGTATGTTTAAAGCCTTAATTCGTTGCTAATAATGTTTTTGAGTGTCGTTGCAGGATCTATTTCTTATTCTAACAGGCCCATCACATCTTGAGTTCAGTATGCGTGTTACTTACTGTAGTTTGTGTTGTAAAACAGCAGACATATAATTATAGCTCATTGTGTAGATGACAGAAACAGCTACGTGTTACGTACACGTCGATGAATCTTGAGAGGATTTACGTTGTGACAGTACTTTCATCATCTAACAAGGTGGTGAAAAAACTTAAGTACATACATCACGGTTTTTCTTATTTATTTATTTATTTTGTCACACGAATGTTACTCATCACACTTGGAAAATGCACTATGAATACCGCAATATGGAGTAAGCTCTGCAATGGGTACGTTAGGGTTCATGTATTGACCTAGTTGTTTTACATTATACATGCAACATCTATAAAAATATACATAACCCGCCGGCGTGCCTCAGTGCGCTGAAACGTCGCACAGTGGATCCGGGAAGTGCAACGGATCGTGCACGATTCCAGGCCTTGCGTACCCTTGGTCATGGCTATGGTTTTTAGGCGGTTTTAAGCTGCCTTCTATGCGAATGCTTCTAAGGTCACCAATATCCGCCTCATAAACTACACCTTTCAGAAGAAAAAGGGAAAAACACTTATCACACGCTGAACATAGTTACAGGTTTCACAGAGAGATGGCAACACTTCACGTCCCCTATTAGAGCTTAGTTCAACCTGGCAGTAAGTATAAAATGCTTGGTGTCTGCAAGGATATGCGACCGGTAACCGCAGCTCCAAATTTGACCATGTCAACGAAGAGTTTAGCTCATAGAAGGCAGCCTACTCCAAAATGTTGGGAATAGATGGTGAAGGAGAAGATCTGTAAAAATGTGCCTGTTACATCAAAACTAAATTGAATACTATTTATTCGTTGATGGTTATATGCTGGCACTATAACTGGTTCTATGAATTATGTGTTAGAAATTGTATTAACTATATTTACAGCGTACTCCATGTAAATTTACCGTACTACGTTGGTAGGTAACTGGATGTTGTTCAGGAGTCTATTGTATATATCTTCTTGAGAATAAAACTAATGTAGTACTTCTGTTTCCTGTGTCTTGTTTCCTATTTCGCATTGTACTAATTACTATATTTAAAACTGTTTGTACGCCAGTTGTTCTGCTTTTTCCCCACTTATTTCTTCCTGACGGCAAACGAGAGAGCTGCGGCTGTGTCTTTAACTGGCAGACAGGCTGACGAGTGCTTTTACTCCTTGTCAGTCTCAATGAGTCCGTGTTACTGCGCGCTCTGTGTTGCGTCTAACTCTGCTTTCAACAGACTGAGAACGAACCTCACTAATTTGCTGTTAAGCTTTTGAATTGTAAACTAGATACTTTGTAAACATCCTCCAGTTAATACCAGAATCAAACACTGAAGTTAAGTAAACACACACTGCGCCAAAATGTAAGGATTTTTAATACAGCCTCCGATAATTTTTCAGACTAAACAGTAAACCGGGATAAATACTTCGCTATTATCGAGATAGTATTTCCAACTACGATTCACAGTAAGTGGCTTTTTAATATAGTTACAGAGGTGCTATTGACCATGTTACCACATGCTACAAAGCGACTACAACACAGCGGTGGTAGAACCCTACCAATCAGCTTAGCAAATTACTTAGTAAAATTAGCAACGCAGTCACTTCAATATTCCTTGAACTTGATTTAAAAATCAATAGCTAACATTTTATTTTGAAATAGTTCTGATAAAACATAAAATCTTCATCCAACATCAATTCAATTGTCTTAAAATTTTATTTATGCTTACCGTATAGTCGAAATGTAATACTGAAACTATGGTTATAGTCCAGCTCCCATTCTACCTGTTCAGAAAATAAGTTTCTTTTAATAATTTTCACTTATTATTCACTTTTCTATTAATTCGATCTGAACAGAAGGGTTTGATTTAAAGTCAGATACCACTACCTAATCAATTTCTGAGTCTTTACTTCCGATCCTCTTTTGACCAGTTTATCCAACTGTTTTGAACTAATGTGAAACACGATATTAATAAGTAAAATATAAAATTATTTGTTTCAGACACAATTGATAACTAAAATTAAATGACGTTAAAACATAAAATTAGATTGAAAATCTATAAAAAGTGATTATGAACGTAATCATAAATGACATGAGCTCTGGACACCGGGTTCGTCATGTAAGTGAGGCAATATGTTTTTGACATAAAAGGGCTTTATGAATACCTGAATTGACCTTTTTTCCCGCGAAAGTACCAATGTGATTCATCTTTCATATTCAATATCAATTTAAAAAGTTATGAGAAATGTGTTTTAATATTCATTCTGAAGGAATTACAATGTTTGGTGAAGCTTTTGTCGAGAGGGACTTTGTTTAATAGGGCAACTTAGACACTACTAGAGTGCAGCAGCGCCGGGAGTTCTTTTAGAAAAAATACCAGATTTCTGTAGGAAGCAAAGGGACAAAGTGTTTATTTATTGGAAACAAAGTTTATTGGAATGATTCATGACCGTTTAAAGTCATTTGCTACTACTGGTTTGTATTCGTTCGATAATCAGTCACATGATAAATACGTGTTAAGTGGATTATGAAACAGTTGCTTACAAGGCCGTAATAAATACATAACAATCTTGAATCCATAGCGAAAGGACGAGAAAACCAAGAGGCAGCTGCGCAGTCAGTCTAGAATCAGATAGATTCTAAGTCAGTCGTCAGTAGTCAACACGTCTTTATTCACTTACACGCCGTCAGTTTATTAGGTTTTTTGAAGGTGTAATGTTGGTACGTTACAAGATGCCATCCGAGGAGGGTTTGGCAATAAATTACCTGAGAATCCATCGGTGCTCCACACCCTGGACAATAATTTTCTTTAAGATGAAAAGCTCTTTTTCAAAAGCTGAACTTGGTGAATCTGAATTAAAGAAGTCAGCGAGATATGGTAACAAAATAAAGATGTTGATTAGATGTTGATCCACTAATGATTTATCTTTTTCTATAAGGTGTCAATAATAATCTGCCACAAATACAGCCAGATTCACGATATATTATGATTTCACAGCAGACAGATTCAGCGACACATAGTTTGGGTCTTCGGATTATTATCAGAGTTAAAACTTTGAATCTTACTTATGTTGATTAGTTTTTTAGATTCATTCAATTATTTTCAAAGGGAAAAAAAAACAACAGAGAAATACGCTTTAAAAAGAGGACTACATATTATTAAAAATAGTTGTCGGATAAAAGGCTCACAAGCACTGCAACACAACCGCTGACCAAGTTACTGAAATGACGTGTTCAAACTGATTGTGTTCGAAAATGACTTGAATGTAATCTCCAGGGAACATACGAGAGGGTCCAGCCTACCTTTGGGTTGTGAACTAAGGAAAGTTTTTTTTATCTTTATCGTAACGAATTTCACGCTAAAGCCATTGATCAATTAAAGTCGTCATTGCATTCAGATAATATATTAAAAACTGTGTTAATAATAGGACTAAAATTTCGTCAATACAACTATTGCCAAATGTGCAACAAAATTTCTGGTAGTTAATTAATATGAACGAAAATGTGAAAAACTTAAAATTAATTTACAGCTATGTGTATATTTAAGAGGTTCAGGCTCCTAGTTCATTCTAACGTTCACTGTGTGGTAAGAAATCACATAAGACCGACCGTGCCCAGTTTGCAACTATACGCCATACACTATCAGTCATTACTTCACAGCGCTCCTTGGCGCCTTTCTTCCGGCAGTGCAGCCGTTGTCGAAGCTAACTGTCACGACTTCGAAAAAAATCGCGTCTTGACGTCAAGCGTTGTGAAAGACGTTCAACTTACGATCTCCTGCAAACACACGGTACTCTTCTAGAGCACATGGTTTGGAATCAAGAAGATGTGTGCTTATCCTGTACGCTTCTCCCTACATATTTCGTCCATGTGTTGTTACCATATGTTATAATCGTTTTTAAAACAGACCATACATTTTAAATTTATAATTTCATTATTATCATATTAATTCCACCAAAAAACATTCACCGGTAGAACATGTATCGGGACATTTCTCATTCTCGTTTTGTTTCGTCTATACATATGCTTCTGGTAGCGGTAAATCTTAAAAGAAGTGTACGATACACACTATATTTCTGACAACAATGGCAAATTAATAGAAGTACAAAAATATTGGTTACTAACATATACTAAACTGATGTAGGGAAAATCATCGTGTGTCGATAGAATCTTAGCAAACGAACGTTTTTCAGAGTATGCAACGTATATATCGATCCCTTTTGTCAGTGATATGTACCGTTAATCCTTAGGAACAAGTACTTACCTTCAGCGCATGTTACTGCCATATTCCAGAAACGAAATCGAAACCCACCAACTATTAACCGATCTCTTTATTATCTACCTGCAGTAGACCGTCCGAACATATCGTATGCTCGACCTGCGTGAAATTCTTAGGTGAAGAAAATTTTTAAAAATAACTAAACCAAGTAAAGAGATATTTCTGAATAAAATATCGCAGCTCGTTACATTTTCTCTTGACATGATGAAAGGTATTGGGGAAAGTTAACAAGCTGATACATAATTTAGTTTTTTTTATTAATTTTCAGATCGGTTTATAAATTGTATCACCTCTTCACAAAGATTCGAACATACGCAGTATCATATTAAATTTGTCAATGGTCGATGGTCAATGGCCTACTTTTTTATTTTGCTTATGGTCTTACTCTTCGTAGCCATCGAGGTCATTAGAGGCGGGAAAGATCTGCGCCCTAGGAATGGTCCCAATCCCTCACAGACTTAGCCGTTGATCTCACATTTTGGACATCTGTTCGTATTTTGATTTCCCACGTTTCGAGGTGAACTGATGTTTGTTTCACAGAAATCACATCTGAGATTCCTTTCCTATTGCACAGTACTACGAAATAGTGAGACTACCCTACTAACAAGTTTCAGGACGTCCCTTTACGTAAGAGAGTAATATTGTCAGAAAGATTTGAAAGAGAAATGCATGATTCCGTAATGGTTAGTCACAAATAATTAAAATGAAGGTCATACGATCGCGAAGTGAGTATCATTTACACTGAAATGATTAAATATAGAAGTAATAACAGATTTTCTATCAAATTAACATGGTAATTGTACAATGGCAGAGCTATTTTCCATAGTTTGTCAGTCTTAATAACTTTTTAGAAAAAAATACTCAATCATTTAAACTGCGCTGATTAGGCTTATTGTAAATCAGAATCTCAATAAATTCAAAACCGCTATCTCACTTGAGATTAAACTGTGAAAATATTTTTATTATTATGTTCTACTGCAAAAAAGACTTATGTATGATTTTTATTAACCTGTATTTGTTCCTAGCTTACAGAAGGGCACCCAAGGCATAGGCGGTACTTATTTTATTGACCTACAACCATGCGTATATTAATGCAAATGCAATCATTATATCTACTTTCATTAAAAGTGATACTCATTGTTGTAAAAAAAACTTCGTGATATTTACAGCTTCTTAGGGTGAGAACGACCAGTCACAAAGTCAGTCTATAGCAGACTCAGCTGGAGACTAATTCCATGAAGAAGACCATAGGTTTTTGTTGAAACGTTGGGAAAATGAGGAATATTTGAACGCAGCGGAAATCTCGCGAAATTATTTACAACGTCATCATGGCTGCAAAACCGCATAATCTTTAATAAGTGATACTGCATTAAAAGCATTTTTGGTGCTATGTTCTTTGATACATTTACAGTTACTAGTAGTAAATATGATTTTAAGCCGCTTAATTGTATCTACATAAGATTAAAGATTACATTTCTCATCTTAAAAAGTTAACAGAGAAGTGAATCCTTCCGTTCCAGGTCCAGCTAAGCTGTTCCGGCGGCTGAAGGCGTGCCTCAGTGACTGTCACTTTTGCCTAGGGCAGGCAACCATTCGCCTGGTAATTAACCTATATCACGTTAATTAGCAGTGGTAGTTGCAGCGGCTCCAGACCTCCAGCCAGCAAGAGTAAATAACGGGAAGGGGCGGTTTGTACCGGCACGGAGTGCGCAAGCGAGAATCAACACGGGCGCTAACTTATTTGCGTTTTATGCGCGCGCGGCAAGCACAACTTGCGCATAAGACGCAAACTTGGCTCGGGCAGGGCTCTGTAACGTCCCCGGATGTCTGCAGCTTGTTAGCGGCAATTCGAGAATCTGTCGTAAGGTATAAATTTCGGTTGTGAGTGCATCTATTGATGAATCTAAATTATTTAACCTTTCATATTTTGTTCTTTTATTCTTAGGTATATACTCAATTTTCTAAAATTAACTAATTTTTTTGTGTTGCTTCCGTGATTCAAAACTGATATTCTATCCGAGTAATTTCTCACGGTATTTAATAAATGTGCACTAAAAGAAAGCAATGTCCCAAAGTATTAAAAGCAACCATTATAGTGTGACTTTAGTTTCCAAAGATTTACTAAAAGCTGATGAAAACCAGCAGACATCAGCAATCATTATTTCTTGGAAGTTTAATGGAATTATAGTTTTAAGTTATTGATTCAAGTGTATGGATGAATTTAAAAACTACTTGTACTTGAATTATATTCAGTCGTATATCATAGACGTTTAGAGTGACCATGGAGGCTTAAAATGAGTTTCCGCTAGATGATTAGGTAGTGAAATCAAATAAAAAGCATTTGTTGTGGTATTGGTATTTCTCGAGTAATACATTTCCTTTTATTGTCTTCATTATCGGCTTCTTGCATTCATCAAATTCAGATAGCTTATTTACTATTCAAGAATATCTATTTTTCCTTTTTTTGTTGTATGTAACAGGATAACATTTCAATCTGATTCATTTATACTAGGCAATTTTAACACAATTTATTGCCTTATTACAATTTTGTATGATTCGTTATTCCAATTCTTACTATATCTCGGACAATTCAAAGACAATGCAAGTGTGTATCAAATACAGTTTATCAAATTTTACCCTAAATTGTTACCCTTTTTCTTCTTCTTTTTCACCGGCTTTTGTTAACATTTTTTGGCCGGCTGACTTTGATGAGTTTTGTTCATCATTAGCTTGGTCAGTTTAGGAGCTGTGGTTTTACGGCCGCATGCCAAGCATTTTATAGCTTCTTGCTAAAACTAATTAGTGAAGTGAAGTGCTTCCACTTGTCTCTAGAAGGTGTAACTATAACCATCATGTTATAAGTATATTTTATGTGAAATATTTTAGATGAAATGATGTTCCTAAATTCTGGTTTAGTCATCTCTTGTAGATATATGATTTACTTCTTTTGGTAAGCATCCACCCTCTTACGTGAAGGAGTGTGCTAAGAAGAACTTGATGAAATTACATTATAATCACAGTCATTCTTTGATAATTCAAATTCATGAAATATTCTTTCGACCATATCTGAAATGTTCAGCAGGCAGCACAAAACCAGTACTAAAATTACCGTTCAAGTCTTAGAATGGCTTGTCAGGGATGATATTTACACGCAGAGAAACAGAGCCATTATGCTACAGTACGGCGGCTTTAATGTACTCACGGGTAAAGACTGAAGTTCCATTCACTTTATACTCAATACAGTTTTGCGTAATCATTCAGAATACTACGAGTATTTGACCAAATAGCGCGTTATTATCCTCAGATCGACTTTATTATTACAATTTGCGTAAGATTTTTTCTAATTATACTTTTCACTTCTAAAGTGTTAAAGTAGTTTTGTCCAGTGTGATGAAGTACAGTCGCACTTCAAGATCCACTAGTTATACAGACAGTTAAAGGTTGCTCCTTAATCACCAGCTGCAGCGAAATGTTAAGATTAACTCGAATTTAAACTTAAAATAGTAGTAAGGAAATTGTTATCAATAAATTAACTTTAGTCGATTATTTTAAAAATAAAGTTTCTTTAACAAATAAACAAAAGCTGTATTCCCTAATTGTGATAGTCTACTCGGTTGTATTTAAACATGACGAAGCAGCTCTGGTACCACGAAAAAGTGAAGTTATCTACAGCGTTATTAAATTGTATTATTTGGAATTCTCATTCACAGAATGAACCATTAACTTTTAAAAAATTTCGAGGACGTTTAAAACATTCCTTTTTATGTAAGTAATAAGGCTGGAGATAGCTAGTTAGCTGCAATTCCTTCCACACTAAAAGCTAGCGAAGAAGTATGAGAAACTCAATAGAAAATTTGCTAAGTTAGTGTCAGGATAAATGTATGGCCCAATCTTACATGACACTAGTTGGAGCAGCATTGGCAGAGATTTGACTTCCAAATATGAAAAATTAGAAAATACATCAAGACGCTAACAAAATGGCACTTGGTTAGATTTTCATTAATTGAAACAAATTTAATTCACTCTAAATGTTTTATTAATTTAATTACCGAATTGGTATCAAGATAGTTTCGTATAAATACAATTATCTCTCATAAAATATTAATACGACAAATGCTTTTTACAAGTATTTGTTTATCACAACTTATAGAAGTACGCAGATTTTCACGTTGATGTAGGAGTTAGATAATCTGTAAAAAGATTTAGGGACAAGTATGATAAGTAATACAAAATTTAGAAATCTGTTTTTCTCTAGTTCTTTTAAATGTTATTACAGTATACTTCTCTTATTAAAAATTCATTTACCTTTTGTTATGTGAAATCATTTCAATGAATTCATTTGTTCAGAAGAACAAGTAAACAGTTCAGTTATTGAAATGGTTGAGTCCCAGAAGACATTGGGCGTAATGGTAAGAAGTAATATGAAATTGTATCTGTCCATAATTCCAGTCGTAAGCAGAGCTAATTCCTGGCTGCGATTTATATGTCAGATTTTGAGGGATTGTAACACACATACAAGGGAGATACCGTACAAAACTCCTGTACGTCCACAATTAGATTACGGTTGTACCATTTCGTTGACGGTATAGAGAAGAGCCTCTCGATTCCCGACTGTTTGCAATAGTCTTTAAGAAAGTGTCATTGAATTGGTACATAGACTGGGCTCAAATTTTCTGTCAAACTGAGAAGGTATGTTTCGTTTGAACTTATTGTAAAAGATTGGAATAACATCTTTCATTTCTTTCTGGCATCAAAGCATAGATTAAAAAAAACGGAACGGATAACAAGTATAATATGAGCTGCCTAAAATGCGTAACATACAGTTTCGAGAACAGTTGAGCCGTTACTTTGACCCGAGGCTGTAACGGGTGATATGAAATATTCTGTTCGATTTGTCAGTAATTCGTTTCGATTCAACCTAAAAAGTACGGTAAGAATTTAAAATGAGATTCAATTAATTAGCTTATAGGCCTGAATTTTTCTTGGTTATAAACTGTTACTGGTATTTGGATTAAAGGAACTGGATTGAATCTGATATGCATTCACTTCAGCTTAAAGCAAACTTCGATGGGTTGCGAAAATGTTTACCTAACAAGTCAGCTGTTGTTATCCATAAATCGGCTACTTAGTACCACAACTCGCCATTTCAGTTTATTTTTTTAATTGTGAAATATTTTTACTTTGATGTTATTATTTCCTAAAAGCATGAAAACGATAAATTCAGTTTCCAGACCAGGAATTCAGCGATGGTCCCACTGAACGAGTACAAAGAATCCAGTGGTCAGTGTTGTCATTTTTTAAATTGTATACGTAATTTCTTCTTTGAACCATTAAAGTAAGAACGCAGAACTATGCTGAGTAAAATTATGTTCATCAACAAGTTAAGAAACGTATCAGATTAAGAATCCATAACCTTCGCTTATTAGCCTGTGATTCATCATTATTTGTAGCATAGAAATGTACCCTAGGTACGTGTAGATGTAGACGTCTGCAGAAAATAATTTTGTGACATTAAATAAAACTATTTTCCAGTATGACTTCTTTTTAGTTAATGGAATGTAACCATTTTACCGCCAAAAGATGAATGTGACCAAAATAGCTTTTCATTATTATTGATATCTGAAGGAAAATAGTAATATTAATTGTACTGAAAAAAGATAGAACACTTTTGAAGGAGGATAAAAGAAACAAGGATCTAATGAAAAAAAAAAAACGACTAAAAACGTTTGGCCATACAGAAAATTTTACGTATAATATTGGACGATGGGAAGAAGGTAGACAATTACTCTGAATGATCGAGGCAGCAGCACCGTCATTTACAAAATAATAAAATAAATGTGATAAACACGCAGTAAAATGGCTGAACTGTGAAAAGCAGAGAAGTTAATGTATATATGATGAGGATATGCAACAAACGAAAACATAATATAGAATTTTGGCGAAATGAATAAATTAGTCTAATCATGTCTTGAACCAGTTTTAAACTCAAAAGGAAGAGCAAAAAATAAAAACAAGGCATACTTAGAGGAAGTTTATGTTGAGAACAATCTGCACAATACTGTACTTTAAACAGAGAAACAATTAACACTACTAACATAAGAGATGCACTTAAAGGTCAAAATTTCTTAGAAGATTTAAATTTACAAAACACACATATATATATATATATATGACAAAGCTCCTATAGATGACGTTCCGTCGCGTCTACTTACTAGACTATTTGTGTGAGAAGACTTTATTTATTTATTGATGAAACTAGCTACAAGATAAAACGTAAGAAGTCATAATACGAAATTGAAATGGCTTCGGAAAATTGATACCTAAATGAATTTATAGAAGTATGTTAGAAGAGATAAGGTTGAAGTAGTGGGTAACATTATGAGAAGGGTGTATATTTCTGGAATATCTAAATTGCTAAAACCTGCATGTGCATTACTCTTGGTGTAAACAAATATTTGCAGTGCATGAACCAGAAGTAAATTTCTGTTTAATTGTATGTTAAAATTACTTAAAGAAATAAATATTTTTTTAAAAGTAGAAACTAATACTCCTACAAATTAATTAATCAATGTAGGATTACGTAAGAATTCTAACTTCTACTGTATCAGCTGATTTTATTTTATTTTCAGTCATACTCATTGCCACTTTAACTATCCTCCAGTATCTTCAGAAGTACTCAATCACCAACATACTTTATTTTCTTCATTTTTGATGATGCTTGGATATTTTCACGGACAATGATATTTTCTCCTACCAAATAATTCACATTATTTACTACACAAAAACTATTGCGTTCTTTATCGTGTAGTAAAGTATCAGAGAAAAGATGTAACGTTAGAAATACTGTTCACTTCTCCTCGAGCTCAGTCTACTAACCACAATGTCAACCCATCATTTCACCGTTTCTAAACTTTGAAGTAATTTTTGACACCAGATATTTTTTTTTTACCTTATGCCTCTCATTTAAACACATGACATTTTTCATTGTGCAAGTACAAAGTTTATGTGACTTCGTAAACGAAAAATATACTAGTAGTTTACGTTATTCGCCACTTAACTTCGAAAAGAACGTATTAATAGGTAAGTAATAGACATTATTTGTACATATTTTGATGCAAGTATTTGTTGGTCGGATAGTTGCTTCTGATATATTAGACCAAAAGGAATTGGAGATGCGGAAGCGGAAAGATTTCTTCACACATATATAAAGTAGTTAAGCTTTCCGTGAGAAACACACACTTCACTGTTGGTTTCCTTTTAGGTACGACAAGAATTTAATACCCCGTTTTTCTATACGGCAGATTTATTTCGGAATATTTTTATATCATTGAGTTCATATATTTGTAACAGGGTTATACAGTAACTAAATATAACCTTTTATTATCAACTCTGCTTCAAAGAAATTTTATTTTATTCTTACTGAATAAAAGAAAACCACTATGTAACTGCGTTTCGACTACACCATCACCATAGAGAGTAGAAAATTCTGTTTTTCCAATCAGAAAAATTTCTCTCTTTAGTTTTATTCGGTAATTTCTACATACATTAACTCCTCATCATTACTTCAGAGAAATCTCAATATATACATACGACTGATATGTTGCTGAAAAACTTGTATTTATCTCTTGGAATAAAAAAGTGTGGAAATGAGTTTCTGGAAAGATCTAAAATATCTCAATCGGTTACATAATGAAGAAAGCAATAAACCAAATTTTATACCTCTCAGAATTGTACCTAGTAGTCTGCAGAAGGATACATTTTCACCAAATAAGAATGAGCAATATGTAAGAACTGAGTCTTTCCATCAATGTGGTTGCAATGAAATCTCACGACCGTACAGCAAAATTATGTTGTAATTATTTGTGTTATAAAAACAAGAAGTTTTGGCGAATTTTTTCTCTCTCTCTCTCTCTCTTAGGCACTTTTACACCAACGAAATTCACAGGTTTAAATCTATGTTTGGCAAGACCAGAATCAATATTATGGGCTCGACATACAAAAATAAGTGTTGTAAATCATTCAAGCGTCCAAGTCCTGCAAGATTAAAATAAATAAATAATTTAGATCTTCAACTATTATGGTTGTATTATACTAATAGTTTCTTGGCAACAAAAAAAAAAAAAAATAAAGAAAAGAAACATATGTAAAAGATTCACGGAGACTAATAATATGCATATAACACTTAATTAGCTAGAAATTAAATGAATCGTTCGTTTCCTTCAACAAATCAAATATAGGAATGCGGCAAACTTTATGTTTAAGCAGTAAGGGGAAAGACTGTAGGCAGATGACGGGAAAATATATTGAACACTAATTTGACTAGATGAAAGGATTGATATAGAAACAAGTATCAAGTATTAATGAATTCGTTTCTACGAGATTAAAGAGTCAAAATAAATCTAAGAATCCACATCGCAGCCACATCTAACTACTAAAAAAAGTAGAAGAGAAATACTGATACAAATAACACTGTAGACTGTAAGCATCGTATCACAACAGCATTTTAAATTCAGTTAACATATATTTATTCAACCGGTCATACGTCAGTTAACTGTCGGTATCGTCTACTTAAAAGGAATCGAATAAAAGAGTAATTAATTCATTTATAATTTATTACTATTTGTTTTTGCATGGCCAATTAAATATTAATCCAACGGCAAGGCTTACGCCGATTTAAAATAAAATATCCAATGAACCTTTATCTATTAGACGTTCATTATCAGTAATCCGGTAGAAAAACACTACACAGAAAAATCAAATAAATTTATAATTTATTTGGAAGATGGTACTAGAATTAAAACACTAATTCTACATTAGTAATACCATGTTAACTACATAAAATATACAATCTAACATTCAAACAACGAGGGTTAAATTTAATACTGGTACTGGCTTTTTTTTTTTTTCAAAATCCTATTTCAGAGAAAATAACCAAAATGAAAAATTTCAATCCGAAAATATACCCAAGCACTCTGAATGTTATTCCACTGACAAAAGAAATACTCTCTTAATTACGAAAGTGGCAATTAAACTTTTAAGACACCTATAAAAATGTAAATTTCATAAACATCTTCGAGATAACGTTCCGTGTGTTGAATTATTGGGAAGTGTAGAATTTTACAAGAAGTTTGTTAAAATCCTTTTGTCAAGATGTCTGATAAGTAGAATTTCGCTCCAATCTTCTGCGAATCTGTATTCAGCTTTCGCTAAGCAATTAGGCAACTCACTCTTCGCTACCTTTAAACAGCAGATAAAATTACTATAGAAATTGAAACCTGTTGCCCAGTAATTGCTGAGGCAATTGGGAAAACTGAAATTAAGGTGTTTGTTTTATTTCTTTCGCGAAATGCTAGAAATACGTTAAGAAACCTGTAGTTGGAGGCTATAACAGATGTGGATTGAAACATATATAGTTTATTTCAGTATTTCTCATACCTTTACGAAATAAAGTCTTATAGTTCTTGTAGCTACAGTTCCTTCTTTTACGATATTTTGAAACACTTATTTTCATTCTAAAGCCTTATTACCTACTGCCTTTACTGACGATCTCTTTTTTAACGCAGAATTAAGTACAGGAAACAGGTATGCCAGCTTCTGGGAGTCTGTAATGAGGCATGGATAAAGCTTGTTAGAATTCAACACCTTACAAAATAACATTTCTAATTTCATAAAATAAAACGATATTCGATTTCAGAATAAATGTAAGGTGGCTTTTGGACTGTTCAATTACCAGTAATTATAAACCTCCTCCAAAAATTTGTTCTTAAGCCATAATTCTAACCTTTAACCATGGTACTTAAGTTTTCAGCGTAACATTAATTACAAGTCTTTCCCAATCATTTGTTCTACTATGCCAGTAGCAGAAACGTTTGGTACAATATGTAACTCAATACATCCAAGAAACTAAATATATTACAATAACTCAACTCCTGTGAACTATATCAAAATATTCCAGTAACTTGTCCTGTTATATATTGGCCTGTGCTAGCTTGTATAGTTCACAATATTAAATAGTCTCCATGAATCATTTGATTTTTTACATCATAAGTATTAAATCAGGCAGTTAATGTCAGCAGGGAATATGCTACAGAAAGCAGAAATAGTAAATAATGAGATGGCTTCAAGCAAGACATTTAATAATAAGATATTATTTTTTTATTTGAGAAAAAATAATTATCAGACAAGAGCAAGTTTTTGAAAATGTTATAAGAATATTGCGTATATTTATGAAGTTAACAGCCGATAATTAAAAAAAATCCTGGTAAGAATAATTATTTTGTTAACAAAATATCACTAATCATTAATTACAAATATCCTGACAGGCGACATAAGTGTACTGACTGCTGAAGAAAGAATGTAGTAGTTACTGTGGACGAAGTAAGATATTCACCCTCCCATTTAATACATTCCATTCTAGTGTCGCTGACAGCCGCGTCTAAGATTTTTTGGGGAGCCACTCAATTATCCATTAAACACTAATCAACGTCTGGCAACATCCGACGCAAGCTACGAGCACCTTGTCGGACGTTCTGGAAAAACGTTAATATATATATATATATATATATAACTTCGTTTGCCTTGAGAGGAAATCGAGGAAATGTTTGACGATGGTAATTTCCAGTAATCTTTGGAATATTCCTTTATGCAAGATATATTTAGAAATTTAAGAATACGGCATTCATGTGAATAAATTACATTTTAACGATGATAAAATGGTGAACCACATAGAAAATTTCGTAATTACAAGGAATTACTAGAGACAGGTTTATTTCTTTCCTTCTGCATTATGCATTTACATTCGTATTTTTAGGCTAATTCTGCAGTAATGTTGATAGTAGCATTGAAAGATTTCGAATATCACTGGTTTTCTTCACTTCAGAAAGTGTGTTAAAAGCTCTGAAAAATCTGATAAGAAAGTCTTGTAAACGTTTTATTTAAATTAGTTTTTGACTAATTTGAAAATAAATACATAAGACTCGTAAAGATTCGTAAAAAATTGAAACTATGAATCTCAGACGTAACACATCTTTTATAATTGTTATTACAATTATAAGTAACTGAAGAACTCAAAAAAATAATTTTTATTTGGGACCGTAAATACTGGCTTCACTTCGTATATCGCGAAATGTTATGTTATCAGGTTTTATTTTTGTCGAACTTTTTATGGATTAAGGGATCAACTATTTATGGAATACCGACTGCATACTTTTTCACAGACGCGTTTAATGAATAATGGTGATTATGACCTTTGGTAGTTTGTCGAAATACTTGCTCAGAATTAGTGCTCAACATAAAACGTGTCATGGAAGAAGTGTGGAGCAATTCTTCCGATCTGTCTCTTCCACGTCGTTACAGGACTACAGTGAGTAAGCGTACTTCTGCTTCATGAAACAAGATGAAGAGAACAGAAAGCAGCATTTTTACTAGGTTGTCCACAGCGCTGAGCCATAAAACTTTAACAGCCGGCTGCAAACGCGGACAATAAAGAGGGCAAAGTAACTGCTCCGGCTAAGAAGGGGGAGCAGCTAGCCCTGTCGAACACGACTGATTCATCATCCGGGATTCCCAGGAGACTGTGTGACCGGTGCAACGGTCCGCTCTAGTAAAAAGAATCAACAATTTATTGTAAAATTACAGAGGAGAACAACTGATCCACTCCGTCAAAAACGTAATTATATACTACTTGATGAGACGTATCATGAATCTGTTAGGTAACAGCAAAGAATTACTTTAAAAACAACAGGAGCAGTTTTAGAATAGTTCAAGTAAGGGTATTGAAGAGAAGTTGATGTTCATTATATTTTATGTACTGTAATACAGTCGTTAGAAAATCATTTGAGACAGTGAGTTCAGTGAATGCACATCTCTATTTACGGTGAACACTGCACATGGTT
Organism: Vandiemenella viatica; assembly: GCA_031002005.1. Classification (NCBI taxonomy): domain Eukaryota; kingdom Metazoa; phylum Arthropoda; class Insecta; order Orthoptera; family Morabidae; genus Vandiemenella; species Vandiemenella viatica. The sequence goes on from JARYHS010013630.1 coordinate 249,796,786, forward strand.
AGACTCTGAGAGCAATCGTGTGGAGCTACTCACCGGACACGGCAGCGAGGGCGAGTATCGCCGCTACGAGCAGGGTGTGTGCCATGTGCGCCAGCTCATGTCATGCGGCGCGTCGCGCGGAGCCGTTGACGCACAGTGTTTGAGCGGTGGAGGCAGCCAGCCGGCAGCGGGCCGAACTGCAACTGACTTGGCGGGCGAGCGGCGCGGGCTGCCCCGCGGCCACGCTCCACGGCGCATGGCCGGGCCGGGGTGCCCGCCCCCACCACGCAGGCACCACGCGTGCCGCCGGCCGGGGGCTGCTCAAACCTCAGCGACGACCGGGGCACAACGTGGGCCATGTAAGGTTCCCGCATTAAAACATTCCAAATCATCCACAATAACATTATAAATGTGAAAGTAACTCTGTCTGTTAAATTTTCACGACTTAACTGCTAAACCGATCATGATGAAGTTTAACAATGAAATACTATATATCATTAGCAAGGGCATAGGACACGTTTTCCGGATAAATAACACATTTTGTTATGAATCTTGGGATGTGACAGACAGACGGATAGCGCGTGTAAATCTCTGTAATGTTATATCGGTTGCTAAGGCTTTGTTTTTCTCACAGTCAGTTTGCGATAGATATCAATACAGCCCAGGGACATACACTGAAATTGGCAGGGATACATTTTAGAAAACAGACGTTCTCCCCATGCGCAATTATATGCAGCTTGCTAACTGTTTTCCAACCTCCAAACGCTCTACGTCTTAGCAAACGTCAGCAATATCAAAAATGTTGTGTAAAAAACTGTGTTGGTATAAGATCCCCCCAGAAAGTGACCTAATTTCAAACCACAAACAAAAAACTGTCCGAGGAACTGTGGTAGGTGGTCTCCCACGGTTAATCACCCTTCCCTCTCCCCCTCCATCCTTAGTTTGTTGCAAATTGGTTCTCTTTATGAGACGGGTCAGGGTTAGAATGGTTCCTGATGTCTTCCTCGTCTTATTATCCTGGGTCCCTGGTTTTTGGACACCTTTTATGTAGCTTGCAGCATAATGTATTCAATTTTAGCAATAAAATTCCAAGTCGATGCGGATAAAAATTACTACTAAGTACTTAACATTGCGTAGTTTTAGTTAAGTATGCATGATGTGGTTACCATGGTTTGCTAGGAATCTTGTTAGCTAATATCATTCACTTACCTCTTTACGAAGGATTTGAAAACGACATGTTTTTCTGAATAATCTTTATTAATTACTTTTCCTTCATTCTTTATGTATTTATTAACTCAAGTCTAATGATGCTTCAATGATTAAATAGCAAACATGAATTCAGAAGCAAAGCGATGTACTATGTAATCCTAAAATACTCTCTACCTGAGTTATCTACATTCTAACACAACTTACTTTATTCAGAAACCATATAACTACATATGAATAACGGAACAAAAACAACACAAAATTTCTTAACAAAATCTATCCAGCGTATCATAAATACAGAAACTACATGTTTCATCACTAAAATTGTTAATTAAATTTTTATATATTCCTCACTTCACTACTAATTGCGATAAGGATATCCGATCTACAAGTGAAATTGTGTGGTTTAATGGTTATCTTTTTCAAATGAATAAGAACTATGCTTTTAACAGCAACAAATGTGATGGACTAGTGCCCAGTCCACCAGCTGCAATAATGGCCGTATTGTGCCCTACCTGCGCCCAACGACTAACGATGTCCATCTTGTGACGTCGTTTTTCATAAAGTTGATTACTTAACGGTATCTTCCTAGTGGGAATATAAAACAAAAGCGAAAATACAGATGATGATGTGACCTATTTTTAAAACCCAGTTTCGTTCTAGTTTACATAATAAAATAAGAAGTTGGTTATCAGGAAAGGTCAAACAAGCAGCTAAGACGTTATCATTCAGCATTTGTGATTTATAACAGCTAATATTAGCACACAGTATGGACATGCAGAAAGTGCGCCTCTCTCATTTGTATATGATATGAGAACTATGTTCTAATACCGTCATAAACTGAACCTTCAAGTAGTAGTACTGCAAGGAACTGAAAATAAACGAATTCTGCTCTTCGTATTTTAAAAATATTTTCCTGGACTTAAATAATAATTGTTTCAAACGATTTTGTTATCTCTGAGGAAATAACATGCGTTGATAATATTTTCATACTAAGTTCTTTTTATGTTTCTTATATTCTTATGGTTTTATGCATCGGTGACGTCGAGATCATTAGAGGCGTGAAGGCACTGGAAACAAAGAATGGAACTAAACTATCCCAACCTTCGCATGAAGTGATTTCGGAAAGCGATGGAAAACTGAAATCTGTAAGCTGTACAGGGATTTGAACCCACATCCTCCAGAACGCGAAACCGAGCGTTACCGCCGTTCACCCATAACGCTCGGTTGTACTATGTAATTAATGCGCATCATAATAAATTAAAATATACGACATATAATTTTATGATTGTAAAACAAATCGACATTAAGAAGTTATTAATTATTTCAAATATAGAAATTGTAAACTCGATTATTTACTCTAGAATGATTATAAAGAATAACATAATTTCCATAATATACGTTCTCAATTTCAGCTCATCCTTGACAAGATAGATTGTTATAGAGAGAATACAGTGAATGGTTACACTCAGAGTGTTGTAGTATGTACGTGCAAGCACGCCATTGTGAGAAATTTGCTATATTACGCTTACAGAGCACAAATTCAGTGGGTCAGTTTTGTCACTGATCTGATTTTGGTGAAAAATTGTTGACTCACAAACAAAAAGTTATATTTCCGACATGCCAACTGCTTAGGCTGTAATGACACAAAGATTATAGTGACCTTGGTATCGACGCATGCTAAGGCCTTTAGTAATAACAACAGCTATAATGACAGAATAGGTAAGATTCTACAATGAATATGTCACAGGTAGAAACTCGCTTATTTGCGTCATTAAAAAGTGTGTAAACGTTGCAGCTAATAGAGAAAAGAGTATGCCTTAAAAATGATTAGTGACATTTGAAGTTTTTGTCTGGATGAAGGACCATAAGGCATTACTCCAAAAATGTTAATTAACTTCGGACTTTTTTCTTTTTTTGTCGGTGAGACTAGCCTCGGCGCAGTTTTAGGGGCTAATCTTGAAAGCAAAACGATATAATTTACCAACGAACAGTTACACATCGTCGTCCGTAAGATATCGGTTTATAAAATTACGTGAAAGCGTTCAAGCCGGGAATATTTAATCGAATACTACTAGGTTCTTATAAATTAAATTCAACAGATCAAAAACTTGATTCTCCATACTTGTGCTTCTGTTTCTTTATATTTTTCGGTTATTCTATTGCAAGATTAAATCGAGGAACTACTTGTTGCAACCGGAACAATAAAACCACCTTTAGACAGATTCATTGATTGATTGACCAAATAGATCCGAAATCCCTCAGATACAAATTAATACTCGTATTAACAGAATCGATTTGCAACAACAAATATCCCTATTCCTCTTTAGTACTGACAAGTTAAAGGCTATACACGTAACTCTAAATCTATTTGTTTTTATTTTTGTTTATCTTTGTTGATTCTATCAATTCCATTTTATTTCATACTAGCAACTGTTATTATTTTCAAGTATTCATAATTATTGGTTGAATTACTCTCTATATTGTTTCGGATATTTGATTAGTGTTATTCCTCACTGTAAATGTATTTTTAACTATTCTGTAGATCTGTTTCTTTCTATTAATTTTCTCAGAGAATTTTCTGCCACTGACAAACCGGAAGCGAAAAAATTAAATTCTATTTGTCCATAAATTTTAATTTCCCTCTTCATTTTCATGTATAAATACTAATACAATTACTATGATTAATAAAATTTGTTTCCTTGAAGATTAATTATCATCTTTCCCATAACCATATCAAATAAAGTTTGAGGATTTTGGAAGAATCGGCAATGCTATAATCTATGTAAAGTCAGTTACCGTTCATAAACTTCTGTCGTATCGTAACGTGTAGTGAAAGCAGTGATCTCATCTAGGTATGGACGAACTTAATTAGGCTTGTTTTCCGTCTTGTGTTATCCACGGCACCGTATCTGTTTTTATTGCTGAGACAAGTTCTGAACTGTTAGTAAAATTTTTTGTAGGACTTCCATTATCTTCTGGCAACTGCTCAATCCGGTTTCCTCAACTTGAAAAAGATATTGTGAGAAGGACGTATACTTTTTGCACGTCAGCTTCAGTATAGAAAGTTTTCGGTCAATCCAGTTTTTCTCCGCAGTGGCGGAAGCAGATGGAAGGTCGCGCACTGCTGGTTGGAGCGGGGTCGCAGATTGTTGTGGTCCATTCGACCTCGCGAAAGATAAGGCCGTTGAATAACATCATTCCAAATACACTCGCAACGCATGTAAATTATTCGCTTCTAGAGCTTCATTTTTTTCATGTCCTAGTTTCAGTGCTTTATGGGATTTGTTTCTATGCAGGCAGTGAACAAAGGATAGCGTGTCGATTCTCAGAGTCCTGTCGGACAATACAATACAGAACTTGTCACATGACCCTCTATGTTCTCTGATGTATGACCTCACTCCCTCTCCCCACAAATGTAGTCGGAATTCCCCTCTGGCGATGATACAGCGAATACGCGTTTCGGGAAACTTTGCTGGCGTGAAGAGGGACCTCAACACATATCGCAGTCCGCTGCATGTCTACTGAGAGTAAAAGCTGATCAGTGCTGAGTATCAAGCATGACTGAGAATCCGAATACGCTGATAGGTTCTGTAGTACTACAGGCACAAATGACTGTCGCCTATGACATTCTTTGCTTAGCAGAGTTCGGCAGTCTACACATCAATCTTTAAAACATGTGGGTCTGTTGTATGTTTTTTTTTATTTACTATATGAAATGACGAAAAATCTTTTGTAATATACATTTTAGACCAACAATGATTTTAGCATGTCTTAGCGTTAAGAGTTGAAAAGTATTGAAAGCTAGTAATGATTTAAGAAGAGACAGTTTGCGAGATGAAATGATGACTAATTATCATGAAGGTATCGATATTAAAAAACAATTTTGTTTCATAAGTGAAATTAATCTTAAATAGAAGTAGTGATATTAGTATATAAAATGTGCTCTCATTTAATACCTACAGATATATAATTCAGTTTTGAATGTTAGCAATCGTTTCCATTCATAGGAATTATAACACCAGAACGATAGTAAACTACGGGAATACTATATAATTACGAAGTCTGACCTCACTTCACCGGAAGATGGCGCCGACGATTCAGAGCGCCGAAATATTGTGTGATTATTATAACACTTCTATAACTCGGCTAGTCACCCGAGAGCGTTATTTGTATTGTACGGGAATACTATTGCCAACAGCCTTCCCGTAACAATAATTACTCACTTTACAGCACACTTCACGTGTAAAATTTAATAAGAATGCTTACAAACTGATAAATGGCTTTTCACCAATGTACTGATATTTTTAGTTAAGTGCAGAACCATAGCACAACAAATAACTTGAGCAGCTTTCTGCCAATGAGTGATATTCCTATTTTGACTTTCTGAGAGTAGAAAAAACGCTTAGTAAAATTTTGTGATCTGGAGTGAAGAGTTTTCAATGCTTTGTCATCACTGAAACAGCAGCATTTCTGTTTTAAGCTTACTAATCGGAAAAAATAATCATATATCCTAACGGAATTGTTCTTAGTTATATTTCTGGATGGTAACTGATGTTACTTGAATGTTCCATGTCCCAGTCTAGATGTGTAGGCTAACGTCATATAAAAAAAAAATATTGGTGCCACGATTATTCCGTTGAATATTATTTGAGAGGTCAGTGACAGAATACTAAATAAGTACTTCTTCACACTGTTGAGCTACTTGGCTTAAAAATCAACCTGAGTGTAGTGGTTGGAACCAATTTTAAAAAAATAAATAAAAAAAACGAGTTGTTTTCGTGCTATATGCGAGTAGCCATGAATCCAGTCAGACGCCAAGTGAATTGGTGCAAGGAGGACGTCATTGAGGTCGGATTCCTGGAACAGCGAGCGCACTGCGGCATTCTGCCGTTGGCTCCAAAGGCTGTCTGGGCTTGGTGTCGAGGGTTTGACGGCGTAGGAAGCATGTGAGCTCATTCTGCCAGGTTAGAGCTATTTTCTTTCGTATTACTGGTTAAGCTTCAAATTGTAACGAATGTGTAAAGAATTTTATTGTCTTTTAGGTATTTGTAAACTACCGGATCTTGTCATTACTGATTAACATATCGATAATATCTTTACATTAATACAATAATGATTTTAATTAATTATCACCGCCTTAAGGCTCCACCACACTGGATCGGGTTCGCACAACGGGAACAGGTTCGCAAACAAAAAATAAACTTAACACGCTCAGAACATAGATACATGTTTTGTACAACGTCCTTCCAATAAGTGGAAACTAACGGGATACTGCCACATTAAAATGTGGAAAATATAATATAGAACAGCCATCTGAATATTACAGAACACAGATGATAATGAATTTAAATATTGAATTGTTTCCTGTTTTCGAAGTCTCTTCTTTTTATTAAACACAAATTATTTTGTTAGATCCCTACATTCTTTTTCCTAAAGAACAATTATTTTGTTAGATCTCTATAATCTGTTTCCTAACGAAAAAGAGCAATAAATTTGCTCCCAGAATATTTCTGATAAGCATGATATACACTGAAAGCATTTATAATTTACATCAATTTATATATGACGGTTAGAAAGAGAATCAATTGAACCTAAGATTCCTCTCACAGAACTTCTCAAACTTGGGTGCGCAGACTTCCCAGATCATTGTCGATTTTATCTTCGTTGTCCTCTGAAGAAAGCCACAGAATGGTGGCTGAATGGTTAGGATTTGATAAATTAACGCGGTTTCACCTGGACAACCATGATAACTTTTTAAACTTATTAAAAAGAAAAAATCAGAACTTACCGTTAACTTACCGTTAATTTAAAGTTTCTGTTGCCCCAGCTATGTTCATCTAGATTTTAAAAACGTATCAGTTTTCTGAGAGAGAGAAAAGAATACGTGTAAAATACGGTTCATTCAAGTATCGTATAAATATACTACAGATGAACAATCAGGACAATTCACCATTGACGTACCCTAACAGAGAGCTAAACTTTGATTTTTCCTTTCACAAACTAATTAGTACGTTGACTTCTGTATACTATCAGATATTACGGGCTGCAATGAGATAATTCAATGTTCAGCTCTTTGCTTGAAAGCTAATCACTGACTTGATAGACCAGAACTTCTAATCATCTAAAAAATGATAGATACATAATATTTAGCCAGGAAGTTTTTAGTGTCATCACCATCAGGAACATTTTTAAAAAGTTTTCTGAATCACACACAAAAATTCAATGTTGTTTAGTTGAATATCCGTTAAGGTATTGTGTTGTATATAGTAGGTACAAAAAATTTAAACTATGACAACGCTTACTTTCTTTTAAACATAATTATTCAGAATTTAATAACCCAGCCCATCCATGATATATAAAACATAAGGTGTACTTATAAAACAAGTTTTCTTCAGTTTCAATCACGTCTGTATCACAAAGGTAAGCCAATGTATTTAAAAAATAATATTTATATATGTTAAACGTCAGGCAGGTAAATGGAGTGTGTGTAGATTCAAGTGCAGCTATATACATTGTTTATAAACTGGTCGTTAGTCAATATAGAAGTTCGTTAATGAATTAATTTTTCATCTCAATATATCTCATATTCATAAACCAGCTCACTAAGCATTGGAATTTTTGCTGTGGTACGGTACATCTTACAACCCTTCACCTCATGAAGAAAGGACCGAAGAATATATCACACATATAAGGTAAGTGTAACCTATTGTTTTTACCATTATTCTGCCATCCTCGTTGGCAGATAAGTGAATCCTTTTAGATTAATAAATTTTGCTCAGCATTTTTAATTATCTCAGTCACCCTCAATGTGATGGGTTGCTTAGATAGATATACGAATTTCTTTTACACTATTTAGATTAACTAGTGATCGCCCAGCGATCGAAATTCGACAGTAATTCATTAAGTTGTTTAGTTTCTTTCATGAAAGAGTAATAATCTAGTAATTCTATGCATTACCCACAAAATTAAAACGATACACCGAAATGTATTTATCGATGGTTCATTTAGGCCGGAAAACTGCTTTAGCTTTATAAAACATGCATTTAAATGTATGTATCAAAATAATTTCGTCATTTTGTGTGTTCGCTATTTAAATTTGGTCTATTATCATTTTGAATTTCACGCAAATAAGTATTCCTTATTTCTTGTCTCTCTCTCTCTCTCTCTAATGAAATTACTGAAATTAAAAAATCAAAAGACACTTAACCAAAGTTTAACATTTTAAATAATAAAATAACCATATAGTATCTGTCAGAATCGCTACATTCCTTTTCAAAGTATTCCTTTCATAACTTCAAACATTAATCTCTACTTTATCCGAGTATTTCGTTTTACCAAAGACTACAGAGTGTCTCAATGCGGGGAATTCACGTAAGAACGTTGGCTCCGATCCTATTTCACGCGCGCGCGCACACACACGTTCGCAAATTAATTTTTTATTTTAATAATCTATTTGTAACATGTATTAACTATGCTTATTATATTTTTGGATGGAGTGGGACATTCTCCACCAGTGAAAAACTGTTACTGACCTATTGAAATTTGGATTAACTGTTTCCTTATAGTGTCCTCTTCATGTTTAGGACTCTCCTTTTCCGGAAAAGTCGCCACGAATTAATTTAAAAATGCCGAAATATGGGATGCTCCGCAACCGCGAAATGTTAGCAGCACTGTAAAAATGACACAAAAATTATCGGTACAGGGATCATATCAACCTAAATAGGTTCGTTTTGTCATAGTGATCATGGTTAGGTTGAAATTCGGCCTGGACCAAGAGTAAAAAGTTTATGGGAAATTCGTTCTGCGTAGCCCATGTCGCAAACCAGAGACAAACTGCGCATTTGTTTACAACTGAAGCAATCGATTATCTCTAACTGCTTATATCGATTCCAAGGTTTGTAAAATATATTGTACATAATTTTAGCTTTCTGTATTTCTGTAAGTTCCCCCAATATTCTAGCCGCTAGTTGAGCTATCTACCAGCCCTCGAAATTTTGCTTCTTGCTTCTATATAAGTTCAGAGATTAATTTCGACTTTTTTGTTTCACCAAAGAAGACAATGTAAGGCCGCTAGCTGCGCCATCTACCAGCCATCTGAGCGAACTACGTAGGCGAGCGAGCGTTTTATTTTACTTAATTTAACTTATTTGTAACGCATATTATATATAGATTTTAGCTTCCTTCACTTCTTCTCCATATAATCTTTAACTATGCCAAATCTCACACTTCTCCGTGCGCGCAATATTCTTAAAAATGTAACATAAGTTTTCGCTTAGCGTATTAATATATAGATAAATTCGAATATACAATTGGCGCACTAAATTCTGCATTGTAAAAATTTATTGTCAGGAACAGCTTGATAAAGACTACTAAAAAAATAAGAAAATCTTCAACTGCAGATGAAAGAAGATAGACAGTTACTTAGTTGTGTTACCACTAAGTTATTTTAATAAAACATTTAGAACAGCACAGTAATAAACGAGTGACAAAATCATTGCAGCTACATATTATTCAGTGCGTGGACCAGACCCAGAGGGTCGAGTTCCCAGAAAGAGGACAACATATCCATGTCCGGGACTACAGGCAAGCAGTGCCAAGGGAGCAGACATAAGCGTGGGTGGCGTTAAGGTCTGAAGGCCACGCATGAATGAAGAGACGGGCAGCATTCAGAGACCGAGAAAGATGCTTCCCCGAATTTGCAGATGTCTGAGTGGAATGAGAGGATTGGCAGGCTGTCGCCAAAACGAATGTACATTACGTGTTACGAAAAGTTTGGAGTATTTAAGAAATCCTGCGGTGTCATTTGAATCCCGAAACTAATTCACGCTTCGTGCCATAAACCAAGCCATACCGACATGCAATAAAGTCGTTAAACAATTAACATTAACTGCACTGTAGGTTCAAACGCCTATTTGACGATCCTGGCAAGGAAATTTGCATGGTTGGAATCCTGATTATACCGATAACAAATGAGTTTTGCTGGAGCCCTTTTTACGTAATTTTTGTTCTATCTTATAAAGTATTTAAACATTGTGATAAACTGTAATAATGTCCAAAATGCAACTTTATCTTTATAATTACAAATATCATTTGATTTGATCATTGTATGGGATAATAGGTTGTTGATAATTAATTTGTAATTGATACTAATGAGTAAAAATGTCAACCTTTCTCCATTATATTTGAACTCTTTAATGAACGGGCAAATAATGATATTCAATTTCATATCTCATTATATGTTAAAGAATCATTTTCATGTTATATCAGAATTCATTAATGGATATTAATCGATGAAAATTATAAATATAACTCAATCGATGTGCATATTTAGAAACGTCACAGACTCAAAAACTCGGATAACTGTGTAAGTAATACATTACTTAAAAGACAACCGACTTATTCCGGACGTTGTTGTTGTATCAACGGGACATTATAATCACCGGCAGATCGTATAATAATTAGAAATGCTCGTAACTTGTAGCACACGGATGATCGAGTTGGAAATTACCATCATCAATTTACTGCAATTTGACAAAAATTCTGTGATGAATCAACGCTAGCGATCAATATCAATAAAATGGGTTTGAGAGAAGAGGCAAAACAGTAAACATAATTACATACGTTATCATATTTCATTAAATACGGGTAAAATCGTTATAATGAGTCAGTTTCGAGAATAAAATTCAACTTCAAAGGTTTTACGAAGGTACATTGGCTGAAATTATTACGTATAATTGCTCCCACGTCTATGTCAACATTATTTGAATAAAGTATTTGACTTGGTTATTATGATTCGTGGTTGACCCTTCAATTACAAGACAGCTTATGCCAGACAATAAACTGGTATTTTCTATTACGTAACTATTGAATTAGCCAACTTTCTTTATTTCTTCAAGTGTTGATGTCACATCAAAACATTACGTAAGTTATCACTAACTTGGCAAGAGCATTCCCTTCAAACGATTGGTTTTTGCTCGATCCGTGTACACACAAACAAATATTCCAAAAGTTAAGATTTTTCCCCTACAGCACGGCCAAAATATAGTATAAATTTGGTTAAAAGTATCCTATTTTTTAACTAATATCGTAACCTGTCGCTACGTGAAGTTTCGTTGAAATGCGTTCTTTAATTTTTACGTTATGCGTGGGGAGACAAAACTTTTAAATTCTGAATTATTTGACCAATGCCATTAGCTCTAAACATGTGAAACTTCATTCAAATCCGCCAATTAGTTATTGTTGCTTTGCTTCTGTATCACTGAGAAATATTACTAATCTAGATAAAAAAAAGTATGTGTCACAACTAATTAAATAAGCTTTAATTACTCGTAGGTGGAGTTTCGTTCAAACTGACAAAATTTCCACTTTTTATTTTTTGGTTTCAGTATTTTACTTTGCGAATACTCTTTTCGAAACAGATTTAATGAACAGACGCAATTTTCATGCAAATTTATTGTATAGAATAGGTAACATCTAAAGAGTCCACTGTAATAAATGGAAAAGGCAATGAATTTTACTTTCATTACAACTTTCAATACACAAAAACTAATAAACACAGTTATGTTCCGCGAAACGCAATAAATAATTTTAAAAAATATATATCTATCACGCGGTGGTCATGCACTTTCTGCAATCGTGTAGTGTTAATCTCCTGGAGTTGGCAAAGCGATATAGCTTTGGTTTACAAAGATACTTCAGAAAACACATATAAACTAAAGATTCGTAAAATCGTATGAAGTACACACGCTCAACCGAATTATAACCTCTGACTCAAGAGCGAAACAGACTGAGGACTAGAAAATACATCGACAGTTGCGGTCGGAAAAATTATTGCCTTTGTGTCTGAAGTGCGCGCAGTGGTATCATACACGTCCAATTGTTCCTGGTGAAGCAGGCAGAATTAACATGTCAGTTTCATCAGACAGAAAAAATAGAATGGAATCGCAGACAGCCTTTGCGGTGGTCTCCCATGTTTTCGACAGCCACCGCGCCGTTGTATTTGGCATCACCGGTATGTAGGCGTTGGCTCGTCAGGAATGAGTTAGGTGGTAACTTTCAGAATACACAGTGTTAAATTCCAACAGAACTTTTATTTTAAGACAACATTTATTCCCTCTCAGTTCCCAAAGCTAAAGTGGAAAAAAAAAAAAAAGTCCCTATTCTGTACATCCCAACAATTAAATTTCTCAGTTAAAAGTTTCCTAGATTTTGGTAATGATAATATATGTTTGCGTTTAACAATAATTTATATGTTCTCTGTCAAATACTATGGGGACGAAACTGTATGACCTATTTTGAAAAGTGTCGATTATTTATATGTTTCTCTCAACATGGTAGTTTCTTGAAATTTCATATGGTCTAAACAATTACCTTAAGATCTGCGATTTACAGTGCACGAATTTATTCATGTAATTTAAGGCTGAAAATATTCGGAATACGCATGATAAAGAAAGATTCGGTAAAGGCGTTTCGTTTCCATTCAATCAAATTAGGCTGGTTTAAGTGAAAAAAACTATTATGTTGAATTGTACAAGCCTGCAAATAATTTGGGGTGAGGCATATTATTTTAAAATAAATTTTGGAAATGTAAGCAAACCCAATAATAAGTATTGTACTCTTCTAAAGCTTTCTGCAAAAGCAAAGGTGATATAGATACAGAATGATGGCAGGAGTGCATGGTTACTCATGTTCGAGATGCGAATATATATATATGTATATATATACACGTCACTTTGCAGATAGAAAGTAATTTACATCTGCATACTTCTTGCAATATTTCTTGTTGTATTTGAAAATTTATTTGATCAAATAAAAGACGTTTAGGCGTTGTACCCTACGTCACTGATTTAGCAAATGGGAAAAGAAAATCTGTTGATTCATCCTACAATGCAGTAACATAATTTATATTTGTAACGTACTCACTCAGTTTTCTCTGGATCAGATTTGTAATATATAACCCGTTGGTGACTGTTGTTTGATGGTTCTAATTCAGTCCTAACGGTGGGACGTAAATGTTGACACCTGCGTTATCTCTATTGCATGATGAATTTTGTAAAATAAGTGACAGAACCTTGTGACCGTCCTAGTATTCGTTTACGTGACGGCGTGTAACGACCTAGATTCCTTTTAGCTGCCCTGGTCATATGGCTACTGTTTAAAACACACAGCGACGCACGTGGGTAACTCTGCTGGGAGAAACCTCTACATCAAGAGAACGTTCGGAGCGATATGGAAGACGTATAGCGGTCAGATTATATTTGTAGCTATATAGTAAGATATTTAATATATTTGAAGCTACATAGTAAGATTTTACGTTTTAACACAGCAATAGTATTGGATGACATTGTATGGAAAAACCGTGAAAACATTTTTATCATACTGGCAATTATATCTCACTGTAGTGAACATGGAAAACTGCTAAAAATCAGAACCTAACTCAACCTACCTCGGTATTCGAGCTAGTCGTGGGAATAAATTGAGTGGAACAAGTGAACCTCTGCAAGAGAGAAGCTATGGATGATGAGGAGCTGTGTAAAGTCTGGTTCACGTCGTGGTACACATCAGTATATTAGTTAATCGTGATTAAATGATTTTTAGAATTATTTCTGCATTCATCTAAAAAGTAAAATAACACGCAGAAGATTTACTTGTTGCATATTTCTCACTAATTGCAGTGCTTGATGATGATAATCATACTTTTTTTGTCAGTTGCACGTCTCTCTTAACATGCTTCGATTTTATTTGACAGGAATTTAGTTATTGAGATTCGAATTATGTAGTCAATAGAACTGAGTACATCCGATAAGGAGCGTAAAAAGATTAATATGTTCACATTAATGACATCTGGGTCAAGGTGACGATTGACGTTCAAGATTACAGTACGTTAATGGAATGTTGCCAAGAATTCGGTACAGTGAACTGAATGATCGACTGCAGTTAACATATGTTATGTATTTGCAGAAAAATGATAAATAAAGCTGTTAGATGAAATCAAAGGTTGAATTGCCTCAGTGTCACCATCAAATACAGTTATACTGGATTCCTAAATCGTTGATGTAATTAAATACTGAAACTAAATTACCCAGTCAGAAAAGTTTTAGCCATTACCATAACCAGGGATCTCAATTATTCTGATTCGTAATGCGAAGTAATTTTTATTAAATGTCTCTGGAAACGTTTATTTGTCCGTAGAGAGTGTTGCTAACGACATTTTCGTTTAAATCTGCGTTTCGCAGCCAACCTGTAGCATATCATTGTATGGTCGATGCCGAAAACATTTTCAACATGGTATTATAATAGCACTTCTTAAGGTGTTTATTAAGTTTCATTAAAGAGGAGTAAATAATTTAACCCAAAATTAATGGAGATCAATTTTAGTATCTGTACAGTACTGTAAAACATCATACATATTAAATCCTGAACGAGATTTTTTTGTCAAAGAACCATTTATCTCCCTTCATACTGTAAAGATGAGCATTTGTTGGCTACCGTTAAGAAAAACGTGAGTTGCCAAAAAAGGGAGGGGGGAATTATTAGAAATCTGAAATAATTCCTGAAAAATGGAAAATTACATATAATAATGATGTTAAAAGGGGATCTAATAGGTTACTAACTAGAACCATGAATTTCAGACACAAAATAAAACCTCATTTATTGAGTCTTATGGCCTTACAAGGTCGGGTAGTAATTAACGTTACGTTAAACACAATTAGATCAGCAAAAACAAGCAATACCCGACGTTTACAATTCGCCGGAGTAAGCAAACAAAACTGAATGAAATATCTCAAACAAGTAATAATAATAATAATAAATAAAAAAGAAACAGCAAAGTTAACATTGAAATAACTGGCAACACAGGCCATCAAATTGAAGCTAACATTTTACTGTACAAAGGAAAATCCCAGGGGGCGCCGTATAAGTGAATGAAAAGCATCAAAATTGAATTAACAAACAGCAAGATGCTTAGAAAATTGAATCGAAATATAAATTCAGCTAGCTCAGAATTTAAGATGGCGGGAGCAGAGTCTTAAACCAGGCGTCGCTTAAGGGCACATAAGTCTGTTAAAATCCACTGAATAGTGACCGTCGTTTCTGGTACATTACCATAGAATCATCGCCGTGATGGTGAGCGACAAACACAATGCCACTGCAGCAATGGAGCTAAATAAGCGGCTACGACCGCGTTATTAGCATAACTTCCAAATAATGGCAAGCACGCCACTCAACATCTCGCTTTCCCAAAGAAAGAAATGATCAACCAAAATGATCATCAGAGAGCGTGCCGGCTGACACGTCTATTCACCAGCTCGTCTTGAACCCAAGTCACGTCCGTTTCATCAGCTCGTCTTGGACAGAAGACACGTCCGTTCATCTGCTCGTCTTGGACCGAAGTGATCTCTAAAATGGCTCCTTCTTCTTCCTCGGCTAGTTTGCTCGCCACATGTAAAAGAACTCCACGGAATTAGTATTGTAGACCCCAATAAATGTTCAGGATTGGCTATCTACACATTTCCGTCGTCACGTGTTTAATATCATGTGTCGCATTCGCCGCCTCCTTCGCGCGTTTCCTACGTGGCCTTCGGGTAGTAGCGGGGTAGGGATAGGTCACCGCCCGATTTCGAACGGGACTCAAGCCGGGCTGTCCCGGCGCCATCGAGTCGCCTCGCTTGCTCCATTGTTCCCCTCTCAACCGCCGAAATGGCAGTTTCTAGCCTTCGATATTCAACCCTTTCTGAGCCATGCGTTTACAGAAAAATTGATTTACAATAAACTATACCTTTGGCCGCCCTGGTTTAAACATACATTTAACCTATCCAGACAACCCTCATTATTTACAATTAATTACACGTTGCAAGACTAAATAATTAATAAATTTGAATACAATAAAAAATTATGAATATAATTAATAATAATTTAATTATATTCATTGTGGGTGACGCTGTCACACCACAATATACCTGCTACCCAATCAAAATAAAATTATGCCAATAATTTTATTTGAACTATTCTAACCCTACAGTTGCAATCAAAATCATTGCCTACACTATAGTTTCATGGTTCCAGCTTACTCGAACTATCGCATACATGTGACCTCTTTAAATATGTAAACACGACACGTGACTCTGGTTAACATATATAATGAAATGTCTCATCCTAATATGCAAAGTAAAACATCATAAAACATTGACAGGTACATAGATGTAAATGAACGACAAAATAGATCTGTTCAATCAATAAACAAAAAAAATGATGTAAGCACAAGATATTAACATTAAAACTAGACAACTCAATTAATTATTTACAATGGGCTATGCAAATCTAGCACATGTGTCGAAGTTAGATACAGCAACAACAAAATAAAGAATGCACCGAATGTCCATTATCAAGGCCGACACAAGCATGCCGAAACACATAACATGAAAATCAAATGGAAAAGAAAAATCTTCCGCGAATTTACATAATTTAATCCTTCCGCGAATTTACATAATTATCCATACAATACAAAAGAAAGACGGTTCTCGCAAAATGAACTATATTATGCCTTCCAAACTACACTCGTAGCAAAGACATTATAGCGGTGAAACTAAGCGATCAGCTGTTTCCACTTTGCCCGCTCTGTTGTTGTCAGTAAGCGCTGTCCCGTTAAGCTTGCGGCTCAGGCTATCTGTTTCTCGTTTAACCCTGATTGCAATCCTTCCAGGAAAACTGGCGGTCGGCACAGCTGCTATCCCAAACAGCTGAGCGTCGCTACCGGTTCTCGCTGCGTTAGCGCTAAACTTGTTAGGCAATTACGTGTCTTAAGACTGACACTCTTACTAAATTGCACCAAACATATGTTCTTACGCTATTACTTAACTACTTTCATAGATCATCAAAGTTATGCCTATGCTCTTGAATTATTTACATATTTATTTACAGACGACGTCAGTCGCTGCCGTAAACTGTTCGTTATTCAGCGTGTGTCCGTTGATAAATTTTATACACCCCGTTGCTTCATGTTGCGCGTCTTGTTAGATTGTCAGGGCCGCTAATGGTTGTGCAAGTCATTATAGTATTATTATCACAGGTAAACTATTTAATACCTCGCGTGGCATCACGGAATTTACGGCTCTACTTAGTGCTTAAGAAATTCCCTACTCATTTGATCAGTAAATTTTCTCACGTCTCAACGAAGAACTGGTACTCAACAAGAAACTGCCGAACGATGTGGATCAATCCCACAGTCGAACACATTTGCCTCGGCAAACATATGCATAAAACCCTTGGACTCATTCATTAACACCGCCTAAGGAAGCATCGCAACCTATTTCATGGAACACGACCTTTATAAAACCTTGGACTCACGTATCAAGACGACCAAATGGGTAAGAATATAGCAGTCAGCTCATTGTTTGGACCAAAGTATTCTCCTTGATTAGGATGAGTTTTTTTTTTTTACAAACCAAACTCTGAAGGTTTCTTCGCTCTTAATAATCGTATGCCGTATTGATTCACTTGAAGATTGCGCGACATGCATACCATATCTTTTATTATCTGATAATGACTGAAAGAAAACGGTCATCTTCTACGTTCATTAGACGCCTATGTTGACAAACTTCTCAACATTTTTCGGTGACCATCAAATCCTTTTTGTTCGCTCATGAAGGCAGTAAAATTCTTCTACACGGCTGTAAGGGTGAATCTGCGGAATCAGCGATTCAACGCTGAATGAACGTTTCCTTTTTACGACTCCAAAATTCGATATGTCCAAGACCTCACCCGTTTGTCATCCTTTTTCGGCATGCTCAATAATGCGATAATAATGCCTATACAGTGACCTTGTGGCGTCCATGGACCTTCTTGTGGAAAATGAGCCTGTTTGCGGAATATGCGTCTTTGCCGCATTCGACAGAATCTCGGGTGGCTCGAAACTTTTGACTTACAAGGTCCCAAGCTTCTCTTTGCATCGACCTGCCAGCCAACGGAATTTCTCGAAACACCGTTTTGCAAAGCTGCAGGTGTTTGGTAGCGGATTCGGCAGATGGTTTGGTGTTTCCGGCACATGTACAGTTACTCAGGTCACCGACACGGCTGACCACGAGGTTTTGCGTACTCAGTGCCACGTCACAAACCATCTCACTCCGACCAATCTCAATAAACTACTCAGACAAACATTTCAAACCCCGCATCCGTAAGCGTGACTTTCCTGAGGGCAAGGAGTGAACAAATTGATTCCCGTTGCACTCGACATTGCGGACGGAAAATTTCCACCCGATGTTTAGAAATCGCGAACCGGTGGACCATTTCGCTTTTCTCCAAGCAATGAAACTTTTATGGACACTTCTCTGGCTTGAAGGAAGCACGTGTACTGCAAATCTTTCTCCTCGTGCCCTAGGAATGTCTTGTATTTTCTTGACTGACGTTCCTTTTCTTTCGGCCAATGACCACGCAAACAATCGAAATCCCTGAGCTTAGAAATTTTTGCCTTTAAGCAGCAAATTTCCTTTATCAGACGCTGAGTGTTGAGTTCATCAAACGTCTCATCTGCAACCTGCAATTCTTCCTCAGATTGATTGTAGTGAGCATGCTCTAACTCTACAGCGGTTTGCTCGTGATTTTCAAGGTCAACGGCGGCAGAATTACTTATTTCCGTCACCTTGGATTCCAACTGCGCCAGCTTTGAGTTTGTGTTCTGAGCGAGTGTTTGCTGTGACGCTTGCAAATCCTGTTGTGCCGTTTGTACTTGTTCAACCGAACTCTCAACCTCCGACACCTTTGCATTTACAGCCTGCAAGCTTCGTTCAGTATTATCCTTAATCTCGTGGACAAATTCCGAGATCTGACCGAGACTCTGGTGGCTTTCTTGCCGCACGTGCTCGATAGATTTTTCGGTCGCGTCCAAACGCTTCGAGATTTCCGCGCTTGATTCCTGCAATGCAGTGCAAGTTGCCTGAATCGTATCTGTGCGTCTCTCCAACACTGAAACATTCGCTCGCATCTCCGATTTAAATGCACTCATTTCACGGGTCATTTCCTCGCGAAAAACGGACAATTTTCCGTCCATGCCCTTCAATAAAGCACTTTGTGATTCAAATTTTTGACTTAACTCCTCCCTTAATGAGACGGAACTTTGGCTTTGTGCATCTAGACGCTTGTTTATGTCCTCCCTCAACGAATCAGAATGTTGACTTTGTGCATCTAATTTCTGATTTTGCGAAGCTATTTGTTTACTTAACTCCTCCCTCAATGAACCAGAATTTTGACTTATTTCTTCCTTTATTTGCCTACTGAATTCCGCCAGCATGTTAAAGATTAGGTTTTGGTCTTGAGGTTGTGCTGTCGCCGGTGGCAATTCTACCGTGCTTTGCGACGCACGTGTTTCAACTTCTGCCCGCATGGGTGAATTTTGAACGGTTTCATTGTCTGGGGTTGGAAAAATCCCTAACTGTTCCCCATCTAATGATGCATTTGAATGGATGCTACGCGTACTAGGAGTATCATTACACTCTTCGTTCGCCAACGGCATTTCGTGTACTTCCGGTGCTTGATCCATCGCGTCAGTTTGCTCGGAAATTTTATGAACAATAGATTGATCTGCCCTATTAATGGTGCGTGACCTCAACTTCATAGATTTGATCGTAAGATACAAAATTTCAACTCCGAACAATTAAAACAATCGACAACAAACAAAAAGAAAACCGGCACGAGTTTACTCAAAATGGTACAGCATTAAACAAATTTCGCGCATAAATCCCTTCAACATGAAATAAAACCCATCCAAATTTAAACAACAAGGAAAAACAACGATGTTTCATGCGACACAAATACCTCAACACATGAGCAAAATCAGCATAAAGAAAAATCTTAACTTTTACCATGCATTAAAATTTTCAAAAGCACTGACTCTATCTTTAATTTTAAACTAACCATGCTTGATGCAAGTGAACGAAAATATACTTGAACAACTGATTGAAATAAATCACACATTTAGATTTAAATCAAGCATGGCAAACAAAGCAAACAAATTTCAACATAAAACTTATTCTAAAATAATAAAATGTATCAACACAGGTCACATCCATGGATTTTTTTAGACTTGTGAAATTCTCAAAATAATTTCGACTTGCAAAAGCCCGAAACGTTGGGTGCCAATTGTAAAGGTGAGCATTTGTTGGCTACCGTTAAGAAAAACGTGAGTTGCCAAAAAAGGGAGGGGGGAATTATTAGAAATCTGAAATAATTCCTGAAAAATGAAAATTACATATAATAATGATGTTAAAAGGGGATCTAATAGGTTACTAACTAGAACCATGAATTTCAGACACAAAATAAAACCTCATTTATTGAGTCTTATGGCCTTACAAGGTCGGGTAGTAATTAACGTTACGTTAAACACAATTAGATCAGCAAAAACAAGCAATACCCGACGTTTACAATTCGCCGGAGTAAGCAAACAAAACTGAATGAAATATCTCAAACAAGTAATAAAAAAAAAAAACAGCAAAGTTAACATTGAAATAACATGGCAACACAGGCCATCAAATTGAAGCTAACATTTTACTGTACAAAGGAAAATCCCAGGGGGCGCCGTATAAAATGAATGAAAAGCATCAAAATTGAATTAACAAACAGCAAGATGCTTAAGAAAAAATTGAATCGAAATATAAATTCAGCTAGCTCAGAATTTAAGTGGCGGGAGCAGAGTCTTAACCCAGGCGTCGCTTAAGGGCACATAAGTCTGTTAAAATCCACTGAATAGTGACCGTCGTTTCTGGTACATTACCATAGAATCATCGCCGTGATGGTGAGCGACAAACACAATGCCACTGCAGCAATGGAAGCTAAATAAGCGGCTACGACCGCGTTATTAGCATAACTTCCAAATAATGGCAAGCACGCCACTCAACATCTCGCTTTCCCAAAGCAAGAAATGATCAACCACAATGATCATCAGAGAGCGTGCCGGGCTGACACGTCTATTCACCAGCTCGTCTTGAACCCAAGTCACGTCCGTTCATCAGCTCGTCTTGGACAGAAGACACGTCCGTTCATCTGCTCGTCTTGGACCGAAGTGATCTCTAAAATGGCTCCTTCTTCTTCCTCGGCTAGTTGCTCGCCACATGTAAAAGAACTCCACGGAATTAGTATTGTAGACCCCAATAAATGTTCAGGATTGGCTATCTACACATTTCCGTCGTCACGTGTTTAATATCATGCGTCGCATTCGCCGCCTCCTTCGCGCGTTTCCTACGTGGCCTTCGGGGTAGTAGCGGGGTAGGGATAGGTCACCGCCCGATTTCGAACGGGACTCAAGCCGGGCTGTCCCGGCGCCATCGAGTCGCCTCGCTTGCTCCATTGTTCCCCTCTCAACCGCCGAAATGGCAGTTTCTAGCCTTCGATATTCAACCCTTCTGAGCCATGCGTTTACAGAAAAATTGATTTACAATAAAATATACCTTTGGCCGCCCTGGTTTTAAACATACATTTAACCTATCCAGACAACCCTCATTATTTACAATTAATTACACGTTGCAAGACTAAATAATTAATAAATTTGAATATAAAAAAAGAATTATGAATATAATTAATAATAATTTAATTATATTCATTGTGGGTGACGCTGTCACACCACAATACTTAACAGAAATTGATAAATGAGCTGTCATTTTAAAGATTGCGGCCTCTGCTACGTTCACATCATATTTTAAGAAAATTATTTTACAGATCTCGATCCTTTAAGGGCAAAAAAATTAACTAGCAAGGTCGCACATATGATGCAGTTCAGAGCCAAACTGCTAGGCTTTGCCAGCGTTGATAACGGTTGATCGTGTTAACGCTAGATAGCAACATCTTATTTCACAGAGATATAGATATACTGTGTGCGTTTTGTTTGGCTTAGTTGTATTCCCATGAGGCCTGTGATACTTCGGCCTTCGGTAATGGATAGTTTCAGGTGTTTAAGTCAATGAAGAGAGCTGCAAGACAGCATATGTAAGGTTAAGTCAGAAAGTTATTGACACAAATGAAACGGTTCTTCTTTCAACTTATTACAAACCACTAACCTCGCTATTCGTCGTATTTAATTCGCAAAATTTTCGCACGGGTTATTGTTTTGCTATTCAATTATTTTATAAATTTCGCACGTGTCATATACTATTATGTATATCATGATTTCTTAAGTAAGAGAGATGCAGCCATCAAATTACTTCAAATGAGTTCAAATTATTTTCATAGTTTGCATTAGACAAATGAGAATATGTTCTATAAATTGCGTGGGTTATATATGTATATTTATATATGTATTACAGAATTTGTTTATTTGAATAATATTCCGCGAATACGCTACCTGACCCTGCATTCATCAGATTATTCACCCGTATCTCAGCTAATAAATGGCTAAAGCCCAAATATTGCAATCTTTAAACCCTAAAACTTGTGATTTCTAAAGTGTCTAAATAGCTGAAGTTGTCCTTAATTTCAAGTTTGTGCTCATAAATCGTACAAATTAGCATTTACCAAAATTACTTTTCATCTCATATCTTACTTAGACACATTCAATTGCTTCTCCATACAATCCGCAAAAGACATTTGATTTGCCCCTGATATACTTTCTTTATTCTGTTTTCTCGGTTAATTTTCTTGGAATAGGCCATCGTGACTGTTTCCAATAACTGATCTGAAGTTTGGAATGCTGTAAAATCTTGAATGTGTGGCCGTGAATCTAAAAATTTAAATTCTGTTTCGATCCGATTGTCCGTTTTTTACGAAGTACCTCTGAATGTCATAATCATCAATGACTGACTTAATTCACATATCTGCAAAGCAAATAATTCTCCCTTCGTTAGCTATAAGCTCACAATGACTCTGAAATTACAAATTTTTATATAAACAGAAATTAACAGCATTTCTCAGACCACGGCCCACCCCGCATTCGTAAATCAGTCATGCATTTTCGCCTGTGCAGCTGCAAAATACTTCAGATCTAAACATTTGTTGGTAAATAGCTTGTATCCTATCTACAGGTCTATACCAAAAGTAGTAGGACTGATTTTTTTTAAAAAAAATTTATTGAAGATATCTTTACAATTCCTTAATCCTCTTTAAAATAGCACCCTTAGGCAGCTACATGCCAAAAATTACGCTGCTGCCATTGGCCATGCGCCTTCTGGAAGTCAGTTTCGGGGACGCTGTTGAGAGCCCTCGTCGATGCTGCTTCAACGTCCTGGATTGAGTCAAACCGCTGTTCCTTCAGCTGCCTTTTCATCCGTGGGAATAAAAAAAAAAGTCAGTTGGAGCCAGATTGGGACTGTAGGCGGGGTGCAGCAACGTGGCAACGCTGAATCGGGCCAACAGTTGCCTTCTTCATCCTCCCGTCCAATGAAGGCTCGCATGAGCAAATCAAAGATCAAAACAATGCTGATCGTGTTTTTTTTACCGTTGCGGGGTGATTCATAAGGAGTTCGTTTCTCCAGGGGAAACTGTCAATTCGAACTTTTACGTGCAAGTGCTAAACCGCCTGCGAGACCGAGTGAATCGCGTCCGACAAGTCATCTCCGCCTACTGGACACTGCATCACGACGATGCGCCGTGCCAAGGCGCGCCGTCATGAGCCAACTGTTGGCCCGAATTGATATTGCCACGTTGCTGCACCCCGCCTACAGTCCTGATTTGGCTCCATCTGACTTTTCTTACTCACATGGATGAAAAATCAGCTGAAGGAACAGCGGTTTGACTCAATCCAGGACGTTGAAGCAGCATCGACGAGGGCTCTCAACAGCGTCCCCGAAATTGACTTCCAGAAGGCGTACGGCCAATGGCAGCAGCGTAATTTTTGGCGTGTAGCTGCATAAGGGTGCTATTTCGAAGAGGATTAAGGAATTGTAAAGATATCTTCAATAATTTTTTTTAAAAAGATCAGTCCTACTACTTTTGGTATGTACCATGTATTGTAAACAGGTAAAAGCGTATTGTTATAAACTTTGTATGCCACATTCTATTTTTATTACGATCGTAGCAAATGCACCTCCATTTAAGATGCGGAAAATGCAATGCGGGTATGAAAACGATGACTAGATTCGAAAAAAGTCCAGGAGGTATGTGAGAAGTGTGTCCCATAAGTCAAAATGCCAGGCCAGGGCATTTATTGAAAAAAAATTTAGCAACAATAACAACTGTAATCACCAGAATAGGGAGTTGGAATATCTTCCGAAAGGACTTTAAGACAATGACGTAAAAGAGTTGCCTGGATACAGTTTTGACATGTGATCGCCATTCTCAATAGTTAAATATTTAGCACTAATAATTAAAATAATAATTAATACTGTTATAGATTTTGATGAAACTTGGAACACTTTTTTCTCATTGAACTGTAGAACACAACCTTTTCCCTTCTGGATAGACTGGGATGAGTAGTTAAAATACATACAACAAATAGACCGAGTGGCATATAGTGGGGCTACATCGACTCTAATCATGATGACAACTACCGCAATGTTGGTTAGTGACGTTCTTAGAACTTTCTAAAACGTTTTGTAACCATTTTGTAGCCATTTTCATGAATCTTGATACTCATGTTTCTCACCGGGCGACTAAGAGTATACTAGAGATGAATAAACGTCAGTCAACTTCCATCGGTGTAGATTGGGTGAATTTGGTGAAACTTGGTTCACACCTTTCTAATCGGACGACTAAATACACTTTAAGGATAAATCAACACCAAACCATTACGTTCAAGGTTTGTGGAGGTGAATCGACCCTGTTTTATGTTCTGTAAACGGCTTAGACAATATTAATGATACGTTGTACATTATTTCTGACTGGCCGACTAAAAATAGTGTTGGAGCAAATCAAATGCAATACATACCGCTGTGGGTAGCGTGGTTGTGAGCAGACGCTTTATTACTTCCCGGAAATGGCTGGGTTGATTTTGATGAAAGTTGATACACACATCTCTCATTTGACGGATAAAAATCCTGCAGGGTAAATTAAGCCTAATCAGACCAGTCAATGCAAGGTATTCGGCTAGTACCTCCGCAAAAAATTATTTACAAGTATAATTTTCTCATATGAATGGCCGCGTTATTCGTTAAGTTTAAAAAGTGATAATTACCACTAAGAGTATTGCAAAGATTACTTCCTGCGGAGGAATATAGAAGCATAGTTTGAATATATACATTACTGAACATTACTTCTCTTTATTTAAAAAAAAATGTTGGTATTAATCACTAAATTGTCAGTGCGTGTCGAAATATATTTTAGATTTTGATTTGAGAAGCGTTTAGGAGCTGACAGCTGGCAGTGACTGTCCGCCGGTCAGCTGTCTATATGGCAGCCAAGGCTCTTTGTCCGCCTGTATTCGATATCAGTGAGGAGCTGTGCAGGTCATCGTCGTCGTCTCGGTCATTGACCGATGCTTCTTTCCGCCAACATTGAAAGGGAAACTAGCATGTGGCCAGTAACAGGTTTGTATTGCTGATTCAAGACCCATTACTACGTTGACAATTGTTTCTCAAAAGCAATGCTTCGGATTGTTTGAAACAGTATTCTTCGAATAACTGAAATAACTGCATGACATCCCTCTACTCTTGTCTGAAATATGAGGTTCTAAAGCACTCTTCTAATATTGAATGCTCGTGACGTTTTCATCACGGAATTGGGCCCAACCTGTAACAGCAGCCAAATGTGTCGGACACTACTCCATATTCCGGCTGGTTCCTTCAGTGAGTGTGTAACACTTCAGAGAGTGTTACTGTAATTTTTAGGAAAATATCGGTGGCATAGAGTTTGGGATGGTAAAATGGTAAACACAGAGTAGAATTCATGGAGTTTCAAGTTGGAAGTGACCGAGCGTGGTGGGTGAGCAGCTAACGCTCTGTCCTCGTATTCGGGAGGACGCCACTTTGAATCCCTTTCTGGGCTTCCAGATTTGGGTTTTCCATGGATTCCCAAAATCGCTCCAGGTGAATGCCGCGATGCTTCGTTCAAAAGTTCATGATCTAATTCCTTCCCGTTCCTTGTCCTCATTCCCATCCCGCCATGACCTCG
Source organism: Vandiemenella viatica (assembly GCA_031002005.1). Lineage (NCBI taxonomy): Eukaryota > Metazoa > Arthropoda > Insecta > Orthoptera > Morabidae > Vandiemenella > Vandiemenella viatica. The sequence continues at coordinate 249,822,997 of JARYHS010013630.1, forward strand.
ACTTCGACGAGGCGTAAAGCCAGAAGTTAACAACAAAAAGTTGGATTACGGGGGGGTGATGGTGGAGGGGGGGGAGGGATAGTTGATTTTCAGCAGCACTGCTTATGGGATAACAATCAATTGCGTTGATTTTCTTTTTCTTAATGCGCCTTCTCCTATCGTAGTTCGTCGACCTATATCGCTGGACGTCACAATGCGGCATGGAAAGCCTCCTCTGACATGCATTTGTACCTTCTCTGAATATCCTTCAGCCGCGAATTTCTTCTCCTTCCAATATTTTCCCCTTTATCTTCCCTTCAGTGATGAACAAGAACTGTTACCTCTCACCTTTCATAGGGTGTCCCAGATATTGAGTTTTCCTTTGTTTTATAGCGAGCGGCAGCTGTTATAATAAATAAATATGCATAAAAATCGTACTTCATCAAAAATCAAAGTAACTTACCGGAGAAATAGAAATGACGGTCCACATAAACGAAATTACTTCACGTGACTATTTATTAATTCCACATAGCGCAATTAACAAATCGATTTTGTTTTTAAAAAAAATTACTTGCGTTCTCGGGATGACGAATAAGTTTGTACATAATCCTTTCAATCATTTTACGCATGGAGAAATGTGGTTCCTATTCAAAAAGTTGGAGATACTATTTTGCAAAACAATATATAAGATTTAAAAGACGATTAAACGTATTTTTTCCTAAGTTAAGGTTGCCTTCGTTATCGGCTTAATGCTTAAGGACTTTCGCGACTACATAAGTTGAGCAAAGTACTAAATAATCTTAATTTGACAGTAATTAATTATGAATGACTTTAGCATTAAAAATTCACCTAGGACTGGTGTATTTGCTTTAACTGTAGAAGATGGTAAAAAATATATCTTCCATCTTTTCAATTTTGTGCGCTATTAGCTAGGCAGAAGAAAGGTTTTTCCACTGCTCTGATTTATACAGAAAACCCGTAGAATATAATTTTACAAGAGTTTACTTTTGTGTCACGAAATTCATAATGTGTGAAAATCTTAAGCCCGAAATCTATTTCATTTCAATGTTAGATGCCTGTGGCAGAAACAGAAATACGGGCAGCGAAGTGACAGAAAAAACCTAAGGTACTGAACCGTAAATGCTGCCATTTTCATACTTTTCAAAATTTGTTTGATGTTTTGGAATAGCTAAAACTTCTAATATTAATCGATAAATATCCATTATTTTTTTTACATTTATTTAGTTATTTACGTTCCCCGGGCAAACCTAAATAAAACTTTCATTATTTGCTACTATACGGGACGGTATTAATGATTCCTTTTTGATCTGAAATAGTTTCCAGTCCCCAATGAGAAATTTTATGTTTGCGCTTACTTGTATTGATCGTAATTTGACGTGACGTGACGAGACGAGGAAACTTCCTCTTAGAGAGAGTAGCGAAATGTCCATAGAGTTGTAACTGCTGCAGTGGCAACAGCATCTTTCACTTTGTGCTGTTTGCAGCGTCCCGGAGGAAGTTTCTTCTGGAGGAATCGCCTCCTTGATGGATGCCGCTCCGGGCGGCCATCAGTCACGGGCAGTTGTTTCGACTGGGCGGAGCGGACCTCGTCAGGTCCTCTTGCCGGACTCAGCACTGCCTCCGGTCAGCCATTTCCTACCCGCTACTGAGTTCGCACTTTCACATGTGAGAAGTGACTGCCTTAGAACATACTGCTTACCAAGCAGAGGTGACGAAATTGTTCACTCGTCCACTGCAATCTATATAAATCGGAGCAAAATTGTTCACTTTTTCATATCAACTTCTGTTTAAATACTGTTATATTTACAGTGGAGGGTACAGTATAAGATGCTGCCGTTGAAGTATGGATGTCTGGGTGGTTAATTTAATTTGCAACTACGCTGTGAGAACATGTCCCCAACTAGACCTAGACGAGCAGGTTTACCATAGTATGAGCGTCTTCCTCTTCAGTGGAACCTGAGACATTTTCGTGAATTATTTCAAGAGGTAAATGTCCTCCAATTTTCACTTTTTCCAGTAAAACGCACATACTATACCGTAACTTGTCATACATGTCAGTCATTAACAGATCATTCTTTGTTTTTGTGGACCGTTTAGTAACTCTCAGTTGATATTGACCCAACACGCTAATTCACTATTCGAACTGTAGTATTTCATTTCGTGTCTATCAGATAAACTTTATTACAAAATTTCGTTTGCATCGAAAAAATATATAGCGGATCTGTTTTTTTTTTTTCTTTTTTTTACCAGTAAGATTTGTTATTTTAAACTTTCGTATTAAATTTCACAGATATCTCTTTAATTATACTTCATTTATTACTCTTCTGTATTTCGACGTTTTATTCGTCACTTTAATCTAAGATAGTTACATTCTTTATTGGGTCTTGTGGTATTAGTTGCGAAAATAAAAGTGGTTCGTAAACACATACTTGTGCCTAAATACTCGGCGCGTCTACCGGGCTGATAATTTGTAATGACTGAAACAATTATTTTATTCCAAATTGTCAGTCTATAAACAAATAATCTATGTATGAAAAACAAAACAAACTACAACAAACATTTAATCCCGATCGTGTACCGTTTTCAAAATTTATTTGTCAATGTACTACTGTTTTCAAAATTTATTTGTCAATTCCATTTCACGAATAAACACGTAATTCATATAACACTGTATATAGTAACAAGATATTAATTAATTCTAAAATGTTAAACATAGAGCCCTTGAATGTTGTCGGACCGAAACCTGAAGTGCACTCTTCATTTTACCCTATAGTCAGCTGTCAATTATCACTGATTGCACTGCATTGCGTTAGTGGCATGTGCTACACGTAAGACCTGTGCACACCTAATCCTTACACTGCATTGTTTTGACTATTAGGTGATATAGCTGCGTAGGCAGGTAACACATATTACAAAGACAACACTCAAAGGAAATAATGCATCAAAACAACTGCTTGAGCAATAAACTTTATTCTATTTACACTTTCGGTCTGAGATCTTTTTGATAGGTTTAAATTAAACTTAGTCCTGTGTATCTACACATTTTTCTCGCCAAGAGGTCTACCATATCTTTTTCTACAAGAAGGGTAGCCGTGAGAAGCGATTTCTGTTAGTGTATCAAACAGTTATTGACATTGCCAAACAACACCTGTAGATATGCTTTTTTAATCTTAATGGCTGTATCTTGACGAAACTGAATGATTGCTTTTTAAGTTTGAATATTATTGCTTTGTAAAAGACTGATGGTATTCAAGAAAAACTAAAAGACATCTTCTAGACTCTTCTACAAATGAGTGTGTCGTGTTGGTAAAGGGAACAGTAACAACAGATGTAGTTAAGATCTAAAATTTCTAATGGATCGAATGAGCAAATTGCTGTGTCTATTACCCGTAAGGGATGTAGAAGTTTTGAAATATGACCATGGCCGAGTTTCATTATATTTTGAATAGCTGCTAAATATATTCCTCAATGATGTGTGACAGTGTTCCTCTTCCAGTGCTCTTCTTCCAGTCAGCCACAATACTGCTGAAAGCAATGATATATTCACCATGTCAATATTTTACGTCTCCTCAAATCTGAGTTGATATTCCACTTTTAAGGATAATCGAGTTTAGTAGATCACTAAAAATTCTTAACACTGATGTCGTGTACCTGATTTTATTGCTTACTAGCTGACCCGACAGATGTTAACCTTTGCCTGTCAATGAATTCGTTTATGATTGGTTTGGGAAAAGCTGTTGAATATGTGTAAACGAAGTAAAATTGAGAAGAAACGTATTTCTGAGGGATCGTTGTATTTATTAACAATTGTTTGAATGGTTATTCACTATAAGGAGGAGTTCAGTACATTCCGGAGTACGCCAATGCGAAATTTCACATGCGAGATGATTTCTATTGGCAGTTCACCACTGAAAATCTGGAAATGTGTGTTGTGCCTGGAATATGATTGACTTGGAACCATGCGATTTTGTTCCAAAATTTAAGTCAGAATTAAATTAATTCATGTTAACGAAATGCTTTATTTTATTCCATTTAATTTGAAATATCAATGAATCTCAAGATGTTTTATTTACATTTCAATCATCAAGCCACCAAACTGGTTTTGATTGTTTTATATCTTGCGTCGTTCAATCTAATGCCTCCAAAGACTTTTTATATACCATCGTACATTCATTCCAAAAGATCAATTTACAATGCTGCAGAACTAAATTTGTTGGAAAGATCGCCAAACAACACAAAAATAAAAACAATAGGTAATTTTATATAATTTAGGCTCGAATGCCTTTTTACCAGATTTTTATCTAGATCTTTCAGTTATTTTTTCAATACAAAACATTCAATTCAGTTATTTCCATTCCTCAAAAGGAACAAAACAAAAAAATGAATTACGCAAATAAGTCTTTCGAATCACGAGTTATGGTCTTCAGTTCATGCAAAAATCCAATAGAAAAAAGCAGTGTTTCACGAATTTTCCCATTTTCGCAGGTAAATTTTCCGATTTTTCTTTCTCTAATAATCTTATTTGAACTATTAGGAATATTAGAAAAAATAGCCCTGTCGGTCCATAGAAAAAAATAGTTTCAGTTTTTACCGAATTTTTCAACTTTCTGAGCAACCTTCCCAATTTTTCTTTCACTAAAACCTTTATTCGGACTATTACGAAAATTTTTTAAAAAATAGCAAAAACTGACCAGTCCTTCTCAAGTTATGCGTTGCCAACGAACAGCATTTCAATTTTATTTATATAGATATGTTAGATAACTGTATTGATTTTTGTGTAAAGTTATATAAGTTAAAAAAAAAAATATTACCATAAGAAATTATGTAATGCATAAAAACAGCAATTAGAGGGGTGGAGGCCACGAGATTTCATATCAGAATCTTTTGAAGATAGCGGTAGTAGAAATTCTGACTTCCAAACTTATGGTGCAGCAATAAGTGCAGCAAATTTAACGTGGAGCCACGATATACTATAAAGTTCCAAGAGTGGTGTCACGATCCATGGAACTGCTAATCCAAGATACTTTACTCAAACTACTAAGATAAAACTGTGAATGTCAGAAGGTTGTAAGTAAAATAAATATAAATTACTTTGTAAAAGCTTGAAACAAAGAAGAAAAGAATTTATATGACAACTCAAAGTTGATTCACATGAGTAAACATTAGAATATTCATTTTAAGCACTTCTTTACGTATTTGGTACCCGTGTCTGGATTGAAACAGTCATTAAATAACGATAAGAATATTTCGTAACTTAATGTTTACCGTAGATTACGCAAGATTCGTTACGCCTAAGTCAATAGAACAAATAAATGTCATAAATATTTTTGCTCTTTAGCATGTTTGTGGAACTACACTTAAAAATCTCTTTATCAGAATACTTTTAATCAAAATGGTATTTTAAAAATCATAAAACCGAAATTAGACCGTCGTTCTGACAGCGTGAGGCCAGTTGCTTTATTTTGTTGAAAGAAATTATTATTACAATATAACTGTATTTATTAACAGGATGTACAGTACCTTGCATATTCAGAATCTAGGTGTATCCACTACCTCGTTAATGCTGAGTTCACGATTTGCGAGCTAAATTCGCTGATGCACTATCAAAGAGATGTTGCATAGGTAGCCACCACGAAAAAGCAGACTAGATGTTCTCTTTTCCATAGCTCCTGCTTTTTCACCCCTATTATTTATTTATACTGTATGTAAATGTTTCAAATATTGTTCAAATAATTTGTTTCGCTATGAAAATTATCCTATTTGTCAACCCACTAATAGAGGAGTCATTGTTTATTACTTTTGTTAAAATCAGCATCTTAATTCTTGCGTAATACGTGCAGACAAGTAAACCAGAATCAAGTAATTTGTCTCCTCCCTTGAGTACTGTACGTAGTACATACACTTTTTAAATATATTTCATGCAAAAAAACTAATTCTCGCAGTTTTATTGTATGTATACTTAAAATTCGTAAACACCAAATTTGCTAAAAGAGGTTTCTTTATTGTCATTATTTGAACTCTTGGTTAACAACAAGGCCTCTTTAGACAAAGCGTCGATGTTATTTGCAATAGTGTCAATGCGGCGAGTGACTGATCATTGTGTTTGTTTGGGAGGTATCCGTTTCTGTGAAACAAGGAAGCTCATATCTCTTTGATTATTACCTTCGCCCCTTTTTGAAATAACCACTCTAGAATTCGAATTTATACTGTAATCAAAGTGAATTGGAGCCCGAGAGTTTAGATTGAAGTTCGGTCCTCTGAAATACATGAAGGGGTATTCAGTTGTGGCAACCGGGCAAGCTTGTACATGCACAGTACAACTGGAATATTGCAACTGCTGGTCGGCAGCGTGTACAGAAGGTTGTTTTATTTTGGTGATGTGCGTTGTGAATCTGGTCTGTTTACCAGAGTATCGTCGAATGGAAATGTGTTACACACAGCTGGTGAAGATTTAAAGGCATTAATTTTTCCGCATAATTTTTCTCCCTCATTGTTTACTGTCCATTGGAGTGAACGTTTTGGCCTTCACATAATCCAGTGGCAAACCACTTACTATACCATCGGGGTTCAGGGTTCAGATACAAACACATTCACATTCAAGAAATCTAAGAGCTAATTAAGATTGGGAAAATGTAGATCAGCAAAAATAATTAATAATTATATGGCATAACTGACACACAGGCACTGAAGAGTTACAAACACAACAATTAACACCAATCCATACCTATTTTTACAGTTCAACTCTCATTTTGACAACCTTCACCAAAACCATCTAGTAAACAATGGTATGCTGTCATCAGAAAATTCTTAGCAAATTAATTACGTCTCTGGGCAAACAAATTTTAATTTTTATAAAGAATAATTATACCCAAATGCAACTGAAGTTTATTTTATTTTATCGCCATTGTGTAGTTTTAGATGTATTTTTCTGTATTTGTTACACACGTCTACTGGAAATGCCTGACAGGGCTTCATTAACAACTGGATGCTGTAGGCCATTTCCTCAATTGTAAGCTCATCATTTCTCATAAAGATTAATGATACGCTAATTCAATTGAATTTTATTTATTTACGGCGAAAAAATTAATCTTTATAAAAATTTAATACCTTACAATTGAGGAAATGGCCCACAACATCCAGTTGTCAATTTAGATTTAGTCGGTTTTAAGCTGACAACTCATAATAATTATCGTGGCATATTCTTAAACTATTATAAGTTGTTTGATTAATTGGGATTACTTCTACAACGTTGTTATAGCATTGTTATTAATCTCTCCACATAGTAACTAATTAACTGCTTCATTAAACACTCAGGTAAATTTCAATTACATAATAAACAAAACACTCTCCCAAATTATGATAAGTCGAATTGCAAGGCAATATTAAGATTTTTTTTTTAAATTTCATTCGACCTTATAGCCATTAAACTAACAACAACTTTGTTTCTTTTATTCCTCCATTGTGTATATAGAATCTTCTTGTAATATTCATATGTACAAGTGAAACGACAACACAGGACGGACACAACACTTCATTAAAACCACCCATGCCCTGGGCCGGACTCAAACAGGTGGCCCCTGCAACACGAAGCCAGCTCGCTAGCCCCACGCTACCGGAGCTAGCTGACAAGTAGATGTTAAACGAGTCTGGTAAGTTGTCTGCCTACGTAGTGAGCTGTTGGGTTTCTTGTTATGACAGGAAGACAGCACTACGCGTCCAAGTTGTTGCCAGCACGTGATGGGCAGAGAAAATTTAGCCCTTCTGTAGCAGATGATTCCTGTTGGTTCACAAATATTACTGAAAAAATCACTCAAATACGAGTTCGGAAGGTATTCCTGATAAAAAGGTCATCGCTGATGACAGTAGTTCATATTTCTCTTAATAAATACTAGTATAGAAAGCCCCCTGACCTCCTTGTTCCGTGCTAACAGACATGTAATAGAGCTACCTCTGGTGCGGTGTGAAACAGGCTTTCCGTCGAGAAACCATAAGAAAAAGAGAGAAAATACACCACTAATAAACACTTCTGATATTTTCACCACTCACTCGTTAAGAAACTAAACTTCACTGTTCTTTGTTTATTGTTGAAACAAACCTTCAAAATCACTATACAAAATTTGATTATAGCGGATTACAGTGCTTTGGGCGTTTCTGGTCACTATTACCAAAAACAAACAAATTCTCTAGCCTTACTTGGGACGTTTACAGCCACCCGCTAAGTCCTGATGTGCTCTGCTTCAACCCCGTTAAAACTTCATAATCTCCAGCCACAGTACTTAAATATCATCGACCTTAATAGCTAGCACCATAATGTCTTGATATGCTACTTACCACATGGAAATTCTGTGGTTGAATACATTAATTTACCGTATTCACAAATACTGAGCATATATCGTCACTAATCGGCACGAGGTGGTGCGGAATTATCCGCCAGTTAAACCATCTCTTCGTAAATCAGTTCTGACAGATACGTTGAGCGTCTTAAATTACCAAGTGATATGTAATTTTGTGAACACGAAGGCTTGTTGCGTTAAGCAGGAGTATCATCCTACATCTATAAAAGGTGACATTTGTTTTGGCACACAACGTCATTTAGTATGTTTGGTTCTAGTATGAAAGAAATTTCCTGAACAATCCAGCCACTAACCAGAAAGATATTTGCGTGAGTCTATGAAAACTACCGACTTGACTTATTTTGGAATTTTTAAGCTTGAGAAGATTATGGCTGGCTTAATACAAGTTAATTATTTGGGTATTTCATAAGGCAAAGAAAGTTGCCTGCAATAATTAAAGGACTACAGAGGCATTAAGCCAGTTAATTTTCTTTGTAGTTTCTCGAGTCGGCTATTCCAAGGCTCTCGTATCTTTGAAGCGCCAGCCGCTGTCTGTGTCTTCCTCCCTTATTACGGTGCATCAGCCGACAGCAAACATTCTTTCTTAGAGATGCTCTTCGGGCTCCATCACAAACAGTTTTAAGAAGTCTCATAAACTATTGCGTTTTGTCCTAAGGGAGACCTGAGACTCAAATATTCTTTCCTCCGAGTAGTGAAGTATTGATTTGTGTTTGAAGATGACTATTGTTAGATGTATTCTTCTGTTTCAGTTTGAAAGAGCGGGAAGCTAGAGGGTGAAATCTGATTCCAAGGAAAGACACAGAAGAGGTTTGGCAAGTTTATTGCTGCCAATAGAAGTGTGAACAGTGCCATATGCGCTTACTCCATTCACACTGTGGAGTGGTTTGATATTTAACCCAGATCTCTGGTATAAGATCATTCTATTTGGGAATCGAGCGCAGTCATCCTTCCCACCCTGCTGGACAGATTCAGAATGGTTAAAATCTTTTTTTTTTCCCCAAGGAAGCCGTTGAACACCACCATTAGGCAATGTGGCAAACAGTTTCGAAAAAAGCCAGAGATTTAATACGGTAATGATATATTCTGGGTGAGACGGTAGTTTCTGACCATATGTGAATGGGCACCATACTACTAAAATGTATTTTGCATTAATTAAAATTTATAAATGTGCCAAATCCATATGACATATCCTTATGGGTAATACAGGTTGAATGAGTATGGGTATACAAACATTAATTAATTATATTATTTATTTTGATTTCCTCGTCTTAAAATGTTTGGTTTTTGTGGATAGTGCTCAAATTTTTGCAATACCTGGTGCCTCCCCGTCTTCCTTCCGCTCCAACTTATACATACAGTCGGGCCATCAATGCTTCTTACGGAAACCTTTTCGCAATCCCAGGTCCAATAGTTACCAAAACGAAATATTGCCGTTAGTTAAATACCATATCATACTGTATGAAATAGTGCCTATACGGTAAGATTTATTACAATACAAAAGCAAAAACTCCTCACTATTTGTCTGTAGTAGGTTTACTTGGGAGATATTATGAAAACATTCAGAAAAATGAAATGCTCTTTATAATTAGTAGACGAATTAGTTTCACGAATGATATTCACGATGTTAAGACCACATCTCTCAGTCGTAAATTACATAAAAACTAATACTGGACAGGTTCCTTGCAACGGAATGATGGCAAATTGAGAACTACAACAACGAATATTCACTTAGTCTTTGTAGAATTGAAAAGAAATATGTGCGTAGATGTAATAGTCAGCGGCAAGTTTATTGCGTATGACGCTTTTGTATGACTTCATTTTTATATAAACATTTTTACTTTACTAAAAAAGCAATGATACCTTTGATATTTACTTCGCCGACAAAGTTTCTGTCGCAAATTGCACTTCCTGTTCTAGAACGGCAAACCAGTACGCAACAGATGTTTCTATGAAATCTCAGAGCAGATACACTTAATTTACAATGTAGGTGATAGCAGTATTAGTAACAAATATTAGGGTAGGGGAAAACGAAATTGCTGCCAAGGCTGGAATAGCAGCAAATAAAATTGTAATCTCATTTATAAAAGCGTTAAATAATCTGTAAGTCATCTGTTACTCATCGTTGGCATGTTAAAATTTTGAGCTATGGTTTTACGGCTGCATGAAGGGCACAGCCATGAGAGATATTAATAGTGTAATAGAAGAAACTGTATATGGCAACTACTGTCCGAAGCTTCAGCCTGTGTTGCTAGGCCACTCCCTCTTTTTTCTTTCCCGGATTCATTGTAATATTCATGTACATTTTTAAAGCTTGTAAACCACGAAAATTGCTATGTTTCTGAGCTATATCCGTCTGCACCCTCATGCAGAAATATGGCATGTAATGTAAAAATTAAAAAAAATTAAAACGTATACCATACAAGTAATTCTTCAAATTAAGAATTTATTTCGAGAAACACAAGGTCGATGTGCTTAACCGTTATTATAATTCAAAATTTTGTCATTAATACTAGCTCTCACATAATGAGGGCGGTGCCTGCCTTTACGCACGATAATTCCCTTCAAACTAAATAGAAAATCGTCTAATTTTACAGAGAGAGCCCTATGAGGGGATGAGATCCTTTTCTACAAGCTGTAGTCACGCGCCTTGCCTGCAATAGCGAACTAACAGCGTCCAGAGATGTTACATCAAAATAGAGGTTTCCAGGGAATGAATTACCAGAATACTTTCACTAAACATATCAATAAATTTTGTGGCAAAACTTTACGGCTGAAAAAACAGTTAAATAAAATTGTACTTTACGATTCAATGATGTCCTTCCAGACTTTACCATTTTTCAGTCACTATTGTCACTTAAGCTATTTAGATATTTACAATGTGGTTAAGGGCGTTTTTTTAATTAATGATTTTTTTGTTAAACTGAATTTAATGCAACAATTTAAGTTGGTATTTCAGTCACATCAGGTAAACCTTGAAAACGGGAACTATTCTAGATCCATAACCATACGTAAAAACAGTCACAGCTTCCACCTAGCTTACAATAAATGATGTGACAATTGAGTGTCTTTCTCTATCTCATGGTTCAATAACTTCTTGCTGTAGTCTATGCTTGTTTGCTGTTTTAATTGTCGTAATGGAAGGACAAAAAATATACAAATGACTTGTAGGTTTGGATACTGTATACTTTGTTCCAAGAAAACAACATATACTATTAAATAACGAAACTCGTGGCAAATAAGGTATTTATTGCAAACAACATTACAATTTAGTGTGTCTTCTTATCCCTATCCATACAGCTCCTAACCCGAAGCAGTGTTGAAGGTCATATGTCAACCCCTTTAGTAAAGCTACCGTTTTACTCTTGATATCGTCCACAGTTTGCAAATGGGTGGCCTTCAAATTAAACCTTACCTTCTCCTAAATCCTGTGAAGAGGGTGGTTCAGAACTGGGATCTTCTTACTGCCCAGATATTGGCGTATTAATAAAGCGTGGCCGGGGGGAGAATTGTCTTGACGCAGAATTCAAATGTTCTTGGCTCTTCTTCCTCAATCTTTACCTCTGGTTGATAAAAACCTGAAGATAATACTCCTAGCTGAAAATCTGACCCTCTGGTACCCATTCCAGCAAGATCAAACGTTTATGATTCGATTTTTGCCGTGGCAAGGCAACCGATGTGTTCGTAATCTTCAACATTCTCTCGTACCTTCGAAAATGATTTGTTACATTCATATACCGCGTAGGGGACATAACATTATCACAGTACATATCATGCAACAGATTATCACACAATTTTTGAACAAAACATTTCAGAATGTTGCACTGCTCAATTTTCACTTCCGCCATGATGCAACAACTGCAGACCTCTTCCTTCAAAGCTGACAGTGTGACTACGAGTGGAAACGGTTTGCTTCTTTGTATCCTCGAAGAATCACGATCACTCACAAATTGAATAATGATTTCAGACTTATGGACTACAACCTCAGAATACAAAGGAATATACTATTCTCCATTCAATCTTCAGTTCTGGTATCAAGACAATTTCTGCCATCAATCATCAGAGCATTAGGACGTGGAGCTTTACACAGTCACATTTATAGAATAAAAGTGCACTTGAGAACGAAGGTTTTTTTTTTTGCTTATGGCTTTACGCCTCGTTGACGTAACGTCATTAGAGGCGGGATGGGGACAAGGCGTTGTGAGGAATTGGGCCATGGCCTTTTGAAGGAAGCGTCCCGGCATTCACCTGGAGTGATTTGGGGAAACCATAGAAAACCCATGCCCGGAACAGGAGTCGAACCGGCGTCCTCTCGAATGCGAGGCCAATGCGTCCACTCACCCAGAAGAGGTGTCCGATTTAAATAATATATTTTTCAGATATATCAAATACTCTATCTGTCACAAAACCTTTATAACAAAAATTTATGTTGCTTCACGTACCTTTCCCAATATCAGCACCATCTTTGCTCACTACAAGTAATCCGCAAATATACAAAGTTCTGATAAACATTTTACGCGACGCTCAGGTCGACATCTGGACGAAAAACTTATTGATATATGACAACTCTGATGTAATATGTGGCAAATATGGTTAGTGATCGGAGATCACTAAATAAATTGATTTCTAAAGGGACCATTCATCTGGAAATCATGGAAAAACGAAATTTGTATTGAAATAACCAATAACAAACGATAACAATTTATGTTGGAGGAAATTAATTACTAAAATTATTAGATTTAAGGTTTATGCCGATTTATGATGGGATACTTTCGCATTTTTACACTGAAGAATGTAATGTTTAAGGTTTCACAATTTAACATTTATTGATCGTTATAGTATGTAAATCAGACTTCAGAAATAACAGTAAAAGATACTTATTACTATGCAATACTTTGAAAAATTCAGTTTATGTCTCTAACATGAGACAGATACTAACAGCTGGTATGTTAAGAAATTGGTTTGTTTCACCATTATCATAAGAAACAACTATTAACAGTTGGGCACTACTCAGCTAAGCTCAGATTTAATTTTATTACAGTATGGCCGGATGGGGTTAGAAGTGACGTCCTCCGAATGCCTCGCCCGGGCGTAACTGCTCACCCAGTAGGTTCGTTAGCCACTACGTGTACAGAGTGATAGAAGGAAGCAAAATTTTCCTGGTTTCTGTTCTGCATGGTTTCTCAAAATTACTCTAAGCGAATACCGGGGTTGTTCCCTTTAAAGGCCATGGCCGAATTCCTTATCGATCGTTGTCTCCAAACCCTTTTGGCTGAAAAGGATCGTAGTGAGCCAACACTATCCCGCCTCCTGGCGATATAGCAAAAGAAAAAAAGAAAGAGGAGTAAACCCTGATATTTTGAGAAATATTTCCTTTCATGCCTGATTTAACATAACCTAGCATGTAACGCACTTCATCGTTTCTGCGTACTGAGGCGCAAAGTTTAATTCAGCAGAATCCAGGGAGGTCCAGTGGAGAGCCATCCCTGGTTACAGCCAATAATCCGTGTCTGCCGGCGTGACACAAGTAAGGCAGGCGGGCCGCCTTTCTGGCTGTGGTTGACAGCGCTCCACTTTGACGCCAGTCATTTAATATCTGGCCGGCCGTGGCGGCAGCCCGCTGGAGCACTTTAATCAGTGTCTGCCTCGCCTGGCTGCAGCTTGAACGCTTCTCTAATCTGCCACCAGTGGCGCTCAAAGCACGTGTGCAGACTGACACCTTTCACCAACTCTTTGCCTTTGCCGCTGCTGTACAGACGATCGGGCGTGTCCGTTACGCCTTCACAGCCTCCAAGCTTCCTCTCGTCACTACAGTACCGAACCAAAAATCCTCAGGCTTCTCGGTGCACAAAATATTTATGAAACGTTATTTTTCCAAAAGTTGCAATAAATTTCTAATTTCGGCAGTATAATTATTACAACTTGTAACGAACGCATCTTGTGACCGCTAGTTACATTAATAAACTATATGTTTATTATTTAAAATGTGGAATATTTTAGTGGGCATTTGGGCGCAGTGTACAAGTGTGGAGCGGCAGATCTGAGGAATGCCAGCAGGCCGGTTCCTAGAATTAGCGAGGAGAGAATAGTGTGTGCCTAATGGAGGGGAGATTTGTACGTGCCAGGTAGACAAACAGGGTGATCGGCGAAAGTTTGCTGTTTTGCATGTGGCACGACGAACGAGGGAAAAGATATTCGATGCCGGCCGGCCAGCACGTTCCGACGATGTGATTTCTGGACTGTCTATTCGTGAGTGGGACGGTTGCTGCTGCCTGGATCCGGACACCCGCTATTTTGTTTGAGCAGATGAGCTCAGGCAAAGGACGACATCTGAGGAACTGTGCTACACTGGTCCATAGCAGAGAAGACCGTCATCCAATGTGTGGCGGCAGACATGTACCTTTGGTAATTATACATCGCCAATGAAGGACACTGTGCTAGCTAGACTTTCAAGTTCATAGCATTGCCCAGCTACGACCCTGCAGATAAGAACTCTCATAGCCCGGAGCAAACATCTCTTTCAGAAGTGAAGTCAAAATGTTGACTTCCTTTACTGTTTAATTTTTGTGTATTTTATATAAAATACCCTGGCGCCCACAAAAGGACAGCTGATTAATTTTAACAAATTTGTTATATATTGTGGTGTGACAGCGTCACCCACAATGAATATAATTAAATTATTATCAATTATATTCATAATTCCTTTTTTTATTATTATATTCAAATTTATTAATTATTTAGTCTTGCAACGTGTAATTAATTGTAAATAATGAGGGTTGTCTGGATAGGTTAAATGTATGTTTAAAACCAGGGCGGCCAAAGGTATATTTTATTGTAAATCAATTTTTCTGTAAACGCATGGTTCAGAAGGGCTGAATATCGAAGGCTAGAAACTGCCATTTCGGCGGTTGAGAGAGGAACAATGGAGCAGGCGAGGCGACTCGATGGCGCCGGGACAGCCCGGCTTGAGTCCCGTTCGAAATCGGGCGGTGACCTACCCCTACCCCGCTACTACCCCGAAGGCCACGTAGGAAACGCGCGAAGGAGGCGGCGAATGCGACGCATGATATTAAACACGTGACGACGGAAATGTGTAGATAGCCAATCCTGAACATTTATTGGGGTCTACAATACTAATTCCGTGGAGTTCTTTTACATGTGGCGAGCAACTAGCCGAGGAAGAAGAAGGAGCTATTTCTTTTAGACATCACTTCTGTCCAAGACGAGCTGATGAACGGACGTGACTTGGGTCCAAGACGAGCTGGTGAATAGACGTGTCAGCCCGGCACGCTCTCTGATGATCATTGTGGTTGATCATTTCTTGCTTTGGAAAAGCGAGATGTCGAGTGGCATGCTTGCCATTATTTGGAAGTTATGCTAATAACGCGGTCGTAGCCGCTTATTT
This sequence comes from Vandiemenella viatica, assembly GCA_031002005.1. Lineage (NCBI taxonomy): Eukaryota > Metazoa > Arthropoda > Insecta > Orthoptera > Morabidae > Vandiemenella > Vandiemenella viatica. Next base: position 249,838,753 of record JARYHS010013630.1, read on the forward strand.
AGCTTCCATTGCTGCAGTGGCATTGTGTTTGTCGCTCACCATCACGGCGATGATTCTATGGTAATGTACCAGAAACGACGGTCACTATTCAGTGGATTTTAACAGACTTATGTGCCCTTAAGCGACGCCTGGGTTAAGACTCTGCTCCCGTCACTTAAATTCTGAGCTAGCTGAATTTATATTTCGATTCAATTTTTTCTTAAGCATCTTGCTGTTTGTTAATTCAATTTTGATGCTTTTCATTCACTTTATACGGCGCCCCCTGGGATTTTCCTTTGTACAGTAAAATGTTAGCTTCAATTTGATGGCCTGTGTTGCCATGTTATTTCAATGTTAACTTTGCTGTTTTTATTACTTGTTTGAGATATTTCAGTCAGTTTTGTTTGCTTACTCCGGCGAATTGTAAACGTCGGGTATTGCTTGTTTTTGCTGATCTAATTGTGTTTAACGTAACGTTAATTACTACCCGACCTTGTAAGGCCATAAGACTCAATAAATGAGGTTTTATTTTGTGTCTGAAATTCATGGTTCTAGTTAGTAACCTATTAGATCCCCTTATAGCATCATTATTATATGTAATTTTCATTTTCAGGAATTATTTTACATTTTTTATAATTCCCCCCTCCCTTTTTTCTGAGCACCCAAAATAATGATTCCTTTACAATTGGCACCCAACGTTTCGGGCTTTTGCAAGTCGAAATTATTTTGAGAATTTCACAAGTCTAAAAAAAATCCATGGATGTGACCTGTGTTGATTCATTTTATTATTTTAGAATAAGTTTTATGTTGAAATTTGTTTGCTTTGTTTGCCATGCTTGATTTAAATCTAAATGTGTGATTTATTTCAATCAGTTGTTCAAGTATATTTTCGTTCACTTGCATCAAGCATGGTTAGTTTAAAATTAAAGATAGAGTCAGTGCTTTTGAAATTTTAATGCATGGTAAAAGTTAAGATTTTTCTTTATGCTGATTTTGCTCATGTGTTGAGGTATTTGTGTCGCATGAAACATCGTTGTTTTTCCTTGTTGTTTAATTTTGGATGGGTTTTATTTCATGCTGAAGGGATTTATGCGCGAAATTTGTTTAATGCTGTACTTTTCGAGTAAAATCGTGCCGGTTGTATTTTGTTTGTTGTCGATTGTTCAAATTGTTCGGAGTTGAAATTTTGTATCTTACGATCAAATCTATGAAGTTGAGGTCACGCACCATTAATAGGGCAGATCGATCAATTATTCGTAACATTTCCGAGCAAACTAACGCGATGGATCAAGCACCGAAGTACGCGATGCTTAAAATTGATACTCCTAGTACGCGTAGCGTTCATTCAAATGCATCATTAGATGGGGAACAGTTAGGGATTTTTCCAACCCCAGACAATGAAAACCGTTCAAAATCCACCCATGCGGGCAGAAGTTGAAACACGTGCGTCGCAAATAACGGTAGAATTGCCGCCGGCGACCGCACAACCCCAAGAACAAAACCTAATACTTAACATGCTGGCAGAATTCAGTAGACAAATAAATAATAAATTAGATGCACAAAGTCAAAGTTCTGTCTCATTGAGGGAGGAGATAAGTAAACAAATGGCTTCGCAAAATCAGAAATTGGATGCACAAAATCAAAATTTGAGTCGCAAAATGCTTTTTGAAGGGCATGGACGGAAAATTGTCCGTTTTTCGCGAGGAAATGACCCGTGAAATGAGTGCATTCAAATCGGAGATGCGAGCGAATGTTTCAGTGTTGGAGAGACGCACAGATACGATTCAGGCAACTTGCACTGCATTGCAGGAATCAAGCGCGGAAATCTCGAAGCGTCTTGGACGCGACCGAAAAAATCTGTCGAGCACGTGCGGCAAGAAAGCCACCAGAGTCCTCGGTCAGATCTCGGAATTTGTCCACGAGATTAAGGATAATACTGAACGAAGCTTGCAGGCTGTAAATGCAAAGATGTCGGAGGTTGCAAGTTCGGTTGAACAAGTACAAACGGCACAACAGGATTTGCAAGCGTCACAGCAAACCACTCGTGCAGAACACTAACTCAAAGCTGGCACAGTTGGAATCACGGGTGAAGGAAGTGAGTAATTCCAACGCTAGCGGGAGTATTGTTCACGCGAATTACGCACAGTACGCTGCAGCTAATATCGAGCTTAAGTTGCCACGTTTTGGGTCTCGCAAAGACGTAAATCCTAGGATTTATCTTACCGAAATGGAGCGGTATTTTGAAATCAAAGGAGTGCCTGATTCCATGAAGCTTGATGTTAGTCGAGGAATCAT
>JARYHS010013630.1:249842026-249946549 GCA_031002005.1 Vandiemenella viatica
ACCTCTGATTTTACACAAGTGACCAGTGTGAATCATGAGTGGGGAATGGGGAACGGAAGACTTGTGTCCTGCACGAATTAGAAACGGATTTGTGAGACCCGGAGAAATGTTTGTATTGCCATCTGTCTGCGAAATGTATAACTTTGTGTTCTGTGTAATAAGTGTATTCTTGTTTGCGAAATATGTAGTTTATTAGGCGAAGTATGGCGACCGTCCCAACATTTGCCTTGATGATTGTGGGAAGCCGCAACCAGGACTCGAATCTGGACCCGTCTTGTCTCGCCGCTGCAGTGAGGTAGCGCCTTAATGCCCGCAGTCACACTGGATTCTTAACGCTAATTACTGTAAAGATTTCGATTAACTCCGGTGTTAGTTACTACAGTTTATGTGTGTTTCGAATAAGCCGTACTCAACTCGCTGATACACTGATCGTTACCCTGTATTCTCCTGCTGGTTCATCTAAGCATTAACTTTCATCTCAACTGCTAAGTGAATCTATTTGTCTTCCAAGTTAATAGAAACGAGCCAGTTAATTATAAATTATAAATTTAGGTTAAAAAGTTAAAAAGTTTTTATTCTTGGGATCTCCATTATAATTGTTTCTCACTGTCTTGCTACAATTTTTTTTACAAGTTCCATATATATTACTGTCTTTGAGAACTACCGCAATATACTATATGCTGCCTGTACAGATACGAGACCTGGAGTCGTCGCTGACGTCGCGTCAATCCACCAGACGTGAATGCGGAGATTTGGATTTTTTGTTCATTTATTCAATTTATGCTTCGTATTGATAATTTGATAAATACAGATGATACTGCGATACGAAAGCAAAGTGTTAAAAATTGTATCTCAGAAAAACGAGTGAACTTAACAGGTGTGTATTACTTTAACCTTTATGTGTAATTTGAATCCAGTATAGAATGACAATTTCATCATCTAGCTAGATAGGATGTATGATATCCGGAAGTGAGCGTGGGCTATGACAGAACGTGGGTCACTGCAGGAGCTTCACGTTGAGGCAGAATGCGTTGGCCCGGTTACCTACTATAGCAACTACTGCGAGTTGTTGGACAATAGTGGGAACGTATTCCAAGCGTCCCTGCTAATTCATCAGAGGTATTATGTGCTACAGATGAACATATCTAACGTCCAGGAGCAGGCAAAGTAGATGGTCTTGCATTCCTTCCATAATACGTAGGAGGCAAAACCACCTGCTAGAAGGGAACAAATAAGGTCATTTCTCGGTAGCGCAGGGGCAACGATAACGAATTCAGATGAAAGCTTCAATTGTTCCACCGCCCGCACTTCCAGCTTCGTATTTTATTTGTTTATTATTTCACCCCATTTAAATTCACGTTTCTCACCTTAGCAAACCTCTCGGTACTAAACTGGGAAGCAGAAAATTCTTTCCGCCTATATTAATATATGTCTAACAAAAATTGCTAATGCAGTAATCATAACTATTTTTTAGAGGTTACAGTACTGTAATAGTATTGGATCATCCATAGCTATAATAACAGTACTGTCTAATAATTGCTGGGATGTCAACGCTGTTTATTACATCCTTTGTCACATCTTTCTCCGGATACTCTGCTGAGTTAACAAAACATCGGAGAAAGGTGGAGCAGTGGAACACAGATATAATACACTGCTGTCTGCGAAAATCGCACCACCCAGAAGGAATGGCCTGAATCACTCCAAAATCTGAAGATATGTAGAACAGTGGAACCATAATAAGTGATTGAGATTGCAGAAAGATGGCGTGCACGTAAGCCTAGCGGTGCCCTCTTTCGCGTGACCGTAAAGGTCAACAATACACTCAGTCGGTGCAGAGCAGCAAAACGAAGTAGAAACGTGCAAACAATTACCGGTTTGCTTCGTCGACGTCAAAGTGCGCAATGACAGCATCTGTGTGACTGCAAACGTGCAGACTGACTGCTCTCCGGGTAACGGATTTGCCATACCGTGACATTGCACCTCATACACAGCACGCTGCTGCGACAGCCATGCGTGTGTGGAACTAGTGGATAGAAAAGGATCGTACACAGCGACACCATGTGATGACAGACATTTTGTCAGCATGTTCGTGGCCGACAGATGTGCTTTGTCCACAGTGTTGTCTCATTTCTAAGTGTGATAGTTTGGGCCTCCATTTTGTTGAAGGCAATCAGAGCAGCAACCGCTAATCAGGGAGATTATTGAGACCAAGGCAATGCCTCTTCTACAGTCAGTTTCACATGCCATGCTTTAGCAGGAGAATGCCCAGCCACATGTGTCGAGGAAAGTGCAAGCCTTCTTTGAAAAGCGACGAGTACCACTACTTTTCTGGCCTGCATGTTCGTCTGATACGTCACCTATCGAATCTGCCTGGTGCAGCGGTTCCCAATTTCCTTTTGGCCACGGAACCCAAATTGATCATACATGTTTTGGCGGATCCCCATTTTTTTTAAGCGTAAGCTGAAAAACCAGTCTCGCATAGGTAAGTCGTTACAAACGGAAGACATGATAGCCATCTCACGGTGCGGTTATGACTCGTTTGAACAGAAATAGTTGCTCACTGATCGCAAAATGTGCAGCCTACACAACAATTAGAACAAATTTTACGTGGCATAATTTAAGCTTATAAGATTTATTTTAATCTTCTTTTCTTACGCTGAGTAATATTACTGACGCTATTATTTTCGCAACATGTCGTGTGCAAGATCATTATATTTCTATATATAACATCTCCCAGTCACTCGCATTAAGGTACATTTTGAGTGAAGTTTGTGAAGTATGTATATACTTTACAGCTCTAATAGCAACACACGTTGAACAATATAATCTAGCGAACGCGTATAACAATTTTCAGGCCAAAAGGACAATTCCTTTATGAGTTCCAGTGATTATTCTAGAGCCCAAATTTATAAAGCGATGCATTATTGACACTAAAATGCGATACAGTACATGTATTAATATGCGCGAGATTGAAGTTGTTTTTCTGGCGGCAACTTTAGAGTAGTGTGTGGTTAAGTAGAAATGCAGCCTGGACCCGGATGGAAACGGAAACGTTTTGTTACAGCGCAAGGTACGAGGAATTACATTGAATTTTATTTTATGACAATTTTATTTAGTTAAGCAATTGCTAAGAAATTAATTGTCAGTACCCTTAAAGAAAAATATGTATTTCGCTTAAATTGACATATTAATTATCAGTTTTTAACTGAAATCATTACATGGTTTGAATGAAAGAAGTTGCAAATTGATCGTGATCTGTGTGGCACAAACCACAATTAAAAATTACGTGGCTTAGCGTAAGTTGTTAAGATTTATTTTTAGGATCCTTCGTTTTCACTGGGGTCATTATTTCGGCCGATGTAAGCTGTGTTAACCGTTAAACCATCGATCTTCATCACAGATAATAAGAAAGAAAGGTGTAAGAACGTGTGAAGATGTGTGATCCAGTTTATATCGCGGTGCATGGTGACACTGACATGCGATACAGCCAATGTATTAATTCGCGTGTTATTGAAGCTTTGCTTTCCTAGCGGCAATATTAGCGGAGTAGGGGTTAGGCTGAAATGCATCATGGACCAAGTTGACAACTGAAGCATTTTTTATAGCACAAGGGACGATAAATAACAATGAGCTTTATTTTATAACAATTCTATTTAGTTAAACAACTGCAGACAATAAAATTACCATAACACTCCGTTTATCCCGTTATTTTTGACGGGGCTTGGGGCTAGTAGAATTATAACTAGGTGGAACTCATGCCAGTTCTTGATATTTTAAAAAGTTAACATTTACAGAACAATAGATTTTTATTATTTTATTGTTAAAATTTTATTGAAATTATTATTAAAAGTACAGGATTATAATATTTTTACTGCTAAATCTCTGACTTAATTCTTTTGTAACGTTTTTTCAACTTTTAATGTTCCAATAACTGTGAACTTGTAATATGATGGGTGACTTATGTATATGCCCATTAGTTAAGCTTTTTATGTAAATGTGTGTATTTGTTTATATATATAAGGAAGTAATGCTAAATGTAACATCCCCTGACTGTATGACCAACAGCCCAAGTGTCAATAAAATAAATAAAAAAGTAGGACGTGTCTTAAAGCAGAAAAAGTCAACAGCAACAAAAATACAAAAACAAAAACACAAAAAACGTTCTGACATTTAGTTAGAAAGACGGAGGGAAATATACTGGGTATCAATTAGCTGAAACAAATACACATTTATAAATTGAGGACGGAAACTAAATAAAACTTTTACTATGAATCTTCTTTGTATTATACGACTCATTCTAAAAAATACCACGGTGATACACCATTTAATCTGTTACAAGTATACGCACAATTGAAAGGATCTATTTATGGAAGTTAATAAACTAGCGGCCATAGCTATACGTTACCAGACCGGTAGTTAAAAATTTCGAAGTTAGTTTACAACCAGTGTCTACAGAGTTACAAAACTTTAGTTAAATTTGAACAGGTTCCTAAAAAATAGTATCAAGGAATATATGAAGAGATACGAAAGAACAGCGCAAGGAGATTCAAATTATTTTCATTTCTTCCAGTAATCATCTATGTTATAATCGACGATTTTTTTTAGAGTTGTAGAGGTTCTAGACTTAATAAACACACTGTATGCTCCCAGATCACAAACGTTAATGGTACAGTAATGTGTTCATGTGATAGGAAGTTATTAATATACTATTGCCCCACATATCTCGTTTATACAAAATATTGGATTTATTGACAAACAATTCGTTTCGTTAGTTGGAGAAAATATGACAAATGTACAAGTCTCACAAATTTCAAGTCTGACCGGCTCGTTTATGAAGTGCTTAGCTAGTTAACGCTATATCCAGGGTCGTTATTTTCGGGCCTATAAAATTTTTCAATTTTCTTTCTCAATTTCATTGCAGATATCCGATAATGTAGGAAGACACTGCGGTCGCTGCTCCTTCGTGTATAATACCTTTGCGGAAGGTGCAAGTGGGGAGCCAGCCACTTCACAGCTGCCAAGCCGCTGCGTCGATGGGCTGCGGTCAGGAAAGCAGATCAGCTAGGAACAACTACACAAGCCCTCGTTTTCGTCTCCTGTGCCATCTAGCATGCAGAGAAAGCTCATTCCCTTCAGAGCTGCCTCTGTTCACCAATTTCGCAGTCTCTCAGAGTTTTATCTCTCTATGGTTGGGCAGATAATATGAAAAAGATTCATAAGACATCGGAGTTGCATATTTCGATCGCGGAATTTACTGGCGACGCTGCCCCTCCCTCTAACCTCCCTCCCTCCCCCTGTTACCATACACGTAGAATCCCCGGATAGTCTAAACGCTTCTCAAAAATCTGGATGCAACAGTAAGCGATGTTTGGAGCATACCCCCAATAAAGTAATCTATCTTTCACGACGCAGACCAGAAGGTACCAAGCGTCTTAGGCAACAAAACACGTGCAGACCGGGACATCCTTCGTCTTTCTTTTCGCCAATAACACGTTGCTTAGGCCCTCAAGATTGTTTTGTGACCCTATGGTGGGCTTACACCCATTTAAAGCTTGCACCAGTCATTTGTGGCTTAGCGTCCTAACCTGTGATGTTGCACGTCTCTTAGATATTAAAAAACACAGCTGACCTTCACTCACTCACTGTTCTTTATCAAAGATGTGAAGGCAAATAACTACTCATTAAAATGGTACAAACGTTTGAGATCCTGTCTTGGACAGACTTTGAACATTCAGGGAAAAGTATATATTCGCGTAAATGTCTCGGTGGGCAACTTAGAAATTCAGGCGAAGCATAATGGTTCACAACACAACGCTAAGTGGCCAGAATAGCTGCGAGAAAATCTCGATTACAACTGATAGTTGTCACAATATCATTAAAGCTAATAGTAGAATGCGCACAAATCATACAGTAGTAAACCCATTTTGCTGGTTGGTACTATAAAAGTAGACTGAATGCTACTTTGATGTCAGTTAAACTAAGTGGACATGCTTAAGCGATTGTATCTACTGAGCTCATGATCATCAAGGGTTTTCGGCTATTCAGCAGGTCCATGCACAGTGACAGCCTGCCAAGCCTCCCTCTGTTCCACAATTCTCTGAGCCTCCATATATTTCCCATTCACCATGATCTCAATCATTTTCTTCCCTCGCCGACCTCTTCTTTTCCCTCCGTTTACAGTCCCCTCCAGAGCAGTTTTAAGCAGGCACTCATTCCTCAACACATGACCAATCCAGTTCCTTTTTCTGTTCCTTACTGTTTTATAAGGGACATATCCTCTCCTACTCGTTCCAGCACTTCATCATTCCTTATTTTGTCTTTCCAACTTATTTTCTCCGTCGTTGTCCATAGCCAAATTTCGAAAGCTTTCAACCTCCTTAGATCTTCTTTTCGTACCATCCATGTTTCTGCTCCATATAGTCCTACATTCCATACAAAACATTTAGCTAGTTTTTTCCTCTTGTTTTTATCCAGCCTTCCGCATAGTAAATTTTTCTTTCTATTGAAAGCTTCCTTTGCCATTGCTACTCTAGTTTTCACCTCATTCTTGCAACTCATATCACCACTCAAAATACTTCCGAGATATTTGAAGGACTCCACTTGCTCAATGATTTTTCCTTGTAGCGTTATCATCATTTATTTCTTACTTCTTCCCACCACCATACATTTAGTTTTATTCCTATTGATTCTCATTCCGAATTCCTTACATCCTTTATCTAAAGCCTCTAACATTCTTCTGAGTATCTTGACACTTTTCACCAGCAAAACCATGTTATCAGCAAACCTTATGCAGCTAATTCTACATCCATTCTTGCATACACCTCCTCTAACGCTTAAAATTCTTTATATAATTTCCTCCAAATATATGTTAAATAATACAGGTGACAAAAAATATCCTTGTCTTACATCTCTTCCAATCTTTCCCTCTCCTGTAAGATCATTCCCCACTCTCGCTCCTTGTTCGATGTATAATCCACTTATTAGCCTTCTTTCCTTTCAATTAATGCCTTTATTGTTTAGTATGTCCATTAACTTCGCCCACTGCACTCCATCAAAAGCATTTTTCATGTCTATGAATACCATGTAACAATCTCTTTACCTTTCAATGTATCTTTCACATATTGTTCTCACTAAACTAATAGCGTCTCTTGCACTTCTTCCTTTTTGAAATCCAAATTGTTCTTCAGCAATTGACATGGACAGTCGGCTGGATATTCGTCTATTTAGCACTCTTACTAATACCTTAGCAGCGTAGCATGGTTCTGAAATCTTCACATTTCACTGCATTCTTTTTCTTTTCAATTGGTATCAACACTGTTGTTAAAAAGTTTTTTTGGTCATTCTCTTCTTTCATATATCTCATTACACAAATATAGTAATTCTCTTCTTCCCTCATCTTTTAAACTTTTCAGAATTTCTATAGGTAACTCATCGATCCCAGAGGTTTTCCTGTTCTTCATTTCCACCAAACCCTTCTCCACTTCCACCTCTAGGATATGGCCTCCCATCTCCTCATTGCAGACTCTTTCTTCTTCTTCTAATACCAAATCCTTCGGTCGGTGTTGCAGATCATACAGCTCTCCTATATATTCTTTCAATCTTTGCTGTATTTCATATGGCTCTCTGGCTAACGTTCCATCCTTGTTTTCAACTTTCAGCCCCGCTGTTATTCTTTTTCCTAGAAAGCATATCTGCACGGCCTCCTTGTATATCAAGTCAAATATTCCCTCTCTTTCTAATTGCTCTATCTGTTCACATTTACTTCTCATCTAGTTTTTTTTTTTTTTTTTTTTTTTTTTTTTTTATGGCATTCGGCAACGGAGGCCATACAGCCAGCTCAATGTGTATTTTTTCCAATGTATGGACGCCACAGGACGGACAAGACATTCACACAGACACACAACACTTAACATCCATGCCCGCGGCCGGATTCGAACCGGCGGCCTTCGGCACGTGGAGCTAGCACTCTAGCCCCTACGCTACCGAGGCCGGCAGTTCTCATCTAGTTCTCTCTTGCTTTCTCAACTTCCCATTTCAATTCATTATTTAATTTTCTGTATTTCCTTCTCCCCTCCTCTGTGCCTGTGTTTTTCTACTTCCTTCTCTCTCTCATCTTCTGTAGCATTGCTTCAGTCACCCATTCTTTCTTTATTCTATTGCTTTTCTTAAATCCTATTACTTCTGCAGCAGCACTTTTCAGACTTCCCTTGTTTCTTACCCATTTTTCATCCACACCCTCATTTACATCTCTTCTATCCCATTTGTTTATAAAGATATTTTCTATTTCTTTACCTATCCCTTCCTCTTTAAGAGCATCAGTATTGAACCTTTTTATTATTTTCCCTTTCTTAATTCTTTTGAATCTCGTTTCTATTTCTGCTACAACAAAATTATGATCTGAATTAACATCAGCTCCTGGGTAAGTTTTTGCATTTTTTAACCAGTTCTTATACCTGTTCTGGATTAGTATTTAGTCAATATAATACCTATTCCCTTCAAAGGGAGAGGCCCAAGTATATATTCTTGTTTTATGGTTTTCAAAAATAGTGTTTCCCACTACCAATTCATTTTCCTTACAGAAGCTTACCAGCCTCTCTCCTCACACATTTGGCATCCCACGTTGCCAGTTGTTCCATCATCCTTTCCCTTTCCAACCACTGCATTCCAATCACCCATCATCATAAAACAAACATTTCTTTTTTCTTAGACTATGATTTCCTCCACAACATTATAACATCCGAGTGTTGGCTTGTCGGCATGTACACTTTAATCAAATCTACATCTTTTTTTTCTCCTCTTAGTCTCATTAACATAATTCTACCGTTTATACATTCCAATTTCATTACTTTAATCTTCATAGCTTTCCTGATTACAATGGCTACTCCTAAATTCCCACTCCTCTCCTTTCCCGAACAGTAACATTGATACTCTCCACTTTCAAACTCTCCATTCCCACCCCATCTAACTTCACATATTCCTAAAATATCCAACTTATTTATCTTCATCTCCCGTTTCAAATTCTCTAATTTTCCCGCTTGCAGAAGAGTTCTAACATTCCATGTTCCTATTCTCATTCTCTCCCTTCTCTGTACCCCACTCCCACGCTTTAATGTATTCCCCTCTCGGAGATCCGAACGAGGGGATATTACTCCGGAACATTTTACTTGAAGCGCGATCACCAAGCTCTTTATAGGGAATCCTTTAGGATCTTTAAAGTGGTGGTTTCCCGTTGCCTTCCACATTCTCATGCCGTTGACCATCTACAGGTTCCTTCGTCTTGAGGGATGATTTCTCCTTCCTAGGGCAAGAGATTGCCCCGGCTCTTTACCCGCCCATCAGCCCTGCAAGAGGCCGTTGGCACTTGGTAGATGATGTCTCCTTATCTCGCGAGCTACTCGGCAGGCTGCTTGCCTTGTTAATAAAGGTGCTAGTTTTGGTCCGCCCCGAGTATTTCATTTCCCCGGTACCACCCATATCTGGGAGGTATTCCCCGATCCGCTACCTGGGAAGGCGCCCGATGGGGAACTAGCAACCACCCACGGGATCTATTGAGTTCAATGAATTTAAATGTAAGGCGTTGCCAATGTCGAATCAAGTGCTTCTACCAGTTGAGTAATCCTCTGTCGCATTTGTCTGCTGAAACCTTCTAGTTGCCCTGTCGGGGAGACCCATATTTCCATTAAGTTATTTAACCAAAAATGAAGCATCAACTGTGTGACGAAATTGACAAATTCTATGACTAATTGTCATCAGCAGGAGGTCTTTGCTGAATCCTCCTTCCATCTCACTCCTTTTGTAATGAACATAGGACGCGTTGATGCCTTCATTTTCAAGGTAGCGGAGATTAACGTTAAGTTGTTTTCAGGAAACTTACTAAAGTCTCGCGACCTCCCGCTTCCACAATGCCAGCTGATATAAATCAATGTCTGGACGCCAGTTTAGCGTCTTATTATAACTCTTGCCGAAGGTCTTTATAATGTAACTACGGCATCCCACCCGCTTTTCCAACTGAATTAAATAATAAATGAACCAATCAAGTAACACCCTACATCACTCTTGACATTCTCTCAAGAATACCAGAAAAAAGGAAAACTGAAAGTGCTATATGGAAAGTTGCTGAAAATTAGTGAACGATAAACTACGAAATGAACTTGTTTTGGAAAAGACATTTGGGATTGGTTAATTTGTTAATGGAGGACACAGTCGAAGGAAAAAACTGTATAGGTATACAAAGATTAGAATATATGAAGCAGATAATTGAAGATGTAGGTTGTATGGCTTAAGTTGAAATGAAGAGGTTAGTGGAAAATGGGAAGGAAAGGAAGATTGCATTAAACTAATCGAGTGACTGATGGGAAAAAATATTACAAGTAGAAAGTGTTAAAAAAAACCATATCGTCATAATACACAGCGACTCTAAAATCAAAGATATATTCCTTTAAAACATAAATCATGCTATTTTAAGATGTGGTGTGCCTTGAAACAAAAACAAAATTATTGTTAAAATCATCAATAATAAATTATAATCCAATGTACTCCTGGTGAATGCTGGAATGGTTCCTACAAAAAATCATGATTGAATACCTCCTCGTTCCTTGCCCCCCCCCCCCCCCCCTGCTTTTCGGCGTCTGATGACATCGACGAGGCGTAAAGCTAGAAATAAGATTTTCTTGTGCTATTCCCTCGCCGAAAACTGCTGGTACATGTCTGGCCCTGGTGCGAGTTAACATAAACGTCTCAGTCTCTGCCTCTTCTACGCATCAGTTAGTTTTGAAATATACTTTACGAGTAAAATTACGACTGATATAGTTTTTGATTGTTCTCGAGTATCGGATAACAGGTTATGATTAAGGAAACTCTATGTTTCAAAAGAAAATGAATCCAGAAGGGATGGTAGTGACGAAGGAAGGGAGTATTAACTGAATGCTGGATCAGAAGGCAACATGGTATCTGAGACAGGCGTCATTTAGTGAAATATAGCGAAGGACCCTACCGTGGACAGGGAAGGTAGGGGGGAGCCTTGGCAACGACACGCAACAACCGGCAGTCCGTTGTGAGCGGATTGTCGAGGAAGGTCGCTTGTTGCGTTAGACGCCGTGTTGGTGTATTGTGATAAAGCAAAATGAGTCTGTTGATTGAGCAAAGGTACGAAATTAAATTTTGTGGCAGGCTCAAGAAATCTGGGACGGAGACTCTGGTAACGTTGAGAGCAGCGTACGGTGCTGAATGCGTGACAAGATCCCAGGTTTTTGTCTGGCGTGAGGCCCTTTATGACGGAAGAGAGAGCGTTGATGATGAAGAGAAAGGTCGACCGCCAACAACTAAAACTGAAGACAATGTTGAAAGGGTGAGAGCTCTTTTGAACACCGATCGACTTTTGATTGATTGTACGAATGATTTCAGATGTGTTAAATTTGCCAAAAACGCAAGTTTATGGGATTGTGATCGATGATCTTGGAATGCGCAAAATTTGCGCCAAGTTGATCCCCAAAATCCCCACCGACGAGAACAAGGAATGAAGACGGATGATTGCGTAAGATTTGTTGACTCAAGTTTCTTACAGACTGTCATCACTTGGGACGAAACGTGGGTTTATCAGTACGACCAGGAGACCAAACGGGAGAGTGCAGAGTGGCACACGCCGCAGTCTCCGCCCCCAAAAAAGACTCGGATGAGCAAATAAAAAATAAAAACGATGCTCATTGTGTTTTACGACGCCAAAGGAGTCGTACCAGCATGGACACTGGTCCTCTTTACATTTTACGTTGAAATCCTTGAAAGACTCCCAAACGCGTCGCCCGCGCTCGTCTGTAAACTGCTAATGACTACCCTACACTATAACAACGCGCCCAATTATACAGCGAAGATTGTGCAGGACTTTTTGGCAAGAAAGACCCTTCTACAATCTCCTTCCAGCTCTGATGTGTCCCCCTGTGATTTTTTCCTGTTCCCCGGCTCAAGAGGGACAGCGGTTCTAGTCTATCGAAGCTGATAAGCAACTGTGACAAGGACTCTGAAAAGCATCTCTGAACAGGACTTCCAGGACGCGTGTCTTCAATAGCAGAACCGCTGGAAACGTTGTGTTGATGTACTAGGATGCTACTTGCAGGAGTATTAATTGTTCTTTACAATATATATGTGTTAGTGCGGTGGGTGTTTCGCTAGTCTACCATTTCAGCTCAGGTGAGGGTCCACCTTGGTATGGTGATCAAGGTTGACTCTTAAAGTGCTTTTATATAATACACTGTAGCCACCGTCGCTGTCGGCTGTCACAGGGCGAGCTGCGGTGCGTTGGGAGGTGAGTACAAACAAACAGCGTCCCGGGTCCTCGTATGCTGATTACAAAGTTGGCGTTGAATGGAGCGCTGATGATGACAACTTTCGACTGGCGCTGGCGCAGCGGGTGGCACGGCTAAAAAACGGGGGGAATGTGGCAAGCGGAAATTAAATTTCAGCAACGAAATATTATTGAAACAAGCAAGGTTTCGTCTAACTTCAGAATTCCTAAATGGATTAATCACAAATACACGTCGCTCGGATACGAATTCAATACAGAACATGATCCAGTCGTCACATTGTTACGACCTTTTAATGAAGTTCTCTAATATTATTATCAGTCTCACCCTGTACCAACACTTCCTTAGAATTAAAACGTCATATTTTTGTGGTAATAAGAATAAATCTTATGAAGAAAAACGATTTCATAGTGAACGACGTTGACATTTCATCAATCTTTTTAAGACATCGTTTTTCATAGTACGGTGATCTATATTATATTTTAATCTTTTCGATACTCTTAGCACTGACAGTAATCAAATAATTAGTCAAATAATAATCAGTTTTTTACGTTATACCTGAACAACAGCCGTTGAAACAGACACCTGATTATGAGTAGTGTACGGAAGGAAAATAAACTTACTGTTTATATTAGTTTGCATAAATAACCAACATTTACGCCAAAACAATTGAATTTTTGTCTAATTTTATTTCCTTCGTAAGGATTTAACTGAATATTAAAGAATGTCTCCAGTGATTATATGTACCACATATTATAGTTCTCGTTAGTTGCATTTAAGTATTATAATATTAATAGCGAAATATAAAGTAGTGATTGAATACCGTTTGAAACGTCGGTTCAGAGATTAATAGATTTATCTCTAAAAAATAAATATAGGAACTACATTCGGCTAAATTTTGCGAAATGCCGCCTTGGCTTTGGCTTCGAGAAGCAGTGAACTATTGCAGATAATGTATCATCAGTGACAAAACGTATGTCATATCTCCGATATACGAGATAAATAGTCAAATAGAAAGTTTAATAGTGTAAAAATAATGCATAAACTGAGAATATCTAAAGGGGAAAAAATTTCTGCTGACAAAGAATATACTTCTTATCATGGAAAGGAAATACTTTTAATTTCAACCATTAGAAATATGTGTTTAGTGTCGTACCCCTACAAACTGCACATATAATGAAAATTAACTATTTTATGAAACAAGCGATCCTCTCCTGCTATTTAAGAAAATTTTTATTGCTGTCATACGCGCTTTGTAATTTTCGGTTTCCGTAATGTTTATTTTTAATAGAAATTCGCTGGGCATATTAATGTCTGCTGGACTGGAAAACGCCATAGCAGTACCGAGTCTATAAAGGAGATTAGACAAATAGTGTTGAAAATTACAGACCTATTAGCTTGATATCAATTGTAGTTAAATTAATGGAGAGATTGATGAGAAAAGTATGTGTGGAATCAAACTGCTTAGCAAAAATGTAGCATCCGTTCAGGATTTGATATTCATGTGAATCTCATTGTATTACATGCCAGATATTTCAGATGAAATGAACAATCGAGGTCAAGCTAATAGTGTAACACTGGATATCTCCAAGGCGTTGGACAAATCAAGCCATAAAATGGTTGCGAATAAGGTAAAAACCATTGGAGTAAATAGAAAAGTGACTTGCTGGCTAAAGGAATTCTTATAAGGTAGAAATCAAAGAGTTAGGGTAAGAAACGCAGTATCAAAAGAGGTGGAAATGAAAACTGGAATACCACAGGGTCGTGTATTGGAACCACTGCTGTTCCTTATTCTGATGAATGAATGAATTGGTGCTTAGTATTGAGAAGTTAGGTTGTTTGCTGAAGACGTAATGCTACACAATACTATTTCAATCGGAGAGGTCTGAACGAATACGGGGGGATGTGGACCAAATAACTAGATGGGTAGGTAAATATGGAATACAGATTATTGCCAAGAATATTCAGCTGACTTCAAACCTACAAAAATTGATAAAGTTTTTTTTATGATTATAGGGTTGTGGAGGTTTAATTGTTTGTTGAAGACGTAAAGTGTAAATATGTATTACCAAGACATAATAAATTATATTTGCCAAGTCACATTGAGCAGGTGGTGGGAAGAGGCTTTAAAATCATTCAGTTATTAGATAAGTAAATTAAAAGGGAATTGAGGCACAAAATCTCGGTCCGACCATTGCTTGAATATGGTGATGTAGTATGATAGGCACATTTTTGGTAATAAATGCAGTAGTTGGCGGGAATGCAAAGAAGAGCATCTAAATTTCTCTTCTGAAATTACGGCAGAACACAAGCGGTAACTAATCTGATACGGAAGGAGTGATGGGATTCATTGGAAGACGGATGAGACTGCTGTGATTGTATAAGACGTGTATGTGTGTTGTGGACTGGAATGATATTAGAAGAAGAATTAGGAACCTTTAATGGAAGAAAAGATATGACCAAAACCATAGGACAGCACTTGATTTTAGACGCAACAGACTAGGAAAGTTTTCTTTTGTGGGTAATGGACTCAAATATTGGAATATATACGAAGGGATATGATACAGAAAAAGTGACCAGTTAAAATTAAAATTCGTGAAGGGAAATAGTAGTTGGGTTATTGGAGCAAATGAGATTTAAAAAAAAATGCTACCGTTACAGGTGTTCAGTCACAGTTAAATTGAATTAAATTAAAAAATTCATGATGTAATGAGGGACAGGATTTTAAACGACACTTTCTTCTTTTGTACAGTTTTGTAACCAAAATAGCAATTATAATCTTCAATAAATCTATGGTAGTATCATCTTGACCACCACCTATATTTATTTAACATGCCTAGTTCTCTCATCACATCTTCTGGACCAATTTTTAATTTCAAAGTCAGTACATTGCTGCTGGTTCACTCATAACTCCACCACCTATGCAACGATTGTGAAGAATTTTTACAAAAAGAGGCATTTTATTGATCGCTAAACAGATTCGTAGACAAACAATCAAAGAAATACTAGGGTTCCTCTCTTCCCCCCTACGCCACATGTAATGAAATATCCAGCCGTTGTTGTTTAGTTATTTAGGCTCTGGCCTCGCATTCGGGAGGACGCCGCACCGGTTCGAATCACCATCCGGGCATCTAGAATTGGGTTTTCCATGGTTTCCCCAGATCATTCCAGCCTTTCATTGTCTCCATCCCGCCTCTAATGATTTCGACGGCGACGTCGATGAGGCGTAAAGCCATAAACAAAAAAAAGTAGTTATTTAGCCGTTAGCAACACGTTTCACTCTCTAGTTTTCCTAATATATGACTCAAAAATCTATTAAAAAATATAGATAGCGGTACTTATTAATGGCTCTCGATGAAAATTATTTTGGAGAAGATCCGTTAATTATTTCACGTACTTCTATTACATTTAAACGTAATTCTGCAGTCCATAAAATAATTTATTTAATGAATGCGCCGTAGGTTTGCTGAGTGCTTTAGATGCCCTTCTTTCAAACTCATGCCCCTGTAAGAAATATTTATGGGCATTTATCTTGTCCTTATCTCAAGCAAAGCTTCGCTTTATTTATGTGAAGCATTCTAGAACACTCCGTGGTTCGTATTCCACGATCAACGAGGCTATAGTCAGATCGTAAAGACTTATTTGGCTATGGGATACCATGCGACACGTATCGAACGTTTACTTAATTTTATGACTAAAGAGAACCAAATTCATACTAGCTTTGGTACCCTGTGATATAGTTTCCTGACATGCAATTAGTCATTTTTCCCCTTGTATTAGTTAATGTCACTGGGGAGCTAACCACACAGGCAGAAATTTTATAAATTTATTCAACTTACAATTATTGAGGTTGGAGACAAATTATTTATAAAAATACATTTACCAAAAAATACATACACTTTCCTTGAAGGATACCTAAGTTTCTTTGTCGAAAATAAATTTCTTCGAAAATAATATAATATAATATAATTACATGGCGAAAACGATAAATTCCAGCAAGTCACTATAGTTTCCCTATGAACTATGTATCACCGTAAATTTTGAAAAAATTTCTGATATTTAATTTCGGAGATAAACGGATGAAATTAGATATTTTTATGGTTGTTATATCAAAATCTCGTAAGAAAGAACTAAAATAGTGCGCAATGAGAAATATCTAAATTAAAATTATGAGAATATGACAGATGAACGAAAAAACGAGTGAATCCATTAGTATTCAGTTCTTGATTTAGAAAATGTGCAAACTAAAACACGAAAATTGTTTAGTCTGCGGATTTGTATTTTCAGAAATACAGAGACTAGCTATTATAGACTTGTCGTGGTAGGAGCTAACTTAACGAAATACGATACTTCATATTTTATATAAGTAACTTTTTCCGCTCGTTAGGTCCACTATCTGTCCTTAGTGTTAATCTTGAGAATGGTGTGAGGGGAGATGCAGGGAGACCCAACATTGTTTGAACCAGACTCAGGGGAATAATATATGTTTTTCAATGTGTCTGTGAAACGTGTGACTAAGATTTTGCTTGATATGTGCTTTTTATGGGGCGAAAATTGAGAATACTGCCTGCATTTGCACGGGCGATTGCGGGGAACTGCAGCTAGACGGCCGGTACCAGGGGTCCAGGAATCTATCCAGGTCTCTTTGTACCTCCGGTAAGTAGGCGACGCCTTAACACACGCAGCCACACTGACCGGTTAAATAGTTTTATTATTTCTTACTTTTATTTTCATTTTATCTCACGAAGGAAACAAAAATCTATTAAAGAGGATTCCATTTATAAAATTTTATAGGAGTAACACAGTCATATAATGTTTCAGTTGATCTAGACTACATTCTTTTCACGTGGTCTAGTTACTTTTCGGTGAATTTTAGTATCAGCTTTTATCAGCATCTCAGTTTTAAAGTTATTAATACTTGAGTGTTTATATTTCAAATGCCTGATCCGAAAATTTTGGATCAGGCAACTAAAGTATAAACTATTTGCTCTAAGCACTTTGCTCATTAATGCTTACAACCAAACGATAGGCCTTTATTCATCACATAATCAAATTCACGGAACGGATTAGTAAATACTCGGCAGCTCAGGAATAATAAAAAAGCCTTCATTTTTTGAGGCAGTGAATTAAATTTAATTATAAACTTTCTTGTCATACATCTTCAACCAATAAGTATTTTACCTACTGATTAAACTTGTAGCGTTCTGCCCTCATTACCTGATTTAAAATCGTAATTAAAGTTATTATTTTATTGAATGATCATGAAAGGTAGAACTTGCGTGAATACTTTATATGAGAAATCACAAATGGTTTTATTTCAATTACTGACATGACATATACAACAAATTAGTTAAGATTAATCAGTTGTCCTTCTGTGGGCGCCAGGGTATTTTATATAAAATACACAAAATTAAACAGTAAACAAATTCAACATTTTCACCGTTCACTTCTGAAAGAAATGATTGCTCCGGGCTATGAGAGTTCTTATCTGCAGTGTCGTAGCTGGGCAATGCTATGAACTTGCACTTGTAACTAGCACAATGTCCTTCATATGGCGATATATAATTACCGAATTTTAATGTCGCCCACACGCACTGGATGAAGTTTTCTGCTCTGCTACGGAACAGTGTGGCACAGTTCTTCAGAACATCCTTTGCCTGAGCACCTCCGCTCTAACAAAGTGGCTGATGTCCCGTTCCAGGCAACACATTCTCATTAACGCACAGACAGTCCACATCGACCGATCGTGAATGCCGACCAGCACTGAAAACAGAAATTCCCGTCCGTCACTCTGTAAATCTACCTGGCTAGCACAATCCTCCCCTCTCAGGGACACACTCCCCTCGCTAATTCGAGGAACCGGCCAGCTGGCATTCCTGACCAGCCGCTTTCAACCTGTCTACAGCGCCTATATGCCTACTAAGATATTCCACTTTTTATGAATAAACCTGACGTTTATGAATGTAAAGAGCGGCCGCAAGATGCGTTCGTTACAAACTGTAATCCTAAACAACAAATAGAAAGTAATTTTCTTAAGTATTTGGATCGCCGTTTGGTTAGCATTATGAGTCACACAATGGTTGAAGTATAAAGTGAAAGCAATCTGCTATAAATATTTTTACCTTAATTTTTCTGTTTAAAGTAAGGAAATTTTCAGCGTTCCAATAGCCAGATTACAACATGGGCTGGGATTATTAGATAACGCCCCACATTTTCTTCTGGTTAAAAGTGGATAGAAACTGAAAGTTTGCTTGAAACAAGAACTTTTTAGCGACCTATCAGTTACCAGAATAACGTGATACATTTCTGATATGATACTGCTAAAACGCAAAAAAAAAATGTGGATATCAATTTTTGGCAATTTCAAGCGGTACCGTGCAAGGATAAGAAATTTACTCATCGGCACTATTATGACATCAGACTTACTGGAACAAAAAGGAAGAAAATAATAGCTACCGTATGGACAAACAATGGAGGTTTCCGGTCCCATGCATCTCCTCTTTCTGCTTAACTGTTCTGATAGTTTAATATAAGTTGTTTCGCTGATCTAACGACGAAGCGTTAAGGCCTTTACATTAGGTCGACATCAATAATAACCGAGAGGTCTGTAAAAGTAAAATTCATGAACTGTTACTAGGGATCAGGAATGTGTCCTAGAATAAACTTTAACTTACTATGTTCAACAATTTAGCCTTTGGTTCAACATGACTGTTTGAATTGTATCTGTGAAAACACCAGAGTGGATTGATTCAGGCATCTTTACTAATAGCATCAAATATTTCAAGAGGCAAGCCAAAATAAAAACAAAACAAATTTTATAAATATTCTACCGAAAAAACTGACAACAATAACAGATAATTCTTTGAATTCATTAGTCACTGTATTCCTATTCCACACTTCTCGCTGTTTTCGACGCAATTCTTGATGTAGAAGCCTCTCACGATTCCACATAAATTTTGGTTGATAAGTAGAAAAATCAGTTGCAATCTCAACACTAAACCAGCAATAATATAAAAATGGTTTTAAGTTAATGAAAGCCACGACATGGGTCACGTACTTCACATAGAATTTAAAAATACATTCACAAAAGCAAATAGAGATATAATACCCCTTTTTCCCTAGTCATGTGGAGCATGAGATGGATTCCGTGCAAATACACTATATGCTGGTTTAAAAGGAACTGGAGCATCAAATGTTGGGGATATCATACGCTTACGCTCTTGTCCTTTTTAGAGAAACTTTACTGATGTACCCCGTAAAAACAAAATATTGTCCTTTAACTATAAAATGGAGCCGATACTTTTCTTTTTCAAGAAAATACATCACGATACCCCATCAAATATCACCAAATTAATTTAACCTACTTTCTTTATTACCTACACTACTTACATTCAACAATGTATGTATCATTACGGATCTAGAACAGTTCCAGATTTTAGGGTCAAAGATTTTAACAAATTGACCTCATCTGACCAAATACGAACTTGACCTGTGTTTCACCCCTAGGGTGAATAAAATCTCTTGCGCTTGAAGAACTCAGAAATATTAATAGAGGTAGTAAACACGGACAGAGAAGATCGCGCTATCGAATAATTGTTTCAATCGTCGTAGATTCAAACTTGCTGAAATACATTTTGTATTTACCCCTTAAGTTCACTCTGCAAAATTTGAAGAATTCATGCTTGCTTCGAAAGCATCACGTTCTTTTTTATTTATTTAGGCTGGCCAAACATTTAGTATGTAATCTTTGGTCATAGTGCCTGTAACGTCCAGAGAATATATACTTTAGATTATTAAATAGTTGAGCAGCTCCGAAAACATGAATTACCAGAGCACTCGATCGGTAACATATTTGGTCTCATCAACACTTTAAATAACCTAATAACTCACGTACATCGGACATGTTAACTAAAGTGGTCAGTAAAATACGTAAAACGGTAATGTATAAACTTTGGTCAACTAGCAACATTAACAAAAGTTTTAATTAAATAGAAATTCAGCCTATACTTTCAGTTCAATCGGCATTCGTGGTTACAGCATAGACCAATACTAATTTAAATTTTTTTTTATGTTTTCTAAAGTTTTTTATGTTGATTTCATTAGCATCATGTTACTGAAAGACAGTTCCACGTTTTTCAGCATTAAAGTTTGTCGATATTTTTTTAACTACGAAATGCAAACTCAATTAATGTAGTATGGCAATTAATTTGGTAGTAGTTGCTTAGCTATTAAATTGTGGACACAATCTCAAATTTCTTCTAATGATATCTCTGGTCGCTGTTAATACGGGAGGAAAGGCTGATGCCAATAGCTATCGAGGTGAGTGAGTGAGTGAGTTGTCCTAGGAAATTATGTAGTAGACTAGCTGACCCGGCAGTGCTTCGCTATTGCTAGACTTGAGTAAACACATAAATTAAACAGATGGATTTGAAAGTTTGTATTCAGTAAAAATTAGATATTTCTGTTTCATTCAATTTCAAGTTTATTGCAATGGTCTTGGATATGCAATGTTTTTTGGGATTCCAATCAGCACGTATACAAAAACAATCTGAGTTTGTTTTGGAGATATACGTTAAACACAGAAAAGTTGCACGTATGAATCAGTCCTAAGAGGCGTGAAACGGGAGAGTGGATGCAGTTTTGTAAAATAAACATAAACATCATTTTCACTTATCTTAAAGCAAGTGTGTGCAAACTTCCTTCGACATAAAATAAAAACTGTATAATTGTATGTTGTCACAAAAACTTGGAATTTCTTGGTCAGCATTTGTCCGATCGTAATCTGTCTAGTGCTGTTTAATAGGAAATAATGTGTACTTCAATAATGTTGCTATCTACTATCTAATTTTCCTTGCGTCTTCGAGATAATTCCAAAAAACTGAATGGTTTCAAGTGTAAATTTTTCTTAATTAGGGTGATAGGGAAAGTGGGTGGGTTTTGTAAACCAAAGATAAGCAGAATTTTTCTCTTTGCTTTAGTTAATACATGTGCAAAGTTCCAACCACATTGAATAAAGTTAGAGTAAAGAACATTTGAAATTAAGAGCGGAGGAATAAATGGTATGAGAGGGTGGGATTTTGGAACGAAATGTAGAAAGTATATTTCTTCTTGTTTTAAAGTATAGGCGTGTGAAGTTCCATCTATATCGGATAAAAACTGTATGTATAAAGAACATTGGCAAAAATAAAAAATAAGAGAGGAGGTAAATGAGAAGAGGGTTTCAGTTCCTGCAATCTAAGTATAGCCCATATTTTTCTGTCTGTTTTATAGTATACGTGTGCAAATTTTCATCAAAATCGGATAAAATCTGTGGGTTTGTCTAAATTAGGGGGATGTGAAACGGAATAGGGGTTGTGTTTTTAGAAACCATATTTAGGCAATATTTTTCAATTTTTTTAAAGTACACGACCACATATTTCGGTGGAAATCGGACAAAATCTGTTGGGTTGTTTAAATTATGGGGTGTTACGGGGAAGAGGGTGTGGATTATGGAAATTTTATTTCTTAAGAATCACCTCCGAAACGCTCTCGACAACTCACCAAAGTTTCACCGTAATCGGACGAACGGTTTAGGAGCGCATAGAGGACAAACAAACTCACATTGATTTTTATAGATAAGATTAAATTGTCATTTTCAGTATTTTCCTCGCAATTTTTGCATTTTTCTCACCGTTTAAATCTTCCTTGAACTTCCACAAATATTTCATGATCAAAATTAACCAAATCGGTCCAGCCATTCCCGAGTTTTAGTGAGACAAACGAACAGCAATTCATTTTTATATATAAAGAAAACAGCATCATTTTTTTTCTGATTGGATATTGGTTTTATTTTGACGATATGTTGATTCGACCAATTATTTCTGCTTTAAAATAGCGCATACTTAAACTAATCTTAAGCGTTAAGAATTATTTTTAATTTCCTTCGTTTCCAGAGACACCAAATTACTTATGTCGTTATTTCACCTGCATGTAAATAATTCCAAAGTTTCAAGAATCGATCCAGAAACAGCGAATGTATTAATGCGGATGTGACTGATGCTATGATTTACGAAAAGAATAATTAGCCAAATTTGTGATTAGGTTAAAATGCAGCCTGGACCAGAATGAAAATTCACTAGCTTTGTTAGAGCACAAGGCATAATGGATTTAGTTTTATTATTCTTTATGCGGTTTAGCATAAGGTTTTAGGATGCAATTTAATTGGTTCGATGTTGCTATCGTCACTAACATGTTTGGCAATAAACTTTGCTAAATCAGGGTTATGAGACTTATTTAATAGAAAGAATAGTTTATTTTACTTGCCGTGGTTTGAATAGCAGCCAAAATTTGTGCACACGTTCCTTGGGCAATATTACTGAAGAATATTTGCACATTATAGCCACCAAATATTTATTAATCGAATATAGTGTATCGAAACATGGGCAGTTCCACACAAGTCATTATGAAAGAAGTATGTATTGTTACCTATTGATATTTATGGTAGCTGTTTTTCAGGCATCTTTCTTCGAGAAGTAAACGGAGTTTCGTATCCATAAAGATATGTAAGGAGGAAGTATTGGCTTATTGTTTGGTGTTCAGCGATCACGAAGACATATTGTTCCAGAGACAAACTGCTTATCTGTCTACCAGAGACAATGTATGACTCAAACATTAGTAATCCACGGCATTTCACAAGGTAACTGACCTGTAGCGATGCAATTCAACACTTATTATGGTTGATTTACGTACTCCGTTTATTTTCAAGCACTGCGGTCCAGAAAACTAAATAAAAATAAAAATTAAAAAAATGGAATACTAAGTTTTATCATATTTTTGCGAAAGGAGTGCGCGTCTGAAGTGCATAATGATCGGCAGCCCACAATTTTCCAAATATAAAGGTTTTTAATTGTTTTCTCCTTTCCATGATACATATAAGTAATTAGCTATTTGCCAGATTTTGACTGGCACCATTAGCTCTAAAAACTTGAAAACCACATCCAAATTGCTGCGGTACTTATTGCGCGATACCCGTTCCAGTAAAGAGACACACGCAGCTTGCTTACAGATATATAAAGTATAGATAGCTAGAGACGTCTTCTTTTAGTAGGCAGAGTTTTGCTCGCCAGTTGGAAGATGGGTACAAAAGCACCAGAGGATTTTATTCATTAACTCACCGGACACACTCAGCCTACTAATGAATAGGGGGGATATAAGTTGAGACAAATCTCTTTGAATGTTAAAGTCTGGAGCTAAATCACGCTATCTCCATATAAGCACAGCTTTCGTGGATGGGAATGCGTAACTCTGACTTCTCAACCATCACCGGCAGTGACGAGACTTCCCTAAGTAGGCATCAATATATTTAATTGTGAAAGAAAATTTTTTCGCCAGAAATTGAAGATTAGGATAAATATTTAGATTACAGCTACTATTATCTTTAAAAGTTTGAATTACAGTTAGGTCCCAGGAGACAGTCATACTGTTTGTTCTGAAACAGAGAAAAATGTTATGAATATAATGCAGCTGAAAGATATGGTTCCTTTCTGTGTATCTTCCGCAGGCAGTCAGTTGGACGTTTTTGAGAGGTCAACTCTGTGTTGGCTGTGACGATAACGTCCTCGGGCCCAGCTCAGGATCAAGCGGGATCCTTCCCCTCTCACCCCGTCACGTCCCTTTGTCACGAGAAAGCTTTAACAGTAATGCTACGTAATTGAATCAGAGAAAAACTTTTGTGAAGTTAAGCTAAAATATCTTCATAAATATGCATATCTACACGGAGGAGACGGCCACAGTTAAAAGAGTTTTCCCTGTCTTAGGCAGGTCCTGGTTTAATACGGCAATTGCCTGAGATGAGGCCGTTCTCTCGCTCGAGATAGTTATCCGAGAGCAAATAATAAAGTTTCATTTACGCATCGAGTTAAGCGAGTGTGCAGTATTTGTGAGAATCACTTCGTGAATAAAAAAGTACTTTTATCCTTAAAGTGTGTGAATCTTTTTACAAAAACGTTCATGTTCACACTCAATCACTTCAAATATTTTCAGCGAATATACCGAAAGATAACATCATTTGTGAGAGTATACGGCGTGATTTATACATTTCTCTCCTGATTAAAAGAAAATACGTTTGGCGTCGGAAAGATCGTAAATATCTTGACTAATCTATTCTACGCGAAATATTTTTGATA
Organism: Vandiemenella viatica; assembly: GCA_031002005.1. Taxonomy (NCBI): domain Eukaryota; kingdom Metazoa; phylum Arthropoda; class Insecta; order Orthoptera; family Morabidae; genus Vandiemenella; species Vandiemenella viatica. The sequence goes on from JARYHS010013630.1 coordinate 249,866,487, forward strand.
TGTCTGGAATATGCTGATTTATTGATATTTTAAATTAAGCTATTTTAAAAAAATCTGTCGAATTTATTAGCTTTATGAAGCTTGTTCACCAAATCTTGCGAGCTGTGCGGGCAACGGCAGAACCCTTTTTGTAACGTTAGCTTTAGAACGGTGGGCAATGTGCTGTCAGCAATTATTTTGCGAATCAATTTTGTTTAGCGTAATATTTTTACATTACACCCGAAATAAGTGGTACAGACACAGTTTGAATAGTGAAAATAGCAGAAAATAATTTTAAAAAAATATAGAGCAAAAAAGCATCTTCCAAACACAGATGTTCCAATACTAGACAAAACCTTCCTGTTCTCGGAAGAGGGAGATGATATTCGACTAGCTTAAATTCCCCCATTAAACGCATATTAATTTAGAAATAAGCTAAGTTAACTGCATTTGATTGTTGTTAGTATTCCTGAATGTTTTAATAAAAAATCTTCTTCCTTTTCAGTATATCAAGGCTTTGACTTAAATAATGCGTGATTAAGCATAAACATTTTTGATACGGGAAAAAAAAAACTGTGTAAGAAAAAACATTAACTGCAATACAATCTACATACAGATATTGGTTTCTGACGAAATAGAATAGACCCCGGGTAAATGTATTTAATATAGTACACAAGAATGTAATGTATCATTCTTTCTACATAACATTGATAACACATAAAGTGTTACAAAGTTTTCATCATTTATGGCCTTAGATAATTATGTAAGATGCGGCTGGGTATTTCTTCTTAACAGTGAAACAACCAATTTATCATATTTATCTACTTCGGACTGAGTGGTAAACTTTCAGATTAATGAGGATTTTTTTTATTATTTTCTGATTAATCAATAATCAGATGAAGCACTTGATATGAATTTTGATACAATCAGCAATGGACTGTCCGAATTTTTTTTAGAGATTATTTTAGCACAAGTTACTGATTTCTTCAGCATTTCACCTGAAGCAGTTAAAAGCTCAGTGAAACGTTGTGTTCTTCTGGTGTCAGGATACTAAAACTTTGTAAACGATATTTCTGGTTTTTTTCGCAAATATAATTCAGAAACGATAATTGATTATCCACGTTTATTATTATGGTGGTCCTTATTTGTTACAATTTACCGCAAAGAGCATGGCACTAACGAAATACGAAAACGAACTCTTTTTAAGTGTATAAAAGTCTCCAGGTAGTAATATGGACACAAATGTGTTTGCCACTGATGACAATTTTGATAAAAATCTAACTCAAACCGTTTAATGGACAATTACTTTTTAGAATAAACATAGTGCACTGAAACTGTATTTTAACATCGTAAATAATCTTTTGGATGGTTTTAAAATACTTCTTGCGTAGCACGTAGTACCAAGCTTTGATAATTCCTGTGAAAATTGTAATCACGCCTTGACGGTTGTGACATAAACTTTAGCCTTATCTAAGCGAAACCGTGAACAATATTTTTTGACTTGATAGGTGTTGTTTTATCTCAGCTATCTTTCCTTCTAGTGAATGGATGAGTTTTAAGCTGTAGGATTAACACACGTTGTCCCATAGACTTCCTAAACGACATTACTCACGATGTTTGTACGTTGGCTGCGTTACATATATATATAATATCTATACCTACGTATATGGAGGCATTATTACAAAAGAGTTTCAGAAAGAAGTTCAGGTCCTACATTTATTGTATGTCAGATGATATTGATGGTTCTCAAGAAATGATAGCAGCAAACATCCTTAAAACACTTATTTTTTCTTTCGCTTTCACACATTTTGGTGAGTCCACATTTCCTTAAGCAGACCTATCATAATTAGTCCTTGATTTGTCTTGTAATTTTAAAACACCTTTGGTCGTCTGGTGCCTTCCATGCGTATTTTATGTTGCGTTCAGAAATTTCAATTCTCCTCTTTTTCTTCATGTCTTACTTTATCTGTTAACGAATACCTGGCCACGACTCTTAGAAGCCCCATCTCAGGGCTTCTGTTCCACTTATTTGTTATTCAGTCAATGTCCCTAGTTCACATCCATATTGTTGCAGCAATCACTTTGTAAAATCTCATGAGCGTATCCCATGTGGTGTTCTTACAATTCACCAGTATTGAGTATTGGAATTACTGTATTTTAATTTCATTATTATTATTTGATCTTTTAATATTTTCTTTTTCCAGGTCTTGTCTTACTTGATCGAACCAGCTTTTAGGCATTTTTAATGGTTGCATGAGGTCGAATATCTGCTTAGTTAATCTGTGATCTGGCATCCTGTAGGGGTGACAATAGAATTTTAGTCTGCGTTTTCTGATGTCGTTGGCTATGCTTGAGTGGGACTGTACTATTTTGTTTGACATTAGTCTGTAGCCTTCTTCCGTTTTCTTTGGTCCAATAATTTTCCTGACGATTCTTCTTTCTGGATGTTCTCGATGTCTTTGTTAAAGTTTAGTGTGAGTGTTTCTGTGGCGTAAGGAGCGTTGGGTTAAATAACTGTATTTCAATGCCTAATTTTTGATTGGATTCCTATGTTCTTTTTACTGTAGACGTTGCAGGTTTGCCCGAAGACCTTTTTCATCTTGATTCTGTTTTGTTGTGCTTTCATTTGAAAATTTCGCCTAAATATTTAAATTCAGTGACTCTGTTAATTTTCCCACATTTTGTGTCCATTGTTTTATGTTAAGTTGGTGCCAAAAAAAAATTTCTCAATGGAAATTTTTAGTCAAATTTTTTCTGCTAATCCTTTGAGGAATCCTATTTGTTTGCTGGCTTATAGATCGCTTTCTTACAGAATAATCAGATCATCTGCGAAGGCCAAGCATGAGATATTTAGTCGCTTTCTGCCTAGTTTTAATGGGATGTTCGTTTTCTCACATTATCTAAGAACTTTGCCATGGGCTGTATTAATTATCATTGGTGAGAGACTGTCACCCTGTATAACTTATAATGGAAAACATATGAAGATATATTTTTATTTAATTTAGCATGAATTAAAACAGAAAAGAATACTCAGTTATTTGTGCTTTTGGTTGTTACACAAAATGTATTAATGTAATATCTATGGTTACCAAAGGAGAATGAGGGGATATAATCTGTGGTGAGGTCAGAGAGAAAAGTTGGATGGATTTGGAAAAGAAGCAGAGAGGTTGAAAACGTGATGGATAGTGCTGTATGAAGTGTAAATGTTGTGTAATATGAAGTATGTTGATGTTAATAAAGGTTCATTTACTAATAATAACGAAGACAAGGATTAATTCATTAACAGATACCTTATATTTGGCAACAAGAAGACAGGACGACCATAGCATACTGGTTTATTAAAAGAAAAATTTGAATCTGTAATCTTTGGATATAAGACGAGACGATCATCTATTTTGTAAGTATCTACACAAAAAATTGTACCTCATTATATTTTATGAAAAAAATTTAACAGTGCTGTTGGAATTAGATCGGTTGAGAGAAATTTTTTGGACAGTTACACTAAATAGACAATAAAAATCAATCAACCAATATATATAGAAAAAAAATCGAGCAACAAATAGCTTATCGTTTGGAAATAAGAGTCGATTGTATTCAATGCAAGTCTGAATTATTGTTAGAATCTATTGTTAAAATGGGTTATTTTTTCGGTAATTAGTTTAAAAAGATAAAAGGAAATTAAAACGTTTAAAGAGTTCTTCTTACCATAGTTTATATTGTCCAAAAGTAAAGAAAGTACATCGGACTATTTCCGGACATAGTGGACAGTTCAGAGTTTTGGCCTTATTTCCTTCTAGTAGATTCGGATTATGTAATATTAAGTGTAGAAGTATTAGCTTTTGTTTTATTTTTTATTATTGTTAGTGAATGTAATTACAGTGAATAGTTAAGAGTATTATGTTAAATACTGTTTATGAATTCGACGTTATTGTTCACGGCATGGCGAATGTATCCTTGCGCGCTTTCGTTTGTTATATCGTAGGATTGCTTGGATAACATATTCTTTGCCATAGGAGTAGCAAAGTAAGTTTTTATCAGATAACTTTTTCGTAAGGTTTTGCGACAAAAATTTTAAAGCCACTAAAATATTATAGAACAGAAAATTTTCTTTTTATTGATGACAAATATTAACTTTAAAGACAATTTTGTTTTCACTGCGATATTAGTTCGTTGCTAGAAATCACTTCAAATATACTGCTTGTGAAAACGCAGATAGAAAAATTCTCTTCGCCGTTGTTATACATTATTTATTATTTTGTTTCACAGTATTTCAATTCAGATACGTGTTAACTGATAATGACCAGCATTCAGGGGGGCATTGCAACCAATCAACCTAGTATGAATATATCTGAAGGTGAATTGAACGATTATGTCGATCAGGAAAGTAAGACGGGGATTTACTTTGATAATACCGACAAAGATTTAATGTTGTTAGGGGATAGTGAAGGAGAAGGGGTATCTTTCACACCAGTACAGGCTCCTGAAAGAAAAGAGCAGGAACGGCAAGAAGACAAAATGGAACAGATGCTAAATTTGATGATGCAGCAAATTATGGAGCAGAAAAAATTAAAAAGAAGATTTGATTAACGAAATAGGTACTGTAAGAGAAAGTTTGGAAATAGGGATGAGGACGATGTACGAACACGTAGCTGCTAGAGAAAGGGAATTACGACATGATGTGAACAAGCATATGGAAAATATGGGGTCAGATCTGAGTGACAAAATAAGCAATGTGGCAGATCAGCAAAGAGTGGTAAATAGAGAGATTTACGAGGCAGTAAGAAACATCAGTTCCGAGCTTCAGAGGCAGACTGACAATCTGAAGGAAGGTACCGAAATAGTAGAGAGAAAGGCGTTAGCAGCTGCTGGGGAAATAAAATAGCATGTAATTATGCTAGAACGGAATACAAAGCAAACATTGGATGCATTAATAAGGAGATTAAGGATATAACAGTGAAGCAACGCGTGGGATTAGTAAACAGTGATAATTTGTGGGTCAATCAGTATAGATTACCGGAAGTGAAATTTGTTCCTGGAAATGGAGTACATCCTGTTCTTTTTGTAAAGTTTTACAAGGAGTATTTACCTTCACATTGGACAGATGGCGAACGAATAAAATACGTGAAGAGCATGTTGTCGAGAATGCGCTGGAATGGAGTTGTGATGCTAGCAAAGAGTGTGGAACATACAAAGAATTCATTGATAGTTTTCTCCATAAATATTGGTCGAAAGCGAAACAAATAAAAATAAAAAGTGAATTTAGGAATTACCGACAGTATAGTAGGAGTGACGGGAACACCAGGGAATTTGTGAAAAGGCAATCAAAGAGTTATATTATTTGGATGAACCCTTTCCTGATGATGAAATGGTGGAAATATTATTACAAAAACTCCCAAGGGCAATGCAGGAAAATCAATAATAAATCAATGGGAGCATATCGAAGAATTCATGGACGCGGTAGAAAGGCTCGATCGGTGGAACACTACAATCGGTAGGGTATCATATCATGAAAGGGAAGATGGACATGCGAATAGTTGACCCGATGAGTGAAATAATAATTACAAAATGAATAGTATGATCCCAAGAGAGAATTTGATCAATGACCAGGCAAGGATAAGATTACAGTGGGCAGAAAAAGAAAATAAAAGATTTTTTGAGAGAAGAGTGAACAATCGGGGAGGTAGAGATTATCATGACGAAAGAAGAAGCAATGATCAATTTGGTCGTAACTATCCACGAGATGAAGGAAATGGTGAAGCATGGGCAGGAACAGAAAGGAGGGAAAACTAAATAGCGCGACTGTTTTGGTCCTGTCAGGAGCGGAAAAGAAGGTTAAAGGGCCAATAAGCAATGTAAGCAAAGATGAAGTGAGTGATGAAGAAGTTGGAGAGGAAGTTACAAGAAATAAAGAATTTGAACAATTGGGTAATTTAGATGATACCATAAAAGAAAAATGTGAAATAGGGGAAAATTATGAGAACCATGTCGAACCAATAAATAAAGGTCATCCTATTCAGTGCTGGAAATGTTTTGAAATGAAACAAAAAGTTGGAGAGGGAAAAAATTCAGATGTTTGGAAGAAAGATGGAATCTCAGACTTGTTTAAAATAACAGCGTGGAATGAAGAGGAAGAAAATGCATTTAAACGAGGAAGAGATAAATGACGCAGAGGAAATGAAAGTATTAGCTGATGAATTGAAAATTGAAACATATCCAGAGAACAGCGAGGAAGGATTAACCAGTGGTACAGGCCATAATGGAAATGAATAATGCAAGGTCGACGAAGAGTTAAGACATGTGAATGAAGAAGATGAAGGAAAAAAATATTTTTTAGTGGGAAGAATTGACGAAAGGAATAATAAAGAGATGGCTGAACATGTGGGGGCAGCGTTAGAAGAAAGAGTTGATCACACAGAAACAAATGCAGATGGTTATTACAGTGAATCTTTTGGCTAAGTTTATCATTGGAATAGAAAGGAAGTTGGAAATAATGATGACAGTTCGAGTAGAGAAGTTCAGATAGCAATTAGAAAACTGAGTTTGGAGAATGGAAAAACCATAAAAGCAGAATGGTCACAGTTTGATGCTAAAGGAGGATTGTCGGAAAAGGAAGAAAATATCCAAAGTGAAGATTTTAATGCAAGTATAAGAAAGAAGGACGAAAACAATACCTAATGGGGAGAATAAAGAAAATGATTGACGTATATGAAGATGAGATGAGAAACTGGGAGAAGAGAAAGAAAGAAACGAATGCTACAAGCATGTAAGCCGACTGACTTTAATTTAGGAGTCCTGGTATGCTTCAAATTTTCGAAATAGTTTCAGGTTAATTCAAGAAATTCCTTGATATATGCTGTACTTATTATGAAGTTGGGGGCAAGGCTCACGGAAATGCTTATATTTAACTGGACTATAAAACAAAGAAGCAATTAGGATTTAAAGTTGTTCAAACAAAAATCAAAGTTAAACAATATAATAAGTGAAAATATTTTTCCTTTTGTAGAACATTTCGTTTTTATAAAATTTCTGAGTTCAGAAATTGTACAAAACGAAATGTGGGGGCATGTATAAGGGAAAACATATGAAGGTATATTTTTATTTAATTTAATATGAATTAAAACAGAAAAGAATACCCAGTTATTTGTGCTTTTGGTTGTTACACAAAATGTATTAATGTAATATCTATGGTTACCAAAGAAGAATGAGGGGATATAATTTGTGGAGTGGACAGAGAAAAGTTGGATGGATTTTGGAAAAGAAGCAGAGAGGGTGAAAACGTGATGGATAGTGCTGTATGAAGTGTAAATGTTGTGTAATATGAAGAATGTTGATGTTAATAAAGGTTCATTTACTAATAATAACGAAGACAAGAATTAATTCATTAACAGATACCTTATAAACTCCAGTTTTTGTAGGGCGCTAATGACCCCGTCGTCGACGCGCCCTAAAACCCTAATAATAATAACAACAACAACAACCAGTTTTTGTCTCGAATTCTCCCATGAATTTTACTTTGTTTGTGGTGTTGATGAGTGTCTGATTGATTAATTCTCTTGATTTATTGTCTAGTCCGTTTTCCCTTAGAATGTTCAGTCGGATTTTCCTGTCGATGAAGTCTACGAAGGTGCATATGGTTTTCTTGTGTCTGACTGATCTGTATTTTAGCATGGTTTTTAGGTTAAAGATTTTCTCTGCGCAGGATCTGTTGAGTCTGAATCCTTCTTGGTACTCGCCAATTTTGTGTTCCATTTGTTCTTGCACTTACGGAAAGAAGCAGAGAGAATTTTCGAGGGAACTGATAGTAGAAGTATTCCTCTGAAGTTGTTCACATTATTGGGGTCGCCTTTTTTTGTGAAGGGTAAGTATGAGAGCGCGCTTCTAGTCTTTTGGGACTTTGCTTGTCTCGCAACAATTTCCGACGATTTTGATTTGTTCTTGGTGTCAACTCTGTCCCAGATTTTTCAAGAATTCCGCCACTGTGCCATCTTCTCCTGATTCTTTCCCGTTTTTGAGTTTCAGAACATGCTCTCTGATTTCTTCTATTGTTGGTGCTGATGAATACGTATTGATTTCTCCTAATTGTTGTGAAAAAACTCGAATTGGTACTGGAAAATTTAGAAGTTTCTCAAAGTAGGTAGCGAGGAATTCCCAGTTTTCTCTGTCGTTTAGTGCCAATTTAATTTTGGTAGAGATGTTATTATTATAAAATTGATGCAGTTTCGAGGTGTCATCCTGATCTTAACTCTTGTGACGTTGTGGTCAGAGTCGATGTTTGATCCTTTTCTGAGTTCCACATTGTGGATTTCTTTCTTGAAATTTTCTGATATGGCTACATGGTCAATTTGTAATACTCCGACTGAGTTTACTGGTGATCTTTTATTTTTCTTGCTTGGTTTCTGACGAAGTGATGTAGACATGATCCTGATGTTGATCTGTTGGCATATCTCCACTATCCTGTCCATTGCAGTTAGTAAATCTATTGGCCGGGAATTTTTCGATTATTTCTTGGTATTCTTCCTCTTTGCCTCGTTGTGCGTTGAAATCTCCGAGGAGGATTGTTACATCTTTTTGTGGGATTTTGGTGACGGTAGCTTCTAGTTTGTTCCAGAAGTTTCTACATTTTTTGGGGGTTTTCCGGTTGCCTATGTTTGTTGGGGCATGTGCGTTGACGATGGTATCGTCCTTGTTTTTGTATTGTGACCTTAGAGTCATTAGCCTGTGTTAATGGGCGTGACTTCTTTTACTGCATTCAAAACGGTGTTTTGGACTGCGAAGGCCATTCCAAACAGTGGTGCTCCTCTGCTAATCTTCCTCTCTGTTTTACTCTTGAAAATCCTGAAGTATCTTCGTCCGTGAATCTGGTTTCTCGAAGTGCAAGAATGGTGATCTTTTATTGATCCAATTCAGTGACTAGTTGGTGTAATTTCCCTGGTTGGATTAGTGTGTTGATGTTTAATGTTCCGAAAAATGTGTGCTGTTTTTTTCTGGGCAGTTTACCAGAAGACTCCGACTTCTCCTGTTGTCTGAGCTCAAGGCCCTTAGAAACCGTATTGCCTGGAACGCCGTCTAGTTGTCGGGTGGATCGTCCACCTGAGGTAAGTTTCTCTTTACTCACACAGTTCGTGACGATAGTTTGTTGAGTATGTCCAATTGCTGAGGGAATTAGAATCAGAGGTGCTAGTAATGAAGCTGGCTTGTATGCCGTCCCTGACCTGGAGTACAGACGCCTTCGGATAGCCGCCTCTGCGGGTTACAGACGCTGCCTTGTATTTTAATATTAACTTTTTTCTGCGAATATCGTAAATATACAAAGGTGTTAATTTTTTCTACTAAGCCGTCTTCTATATCTATAAAACGAAACACATATATATCTGTACCAGAAAAAACTAAAACTACTGAGCAGTTTCAGATAGGATTTTCATCGTTTTAAAGTTTTTAATCTGAATTAAATAGTTTGATATGTATATGCTTCGACGTAACATAACGGCGGAGGATTAAATGAAAATTTGAACATGAGGCGTGCACCCCAAAAAAAAAAAAAGATGAAATACCAATTTCATGAAGATACGTCACGCCGCTTACAAAATAATGGCCGTATTACTCCCGTATTATGGCATGTAAAGCTTCCGAGAGTTTCTTTGCTTATTGAAGCTACGATCCCGGGCCGCACAGCTATATCTCTGATGTTTGCAATTATATTACGTTTTGATAGTGAGTAATGCATATCTGATGGGACATGAAATGAAATTGAACTGTTTAAAGACTTAAGTGTTGACACTAAAAACTGTTTAGAAAAATAATTCTGGATACTTGTTATTGATCTGAAGATTTTTTTGTAGTCATGCATATTGCTACACATTCTTTATTATAATATTGCATTAGTACATTTAACAATTAATTATGCCTTACAATAATAGATTTACGATTTTTTTAAAAATTACTGTTTAACGGTTCTGTATTTACAGAATTTCTGTACGAACCACCGTGGTTATGTTGATGAAACTTGGTACAAGTGTTTCTGATTGGGCGAGTAAAAATATTCTAGGAATTTATCAGCCCAATCTATCTCCTTTTGGCTACGCCGGGAGTCAGTCTTTCAAACACATACTACAAACGGAGCGATTGACTTGAAATTCGATTCACAGGTCCAGAAATTTTAAATCTGTTAACCTCAAATTTATTATCAAATTCTCTGGCATAATCTGAAAACTGTTGAATCTATTTTGACAGGATATTTACATTAACAAACCTTATATTCTCACTTAGGAAATTTTAAATCTTATTACCTGACTTAGAATCTGCCGCATGTCTCATGATGCTACGTAAACTGCCGCCAGAATAGGAAACGAAACTGCATATGTAATCTCAAAATTTTTTAAGCTTATGTTTCGCTCATTTCTGTAAGATCGTAATGAGACTTGTTCAATGCGTACATACCTTATGTTTTTACTCTGAATGGCATTCGTCACTGTAAAATGGTAAAAAATTGTATAATATTTTCTAATCCAACCCTCAGAATGATCACTAACAACCCTTCCCTCTTTCCCAGATCGGTTGATATATCTAGAAGTTTTGTTATTTTGCCGGAAAGACTGGGGATTCAAATTTGACACTCAAATTGCTGTTTAAGCAAATCAGCCTCAACTACACCGGAAAACAGCGGGTTCGTTGCTGGTTTAGAATAATTTTAGCCCGGTCTGGTTCATTTTCCTTGAATGGTATTACTTTCGTTTTCTGTGAATAGATTTTCAAATGATAATAAGTTGATATTTTCCCCGCTAAAAGTAGTCCTCGTAATTTATATTTTAAATGTTATCGCTGCAGTTACACTTTTAACGTAAAGTTTCCGTATTTGCAATTCTACACGTGTAGCATTCCACATTGACTACAGAGTAGCGAGTTCATTTTTCGATCCAAGCGTCTGGGCGAATGATGTTGAATAATGCCTGGAAGGGAGGCAACCAACAAGACGGCAGCGCATTGCTGGCGGCGACAATCCGGGCGCGGCGTGGCCGAGCGGAGCGGCGTTATTGCGGCGTCCGGCCTCGCGCTCTGCCCCCCACTCGCCGGCGGAGATTTATGGCTCAAGGGAGGTAGCTAGCCTGCGGGCCAGCCCATCCTACGGTCGCTCTCTGGTCTTCATTTCCAGGCTTAGTCCCCAGGTTTACCGCTTAATTTGGACGCGCCATTTCCTTCATTTTCCAGACGGCTCCACGAGAGTGGTACGCCGTCTCGGCCCAACGGTTTAGATGGCCGACGGAAGAAATCGTCCCAGGAATGGACTTGGGAGGGGGAACGTAGGAGCAGAATGATGAGTCAACCGTACCTTAGTGGGAGCTCCGTGGTAACACCCTCGTTATTACATCAAATGAGTAATTACCGGGGATGCATCAGCATTTATCTTTCAAAGTTTTTATTTCTTATTTTTATAAGCTACATATAAACGGTGTCTACACGTCGTCTGTTGTTTATCCCTATCTTTACTAATTAAATCTTCTTATCAGTCCAGAAAGTCATCTTCTGATTCGTTTGTTATCTCACCGGCACGTATTACATATTAAGTTTTTTTGACAGCAAAAGGGGAACTAAATTTTCTTAAATAACTATTAGGAATGCTTCATTACCGTTTCCCCGAATGATGTCTATTTTTAAATTATTTTTTAATAATTGGTTAATTCTTAATTAAATTAATTAATTAATTAATTAAATAATTAATCTAATATTTACTTTTGTCACTTATAACTTCACTTATCAGCTGATCACGATCAATCCAATATTCCGAAGTGATGGCATAAAAAAACTTGAAGTGTAATAAAAATATAAACTTTCTTAATAATTATTCCAAGTAGTCTACTACATTAATACACAACACAGGGAAAATTATGGCGAAACACAGTAATGAGTAAATTCGTATAGTTACTGAACGTGACGAATGGGCCTCGATTCGATTTCTGGATGACGCCTGTTCGAATTCCCCTTTGGCCATTCAGATTTCGGTTCTCCGTCGTTTCAAAAAATCACTCCAAGTGAATGCAGCTTCTGATAAACTCGACGTGGAAAAGCCGCAAAAAAAAGGTGATTAGATGATTAGTTAGCGTCATATTTTTTCTGTAGCTGGTTAAGAATTCTTAATGTAATTGTCTTTATTACTGGTAATGACGCCATAATATCAAATTAAGGGAAGATATGTAGAAGTAAGTATACCTAGATATTCTAAATATTTCATATCATTTTCTTTTTCGACACAAAAACCATGGAATAGAAAGATTTTTACTTTTACCTTATAAATCCATAAGCTGTATTAATCAAACGGAGAAATTAATTTCTGCTGTTAGTCTGCTATGAAACAAATCGTGCTTGGAAAAACATTAAAAAAAAATAAAGATTCTCCTAATTGACGAATTTATTGGTTGTTTATTTATGTCTCACCTGAAATAATTGCAACGTTTATTGCAGAAAATTAGATTCACACGTTGAAGTCCTCAGTTTGTGTTGTGCTTTCCGAGATTCCTTGTAGATACGATACACAATTACGTGCCGCAATTCGACAATTTTTTTTCTTAATAACGGTAATTCTTATTTAGTTACTTCCGGTTTTTTTCTTCTTCCCAATTTACGGCTCGTCGAAATCGAGGTCTTTTGAGTGGGAAAAAAGATAGGGGACAAGGAACTGGAAATAATTCGGCCATGACCTTATGAAGGAGCCATCCCAACATTTTATGGAGTTATTTTGGAAAACCATTGGAAACCCTAATCTGATTGGCAGGGAATAATGCATAGTATATGAAAAGTTTCGAATTATGTTTTCTGATTTTGCAGTATGAATAATAAAAAAAAAGCGGAGATGAAGTACCTATGATCTATGATGGATGTATAATGCTGATTCTAATAAGAAATGATACAGTAAGAGAAGAATTGAAAATATGTGGCATAAATGACGAAACCCACTATAGACCGAAAGGTAGAAGAGGTACAGTTAGACCAAGGAAGAAATGAGAATAATCACTGAAACTGGAATAGGTTGACAGGGCTAATTCTTTAATTGGAAGAAGATTTATTAGTTATCTAATATAACATGTAACTCTTTCGAGTTTCAACTGATGATACTTTGTCAATTGTTTTTACTCTGAAACAATCCTTTACCATTAAAAATGTTTTTGATATAATATTTTGATAATATTTTTTTTTCGCCATAACTTGTTTTGAATATAAATAAAAAATACGTCTAGTTAAATGCTGAATCATTAAAAATCAGATGTTTGTATTACTGCTGTGTATTTCTGAGCGGCTAAATACATCCTATTTTCCAGTTTAACTATTGGAAATACAAAAAGCTATTTGGATGAGAAGAGCAATCGGATGGAAATCAACATCATCTCTTAGCAATGTCTACCGGTCAACACTGTAAATTCTGGCTTGAGCCGGAATGACCTCCTCAGAGCACATGATATAGAAACTAACTGATTACATTACTCGTTGCAAGGAAAAAAAATGTTGGTACGGATATCAGAATACAATGAGATACAGAAAATGAATAAGAAATGCGATTATATGTTCCATCCATATAATGGACGGTGGTATTTAGTTTGTCGGTTATGCGCATTGTCGGAGAAAGAATTGATTCGTTTTTTGTGCAATTAATGACAGAATATCACTAGAATGAGGATAAAATTGGTTTTAATAACTAATGTTACATTTAACGTAAACAGTACAATTCTATATCGATTTAGCAGTTATCAGGTAGTGTTTACCAAACCTAGACTAATTTGTACAGTCAGGAACTTCACGCACCACGACACTGATGATTATAATGAACTTTAGAAAAGTAATAAAAAATCAACATATTTGAAGTTAATAACTTCAAAAATCATCGGAATGAAACCCTTATAATGAAAAATCTCGTCAGTTCGTTTATTGTTTCGAAACGTTTGCCTGTTTCTAATTCTATTTGGTGACGTTATGGTACAAGAATAAATTGTTGTAATTAATACCGTATTATATAATCGTATATCCCAAGGAAATTAATGTTTTCCTGTGTGATGTATACTATCAAATTTTTAACTAAAGTAAAGGAATCATCCTGTAGAACCAACGTTATGGTCTCGTACCGAATTCGTTACCGAACTATGTAGAATAAGAGATTTGTGATTTCTTTAAAAAATCTGATATCCACCCGGACGTTCAATAACCAATGAAGCCTAAATTCGATTCCAATGATGAAAAACGTATAGTTTGTGGCAGAGGATTTTTCGTGGTTCTTTTTCATTTTTAAAAGAGTTTAAAAATGATAAATAGTACCTAATTTCACAAAAGGTTTCAAATTTTACTAATAACATTCAAATAAATATTTAATTTAGAACTAAAATCTGCAGATACTGGTATTTAAGGGAGAATGTAATTATGACGGACATGGGGAATCTTTGATGAAGTGGAGAGAGTAATTAGCAGTTGTGACGATTTGTGTAGCGACTGGAAAAACTTTGGTTAAAACCAAACAGCATTTCTCAAAGGAGATTGCTAGGTGTACGGCCAGCTGCGATTGGGTCGCATGCGGTCGCCACCCGGTTAACGGGGACGCGTATTTGCCGGCCGTGCAACCTCTCTAATCACCCTCGCACCAAAATCCTTTGGCGAGTAAACAGGTGCCGAGCGCAGCTCCGCGTAACACGCTATCTTGTGTGGCGTGTCCAATAGCGTCGGCAAATTATTTTGTGCGGAAGCCCGAGGTTTCCATACAAAGGGTATCAGTGGAGGGCGTCCGCTCGGGGCATGATATGGAGAAACGCCGCCATTCAGCGAGCTGCGGCCCTGCGGTAATCCGAGTAAATACTGAGAGGACGGCGACGTTACGTGCAGATTACAACCCTCCCTGTGCGGCCCATGTTGGAAGCAATCAACTGTCGGCTGAGCAACAGTTTATTTTTGTTCAAGTATTGGAAACGTGTTGGTTCACTACAATTTTAGAACATTAAATCTAACGGGTAGGTTATTTACTTTAATGCAGTCGAAATTTTGTTCACCACAGCCATCTTTAACATCTTAAGTTACTACCTGAAGATATCAACAAGAATTGCCTGAAACAATTATGCAGACGTTTTTCGACTATTTCAGAACCAACCCCCTTTAAATTCCGCTAAGTTTTATCCTAAACAAGTACGTGTTTAAATTACTTTTTTCTGAAAACCAAGTTAAATTTATATCACGCCGGCTCTTCTGGTTTAATGGTTCGTCGACGTCGAGGACATTGGAGGCATGGAAATGAATGGTATCAAGGAACGGGAGAGAATTTGGCCATGCTGTTCTGATGGAACTATCCCGACATTTGGGGAAACCGTGGAAAACTCAAATCTGGATGGCCGAAAGGGGATTTGAACCTACCACACCGCGCTTGGTGGGTGAGCGGTTAACGTTCTGGCCTCACATTAAGGAGGACACTGGTTTGAAACCCCGAGCGGGCATTCAGATTTGGGTTTTCCATGGTTTCTCCAAATCACTCCAGGCAAATTCCAAGATGCTTCCATCAAAAGGCCATGGCCGAATTCCTTCCAGTTCCTTTTCCCCAGTCGCATGCCGCCTCTAATCATATCAACGTCGACGAGGCGAAAATCTATTAGTAGAAATAAAAACAACCTACCACATTGTGGTGGTACAGTAAAAAAAGATGAGGGGGGGGATTTTATAAATTATAATTTTTATTAATATTCAATGATTGGTTGCAAGAATCATTAGCCAGATCACAAAGACAACTGACATAAATAATTTATTGACTTCATATGGCTTCTACACCGCTAGGCATATTTAACTTTATCGTTAATATGTGAATCACTAGGATATCAATGCCTTAGCGTTACAATTGGCCGTTCTTATTCAAGTTAACTAACTTAAATATGCTACAACAAGAATATTCGGTACAATAACATGAATACATGAAAATTACAGGGGTCTCGGGCGCCGTTAAAATACAAAGAAATGATATGTAACTCGCGATATGCAAGGCTCTCATAAAGTTCATCAAATGTCGGCTAGCTCAGGGTCAAATTAGCATAAAGAACATAATCCTCTCTCTCAAAGGCGCTTACGGGTCATTCGCAGTCTCAATAAGAACTCAACGAAACAAGACCTGGCGTTTAACACTTTACCATAGCAGCAGCACTGATGTCTGATGCACTCTCCGTTCCAGCGCAACATACGATCACCAGACTGTGATCGTAGGCAAGTCGCTGTATAGCCCAGATCAACTGTTCTGGACCAGCGATCAGTACACTCGACTGTCTCAGACCGTGGCCCGGCGAGAAGTAATATCGACTGTCCCAGACCGTGGTCTGGCGAGAAGTAAGTTCCTCTTCTTCGGAAGGCGATGGCGTCCTCCTCCCGCGTAGGAACATGGCGGGCAGAAAAGATACACCCTGCATTAACACATGAAGACCCCTATCGATGATTTCATAGGCAGGTTGGAAATCACGTGATACAGTCCATCGTTCAGATTCGCGGCATTTTGCCTGCGTTCCCTTTGCGATGTCTCTGGCGGGGCGGGGGGGGGGGGGGGGCAAGCTCTGAGGTGGCCCTCCGCTTGACCTTGGCCAGGCGTCAGCAAGTCGGGCCATTGTCCTGCGGGCAGGGATTAACGGTACGCTTCCGCCCCATCTCAAGACGACGCACCCCAATCTTCAACACATTTCTAACACTCGCATACATTTGCCGAGCTCCCACAAATAAAATGCCCTTGCATATTGATTAAAATAAATACAATTCTGGGCTGCCCGAGATTAATTTACGAATTTAATCTGAATAAAATTAAATAAAAAGATTAATTTTAATAATAAAAATAATTGTAGCGTGACGTGATAACGTCCCGTTACAACATCTCGAATGCAAGGAGGCCACAGCGTTACCCGCTCACTCGGACACTCGGTTTGCAAGTTATGAATATTAATATTTTAAGAGAACCGGGTAGACGTTGTAGGGGTAAGTTTCCATAGAATTATTTTGTACAAAAATGAAACAAAGTTTTAGCCTACTACAAAAGGAGAAGAAAAAACTGAAATGAAGAGATGAATATTATTTACATCAGGTTAAAGAAGTATAAAGAACATGGCTGAAATATTTATTTATTCCATCCTAGATTGTGAGAAGTTTAATAATCAAAATTGCATGAATCATTTGTTGGAAGTGAATATTAATCAACTATTTTTGACATTGTAACTATAGGTTAGACTTGGTGTTTGTATTCAAATACAATTTAAGAATCGAGCGTGGTGAGATAGCGATAAAGCTCTGGCCTCACTATTCGGTTTCAATGGTTTCTGGAGACCATTCGAGGCCGATTTCGGGATGATAATTTCAATTAGCAATGTCTGAATTCCTTGCAGTTCCTAGCCACCAGACCTTGTCCCGTAAAAGTTGATGAGGCGCCAAGTCGTAACAAAAAATACAGATGTCAATCAAACATTAAAGAGATTATTTTTAAATATGTTTATTATGTTAGTATGTAGGAAAAAAATGAATCCTATTGTTTTTATGTACCCTCAACTACTATTTCATATTTTTTCCACCACACTTGCAAGTTTTGTTGAAAATTTTCAGATGCATAGTTGCTGAATTCCCAAGTTCTGATTGAATTGGATAGTTGTGCCCCTTACCAAGTTCAGTTAATATTAATTATTTGACTACCATTCTTAAAGACAAAGGAGGCTACCTTGTTGGCGATAGTTGTGGGTGAGAGGTAATGTTCTGCCATCGGATTCTGGAGGACGCGAGTTCAAATCCCCGAAGTCAACGCGGCGTAAAGTCATTTAAAAAAAAAGAGGGCAGTCATTTGTAACTGCCGACAGAAGTGAAAACTTAAAACTATGAAATCCATACGCCCAACATGCCATACTTACAGCTACAGGTACACTGTTAACATTAGCATGTCGGTGCCGCGAACTCGTAAAAAATCGCCCAACACGCCTAAAGAAGTTTTCACTTCGAAAAGCACGGCGTGAACAGAGATTGTTCAAGCATCCTGCTTCTGACCAAGGCTCTTGCGAAACTTTTCTCATATATATGTAACTGTTCAGTTTCATAGCCACTTTTTGTCCGAGCCAATCTGTATGCGGCCTCGGCTCGCGTAAAACTTCCTTCACTCTAGCGCCGTACCGACAATCCAGGGAACACCGGACCACTACCCGACTGGCAAGCGAGCAAACTCTTTGCACTTAAATTCTACTACATAATAAACATGCTGCTCTTCCTGTAGAACCACGAAAACTAATAATATGAATAATAATAATAATAAAAACATATTGTACAACCACATACATGCCGCTACAAGAGTAAACGTAACATATTGGACATAAATTCTTGTAACTCATCGTTGAAGATAAATTTCTTTTCTCCTAAATCCTTTTTATGGAGTTGAAACTATTTATTGTCGCATGCTAACAAATATGGAATGTTAGGAGTGTTCCAAAGCTATATAGTGTACTTCTTGCAATCTCACTCGTTTAGCTACATTAGAAAGGATTCAAACGTTCGGTGAAACAATTAATTACGGACCGGAAATTTGTGTCTTTTGGACAAATAGGCCTCTCTAAACTTGTGCAAGAATTACACAGCACTATGTAGCACTTACAGTTCGCCAATTAAGCAGA
Source organism: Vandiemenella viatica (assembly GCA_031002005.1). Classification (NCBI taxonomy): domain Eukaryota; kingdom Metazoa; phylum Arthropoda; class Insecta; order Orthoptera; family Morabidae; genus Vandiemenella; species Vandiemenella viatica. Next base: position 249,885,098 of record JARYHS010013630.1, read on the forward strand.
AAAGTGACGCATATAACAGCAATCGGGTCCAAAAGAAGCTTGTCATTTTGCGAGACTTTTTATAACCGACTTGTCTGTACCAGGAGTGTAGTGGTGTAGCAATCATTTGTCACATGTCATAAACCAGCTCTTTCGAATACACAGTGCTGCAAAAGCTTACCTTCTGAATCGTATCCCCCTCCAACATTCTTGGCACCCACAACGAAGTGATTTTTTACAAATATAACACTCTCTCACTTTTTTTTTTTTTTTACTGAATCTCTGCACTCTTCTTTAACTTACTCAGGATAGAGCAGTATGTTTACAAAAATTTGTTCTCGTGTCATCATGAAAATGTCCTGAACTGGCAAAGTTGTCTCCGTGTGGCTGTTCTTTCTGCGACCTTACGTTTCGGTTATGGAACCAGCGTTCCCTGATACGGGGTAAACAAACAAATGAATTCTATCAGCTTTTTCTACTAGTAAAACTTTATTTTAATTAACGATTTTTAAACTTCGATTTATCCTAAACGAAGACTCACCTAATTGGATGGACGGCATTAACATGAGATATCTGTTGTTTCATACTATTCCCATAGCCATACCAAGCCCCTTCCTCGTGAACTTACAGAAATTAAGCAATTGAGATTAAGATCTAATTGATATATCAGACTACGGGGTGAAGTCATTTAGAGTCGCAAGACATGCTTTAAATTTTAGACATATCTTAAGCTTTCAATCTGTGAAAACTCCATCAAATTCCGTTCTGTAGTTTTGTCGTGATGCCATAACAAACAGAATACAACTTTATAATGATATAATACAAGTAATTATTAAATAAATAAATAAAAATGGAAATAGTATGACCTCAAACAAAATTAATTATCTGCGGTAGAAAAATAAAAAAATTGAAAAATCACAAATTTTCAAATTGTGGATACAAACTTAACCAATAAAATTACTTCAAATGTTAAAGTTGCACACTTTTTCTAAACAGGATTTGAAAGCGAAAAAAACTTTTTACACATAACGAACAAGGTTCAAAGAAAATAATTTATAGTTAATTTTTTGTTTTCTATATTCAAAAATTTACTAACGTCAAATTTATTATTGTTTGAGAATAACCATACCAAAAAATTCAACGTTAATTTCTAAGAACGTGGTGATTTTTGTCGTAACATCAAGGATATAATGCCTCTGTTAGAAATCACTTCTGAAATTATTCTAGATAAAAAAAAAGTACAATAATGTGGGATGTAAACATATGAGTCGGAACTAATGACAATAAAGACATAATTTGCTTTGCAACTCCAAATACAGCCCCAACTTACAGTGAAGTGGTTCCATTACTGAAGCATTACACATAATAAATTGTCACAAATAACATCGTATCATTTTGATTACTTAAGGTATTCACCGATATTTAAGACCTTTCCAAACCAAAAACAAAAAAAAATTCAAGAGAATATTTTTTCATATATTTTTTCTGTGATGGAAATTACGAAACAGAAATTATGGTTTCAATTTCTTAATATTTCTTTTAAACTTTAATGGTGAAATAATGCGAAGCATTAAATTGTAGAATACCTTTACTGTTCTCTTCCAACTGATGGAAAGCTGCATCTGTTAGCAAAAGGCAGCTGTCATATTTAATACTGAATTTTGCAAATCAATTAAGTTTTATCTGTAAAGATAAGAGAAGAAACATCAATGACCATAAAGGGTCGATAATTGAAATTAAGCATCGAAAGAAATTTGCAGCTCTCTAACGCTGAAAGACGAGTGATCCCGGCGATATGAACACATTGCAGCAGGGCGTCGTTGCTAGCTGATTGCCTGTAAACAAAGAGCAGCTCGCTAGCCAGTGTAGCAGGAGGTAATCCGTCCAGCGTGCGCGTGATGACACGCAATGCGAAGCTCTAATCCACAGTACTCGCTGTGACAAGTGCCCTGCATTACCGGCGTTAGCGCACGAGTGGACTGCTGCACAAAGACAAGTGACATCGCTGACACAACTGAAAACCACACTAATTCCCGCTTTTTATCACAGAATAATTTAAAATTTTGGCTCTTGTCTCCGTTATTTGTTCGAAATTACTATTTGCAGTTATAAATGGTTCATAAAAATGCGTGATAACCATCCTGAAGCAGTACCTCTTCCTACGAAAATACTGACAAATTTGTTTGGCGTACCGTTCGTTTCATATGTCGAGTTATTATTTCATAAGGTATCACATGTCAAAAATCCTCGTTTAGTTACCGAAGTGGTTCCAATAAACGACTAACATTATGCGTATTTATGAAGTACGTCAAAAACAATAAGTATGCAAAACTGAGTGATAAGTTGTTTAGATATTTAAAGATATCCGGTTCGAAATCTGGTTTCAAACAGAATTTTTAGAAATCAGTAGCCAGTCTTTAAAATGTAACTTCGTGTGGGTGAAGGTTTTATGATTAACCAGTTGTCACAAGACCTTTGTTCACGTAGGCTGTTAATACAAGTACCTCTCTCTTAAACCGAGTAAGCCTCAGTTTACAAAACAAAAGGAAGAAAAAAATATGCTTTAATTTTTTGGAATAACACAAAGCCGTAGTTACACGGCAATGGCGATAAATGTTGATTGCAAGAAGGTATCTATCTTTAAAATGATAATTTGTGGAAACTTTGATTTCAATTTTATTGCCGGAAATAAGGGAAGTACATGTTTTGAAACAACATCAAAATTGTACCTGTAGTTTTTGCTGGAATCGCTTTCAAATGTGATTCAAATAGGTATTTTATACCACAGTTTATACACATACAAATAAATCAATTTGTTCGAACAAACGGCAGACATTACAATTTCAAATATTGAATATCTTCCCATTTCGTGGATTTCAAGGAGTGGTAGCACAAATGATGCTCATAAACGTGTTAAAAATATTTGTAAACAACCTGACTAAAAAAAAGAATAAAAAACTGGGCTGCACCCCTTCTTTTTCCTAACAATGCACATTTCTTTGATAGCTTGTCTGTGAATTAACAACATAAATCTCAAATTCATGGTGGATGAGGTTACTCACACATATAGCTGGAAACATTTTAACAAAACAGGCATAATGCAGAGTATTTTGAGCTACCTCATTTTTGACAAAAATATGAACTGTACATTACTCAAAATATACTGAAGTTACTTCCCGTAATAGTGATACAGCATATTGAAATTCACATACAGTACTTTATTTGGCTTATGTGTTCTCATTTTGCCGGAGATACAGAAAAGATCTAAAATCGAATAAGGCATAACTAGCTAAAGACAAATAAAAAATAAAATTAAATAAAAACGGATATGTGTGACAAAAACTCTTTTCAGTTCTTGAGCACAACATTACCTGAAACAATGCCGCTTAGATTCTACAAACGTTGTTGACAATAAATCATATAGTAGAAATAAACGTTGATACCTGGAATCTAAATTGAAAATTGGGTGTATTGCTAATTACAGTTTTCAATTCCAGTACACAACCGCGCATACAGTAGTTTTCTCTAACACCTCCACAATTAAGTATCGACGATTAGTGTAGCAAACAACTGATTTTGACGCTAACAACGATTATACTGTTTGACAGTAATTGCTTGTTGTACTTGATACGTCATGACCATGATCAAGACAGAGATGGAAACACTGCCAAGTGTTATATTCGTGAGTATTAAAAATGGAATGGTGGCTAAGTTATCAGACAGTCTGAGAAACAGACATGTTTTTCTAACACTTAAGACACAAAAGAATCAATCACCTTTACTACAATCTCTTCCTGACAAACCAGCTACGTGTATTCTAGCCTTTCAGTGTAGATTCTGCCGATAAAAGCGATGTTCAGCTAATGATAGTGTGTGGTCAGTGGCGGTAAATAATGCAGCTGGAAGTTCGGTACCAGAAGTGCTTTCCTTTAATAGGAAATTAGCCCGTGTTGGACACGGCGCTGGGACCTACCTGCTAATTCGCGACCGAGAGCGCGCCGTGCAGGCTAATGGAAGTGTCCTGCTGCTGCCCGGCAGGTAACCAACGCCTCACGGAGTCAGGTCAACAAAACTGATTTCTTACATAACGTAGGCATCCCTTACCGCTCTTCTAACGAACTATCATCATTCAGTGATCTGATTTATCATATTTTACCTCTAGAAATGCGTAGCGCGTAAAACCAAATATGATTTGAGCTCGAAAATGTGTTAATAACTAACAATCCAACGGTTTTTCTTTGCACATTGAAGCTGTCCACTAATAAACTATTACTATTGCACATGGTTCGATGTGAAATTACATAATGACTTGATAATACGGGTGTCTTAGTGAATGGGTGTTTTACAAAGTGTCCTCCCGCAACTTCGTAACAACGAACAATGGGGGTAAAGAAGCAGTCCTCTTCCGGGACGCTTCATATTTACTGGTGAAACATAATTAAACGCCACACGGACAAATTTATTTCGCCCGTAAGCGAAAACCTGTAAAGACTTGTGCTTTCTGAATTTTTTTTTATCTAGTCGGATTTTGTATGATCTGTCGTATCATTGTTTATTTCATCACTTTATGTATCATGTAGATGTCGATTTTCTTGTTATGTGTTAAATATCCAAATCACCTTTCTTTGTGTTTTAATATCAAAAATGTAAGTGTCATTTTATCAAAAGTGATATAAAATTTCATTATAATTCAAAAGCAAATAATTATATTTAATATCGGTTGCATAAGTAAATTGTGGAAGGACTCCTTCTATGGCGCCCAGGCAAGATTGAGTAAACGATATTTTCTTCAAAATTGTAGAAATTGAGAGCAGCATTAACAGGTGGCAATCCCTACTCGCGGGTTCACTATAACTAGGGATTGAAATCCAGCAAAGCGGGATCCCGCGGGATTCCGCATCATTATCGTCTGGCGGATCCCGCACAAATTGAGTGGATCAACAATCCGCAAAATGCGGCGAAAACGTTTGTCATTCTGCATAACTCACTGCCCCGTAGTTATTTTCCGGCCCCACTTGGTCTCTATCCGATATATTGCACTGTTTTCCTATACCCTTGCAGTTGGCATTTGACTCGTGTGAATAAACTTTTTTTTTTTTTTTAACCTTCGTCATTCATAAGTAAATAGATCCATTTTTGACTATTCATTAAACTTACGCATGTTTTGAGTACACATTTCTATAATTTGAATTAAGTTGCGTAAGTAGTATGATTTTGTAACTATGTAATAAGTATGTTTTATGTGTCGCAAACATTATCTGAACTACGCAGTTAAGATTTTTATTCACGGTTTCATTATTCCCATTTTCTGTATTTGCAGATAAGTAACTGTGACAACTTTCTGTATTTGCGGTTAAAAATTTTATTATTCGTTGATAAGAAACTAATGTTTATCGTAATTTTAACCATGGACTACCTATTTATTCAGCAACGATCAAAAGGTAATTGTATATCCTTTGACGTATTGTTGTTTTGGCCGCCACTCAACACCTTTGAAACACATGTTCTTTGACGAAAGCCGCCTACTTACATGTGCCCTCTGGTTTTCGATTAATCCCTCTTGGATTGATTTGGTCAATCACCACAATACATTATTTTTGAGTGAATAGCATGTGTCCTTTCTATCCCATGTTATTATTTCGACTAAAGGCAGAAAAAGCTATAATGAAGTCTTCACTGCTGCATCGCCGAATTGTGTTGTAAAAACACTATACATGAATAGCTGCCTCCGCAGTCTTCCTCACGTGTGAAATTTCGTGTTTTTACAACGAAATACGGCAATATATCCGTGAGGACTTCACTGCAATCATACACCAAGAATGTCTCCTTCCTTAGTAAAAAATAATAGTAATAATTTACACTCTAAAAAATCGTTACGCCACTTAAAGTAAAACTGAAACCGCGACAGTTTACGTCTTGGTGAGTAGTTACTTTTAATAACATTAATCAACTATATGATCAATCAAGGAATCAGGAAACATAATAATGACGTTTCTTTCTTGATTTATTAACGCTTTAAATAACTTTTTTAAATATATGCGTTAAAAAACTGTTGGCGCCAATCATGATGGATCCCGCGGGATTGGTGGAAATCCCGAAAAAAATCCCTCGGAATTGTTAACACTGCGGGATTGAATCCTTAACTAGAACATGAAAATCAAGGGCTCTAAAGGATCAGTTTTGACAACTATGTCTAAGCCTTGGTAGCCTTGTATTAACGTGTTAATTTAGTATATTTCTGTACCATCTTAACATGATTTGAGATGCTTTGTCTCGTGAATTTCCGTGCTGTAACGTTTTCAGCCAAATACCTAATATAAAAATAACACTGAGATTATCAAGAGTGAATTTCTGATAAATACCTAGACATCCATTACGAAAAAAAAAAAAAAAAAAAAATGTTGTACAGATGCGCTTCTAAATGTATAGAGCCATTAAAGAATGTGTTACTTAACACTAAAAAGAAAACATCAAACATTAATTGAAAAAGTTAGAATAATTGTAAGGACACCGAAAATCAACTTTATTTGCTCGATAAGAATTAAAAACGTGTTGTTTTTGATAGAATAATAATGCAGAAAAGTTACGTGATGCGAAACGGCAATCAGAACGCGTGACGCCGCATCCCAGCACGCATTAGTTTTGCTCCGTGCGTTAAGCATCTGTCGCCAATCTGTGCCTCGTATTTTAAAGGTTGCCAATCTATTACTTACTTCTGGTTACCTATCCATAAAACAAACAATATTTTCAATGAATGCATTACATTGATCAAAATTGATTTGACGATGTTGGAAAAGTTTTTACGCATAAAACGGTGATTTTTGCAGAGCAGAATTCCGGAATGTCTATATTTACATCAAAGTATACGTACTCAAAAGCTGAAGTGTAATTTCATGTTAAAAAGTACTATATTTTCGTATAATTAAGAAAAGTTGTGTAAGTCTTCTTCTATCAGCTTTCCTGGCATTGCATTTGAATGTTAGGCTTAAGACTAAGTTTAGAGGGTAGATTTCAGAAATTAATTCAACCTAGAAATAATTTTTGTTCTTAAATAAATATTGTTTTTAGGACGAATATTAGTGAGGCAGTAGACTAGTTAAGTTGAAAATAAAGCCTAACTGTCGTACATATAAGATAAAGAACTAACGGCATGTGACATTGAAGTAATATTGAGATGATAAAAACAGCTGAAGCTATCAAATGTAAATGTATTGTGTTAGCCAGAGGCGTTAGAAAATAAAAATAAATCGCTAGTACAAAGGTTATGAAGACGTTGTGTTTATGGGAGCACACGATTCTCAACTTCGAAAGTTATAATTCAATTATGGATAAATCATTATGTTTAAGGCAGAACAAAATATTGAGGTTAATAGCTTATTACTGTCAATAAAATATTAAGTAAAAACATACCGGAAAGTAGTCTTCACAAAAGTATAATGAAGACTTTATAGACAAATATTCTGGGTCACGTTGTGCAAATTTTATCAATTTCCCCCTGAAATCTTCCTTGTGTGGAATTTGGAAAATAATTTATTTCCTTTTGATATGTTGTGTTTACACACTGAGGCACTGTACACCACTTGCAAAGTGCAGAACTCATTTTATCAACAAAATAAGCAAACTCTTCTTTGCTTACAGCCTCACTACCAAAGATGTGACGTCACAAGAGACTATTTGACAGGTGGGGGTTTTGGTGCCAAATTCAAATCACCGTATAAAAATGCAAAATTTTGCACTTTTCCGTTTTTTATTTCAAACAATTTTTTTTGGTCATAGCAGACGTACAGTCACAATTCTGACTACTTTTCTGACTACTTTTCCAAAATTAGTCAAGTACTCCATTATCCATCTGTGTGCAGGAAAATTTTATACATCGGGAAATTGTTTTTGTTTCATGCCAGATATGAAACCATGTCCAAACGCTTGCGTGGGCTTCTGTCGTCGTTGTTAATGTTTTCTTGATTCTGAAGGTGGAGATTCATCGATTTTGACTTAATATATCAACTGTCTTGTGGATTCCTTGAATACCTCTGAGGAAAGCCACGATAATAAGGCTGAAACATTAGTTTTCATAAAATCGATCCTGAGAACTATGGAAACCCATAAGAATGTTTATTTTGCATAGGTAGCCTATATCTATGAATACGCATCATGATTTCTTTAAATTTATGTACCTACCTGAATAGTTTGTATTTGTTCGTTTAAAAATTGTATTCTGTCTTCACATTCAGAGGACACCGGTGCGAATTCCCATCCGGTCACACAGATTTGGGTTTTACATGTTTTCCCCGAATCACTCCAATGCGGCCATTGCTGTTCATTATTTTAATGATTGTTTGTGATGTTGGATTACAATCAGCAATCAGTTAGTTTGCAGATTACAAAATGTTGCACGATAGGATTACATCTAAATTTGTGACTAGCCGGAGAGAGATACAGAGAATATATCTAGTTAGGACCGAATCTGTTGGGGTGTCGTTAGCACTCGGGACTTGGCTTCTATTGGACGCGGGTGGACATTGGTTCGGCCAATTAAATATCAATTTTTCATGATTATTGAAATATCTTCAGGTGAATTCTGGTATGGTTAGTAAAAAAAGAGCGTGGTAAAATTACTTTCGTTCTTTACGCCCCATCCTTTTAGAACTCTAAATTTTTCGACGTCGACGAGCAGGTAAGAAATAAAAAAGAATGTCTAGGTAGGCCTCAGGAAATATTTTCAGCTTTTATTAGCAACAAGTGAATAGTAAAACAGCACTTAGACCTGCTTGAGAACAGGAAAAAGTGAAACAAAGAAGAGATATGCGAAGTGAGCGCAGTTGTGTAGAGGTTTGTAGCTGAAGTCAGCGCATGTAGCGACTTTTTATATTTGGAAATATAATGAACACCCGCTCGCTCGTTAAAGCGTCATCACACTGGATCGCATAAGTCCTGCTCCATTCGTAACGGTCGACTTGGTTGTGATGCTTAGGCTGTTTCCCGCAATCATCCAGGCAAATAGTGGGACATTCTAAACCTCCGCCTCATAAACTACACATTTCACAAACAAAAAAATGCACCTATCTTACAGAATACAAGGTTACACGGTTCTCAGATAGATGACAACACTAACATTCCTTCTGCAGATTGAGTAGTCCTGCTCTCATCAGTTCCCTTTTCCCCAATGACTCACAACATGGGGTGGGTGTCACGTGGTCCTTAGGTCAACATTTCGGGAAACAAAAAAAATTCAATAAACTGCATAAATTTACTGATTTTGAGGATGCAGCTAAGGTCTGGAACATTCAATTTAAATCATTTATTTCAAAAGTAGGACCCAGTAATTTACCATAAAGGAAATTTCAGTTAACAATTTCATTTACCTTTGTGAACAATATCTGAACTAATTTATTCGAACAGTGCTTAACGTCAGCTACTATACGAATCTCACTAATATTGTTTCATCAGAGTGAAAGTTGCAAAATTTGCGAATATTCTAACGGAAAATGGTGCCCGTGAGGGTACAAACAATGTTGTAAGAAGGAATAACATAAAGAGTCTATCCTGCTAAAACACAAGCCTGTAACTAATCAAATATATGCATCCAACGTGACACATAGAGTGTTCTAAATTTTTATTCCTATATATTACTCATAATCATGGTCGACTGGAATATTGTAGTCGGAGAAGCAAAGAGGGTAAAACTGTTGGAAGATTTGGTCTAGGTGAAAGAAATGAGCGAGGAAGCAGGTTGTTAGAATTTCTTGAAAGATATAAACTAGTCGTGGAGAACATACTATTTAAGAATTATGCAAGAAGGATATAGACAAGAAAACGTCCAGGGGATACAGACAGATAACAGCTAGATTATATTATGGCCAAATAGGAATTCAGTAATCAAGTTCAAGATTGTGAATCATATCCAGGAGCGGACATTGACCATAATCTGGTAGTAATGAAGTGCAGGCTGAAATTCAAGAGAATAAAGAAGCAATACAAGCTGAACACACTGGAAATGAATTAACTCAAAATATCTAACAAAGATAAAAATTTGCAGAAATGGTAGGCGTGGGTCTAAGAAGTAAATATGAAAAAAGCTCAACTGAGGACGAATTGATTGCATTGAAAAAAGAAATAATAAAGCTTGAAAAGAAACATTAGGCTATGGGTACAAGCCGCCCGAAAACCTTCTATAACAGAACAAATTTTGTAATTGATGGATCGGAGGAGAAGGTACAAAAATGTGGAAGACGAAGCAGGAAGAAATCAATACAGGACAATTTATAAATCAGATAAACAGGAAATGCAAAACATGCCAATAATGGCTGTAAGAAAAGTGTGAAGAAATAGAAAAGGAGACGGTCGTAGGTAAAGTAGATGTTGCATCTACGAACTTCAAACAAACTTTTGGAGAACTGAACAATAGATGTATAAACATCTGCCGATGGCTAACCTTTTTAAGCTCAGACAATAGAGCTAATCGATGGACGGAATACACTAAGAAACTGTATGCTGATGATGACTAAAATAACAGCGTAATAGATAATGAAGGTGATGTCAACATTTATGACTTACAAGTTAGAAGATCTTGTTTCGACGCCTGAGTTTCATAGAGCTTTGGAAGACATATAATAAACTAAGGCTGTTGAAATTGATAAGATTCATGCAGAACTTCTGAAATACCTTGGAGAAAAAGGAATCCAGAGATTTTTCAACCTGATATCAAAAAGTTATGAAACAGAAAAAATTCCAGCTGGTTTTAATAAAAGTATCATCTTCACACTTCCGAAGAAAGCACAAGCCGACAAATTAAAGAACTATCGCACTATAAGTCTGACATCACATGCTTTGAAATTACTGACCAGAATAATATACAGAAGAATGAAATGAGTAGTAACAGAGGTAGTAGGTGAAGATCAGTTTGGGTTTCGGAAAAACCACGGTATAAGGGAAGCATTTCTGGCTTTAAGATTAATAATTCAGGCGCGGTTTATGAAAAACAAAGTTACTTTTATGGTGATTTAAAAAGAGCTTTTCATAATGTTATGTGGGACAAGACGTTCAAAATTTGAATGATGTCAGGTCTAAAAAATCTAGATACAAGAATACTTATAAACTATATAAGAATCAAGTAACTGTAATAAAAGTAGAGACTCATGATTGACATGCTGCAGTTACAAAGGGTGTGAGACAAGGTTGTAGTCTATCCCCGTTAATATTCAAGTTGTATGTAGAGGAAGCCGTAAAGAAGGTAAAAGAAAAACTTCCATGTGCCACAAATGTTCAAGGAGAAAAAAATCAGTCTGCTATGATTTGCTGATGACATTGTCTTGTTAGCAGAACAGGCTGAGAATATTGAGATCTTTCTGAATAACATGTACAAAATACTGAAGGAACATTTTGTACTGAATATAAATCAAAGCAAGACAAAAGTGATGAAATTTAGCAGAAATGATACCAATCACAGTAGATTAAATATAAAGATAGGATCGGATGCAATAGGAGAAGTAAGTGAATTCCACTACTTGGGAACCAAAATTACAAGGAATGATGTTAAAAGCAGAATAGCGCTGGCAAAATGGGCGTTCATGAAAAGGGAAATCTTTTATTTTCATGTATTGATCTAGGGCATAGAAAGAACTTTTTAAAACTCTATGTGTGGAGCATAACACTTTATGGTAGCAAAGCATGGACTTAAGGAATACCAGAAAAAAAGAAAATTGAACCATTTGAAATATGGTGCTACCTTAGAATAATGCTGAAAATTAAGTGGACAGAACGAAATGAACGAGTTTTGGAAATGATGGATGAGGAAAGAAATTTATGGAAGAAGCTTACAGAATGAAGAAAACGGCTGTAAGGTTTTATTTTGGGACATGCTGAATTGGTTAATTTGTTAGTGGAGAGAACAGTCGAAAGTAAGAACTGTAGAGGAAGACAAAGATTAGTGTATATGAAGCAGATAACTGAGGATGTGGGTTGTAAGGGGTAAGGTGAGATGAAGAGGTTAGCGCGAGATAGGAAGGTTGGATGATTGCATCAAATAACTCAAAAGACTGATAACAGTAAAGAATGCTATCAGCATATTAGCACACAGTCTATTCTATTTTGAGACTCATACAATGTACATTCAAATTTTTTCCTCATTCATGTCTCTCTCCTCACGTTAAACAATCTCCCGTGATTAATTCTAATCTTAGATGTTCAAGTATGCGAGCCACTGAGAAGTAGGTCGGCGGTCACGGAGAAAGGAAATACAGCTCCGGAGATTAAACATATATTGTTTCTCGCGTACTCTGTTACAGCGATATCCGAGAAGTAGATTCCTTCCAACAGGAAATACGCATTACCCTCGGCCAAATGATCTGCGGCATCGGATAGAACTAACGGCAAAAAAGATTCGTGAATACTTTACTTCTGGAATCTCTTACGAAAGTTAATATCTTTTTTTCGTAATTTTAATATGCAGTTATGTCGTTCCGATTATTAATAAATTTTGTTGTTTATTATAGTAAACTGAAATGATATTTCACCTTTCATATAGTATTGTGTATGATTTATCATAATGGGCGAGTGATAGTATTCAGGCCTGAGGTTTCCATATCCGGTCCGGCAATATTGGTTAAGGTTTTACACGGTTTCAGAAAACAGTCGTGGTGAATGGCGGGATAATTCCTAAATAAAGTCCTCGGTCAATTTGCCTCCCGTCCTTTGCCTACAATCCTCGCTTGTCCCTAACGATCGTTTCATTAACGAACCGTATAATGACGCTAACCATTCAGAAAAAAGTTCTTTCATTTATTACACTAATTATCATATATTATAACTTGAAAATTTAATGCCTGTAATATATTCTCGCACTCTCATTGCGATTATGCAATATGTGTTGCGGTATCATACATCTTCTTTTGCTAACTATGTTTTGGTTTACCAAAATAAGCTTATCATTTGAAAACTAAAGAAATCATTATTAAGTAAATTTAATTATGTTCGTAACAAGCAATCTATATTTACAGAACTAGGTTGGTGAGCTGTAACGTTCTGGCCTCGCATTCGGGAGGACGTGGGTTTGAATCCCCTTCCGGGCATCCAGATTTGGGTTTACCAAGGTTTCCCCAAATAACTCCAAGCGAATGCCGGGTGCTTCCTTCAAAAGGCCATAGCCGAATTCCTTCTCTTTCTCCGCCATTCCTTGACCGCCTCTAATGACCTCGACGTCGATGAGGAGTAAAGCCATTAGCAAAAAAAAAAGTCTGTATTGATTATAAGGTGTTTAGAAATTATGATCGATAAATGCTATTGTTTTGTCATAAAAAATCTATTGCTTCTTTCTTTAAAAAATTATACTTTGAAACAAAATATAAATCTATTATGGTAGTCATGAAATTGCATTAAATAGGAATTAAATGAGTTTCGGAATTCAAAACCCAGTGGGCTGTCTCAAATTTATCAGGACCACCGTGAAAATTTTGTGTGATGAATATCACAGTACCAAATACAGCATTTATTGTTTGTGAATGATCGTATTATATAAGTTTCGTGATGGAACAGATAAGTATAATGTTTCTGTGAGATTAATATTTAAAATGCACTTTATAATGAGCTTCTAAAATAAAAGATTTTAAAAACATTTTTATTTTCTAGAATGTGACGTCACAATATAATTCCCAAATAGAAAAATCTGCTAACAAATGTTCGAAACAACGAACTGAGTGAAATATTTTCTGCATTCTGTAAGAATAAAAGTTGGAGACATAAAATGACTGTTCTGGATAATTTGTGTTACTATAACCGATCCAATTAAACTAAGATTACCAACCAGAAAAAGCAAAACAATCTTACTTTTTTATGTGAAAAATGAAATTATAGTAATCAGGAAAAAATCGTATACCGTAGTAGAGGTTCCCGTTTTAATGCCATAATTTCGTCAGGTCTCTGAGATTTAACATATGATAATGTGCTTGGTAACTCTAAACTACTTTTTGAAGGTAGAATATAATAATGAGATCTTGAAATTAATAGATTGTTCTTTAAACCATTAGTTGGAAAATTACATGGATCATATCTTCAAAAAATGTGTCATACATTTAATAAAGAGATTGGCTACTACGGTATATTGGCAGGTAGAATGGATCCTAATAACAGCACAAATTTTCGTAATGTTTCTCAGATTTTTTGTTGTGCTGGATTCTACTATGTAGATGAAAACAGCAACGGTATGATGATAATGCAGAAGTTATTAAAAACTGTAGTTTGTTGATTGGACTATTGCATTGTTTTATTAGGATTTCCACTTTATAAAAGCAGAGAGAATAATAAGGCTAAGGAGAGGGAAGAAATTAACCATGGTCTTCGAAGGAACCAATCCGTTTTTTCTTTTTTTATTATTACTTTACGCCTCGTCGACGACTAAATTCATCAGAGGCGGGATGGGTCTGGGGACAAGGAACGGGAAGGAATTCGGCGATGGCCTTCTTGAAGGAAGCATCCCGGCATTCGCCGGGAGTGATTTGGGGAAACCATGGAAAACCCAAATCTGGATGCCCGGACGGGTATTCGAACCGGCGTCCTCCCGAATGTTAGGCCACTCACCCACCACGTTCGGTAAAACCAATCCGGAATTGATCCACATTAGTTTGGGAAATGATTGAAAATCAAAGTCAGAATAGCAGAAGGGATCAAACCGACGCCCATAAAAATGGCCTTAGCGTTAACCACTTGCACATCGTTCTCGGTAATAGAGTCCGTAATAGCAACTTCTAATATGTGTGCAAATTATTAGGATTTTAAAAATAAGTTTTTGCTATTTCTAAGGAAACGAGAGTTTACTGATGTAACAAACATTCACATAGAACAACTGAATGCTGTCGTTTACTTAAGAGGCAATAAAAAAACTAAGGCAGCCTCCGTCTAGGCAATAAAGGCCGTGAAGCGCACTCACTTCTGCATTCTCCGTGCTGAGTGGAGATGTGGCACTTTATGTCAACGTCCTACCAACTTACCTCTCCACTAAGAGATGCATCGTTTAATATGATACAGCAATTTAATTACGGAGCGTGGAAGCGAACCTCTAGGTTGTAACAATTTTCTATCCAGACGGACATCAACCATACTTCTTCTGAGATAATCATTGTACCATACGAGTTACTGACAAAATTAAAATTGCTTCCGCGTTAATCTAGATTATTGTGATCAAATATTAAAAAGATAATAATTTAGCTGGTGAATGGTAGAAAAGAAAAAGACAGGACTAACAATGAACCAAATTTGCCTAACCACATAGTATGTAAATCCCAGCAGGCAATTTGCATGTGATGAATTGAGAACCATAGAAATTCCACAAAAAATATTTGTTGTAACATGCGTTGTTAGTGAACTAAGTGAGCTAGGAGTGTAATCGGTCACTTTCACCAGCCGATTTCTTGCTTCCCTGATTTCCAGTTATGTGATCCATCACAGCATATCAAAAGGGGCGGCAAGCAAATGTAACCATTTCGGCAACCTTACGGTTTCACCGCTACATACATGCCTGCTGCTATTTCAGAATGAAGAGAACAAGTTGCGGCAGAGGAGTAGCCTCCTCGTAGAAACGCATCTTGCAGGCCTTTGCGAATTATTAGCTACCCATAAAGTACAGTTGCGGAGGATTAACAACTCACCTAGCGACAGAGGTTACTTACGACGAGGAGGGAAGTTGGGAATTCACCTTTTGCTCTCTGTTTTTACCAGCAATGCGATGATGTCACGGCTAGCTAACAGTCTGTTTTTGTTGTCTTGGAGTAGCACAGAGGTCCATGCAGTCTCAAACCCACTGCACAGGGCTGTGCCTCCGCAACCGACTCCAAATCGGCGGCACAACGCGTCACTTCATAACAACGTCTGATAGTGCAAACACCGTTGGTATATCAAAGAAAGCAACATCAGTGCGTTCCACTGGACTTTAAGTCCAGTTTTTTAAGAGTTTGTGAAAACTCGACAGCAAATTTAACTTGTAAAAAGGTATTTGTTAATGTTCCCAATTCATTAGGCTTTTTCAGAATATTTCAGAGAATGTGATAGCATAATATTTTTTAAAACTTGTGATAACTTCTCGTTGAGCCTTGGTCTTTATTAGAATAAAGATGTTGAAAATTATTTTTGCGCTCAGTCATCCTTTCCTCAATGAGACTAAGCGTTCTGCTAATTGTACATTTTGTGCTTTTCTGTTCTTCTCTGAAAGGCTTTTGCAGGTGTCTTCCAAAGAAGCGATAACAGTGACTCAGTTAATTTAATTAAATTCGTTTCGGATCTGTTCTGTAAGGCAGGTGTTTTGAAAGAATCTCTCAAATTTGTTATATCAATTCAATTGTTTTTTTTTTCGATTTTAGTTTCTGTTGAAGTAACCGTGTCTGCTTGCTGTGCCCTGCTGTGCAGGCTGCAGGTGGTTCCCGCTGTTGGAGGCGCCATTAGCCGCGCGGTCTGAACGTGTCCCACTCATTGGCCTTAAGCCCCCGGGCCGGCCGTGCCTCACGTCTCGGCATGGACCCGCTTTTAGCTCCGGAGTGGGCAACACGACGATTGCGTCTAGCGATCTCACAGCCGCGGCACGAAACTGAGAAAATCGTCGTCGATACTGCGCTGCTCCGGCCCCGTTGCGCTGTGACACAGATCACTGCCCTGTGTCCTAGCTAAAATGTGTCAAGCTGCCACGCATTGTCCCTTACGGTGACCACATAACCAATCTGCGTTCGACACGTACAGCCTAAGAGAGTATGAAACTTACCATAGAAAGAGTAAAAAAACATACATACTTAATTGATTTACTTATGTTGACATTCCTGGACCAAAAATCAAACGCAAATTGTGATATAATATCTCTATATACAGGAATTTAGATTTATTCTTTGCATATTCGTTCCAGTTTTAGTAGATACACTCAGTATATTTTTCTATCAAAGCCAAGAAGTAGATGGTATTTTACCCTCTTAGGACAGATTCCTGTGGATGTACCGGAGTGGGGGAGTTGAATCAAATAAAACAGCATAAAAACTGGAATTTAACAGATAACAGTTTTTTTCATGGCATGTGGCAACTTAGGGCACATTTCCAGCTCAATATGATCATCATGACTCTACCAGTGTATCAGTTTGTTCAATATATTGTTGCTGCTAAGTACAAACATTAAAGGACGGACAAGAAATTAACACACACAACACTTAAACACCCATGCCCTCCGCCGGACTCGAACCGGCGACCTTCGGCGCGCGGACCCAGTAATCTAGTCCCTACGCTACCGAGTCCGGCAGCTATTGCAGATTAACAGCAGCATTAATTTAAAGCGTCAACGGTTTGGATGAAGTGGTGTCATTGGACATTACTTCCTTGGAACTGGAATCCGAATCTCGGTGACTACCGCTCTCTTCCTATCTATCTTGTTTATAGCAACAAACTGTACCCTATTCGGATTGAGCCTCCACAGAACGATTTCATTTGGAATGATCAGAGTACATTTGCATATGTCAAGTCCACAGAGCTATTTCAAAGTTCACGGTCAAACTCTGTTGCTTCATTTTTATTCACTGAATTAAGGTCATTTTCAGCTTCTGTAATAGGAACACCGCTCAAAAATTCAAAACTTTGTCTAATTTAGCCAGGCTTACGTCTTACGTTACATAATCCTTTCTCGTAATAGCCAATTAATGAAAATAAGGACCAACATACTCTTTTGTGATAAACATTTTAAATATCGCAATTAGCTTTATCAAGTAGAAAGATGTGCATTTCTACGAAAATAACAAATCAATGCAGTAGGTGAAATGCGTTTAACATGTAAGCATTTATCCGCTAGCCGGCGGCTTTGCGTTTAGCGTCGTTCCTGTAAGTACCATGTCGCAACAGACTCTATTGATCGCAGCTGTACTCTGTCAATCGCTAGTTTGCTGTCAATTACTGAACCGCCAGAGTGCTTTTAGTCCCATCTCCTCCTCAAGTCTGGAAAACAGCAAGATGTACACTGTACACAAAAAAACAAAAAGCTATCCATTATTCCAAAAACAAATTAAACAATTGTACATAAAGAATCGAAATTTTTTTGAATACAGGATCTCTCCAATTGCAGCTAGTCATTTTAAATAGCTTACAATGTATCAATATCACATTATGTTTATCTATGGGATTAAAAAAAACCTGAAAATTAGCTAAGTTAATCTCAATATAACTATCGCCTTACTTCTCTGTATTATGGATCTCTTAGAAATTTTCACACTGTTCTAAGAAGAATGTTTTGTTTCAAACTACAGAAATGTTGAAAAGCACAAAACCAGAGTGTATATAAGAACACTTGAATACTAAATAATTTCAGTAGTAGCAGTAATTCTCTCAATATTTGCCGCAGATCGACAAGATTATGCACAAAATTCGTACTGCAGAAGTATTTAACAACTATTTCCGTTCAGTTATTTACTGTGAAACTTCTTATTTAAGCATTTTGGGTACGGGTTTCTGTCATACGAAATATCATAACAACTTATTATTGTTACTAGATATATTGAAAAAATGTATCCTGTTAACAGAACTAAATTAATTATTTTAACGGATGCGAAATTGCTGTTATTTAGATCATTATAATCTGTGTCACAGCTATCATGTATACAAAATGCTCATGTATATGGATAACAGTTTTAGTGTACTATGGAGATTCAATGATATACCAGTACTGGATTTTTAAGTAAAATAACATCTGCGCTGTGAGAGACGTGGAAGCTAAGGACCTTGTAATTTAAGACAATCATTCGTTAAGAAACTATGTTCTTATGTCTTACAGAATACAAAAACTCTCAGAAAGATTGTAGAATAGCTCATATTTAATATCATGCAATTGTCTTCATACATCTGGTGTGATCTGCAGAAGGGCATCAATGAGACAAAAAACATAACATTCTCAAATGCCAATACCTCTCTCACAATGAGAGTTCCGTATACAGATTGTAAATCATATTAAATTCTGTAAAAAAATTGAAACAATTTTTTAAAAATCTATGTTATTTTTAAACAGCTTTGCCAAATTTCATTTTAAATCTTATATTCAATTCAAACACAAAAAAAATATTACAAAAGAGGTCTTAGAAAAATTTTGAAAATTTTCGAAGAACTTTCTTTAACGTGTCAATCAATCCCTTGCGATACGGATCCCTATTTCCACAACAGTATTCCAAATGCGGACGCACTAGTGTCTTTTACGCTATTTCCTTTGTATGAGCATTACAACTTCTCAAAATGCGGCCTTATAAATCGTTGTTTGAAACTGGCTTTGCCTACTACGGAAGTTATGTGCAAGTCCCATTTCATGTTGCTTTGTACTGTTACGCCTAGATACTTCAGGATATCCACAGTGTCAACAATTGAATTGTTAAGTTTGTACTCGTGAGCAAACGGGGTCTTTTTATTACTTATTTGCATTGCCTTGCACTTTTTGCAGTTAAGTGAAAGCTGCCATTTACGGCATCATTACGAAATAACATCCAGATCGCGCTGAATTTCTAAGCAATCGTCAGAGCACCTCACTTCCCTATAAATAAGTATATCATCAGCAAAAATCGCATCCTGCAATTAACGTTGTCACAGAGATCGTTTATAAAAATTAAGAAAAGAGGTGGCCCTATTACACTTCTTTGAGGAACACCCGAAGTGACATCTAGCATTGAAGAGGCTTCCTCGTGAACAACGACATACTGTGACCACCCAGTTAAAAAATCGCGTATCCATTCGCAAATCTGATCAGATGTACCGTACTCTCGAATCTTCGCTAAAAGTCGGTTGTGTGGTACAGAGTCAAAAGCTTTCTTAAAATCCAAGAAAATAGCATCAACTTGTGATCCTGCATCAATAACTTTCATTACGTCATGCGAAAATAGAGCCAGTTGCGTTTCACACCATCGGTTATTCCGAAATCCGTGTTGATTTGCTGTAAGTAACTCGTTTCCATCTAGAAACTTCATAACGTTAGAGCATATGACATGCTCCAGAATTCTACTGCAAACAGATGTTAGAGATATGGGTTGATAATTCCTAGGATCTCTCCGATCTCCTTTCTTGAAAACTGGAATCACCTGCGCTATTTTCCAGTCAGAAGGTACTTTTCTTTCTTCAATAGATTTACTAAATTTATCTGACAGAAATGGTTCTATTTCTTCCGCGTATTCCGAAAATACTCTTACTGGTATACCATAGGGACCCGGCGCTTTCCCCAACTTTAGGAGCTTTAATTGTTTTATGATACCTACACTATCAATTTGTACTGGATCCATCTCAAATGCTACACGCCGTGGAAAAACGGGAATGATTTCCATGTATTCGTCAGGGAAAGAATTTTTAAATTCGGTGTTAAATACAGTAGCTTTGACGTGGCTGTCATCAACTTCCCGACCGTCTTGTAGTAGAACTGGCATATTGTTGTCACAACCACCTACTTTTCTTACACACAACCAAAATTTCTTTGGATTTTCGATGAAGCTCTTGGAAAGTGAGTTGCATCGAAAGTCATTAAAGGCCTCGCGCATCGCATTCTTGATATGTGATACATAAGAAAATAGCGTTTTCAATTGAAGATAAGCAATATGTTCTTATTTACAATGTGGGTGGGAGTGGTTTGAGAACGGTCTGGTAGCTCAGTTGTTAAAGCGTTTGTTTGCTTTCATTAGTTCGTGATCGTGTTGAAATCACGGTGAGGGCAGGATCATTTGAGCTACACCAGGACGTTCCGTGGTTCGGATTTCACGTTAAACTGTTGGTCCCAGAGGAAAGGAATTGGCCGTCCTACCGCTGACATAATGGCTTAGTATGCCTCCTTCGGGATGATCCAACCAACCTTCGGGCAGTGGACTTAGCTTACGAGTCATTTACGACTCTCTATATTTCAGTCCCATTTGTAAATTTATTTGAACAGGCACTGTAAACAGATAAAAACCCATGGAAAAAAAAACAGAGGAAGGGGGGACGGGAAGGGGTATATATTGTGCGTGAAAAAGAATGGAACAGTAAAAAATATGTATGAAATGTGTAATAGTCGTGTATTGCGTAAGAGACTCTGACGCGGAGTGGTGTTCGGCCCCACGTCTCTGTGTGTTCGCTGCCCTCTACTCCTCCCCTCCGCCGCATTAAGCGGCGCCGCGTCGGGCGTCGGCGGCGTCTCGGCGGCCGCCATTACGACAACAATTGCAGTATGACCGGGCGAGTCGGTCGTAAATCCGCGCCCGGCCGCCACGGTTGTAACTCCTTGATGATATCTCCAAGGCTACTCGGCTCGAGTCGGCTAGATTTTATGAGCGCCGGCGCCAGCGCAACGCCAGAACCCACGGACATGCTGTTACCCAACGTCTTTGTGTTCACTCGCCATCTAACAAGTGGCACACCTCATTAGCGTTTGTTGCATGGGGGACCATTGGTTCTACTTAATCTTCTTGATTCTCAAGTAGGTCTACGACGACTTCGCCGGGGCAATTGCGACATTTATTTTGTCGTCAGCTTTTATTTGCAATTTTAGGAAGACAATATCCATTAAACCAATAAAAAAAAACCTGACCTAACTCTCCAGGGTTGATAACGAAAAGTAGAAGCAGAAGAATTGGCGTTTTTAGTAAATTCTTCCTCATTTATTTATTCTCAAACATGAACATTACGTAATGACAGGTTTATTTATTTGTCGTATGGCAAGCAACTAAATGTTTCTGTATAAGTAAGGGGTAGTATATATATATATATATATATATATATATTTACTTTTGGCTTTACGCCCTGTCGACATCAAGGTCATTAGAGGCAGGATGGGACTGGATACAAGGAACGGGAAGGAATTCGGCCATGGCCTACTGAAGGAAGTATCCCGGCATTCGCCTGGAGTGATTTGAGGAAACCATGGTGTACTGTAAATGATTGAAGCGATTTCACAAATTATACTGTAGCAGTATTATTTGACATATTGTCACAAAATCTTTACACTCGGAGAAAAATTTAATTTTTAGGAGTACTGTATACGTCTCCTCTAATTTCACCAACATCAACTTGATAATCAAGTTCTTGTCATACTCGTTGCAGCATGTCCCTGTCAATCTGTTCAGAAGTACTGTTTATGCCAGTTTACGGTTCTAGTAAGGTTTTTTTTAAGTGAATTCTTCTTTTGACACGTTGGTCGATTTTTGGATGAGTAAAATCTTAGTAGTTCATGTCCTCAAGATGCTGTAATAGCAGTAGGTATAAGTACGACGTGTTGTGCTTGGAAAGCAATGAAAGTATATATTATACCTGTACATATATATATATATATATGACCTTGATCGTTAGAATTAGATCTTAAGTTCCAGCCATTGTCAATAACCGTGAGTGAAGTAATAAAGAGTAGTACAGTACAATGGAATGTAATGGGATCGAATCCACAACTGGAGAAAACTTTTTTTTTGCAATATATCTGACATTAATCGTTTTAATTAGACGTTATAAGTTCGCAACCATTGGCAGTGCCCGTGGGTGAAGTGGTAATGCGCTGTACCGTAGAACTGAAAGGTTACGGGATTGGAGAAACTTTTTTGAATAGAAAGCTTCTTTAGGCGGATTGGACGATTTTTGGATGGATAAAATCTTATGAGTTCGCGTCACTGATATGCTAATGTTAACAGTATATCTGTAGCTATAAGCAGGACCTGTTGTGCGTATGATGTTCATAGTTTTAACTTTTCCCTTTTGTCGACAGACCAGAGCACAGTAAATTTTTTTTCTTTATTAATTTAATTTAATTGCCATGCAGCGCCCGCTCTGGTGACAATTTCCCTACACACACTAACCTTTTCCCACCTGCTTTTGCCCTCTACTAATTTTAACTTTAAATTCTTTCAGTGTGTTTGGTAAATTATTCATCTTTTCTCTTAGTAATTTATTCCAATTCTTTACCCCCTTCCCTATTAAATAAAATCGCCACACACCTTTCGCCTGAAATCGACTACCAATGAGTGGTCATGGTCATATTTTACCTTCCACGCACCTATGTAAATTCTCCAACCAATTTCTTTCCACACCTCATAACCAATATACGCCTCATACACTCCCATGACTCTCTTCACGCATCTTCTGTCTTCTAATAAATCCCATTCCAGTCCCATTATTATATCTGTTACTGATTGTGTTCTGCGGTGATTTTCAAGACAAATCCAGCGTACATTTTTTGTGCACCTCCATCTCCTGTATTTGATAGCCAAAATGTGAGTCCCATACTACAGCACCATATTCAGGCAATTAATTGTCTGACAATGTTTTGAAACCCAACTTCTCTGCCTCACTGGATCATCCCCTCATCACTCTTTCTAACAAGAACTTTGAACAGTTTTCCTACTACCTATCCAAAGTGTTGTACCAAGTTAATCTTATATATATATATACATTAACGTGTGTGTCCCTATATTTCACCTTGCACTTGCACCGACCACTACCTCGCACAAATCACTGATGTTCGCTTGTTGCAGTAGCATGGAGTTTCCCATCGTGCACAACATTGACCGAATGCTAGTAGTTGTGGGGGGGGGGGATGGGGGGATATATGGTGGTTGAAAGTAGTCGATCAAGCACATTTTCTTATATCGACCAAAGACATGTGTGTCCCTATATTTCACTTTGCTGCCACACCTTCATAGTGCAGACCACTGATGTTTGTGTGTGGTAGTAGCATCAAGCCTACTATCGTGCACCTTGCTGGTAGCATGTCGGTAGCTATGGGGGTGTGGTAGATATGGTCGATTAAAGTTGTCGACCTGGGGCACTTTCATGTTTCGTCCAAAGACATGTGTGTCCGTATACATCACTTTGCTGCCGTAACTACATAGCGCAGAACACAATTGTTTGTATGTATTAGTGGTCTCAAGACTCCCACCGTGCACTATGGGATGTCTGTAGCTATTGGGGTGTGGGAGATATGGTGGTTGAAAGTGGTCGACCTAGGGCATTTTCCTACTTCTACCAATGACATGTGTGTCCCTATATTTACCTTGCCGCCAGAATTACCAAGCACAGACCACTGGCGTTTATGTGTGATAGTAGCCTGTAGTATTCCATCGTACACTATGGTGATTGCATGTCGGTAGCTGTGGGGGTTTGGTAGATATGGTTGTTGAAAGTGGTCTACCTGATATAAAAATAGACATAAGCGGCTCTATTTTTCATTCTGCATCAAAACTACGAAGCGCAGTCCTCTGGTGTTTGCACGTAGCTTCGAGTCTCCCAACTTGCAACATGGTGGTTGTAAGTCAGTAGCTGTGGCGGTGTGGTAGATATGGTAGTTGAAATTGGTCGACGGAGGGCATTTTCATATTTTGACCAAGAACATATATGTCCTTATATTTCACTCTGCAGGTAAAAGTACCTAGACCTCTGCCGTTTCTGTGTGGTAGTAGTCTCAACTCGCCCATCGTGCACTATGGTGATTGTATGTCGGTAGCTGTGGGGATGTGCGGTATATGGTGGTTGAAAATGGTCGACCGAGGGTTATTTGTTATTTCGACAAAAGAAGTGTGTGTCCCTATATTTCCCTTTGCAGAGAAAACTACATAGCAAAGATTCCTGGTTTTTGTGTGTAGTAGAAGCCTCGAGTTTCTCATCTTGCAGTATGGTGGTTGCACGTGTGTAGTTGTGGAAAATATGAAGGCTGAAAGCAATCGACCGAGGGCGTTTTCATATTTCGACCAAAGACATGTCTGTTCCTGAATGTAACTTTGTAAACATAAATACCCTGCGCAGATCACTTGCGTTTGTGTATGGGAAGAGGGTGAATCAAAAAGTAAG
Source organism: Vandiemenella viatica (assembly GCA_031002005.1). Taxonomy (NCBI): domain Eukaryota; kingdom Metazoa; phylum Arthropoda; class Insecta; order Orthoptera; family Morabidae; genus Vandiemenella; species Vandiemenella viatica. The sequence continues at coordinate 249,909,857 of JARYHS010013630.1, forward strand.
TAAAACTTCCTGGCTATGGCCATTTATGAAACCACCTACACATAGACAACACGGCGGCGTCAGCCTTTGAAATATCTATCTTCATCCCAGGTAATAAGAAAGAAATGTGAGAGAAACTGTGAAGCTTTGGGATCAAGTTCATATCGCGATGCATGATGACACTGACATGCGATACAGGGTATGTATTAACTTGCGTGTGACTGAAGCTTTGCTTTTCTAGCGGAAATAATTGCAGAGATTGTGGTTAGGCTGAAATACAACCTGGACCTAGTTCACAACTGAAGCTTTTTGCTACAGCACAAGGGATGATAAAATACAATTAGCTTTATTTTATAACAATTCTATTTAGTTAAGCAACTGCAGAGAAATAAATTACCATAACACTCCGTTAAATCCGTCATTTTTGACGGCTTTGGGGCTAGTTTTACAGTATTATAAAATGTTATTCCAACGTATTTACATTATTAATCTTCAATAAGCAATTCCTTCTCCCTTTATAATAATATACTATCTTTTACCTGTGTACCTAATTAATCTAACTCTTTCATTGTATTTTCCTTCAGCCCATGTTGACTCACCCATCTATGTACCGTGTCCAGGTCACCCAGCATCTGTTTACAGCTTTCTACCGTTTTAATTCTATTATATAACATCAAGCCATCTGAAAAAACCTAACTTATGATAATAAACTATCAACGCAATCACTCATTAGAATAACAAATAGCAATGGTTCCAATATGATACCCTTTGTGACTCCCGTGTTCACTTCCGCTTCAACGGCGTTCTAATCAGAGAAGCCGATCTGTTCCATCCATCGTCCGGCGACGACAATAATATTGCCATCGGCTTGCCACACGGCCAGTGTTCCCAGTTTTTCCTGATCTCTGGAGGAGAGAACTTCAGAGTAAGGTTCCTCCGATTGGATAATATAGAAAGAATAAACATCAAGTTACTATTAAAACAAGTCAAGGGTAAGAACTGTAGAGGAAGACAGAGATTAGAATATATGAAGCAGATAATTGAGGACGTGGGTTGTAAGTGGTATGCAGAAATGAAGAGGTTAGCACAGGATAGGAAGGGATGGAAGACTGCATTAAACCAGTCGAAAGACTGACGACAGCAAAAAAAAAAACCTGTTAAAACTTGACGTCAGTCATAAGACTGGTTGAGAATGAATGAAAGATATTCCTTTGTAACTGAGTTGTAATCCATATTCTGAAATATCTTTTAAAAAAATAATGATACAGTTAACAAATTTTTATTGTATTCCGATGCGTACCGGTTGTTGAAGAAGTAAATTTCTGGCTTGATTTCATGTGAATATTAGAAAATATGTCTCATCTTGTAATACCAGTTCACATCGAGCCGCCGTCGAGTGCGGTCGCTCGAGCTTCCTCAACCGAGTGGAGTGAGACAACCGGACGTAGTGTATTCGGACTGTTCCACTTTTCGGTTCTCAGTGTGATAGTGTTTACCAACGTTTCAGTTAATCATTTGTTACATAGTAGTGAATAATTAGCAAGAAGTGAAGTTATACAACGACAACTAACACCGTAGTGTTCCAGAGACGCAGTCTCGGAACACTATGGCAGACAATACTGGAACGATTCCATCGACCAGTTTGACAGTGGGAGTGGCCTTACGCACTTATTACCAGATGGAAGACACACCTCCTGAAGCAGCCGTCGACATCGAAGACCACCAGATCACACCCACCCTCCAGGACATGGATAAAAACACCGGTATCCACCAGACGCAGACTACCCATGAACCGCCGTATGCTGAACGACCGGAGCAGATGACAGTGGAAGAGATGCAGTACGATCAGCAGGGAGTCCCGACAGAGCAACAACATCACCGACAGACTCAAAAAAAACAAACCGCTTTCACGCGCAAGATCACGCTCGCCACAGATGAAACAACATACGTCACCAGTGAGTAAACGCGCCAAGCAAAAAGACCAGCTGTTGCTTAACCTAGAACCCATCGCAAGTGTACCGCTTCCCAGTAAATAATAGACCCTCTAGTCAGTGAAAGTGTATCTAACAATGCAACTAACCTGCCTCCCATACCAGTGCCAGAACTCCATCCGGGCCCACCAAATTATTATGAAAAACCCGGCTACCCCATAAACCAGAATAGTCAAGATAACAGATATTCACCAACGGGACAATGGTCCTTACTACGTAATGGTGGAAAGTAACAATAACAACATCGGTAGGCTGCACCCTATGTCAGTAGGAAAAATGCTTTTCCTACATAATAACCACATAAGATCAGAAATAATTAATATTACTACCGCAGGGCGGAATAGAATTAGAATAGAAACTAAGACCGGTACCGCTGCAAATTCCTTGGTAGAACTGAGATCATTAAAAGACAATAACCTAGAGGCGTACATACCGTACTATATGACCAGGAAACAGGGAGTGTTAGGAACATCGATACCTCGCTATCTCCGGACGAAATAATAAATGAAACAATCTCCCCCTTCCCAGTTCTACGAGTCAGAAGATTTACTAAAAGAGTTGTAGCAGACAACGGAGTTCAACACCGCCCCCTACCAGTTTGCGTCTTAACCTTTCAATCCCAAGTGTTACCACAGTTCATATACTTATATGGCATGAGATGTGCTGTGCAACCCTACGTATCTCCGGTAATACAATGTTATCAATGTCTTAGGTACAACCACACCCAATCCCAGTGTAGAAGCCAACCTCGCTGTAGCAGATGTGCTGGTTCTCACAAACTCAAAGACTGCACCTCCGAAAATCAACCAAGTTGCATATACTGCCAAGGAAATCACCTGTCTACCGATCGTTCCTGCCCAGAATTCAAACAGCGCTCAGAAAGAAAACAAAATTTGGTAGTCAATAACCCCCAACAATGGCACCCCCTTACAAACCCACGCACTTACGCCAATGTAAACGGCAGCAGCCCCACAGCTAATACAAACGGGCCAACAACTTCCGGAGGAAAACACAATTCCTATCTCAGCCAAACAAGTAACCCGGCTAAATCCACCATACATCCCAGCAGTAACACAAGAAGGTAGCAGGCCTCAAGTGCGAGAACCCGGAAGCCAGCATCGTTCGCGCCACACAACTCCACATAGTCATTCACAAGGAAACCCGAACCACATTGGAATCGGCCAGTCGCCTATGCCCACAAACGTTACAAAAACAAGACCAGTGGGCAGTGGCACCATAATCCCTCAGAATCTGTTTTGGAAAAGCAACGGTCCAACACAAACCATAATTTTTAATCCATATCAACCACTACCACACCGGATGCCGGGAACTCTCGAGCCGAATCACCAGTTAGCGCAAACAGCAGATAATAACGGCGGAAATACCACTAGTGGAAAAATTGATGGCGTTAGTAATAACTATAATTGAGCAGACAAGATACAACAGTACAATTGACCCATCACATGTAAGAAACCTACTAGAGGCGATCATCACAACGACCACATAATGGACCCAGATAACAAACAAAATTTGCACTCGTCCTCCACTCACGACCCGCAACTAAAAATACTCCAGTGGAACGGCAGATCAGTATTTTCAAACAGAGAAAGTTTGGGTTCAGAACTGCAAAACCGGCAAATAGATATAGCATTACTATCTGAAACATGGTTCCACCCCGCAAAGAAATTAGTTTTAAAAATTACCAGGTATATAGAAATGACCGAACTGATGGAAAAGGAGGGGTAGCTATCTAATTGATCCACGCATCTCGCATGAGCCTCAACACCTAAATAACAATAATCTTCCCTTCCAAGCAGTATCAATACGAATTCGACTAAAAGAATTTTCATTCACTGCAGTATCAATATATTGCGCGCCTCGAACAAAGATCGAACAGGCAGATTGGACAAACCTATTCAATCAGATACAACCACCATATTTAATAGCAGGTGATTTCAACGCGCACAGCCGGAGCTGGGATGCCACCATGATGACACATACGGTACATCAGTAATGGACATGGTAGAAGACGAGAACCTCGTAATTATGAACGACGGAACCCCCACGATGATTCACAGAATAGGCGGTAAACCATCAGCTGTTGACCTCACACTCTGTTCACCAAGCATTGCAACCATTGCCACATGACAGGTACTAAACGACACTTTGGGATCAGACCATTTTCCAATTCAATTCACAATCGGATGCCCACCTGACTATGAAAACAGAAAACATCCGACAAGATGCTGGAACATAAAAAAAGCTGACTGGACATCATACAAGGCGATGTTTAGAAGAGGAAATCTACAAAATCCCAGCAAACGTAACGGGGATAGAAGCATATAAGCAATTAGTGGCAGCAATACAGTAGCAGCAAACAAATCAATACCTCTAAGAAAACAGCGAAGTCATTCAGGCAAGACCACAACAGTTTGGTGGAATTCAGACTGCTCAAGAGCAATAGCAAAAAGACGTCTAGCTTTACATAAATACAGGAGAGAACCAACACTAACTCATTACATAGAATATCAAAAAAATTAGTGCATGGACCAAACGTACGTTAAAGAAACAAAAACGATTAAGTTGGATCGAGTACTGTGAAACATTGGGTAAAGACACAAGCACGAGCTCATATGGGCCAGAATAAGATGCTTGAGAGATAGGAAACATAGACCCACAGCAAATTCAGTAGGACAGCTCTTGTATAGAAGAAATCTCCAAAAGAATAGCTCCAGATAGTACCCGCCTATCCAGAACCCCGATACGCACCAAATCCTGCCGAACACTCTGAGCACCAGCTCTGTGCACCGTTTACGGTCAAAGAACTCCTCCAATGCTTAAAACAGTCCTCCGACCACGGCCCCAGGAATAGACGGAATACACTACGCGATGTTATTCAACATGCCACAATAGCACTACATTCCTCACAAAATGCTTCAACGACATCTGGACGATCCTTCAGATTCCTCAGGAATGGAGAACACAGATTATTCTATCTACCAATTTCTGAAACCCCATAAAGATCCACAACACCCAGGATCATATAGGCCAATCTCACTAATGTCGTGCGTATCAAAGACGCTGGAACGCCTAAACAAAAATAGGCTAGAATGGTGGTTAGAGAGAAACAAACTGCTTCCAGCTACTCAATTCGGCTATAGGAAAGGAAAGAGCACCATGGATAACTTGGCAATTCTAAACACGGATATCAATATCACATACACACAGAAGCAGTATCTAGGTGCAGTGTTCTTGGATATTTCGGCAGCATATGACAATGTGGTAATACCCGTTCTGATGCAGAAACTCAGCAAGCTGGGAATCCCCCAAAAGCTGTTAGCAGGAATCTACTCCCTATATCAGAAAGAGTGATATATATAGCGGCCAAAGAAAAACTGATAGGTCCTCGCTTGGTGTTTAAAGGACTCCCGCAGGGAGCAATATTAAGTCCTCTGTTGTACCTAATATATACCCACGATCTGGGGAAACTCTTTTCACCCAAAGTAACCACCCTCCAATTCGCAGACGACATAGTAATATATATAAAGGGTTCAACCATGGAAATGGTACTTCTCATGTTGAAAGAGGCATTGGAGGAATTCAGTACATGGTTATTCAACAATGGGATGGAAATCGCAGCTGATAAGTCAACAGTAGTAATATTCTCCAAACGAAAATTAACATCAATGACAACGTGTCGCTAGGACCATACAGCTTCCCAGTGAAAAAGCAATGCAAATTCCTAGGAATGATGCTCGATAACCGTCTTACCTGGAGAGAGCACATACAACAAGTGATAGCTAAATCTGAGAAAAGACTCAACATCTTAAGGGCAGTAGCGGGAACGTGGTGGGGATCCCATCCTAAAACCCTCCTACTCCTATACAGAGCATTAATCAGATCGCTAGTAGACTACGGCTGCATCTTCTACGACAACGGCAGGAAAGACGCACTACGGAAGTTGGACAGATTGCAATACCGTTGCCTCAGAATATGTGTAGGAGCCATGAGGTCTACACCCACGAACGCACTACTAGTGGAAACCGGGGACACGCCTCTACATATAAGAAGAAGTCAGCTATCCGAAAAGTTCCTAGTAGACAAACTAAACCTCAAAACGCATCCACTGAGGGAACGGATGAAAACATTAAAACATGCAGTCGAAAAATTTGCAAATCAAGATCCAGCGACCCGACACGACATACCATTACTAAAAGCTTACAACTATTGGGAAGAAATCAGTGACAAAATGGAGAAATTCGAAATACATCCTATTTACCAAGCACCATTCCACCTTCGAACAATCGATACCCAAATCCATCTCCTAGAAAAAATCGGCGAACACGGATGTAACGACACCCTTAACAGGAAACTAAGCACCCTAACCTCGAACGCAGCACACATCTACACAGACGGCGCCAAGGTCAGCCCAGAAAGCAGAGTAGGATGCGCAGTATACTGCCCACTAACTCAGTATCATGCACTATACTCGTTACCGGAGCAAACGTCAATTTTTCTTGCAGAAGCAAAAGCGATACTAGAGGCATTGAAATATAGTGGCAACCGTGACCATACCGAAGTATTAATCATCACCGATTCCCTGAGCGTAATTAAAAGCATTGAAAAGCCCAGTTGGAACACAAGGATGGCAAGCATAATAGCAGACATCCTTCAGGAAATATACAACAACAACATAAAGGGCATCACCACAATGTTCTTGTGGGTCCCATCTCACAAGGGAATTAAATTCAACGAATACGTCGACAAGATGGCGAAGGAAGCTATAGTGTCAGGACACGAAGAAGACTTAAAACTGCCCACTTCAGAATTCCACCAAACCATCAAACAGCGAGCAAAAGAACTATGGCAAACGGAATGGAGTAGCTCTTCACAACTAAAAGGTACACACTACGGCCGCATACAACCAGATATCCCCGTCAAGCCTTGGTACTACAAATGGAATGTCAACAGGCGGTACATCACAAGTATCATTAGAAGTCGCTTCCACCATGGTAATTTCCCCAGCCATTTAAATCGAATTCGGCTCAGAGAAACTCCACAATGCGACTGTTCAGATACAGCAGTAGGCGATTTAAACCACATTTTATTTTCCTGCCAGAAATATAGAGCACAACAAGACAAAATGTTGAAAAGGACTAAAAACCCTCGTATTCCTTTACCAACGAATGTGATTATCTTGCTAGCCTCCAACGACAGAAACATTTATAGGACAGTAATGACATTTTATAAGGATGGAGACATATTTATCTGAATCCTCCCCATCTAACTCTTAAACTGCACCATACATACAGCAGAAACTACCTCTTTAATGTGTGCTATAGATGCAGTCTCGTCATAAATATATAACGACTAAAATGAACGTCTTACTGGTAGTTGATTTAGATAAGACATAACTTATCGACAAAACATTCAATTTTAGAAAATGATACATCAAGAAGAAGGAAAACACCTAGCTTAGCTCTACTTATACATATCACAAAAATGTAACCTTTAAACCAATTAGAATTTTCTTGTTAAATGTATCCTATTTACATGTGAGATCACAAGTATACAATGTCAAATTATAATGTTTGAGTGTGAGCAACCAGCAAGTGAATTGTCAGAAATGATGTAATATAGGTTGTAGTCTAGCAGATAATGAAAAACCCATGTAAACAACAATATTATGTTTTATAACTAAATGAAAACAAAATGTACACACCAATGTAAAGTTTACAAAGGCTGGCTGTATGGCCGACAAGGCTAAAGGCCAATAAATAAATAAATAAATAAATAAAAAATCTTGTAATACCATACAATTTCGGAAATGTCTACCGACTTCTCTAATCATTAATTATTCCATTTAAATTGTTTGCATTGTCACCTTTTCACACGTCCACCCCAGGCAATCACAGTCTCTCTGTTTATAGCGATAGCGGAACATCACGTTGCTAACCAAATATCTGTTAGTTTATTGATGTTATTACCCCCTTATTAGGCTTGCGCACCTACTGCCGCACTGCAGTATGATAGTGTTATATTTTACAACCCTAAAAACATCTTCATTAAGAAATGGGATTTTCTTTTCAACATTACTATGTTGTTTTTGCTCTTGTTATTTAGGTTTAAGGGCGCGTCGACGTCGGGGTCATTAGCGCCCTATCAACATTACTAACCATTCTCGTGGCGAAACTAATTTCTTCTTCCTTTCTAAGGAGCTGTGATTATTTCTAACTTAATTTGTTAAGAAGATCAATTCAATAAAATCAGATTTCCAACATATTGATTAATATTTCACAAGGAAAAAATATTTTCGTCTTCTAACGTACTTAATAAATTACTTAAGTGCATAAATTTCAATTCACGAATTTTATTGCGACTTTTCAGCTATATAGGTTTTAATTAAATCTCACTAACAAGCCTACATAAACCTTTTGTTAAGACATTAAATTACATTCGAGAATGGCTTACTACGTTGCCCACAGGTTTCAGACTTAATTTATTAAGCAGTTGTAACCAATCTCCCACTCTTCCCTGCTTCCCCAGACTACGCAGATCGAGATCCAATCCTCACTTCCCGTCCCAGATAACTGGTTCTGCACAAAGGCCTGCGGAAGCCTGACCAGGTTATACTGACTGTGAAGACCTCTCTACGAAAATATTTTCTATATGTTTTGATTAAAACGAGTTTATTCAGTTCATCAGTCCTAACTTTTTTTATATCAAATGCTACTCTGTCGGCGTAATAATTATCGTGTACATACGTATTGAGAATAGCAGCAACTAGTTGTTTTGTTATCTTTAATAATCACAACTTCTTTCCAGATGTCAGCACATATTTGTGAAATATAGACTATTCAGATTTTAAAATGAAAATTTTGAAATTATTGCACGAATATACATATTTCAGTGAAAATTACGTAAAGTCAGAGAAAATCTCCCTTACTTTGGTTATGTAAAAATGGCATTTGCGTGGAAAAGTTACGTCCCTTGAAACACAAATCCGACAATCTTGTGTGTACTCTTGCGTCGTTTAAGGCCCTGCTACAACTCTTGTAATTGGCGCCCGCAAGCTGTTTGGCGCGGTGCAGCTACAAGTGAGTGTGCTCATTAATGGCGGCCGCACCACCAGTAAACAAATACAATACAGGAACGGCGGCTCGTTACCCTAACAAGCAGCACCCCGCCACGTGCACAACACAAGAACGTGGGTGGCGCTGTTTGGCATTTTAATCTGTAGTGTTATGTAACCGCTACAAACGATGTAATCTCGTTAGGACCAGCAAAACAAATACAGTTTTTGTCATTTTTGTCGATTTGATGTTGAGGCTTGGAATTATCAAAAATGTTTATAATAATCTTCTAAAATATCTATATACTTCAGTTTGAGTTAAGAACTGACCTGTAAGATCTGTTATCGTGATATACGAATAGTTAGAAAATATTCCAAAAAACTATTGGAAAATCAAACGGAATAACTACACGAAAAAATTGCTTCGTGTTTGATTTCAGTCAACATCGTGAATACAGTGCTGTATCCTTACACTACTTTACTGCACTACTTGATGCAACGTCTGGGAAACAGTCCTTCACTCCTTTCTCCCTTTTCTTCTTCACCTTTTCGTAACATTTTGGTGTCGGCTGTCACCGACAGTGGTGGCTCTAGACGTAGTGACACTGTGACATGTCACCACCTTCGAATCAAGAATAAATAAATTATAAAGTAAATATAGTGAGAGAAAAATGAATATTTATAAATGCAGCGTTCTCTAATACACGATAACATACGACAGATATAGGAAATACTGACAACATCTGTTGGCCTCGTCGATGAACTATCATGGCGTCGTGGAGACAGATGTCAGTTATCTCAAATCACGCATGCGCTCTGCAGTTTCCGCGGAAATAGGCAAAGGAGGCCCCTTTGCTAGAGAAGGCTGGTGACAACTTTGTCCGGTCTTATGCTGTCCCTGTGCAATGGGCAGGCGCTTAGGCTCTAGAACAGTGGTTCCCAATTATTTTTGGCCACAGAACCCTAATTGGCCATACATTTTTTGACGGATCCCCATTTTTAGAAAGTGTAAACTGAAAAACCAGTCTCGCATCGGTAAGTCGTCACAAATGGAAGCAAAACCATGATAGCCTTCTCGCGGCGCGGTTATGACTTTGCAACGAACATTTTATTTAATTCTTGGACGGAACACGGAACTCTTATGACCCTTCCACGGAACCCAGGGTTCCGCGGACCACAATTTGGGAACCACTGCTCTAGAACATGACGGTGCTCGAAAAAGTTAGTAACACTGTCGGTAGAGCGCAGCAGCAACTGCCATTTTTGTCACATTCAACTATATTCCTTAAAACAGTGTTTCTCTACCGTGGTCCACAAGGATCATTCAGGTCGTCCGCAGGAAGAATGTTACAAATTTTGATACCATATTCGTGCTGTACAAGGCTTTAAGGCAAACTTTATAAGGGTCTTGAACATTCTAATGCCCATGCGAATCTGGCATTTCCCTGATGAGCATAGAACAGCATTGTTTCTACAATAGTCTATTCATCTCCAGATGGCATCAAAAAGAGCGCCGTTCGTCTTGCGATTAAGTAAATAGCCGTTTTCTGGGGGTGTTAAAAAGGTGTGAGGGACCTCGGTATATGGTAGGGTTGGTAAGATAAGAGTGGTGAAGTTAACAGAAATAAAAGGTATATATATAGGACTGTAGTATAGCGTAGTGTCCAGCCTATAGTAACATTTTTATTTATTTGGTTTTATAAATATTAAAGAATGTTATCAACATATCATTAACCTTTAATAATTCACTTCCAGTTTCATTTATTTTATCTCCTTAACATCTCTCTAACACCGAGGTCTTTAGAGACAGGAGAGGATGGGGGGCAAGGAATGGGAAGTAATTCGGCCATGGCATTTTGAAGGAAGCATCCCGGCATTTGCCTGGAGTGGTTTGGGAAACCATGGAAAACCCAAATCTGGATGCCCGGACGGGGATTCGAACCACCGTCCTCCCGAATGCGAGGCCAGAACGCTAGCCGTTACACCACCACGCTCGGTTCCAGTTTAATAGTTGTGTTTTTGTAGAAATTCAAAATATGGTTTCAGATTTATTATGTTTTAATGGTACTAAAACTATGTCTCATATGTGTTAGTAATATAGACATAGTTAAAAATTAGGCCCATGTAAATTAGTGGTTTGCAGCATTATTATTGACCATTTACTGTTCCTCAGGGTGAAAAGGTTTAGAAAGGCTGCTCTAGAAGCTTTCTCAATGCGATGAGGCAATATTGTTTCTGTTTCTTAGTTCCTTTGAAGGAGAATTATACGAGTTTATGAATGCACCCTAGCAGAAAACGACTCTGAAGTGAAACATTTTCCATTCTCGGAAACGGTGTTATACTGTCGTGGTCATCATTAAGAAAGTTTGGACCCAAGATACTCAAAATATTTGGGCCCCTCTGCTTATAACTACAAAGAAACTGTTTCGTAGAAGACAAATTGGATTGAACATATTTTTCATTCAATTGGACAAACGAACTTTACAATTTATAATATTTTGAAAATTACTTGTATTTATCGTGCTTTACCTGTTCATTGAACCAATTTTTTTAAAATTTTTCATGCTTTCCATATTACTTTGATTGTTGTATTTTGGATGATTTTATTTATTACTTTTATTTAATTTAAAAAAAAAAAAACAGTTAAACTCTCAGGGGGTGGGGAGAGCATTAAGAAACAGGGGTTCCAGGCTAGTGCCTAGACGTGTCTGCTGGGTAATCCGGCACTACCTGTAGGCCAACTTGCCGGTTTTTGGCTAGTCAGATGTCGTTTAACTTTTGGTCAATTTTAAAGCATTTATCATTGATTAATTTCAAAAGCATGTCTCTAATCCGGCAGTACACGCAGTTATTGAGAATTTCATTCGTTTTTAAGTTGCGAACTTAGTCACCTTTGAGCTGTTCTTCCAGCCACCTTTCATTTCAACAATGAAGATCAGTAATATGTAGAAAGCGAGCGGTCTGGTGGCTCAGTGGTTAAGGCGTCTGACTGTTGACGGAAAAGTGTCCGCTTCGAATCCCTGTTTCGACGGGAATATTCATATAGGCCTACCCTTAACCCGAACTTCTCCTCCGGCACAGCTTGTTTTGTGATGTGAAGTACGTCAGCAAGCATCCGTGGCTCGGATTCCACGTTAAAATGTAGGTCCTCTATACACTGTAGGATTATCGAGTTAGGTTAAGGAGGCTACGACAGGGGCGGAATGCAAAGACAGTAAAAAACCTGTCAACAGTTCATTACAAGCACACATAATTACTCGAAATACTATTATTTCTTTATAAATTTCAGTGTGATCACTACCTAATCAAATCACTTCGGCCACCACTGATCTCCGATGAGTTTTGCTCATCGTTGGCATGGTCAAATTTGGAGCTATGGTTTTACGGGCGGACGCCCTTGCTGACGCCAATCATTTTACACGTACTGCCAGGTCGTACTAATTGACGAAGTAGTGTGTTGACATCTGTCTGCGAAATGTGTAACTATGTTCTCAGTGTGATAAGTATATTTCTTGTTTGTGAAATGTGTATTTTATGAGGCGTAGATTGTGAACCGTCCCGGTATTCTCCTTGGTGTCTGTTGAAAACCGCCTAAAAATCAGTCAGGTCGATCGGTACGCTGAGGGGCTGCACTCGTTCCCACTACGTCGCACTTACCTTCCCAATCCGGTGTACTACGCCTCAGCACATTGAGCCGTACTGGCGGGTGGGACAGTATTACAGTCTGTCGCGCAAATGCAGCATTTGCCCACATAGCGGTCATCATTGTCGCAGCAGTAGCAAGTGCATTGCGGGAGTCGCTTACTGTGCATTAGCATTTCCACAAGAAAGTTCTTTTGCAACTATCCAACCAATATATTCTACTCGAAAATCACGTTTGGGATATAAAACTTTACCACAACACTATCAACCGGATCTTATTGCCTTATAAATAGCATTGTTTACACCTTTTTTATACGGTTTTGAGTGTCCCCACTACACTGTTTTTAATAAGAGAATAAATCGTTGATTTAGGGCCTTCATGTCTTGGAGTTATTTGGAAAACATTATATCCTTATTCAACAGTTTTTGCACAGTGTTCTGACCGATGTGCGATATTTGGTACAATAAGTCTGAAACGAGCCAGTTCATCATGATGAAATGAACCTACTTATGTTACACATGACGTCAAGAATGCAGATCAATGCCGTAGGATGTATGCATTATGTTTAATTTTTTAATTTCGTCTATTGCCTACGACTTAAACACCTCTATAATTGCAAGCATACCTCTTCCATTTTCACTGCAGGTTCCAATTGTTAATGTAAAACATTAGATTATGGCTACTAATATTGACTTTATACTTCCGATTCACCTTCAAAAAAGGCTGTGAGTTCGACATTTAGACGAAGCGTCTTTGCCAGCTAGTTTCGGTGTTTGAATATTTAACAGTGTCCATACACATTTGTGGGAAGACGCAAAACGCGACAGATTAAATCAGCGATTTATCAATATCTTTCAGTTAAATGATTTGGTGGGAGAGGGGAAGACGAGGAAATGCTACATACTCTACTCAAAATGACCAACAAAGCCATTTTGAAAGAACTACCGTCTGCCAATCGGAAATCAAGAATTATGACCTGTTCTTAATAAGAAATATAATCCGTTCTTAATCTTCAGACGCTTTAATTTATCAATCATTGGTTAAGGCGTCTGACTATAGACCGGACGTTCTCCAGTTCGAATCAATGTTTCGGCTGGAATTTTCTAGTCTATCTAAACCGACTTTCACCTCTAGAGTAGCTTGATGTGTAGTACGGAACGGGTCGGAACGCTCACGAAGGTCGGATTTCAGGTTAAACCGATGGGACTGATGTTACTGATTAAACGTCGCTGGTGATATACAATATCAATCGCAATTTTAATTTTCACTCTTAAGCTGATCCTCATATGTTTAGGATAATTGGTATACCGTTACATTTCTGAACATTTTGTAGAATTAAATTGTGTCCTCGCTTATTTATAGCATGTACTGGTCGCATCTGATGGTTTGAGAAACTCAGATTCTAGAGAAAGTTTAGACGTACACTGCATTTTGAATAGAAGTAAGAAGGTAAGTGTGGTACGGTTGTTGTAAAAATACTTAAAAATATTTTATAACTAAATACAAAAGTAAACCTGTCCGTTGTCATTAGACTTTAAGATTGTCTTTATTACTGGGACTGCTTGAAATAAAAAAACTTTTGGCATAAACAACATCTAATAGCAATCCATCATAATCACTTTGTTGTGGAAGTCATTTCCTTTATCGACTGAAAAAATATTCTCCTTGAGATTTAATCCCAATGCGTCGATACATCAAAATCTACAAGTTTCTAAGCATTTTTTTCCTTGTAACTCTAAAATGAAAAATATCCACTTTTTATCGAGCGACGTACTTTAGTTATTATTTGAGGAGTCAGCCGGCCTTAGTTCTGTACTTTCTTCGGTACTTACGAACGCGTTTTGAATCAGCATTACCAAATGATGCGGACCTGATTTCTCTGAAGTGAAGTACTCCAATACATAATGCAATGCGATAGAAAGCAAAATAACAAAGCAAGTTCGTCTTTCATTAGAGGCACTTAATATTGGATTCAGCTTTCCGCCTTCCCTCCGTAGCGGGGACCTGACTTCTGGTAATAAAGTCAATTTACTCGTTTACGGAAACTTTTCGGAAGAAGACAGCAACGCAGAAGGGGAATCTCCAAGCCGGGCGCATTTACCTGAGATAATGAACTGCCTGCAAAGTGACGGGCGAAACCTTCTCGAGGCGAATTGCGAAACCGTGGCTCCAAGTTGGCTCTCCCCACGTGATATTTGAGAATTAAAAAAAAAAAAAAAAAAGATTAATGTGTTGTTTGCCAAACATGTTCAAAGCAAATTTTGTATCGACGCGGATAAACAGAAATCTCATTATTTAGGATAAACAAGCCCTTCCCCAAATTGGGGAGCGCCGAAATGGAATCCTTTGATCCATATTTTCCAGCGTGCGAGTTCTGTATGTTATCTCCTTTTTTTTAAGTTTCCGGAGCTCTCCGACGTGGCTGAGGTGCTCCGGAAATATGAAGTGAAAGAAACAGAATAGAATATGTTTGGATATGATGTCGTTTGACAAGTGGATTCTATCTTCGCAGAAATAAGTATAACAAACTTAGAGACCTTTGTTCCGCCCGGGGCAGGGCAGGGATTTGTCCGAGTTGTTGTGCGCCGCCTGCCTGCGATATTGGATTGGAGAGCGAGCGAGCGAGCTGGCTGCGGGCCACTCCGGCACTGCGAGAGCCCTGCTTCGAGGGCCGACGTCGCACGGTGGAACACGTCTGCGCAACCGCCAACCTAACACATTCCTCCACCATATCAGCACAGCCGTTCCTGAATACTAATAAATAAAATTCAGCAAATGTCTGGCTTAGCGAGATGTTTATTCAATCTAAATGGTTTAAACCATATACGCAGTTTCTTACTACGTTAAAAACGCCAGTAATTCTCAGTTACTATATCCCTTGATGGCGTCACATGCAAGAAATTTCAGAGGAATATGACAAACAAATACGAGGAAGGAAGAAAATTCTGTGAATGACCGATGAAAACACTACTTACCTGTATGTACTAGTCTGCTTGTCACCAGCACACTTTCAATAGGTCTAGGGAAAAAATTGACGGAATCGTTTAGTTACATATTGATAACTAAACGATTAATTCGGTCTTTCAAATTTATATACTGAAACACACCAATTTAACAAATAAACGACAAAATCAGTGTACATTAATGTTCTCAAATTTTATTGCTGAGAAGTATTCTCCCAGAATACTTGAGGCGAATATAAAACGTACCACATTTGAAATTGAATGTACGAAAGCTTTAATATGAAGGGGCAAAACAAAGATAAACTAACAGCTTTATAGAAAAATAAGTAATTTCAACCGAATTCCTGAAACGAACATTATAATGCCAAATGAAGAAAATAGAACTAATTCATTTGATATTAAACATAAAGTAAAGTTTTCTAGGTGTTTAGAGGATAAGGACATACTCCAGGTAGCGTTTTTTTTTTTTTTTTTTTTTTTTTTTTTTTTTTTTTTTTAAGTGCTTAACGTCTCCTATAACAACTAGGTCTTTGGAGACAGGAGAGGATGGGGCGTAAGGAATGGGAAGGAATTCGGCCATGGCATTTTTGAAGGAAGCATCCCGGCATTCACCTGGAGTGATTTGGGGAAACCATGGAAAACCCAAATCTGGATGCCCGGACGCGGATTCGAACCGCCGTCATCCCGAATGCGAGGCCAGAACGCTAGCCATTACACCACCACGCTCGATCCCAGGTAGTGGTTATTCAGAATATTAGGACGATTGTAAATTGGAATTTCCAAATCATATTGATTTGTATATTATCCTTTCTGGTAAATAATAACTACCTGTAGAGGCACATAAAGATTAGACTCAACGACAGAAACTTTATTATTGGAGATAATAGTAGTAATACGTAATTGATACAATTTATAAACATTATTAAATAATTTTAAAATTCAATTAAATGCATGAACAATTTTCAGAATATTTTCTGCGGTAATAATAACAATTCCGTGTGGTCGTAACGATCTAGAGATAGGGTTTTTATTGGCTGCGCATTCCGCCCCTACCGTAGCCGCCTTAACCCAACCCGGCAATCCTGCCGCGTACAGGGGACCTAAAGTTTAACGTAGAATCCAAACCACGGAAGCGTTCTGGTGTACTTCACTTTACACAGCAAGCTGTGGCAGAGGTGTACTAGGTCGGGTTAAGCGCAATCGAAAATCCCCGCCGAGACAGGGATTCAAACCGGGGATCTTTCGATCACCAGTCAAACGCTTAACCACTGAGCCAACAGAACGCTCCCTGCGGTAATAATCGGGTTTGAAGTAGATTTGGTAGTGTAACAGAATACGTAGAAGACAGCTGATGTTAAAATTCGATGGAGAGTACTTAAGTCTCCGCAGTTTATTTTTGTAATGAAAACTTTACGAATGCTAGTAATTGAACCTTTGTATATTGATTAAAAATATCTTGAATGAATGTTAAAAACTAGGTCGTGAAAGCAGTTTTTCAAAAAAAAATTACTTCCCCTTTACTTCAATTATGTATTAGAAATATGATCCAATCCTAAAGACCCTAATTACATCAGCTAATGTTGCTGCTCGAAAATCGAAACATGGCCCGTACGCGCATTAATACATACCACATACATCAAAATGTATCTGTAATGTGTCTGTTTATTCCGGCATCACGCGAAAATACAGGTTTAGCTTGGATTTTTCGAATTTGAAAGCTTGGGGTCGAAGTTAAAATTTAAGGCATGTCTTAAGACGTTACGAAACATTAATTTTACGAATAATCTAGCATCTGAAAACTGCTGAATCGATTTTGACCGAGTTTTCACAGTGTCAAACATTAGATGTGTTTCATTATGCTGACTCATCTGCCACCGGGGCCAAAAATTTTCTCATTGTGTCACTTCATTTGGCACTGAAACTCAAAATTAAAATGTATTCCGTACCTGTACAGTTGAATATCAGGAATTCAGAATTGTATATCAAACGAGATATACAATTAAAAAAATCTTTATTTTCTATTTTTTTCAGGGAGTTATAAACTGAGGCGCCATTTTTTTATGAACAGAACTCTAAATACGATAGCCAGAGACATTCTAGTTGTGCTGACAGAGAATTTGATCAAAGAAAATCTCTAGGTTTTTTTTTCTTTATTAGTTCCCGCATTCAATACGACTATCTATGGCATTTAAAAATTTAATATCCCAAAGTAAAGAAAAGAATATTTAAAGTTTTATTTAGTGTGCATAATAGTTGTTAATGTAAAATGATTTTATTGCTTTCATTGAAGGTTATGGTCAGAGACATTGTAGTTTTGAGTTTGGTGTGGAGTATGCATCTAGTAGTTCTTTGGTATTTGTCACCATACGTTCAGAATTTCATTTACGGTTCTGGAGTTATGTAACTTTGAATATGACATACCAAACCATTCAATTGAGATTCTAACCTTTAAAACGGTGAAAACGCCATTGAATTCTGCGAAATAGTTTTTGAATTTTTCTGTCACCAATATATCCAGTTTTATAGAAGAAGATGGAAGATATACTACCATTCATTCGAGCATAATTCAATTTTTCAAAAGTGAATTTCAAGGGAAAATGTAAATATCATACTAGCATTAATTAGATGATTACGGAAAACTAGTTAAAATCATTTAACTGGGTTTGCTGATATGTGTTTTTAGGAATTCAAAATAGCATCATTAGTACTGCGCACTGTTAGCACAACTAAGGTTTGTTTTCCTCTGTTATTGCGAAGAGCTTTTCACAATACAGTATGCCAGCCATCCTACATTTCGGTTAGTAGTACGTAATTTTATTAAGATTTAACTAAATATATATCAATGAAATTTAGTGTAACGATTCGACCTATCGATTCCCACACGGGTGGTCTGCGAGACTTGCAGGACAGCAGTTGATGGAACGATTCTGATGAGTGTAGTTATGTACGAAGTGCTGAGTAATACGCGGTTTCGATTTTGGAAACGTTTCACAGTGTTCCGCGCGAGAGAAGGGCAGTAGCAACCGTTTTCAGACAGCAATGATAGCCCGAGACTATCAGACTGTCAGATCAGCAACCAGGAGAACATTTACTGTGTGTTTTGTGACATCGTGATTGTTGTAGTGAACCATTATACACACTACTGCACACACTTGTTTAAAGTTGTACCTCTAACTTGATTGTGTTTAGCTATAATGTGATTAATTTCATAATTTTTCGGTTGTTGGTCGTTGGGTGTAATGTGCTATTGGAATTGTGATAATAAAATTATGATTTTGCATTTGGAATGCATGTGTTTGTGGTATACGACGATTTCCTATCTTTAATACTGAGTATATTAAGATAACACCAACCATCCAACCATGTTGACCGTATTTACTGAAATGAACTTAGTACAGATGCCTAATTCTGCATCTTCCACATCTTTAGCTAAAAAAAAAAAAAAAAAAAAAAAAAAAAAAAAAAAAAAAAAAAAAAAAAAAAAAAAAAAAAAAATCTTGATGATTTTTTTCTTTCTTTGTCCTTTTGGCCGTCAACATCGAGGTAAAAAGTGTCGGAAAAGGATGGGGTGCAAAGAAGGAGAAGAAATTCGGCCATGGCAATTTGAACTATATCGGAATTCACCTTGAGTGATTTCGAGAAACCATGAAAATCGAATTCTGGGTGATGGAACACGCAATGTTTATTCCGAATTGCTTTCCTTGAAATATTTTTATGATAGTTTGGGAAGTATTCTGACCATATATAAACTTGGCAGCCGTTGGATGAGATTCATAATTATTTCCCTGTTATTTATTGTTTATTACGAATGTGAGTGAAAACCAATCAAAGGCGAATAACAGTAAAACCTCTGGTTAGAGATTGTACGTTGGCACGAGTAACCGCACGAGGCCATAACAGAACGTTAACTAAACAAGATAGCAGATAATTTTATTCACTCATGTCAATTCTAAGATGCAACGATATCTTTGACAGTTTTCGCTGAATGTTCGCTAATGACTAATGGGCATTCTTCTTCGGTGGACAGTTACATTAGTTATCATTTCACCGCATCGGAGACAACATAGCCTGGAGTGGGCAGTCAGATGGCCCATGCAGCGAAGTTTCCCTACGCGGTGACAAGCGGCATACCAAGATTTACTGTTTAAGAGGTGATATCGTGTTGTGTCGGTAGGGTGGAAGGTTGGGTACAGCTGTGTGTTTGCCGTTTTCCAAATAAAGGAGACTCAAAGTTTTTTTTTTTTTTTTTTTTTTTTTTTTTTTTTTTTTTTTTTTTTTTTTTTTTTTGTTACGATTAGTAATTGAAGACCGAGAGAAGTTAATACCTAAACGTTATAGGAAATATGACTCTAGCTAGAAGGGAATCACCCCTTTAGTGACGTGAAATCCAGTCCAACATGTTACACTATAGGATAAAAATTTTCACTGAAATAACTTAATTCGTCTGCAGACTAAAGTAGGTCTAATGTTATTCTTGAAGCAATTGTATAAATTGGAAATAGTTAACACAAACAAAACTTACTTCTTTATACGATGGACGTATGTTAAATACATGTTGATAATTTACTAGAGTTTTAAAGAAAAGGACACTGTTTCAAGTTTCTAAAAAAAAAAAAAAAAAAAAAAAAAAAAAAAAATTAAGGGTTTTCCAAAGAAAACAATTTTTTATAAATGTAATGCCTGTAAACGCGACTGCATTTAATGTCTTTATTTTAAAGCAATTGGAAAATGGGCCTTGTAGCTGGGAATATATGAAATATTTCCCTACTTAAAAATTATTAGTGGCAATTTTATTACGTGATCACTTAGCTTGAAATAACGGTAGAAACGGACTGGAGACACAGCGTTAACCAGAGAGCTTAAAGACACTTATTTGTGAGAGTTAATATATCACTCTCAAACATAACGTAATTTTCTGTAAATTTATTAATCACATGAAATTTCAATTGTGTTAATACGTTTTCTTCTTCTTTTAATTTTTATTTCTTTATTTTTTGTTTGTGACCTTACACCTTGTCGACGTCAAGGACATTTGAGGCGGGAAGCAATTGGAGGCCAGGAACTAAAAGAAATTCTGCCATCGCCTTTTTGAAGGAACCATCCTGGCATTTTCTTTGTGTGATTTGGAGAAACAAAGGCGAACCGAAATCTTGTTGGCTTGACTGGGATTAGTTCCCGCGTCCTGCCGAATGAGAGGCCAGAACGCTACCGCTCTCCCGCCACGCTCAGTGCGCTTAATGCTACCTCACACATTTTCCCTGCGCCACTGTCACGAACTGCATTAGTATAGAACGCGGTGCGTGCACACACAGACACGCAGAAATTATGTATATTAAAGGTATTAATAAACAAGTAACATTTTTCGAGTTGGAATAGATTTAAAAGTAAAAATTTACTCTAGCTGTGGAAAGAGAATAAACTAGTAACAATGGAATTTCGTGAGAGCCTAGTTAAATATTCATGGAGCTATTATCATCATAAAAATGTATCGTGTTACAGTACGGAATGGTAACTATTATTTGTGCATAATTTAGAAAATATTTGTTAGTGTCTATCATTCATACATTACTGTTCAATGAAATATGAAACATTTGGTATGAAAGAAGAAAGTATTTTAAAAAGGCAACTAAATAAAACATTTTAAAATGTAAAACATTGTTTCTACATTCTGATCAACTACTCACAACTACAATGCGAAGCTTACTTACAATTTTTTAGTAGATTTATACTTTCTAATGAACTGAGTGGTTTCAGTAAATCCGACCACATGTAATTTCTTTAATCTACACGAATTTTCATATATAGAAACTAAACCAAAATATATTTCAAAGCATGATCAGTGCAAAATACAAACTCACGTTTGTATAATGTATGATGATTTGAAATGAGAAACTTGCTCTATTGTTCTAATCGAGAAATTGTTATTGAATTACAAAATATAATAAAAAAATGTATACTACTACTTTTAATGTGTCACAGTCATACGTTTTCTTGTCCTCACCCTCGTTTACTAATTATTGCGCTACTACTGAAGATAAGAACGAGATTTTCATAAGAAAATTCAAGTCAGATACTGTAGTTAATATCTTTATAAAAATGATTATGTGACATGATATGCGCATATAATTCCAAATAAGTCATCAAAATTATTATTTGATTTAAACGAAACAGAATTACAGTTTGTCTCATGTAATATTTCTCGAAGGTGGACAGTGACGTCCCGAAACCATTGAGCTATTCATGGGTAAGTCTCCGCCACAGAATGAAAGCCTCTAGGGGGGGGGGTCATGTATGTAGTCCAGGTATTCACTCATGCCAATTGAGAGAAGATTTGGGCGCGATTCAAAGGCGAGGGACTGGGACCGTATGTAATTGAGGCCCCGTCCGACCGAAGAGTCAATTGACAACGGAACTGCCTGGCCCACTCAATGACACCATGTATTTGTGTGACATAAAACCTTGTTACTAAAGCAGTTTGTTTGAAAAGTCATATATCCGCGTGGGATGGCTCAGAGTGTTAAGTAAAAACGATATAACAGTGGCTCCGAAAACTGTGACGTAATTAACGGAAATGAAGTAAGCCTTGGGGCCAATGAGAAACGTGTGTGTTGCGATTGAGGCGTGAGCGTAAGTTGTAACAAATAATAAAGCAGCAGATTGTTAGTAAAAATCTATTAGTTAATGTTCTTAATTTTTTATGACTAACCACGAACGTTTGAGACACGCCATTCTTTTGAGTGTATTCGAAATTGCCAAGAGAGCGGTATTCCAAGGCTTCTTGGTAAGTCAACGACGGAAGGAGAGTAATTTTGGTATTAGCTTTCATGCCGATAACTCTGTTAATTCTTGTGTGACATGACTTGTCTAGAAGATTTGTTCTGGTACTTGGAATGTTGCGGTACAACCTGATCATATTGTTAATGCTGCCTAACAGCACCGGATAAGCTACGCAACAAGAGTTAGAAAAGGCTACGGACCCAGCACATAAAAATATCTAATTGTCAAATTTTGAATTATTTCAGCATTTACAGCACGCCGCAGTGTCAGATAAGTGCTTCAGTCTCTGGACATATCCCTCCAATTATCACCCTGGCCGAGTTGATATTCGGAAATCGACAACTAGATACAATGGAATGGTTCCGTTGCAAACTGACACATCATTCACGGCTGCCACTACAGTATGGTAACCTAGCGCCGACCACCACTGTTCATCGTAAGACGAAGTATAAGCTAGTAACTTCCCTGTTGACTAACGTCACATTAACATTTCGTTGCTTTATACATTCGTGACAATTATGACCTGATATGGCATTGGTTAGTTATTTTTCCATTTTCAATTATGCTTTCATTGAATAATCAATTAGAATTCATGTTTTGTGACGTCATGAATACATTGTGAGATAATCTCGTTTATGAATTCATTTGTGGTAAGATTCATTGCGATCGTATTGTATCAACCTTTTCCATCGATGTAATGAGATTTTTGCATATTTACTGTAAATTTTCGTTGAAACACTATTAATTTTTGCAATTATCCCATGGCACCCAACTTTTAATTATTTTAAGATTATTAATAACTCAATACCAATATTAATCAACGAAGCATTACTGCGAAAAATCCCTGAACCAAATCATAAACGTTTCAGGAGTTTCTATGCTAAAAACATATGTTAGCAAATAAAAAAATTTAAAGACATACAACATTGTAATAACAAAAAAATACAGCAATGATTCACAAATGGTTTACATGCATATAAGAAAATATGCAGAGATTTCTATTATTATCAAGAAGACTTGCTGAAACGAAACACGCTGAAGACCCAAGGAAAAATGGGCTCTAGTCAAGAAACCCAGCAATAGTGAACAAAAGGAAAATGGAGATTACCTTAATATGCTTTATGAATTTAATAATCTAGTATCGGAAAAAAGTAGGACTAGCAGTGTCCCAGTTAATAAACATTTCGTATTTTTTGTTGCACTACGCCCCGTTGATATCTAGAACATTGCAGAATGGTGAGAAACTGAATACCATTTTAAACAACCATATTGGCATTCACGTGGAGTTATTTCGGGAAACCATGAAAAACCGAAATATGAATGGCATGTTCTGGGATTGCACTCACGACCTCCAGTGGCGTAGCTAGAGGGGGGCGGTGGGGGCGGTCCGCCCCGGGTGTCACCCGTTTGGGGGTGACACCCGCATTTCGAAAATAATAATCGAAATTAGTGTGATACAAAAAAAATATTTTTAATAGACTTCTTTTATCCTTTGGTGTCGAAACACGTCTACCTTTAATGTTCTGAATATTTCTTTTTAAGTTGATCTATCGCTTTTTCAATACGATCCTATACAATAGAGTATAATAATATTATTGGCTACACCGCGCGCTTAAACAATAGAGCATCGCTCTTTTGCTCCAACAATCACAGGAACTCGTTGTGCTTGCCGCCCGTCACAGTTGTTTGGTTTGTTATGAGCGGCGGTGGATATAATGTAAGTTTTCTTGTATTAAGAGAGGAAGTTTTAAAAGTAAAGGATAAATTATATATATATATCTAAATTGTTATAATCATGGCAATTAGGCAGTTAAATTGTAATTCCTCGAAATTATTTTTTTTAAATGTTAGATTTTCCTTCGAAAATGAAAAACAAAAGCAACCAAGCGTATGTGGGAATACGCGTAGTCTAGGCTTCAAAATTGTTTTGCTTTTTTAGAATTCTATTAGCTTTCTAGCTAAGATTCACAAGTTCACAAGTACCTTGAAGTATTTTCTAGTAATTTTTCCAATTTAATCATCTGACAGATTCGAATTGAGTACATTTCGTGTTATTCGATATACACTCTGCGTACCTACCTTTTGTCGACAGTGCACCTATACTCGACATGAAATCGTATCATGTTCGAATTTATGCAATTAAAATGATTCGGAAAACTGCATTAAACTAGCAATACTGTCAGGTTTCAAGTCAATCCGGACGATTCCAAGTGTTATCGTCTGTCGGTAATCAGTTTTTGTACGGCATTTGTTTAAAACAGTCGGAACCGCGTATCTTGCTAGCGAAATCGTAACATTAGTAAGGGGACATCCATAAATTACGTGATGTGTTTTTCCGGATTTTCGGATCCTCCTCCCCCCCCTTTCTGGTGAGACTTCGTGACATCTGGTCCCGTCAGACACCCCTCCCCTCCCCCTACGGATCGTCTTCGCAACTTTTTGAGACCTTTTTTTTCTAGGTCTCACCCTCCCAAAGCCGGTTACAACCCACACTCTTTGACGAAATACCCCCCTAAAATCAACATTAGCGTCATTTGTAAACACTTTTTTTTTTTTTTTTTTTATAGCTCTACAGTCCAAACACAATTTTAAAAAAAATCTCACTTGAGAATTGGTGAGATTTCGCTGGACTCCCGCCCCTATTTCACTTCAGGTAATTTATGGATGCCCCCTTACCACTTTAACTCAAGTTCATGTAAGTTTGATATGCTTTCTACTGATTGAGAATATACAAATATAATCGCGATCAAATAAATAAGCGTATGATTCTCTAAGAATTTACAGAAGAAGATTTCTATTATGGGTAACCTCTTTGTCGAATACAGGTACCTACATTCTTATGGGTTCCTTAAATCAACAGGGATGTCGAGCTTCTGTTCCTGAACAAAAATGGAAACTTTAATCATAACTGAACGAACATTCGAACCGTTTACAACATCTTTATTTATACGCTACTGAGCGTGCTAGAAATCTAAAATTTACACCTGGAGATGGGCTTCGATACATATCATATTTAGGAGTCTGTAGCTACTTATTTCTTAGGCGGGTAGTAAAATACTTCACTTGTTAAGTACTTCATGCAAAGGCGGCAGATATCTCAAAGGCAAATTCATTTATTATCTGACCGTTGTTTTTTTATTTTAAATTACGTTTAATTATGATTTTATATTTCATTTATTCCTCTATTTTATGAAGGAACTTAATGTAGAGTTGCTTCTCTGACTATACAGTATCCTCCAGGGTCCCACAACTTGTGGGATCCTGATCCTGGGTTTGCACCAATGGGACCCCATCTGGGTCTGGAATTGCTTCTACTTGGATCAAGCCACTTCTGTTAACTTCCCTCTCAATATCCCTGGTCCTCTAAATACCGAGGTTGTGAATTCATTTAAATACAGCCTATGTTAACGTTTCAGTAACAAATGGGTAGCTTTCGACTTTTTTAAATTTATAGCGAAATCTTATGGTCACCCTAGTAGTTTACACTGGCGGAAATTAAAATCACAACACGCATACATGAATGGAATAATTTTAGGAAAGTTTGAAAACATATCCAGGGCCATACCTAAAAGAAATAATAACAAATGGAAATGGATCAGGCTAAGTTATTACCTTTTACAGTTGTCAGTGAGAAATGCGCCCAACTTGAGCACCAATAAATTCTTGGATCCTTGCCGGCATTGACACAAAACAAGTGTTCAGGTGTCTGATTGGTGTGTGTTTCATTACTCGTGCATGTCTTTTGCAGTCAGTTGTTGCACAGTTTGTGCTGGGTGACCATGTGATGTAGTGTGTCTACTGCTAGTATCCTAGAAATGCTCTATTTGGGACAAATCTGGGGACCGTGCTGTTCATATTGTGATCGAAACTCCTTGCAAGGATTGTGTGACGATGGCCGCAGTATGAGGACGGGCATTATCTTGATGGAAGATGTGATTCGGATGTTGAACATGTTAGTAATGGGCTGTCATTGCCTTCAACAACAGCCGACTCAGTCATGCTATCGAAACTGATTGCCACCAAAACATGACACCGGTGGCGGCACTTGCGTGAGGTTCTGAAATCACAGCAGATAAGCCGTTTCTCTCCACTACGCCTGCGAACATGTCGTCGATTATCACTTTTGCCACAGGCAGAATCGAGACTCGTCTCTAAACACAAATGTCACATGTCCATTTGTGTTTCGCATTACACCAGGGTAGATGATGATGGCAATTAAATTAGATTAATGGGACACAATGCACAGGGGCCAGGGAGTGGAACCCATCTTCAAGCAATTAGTTTACAATCATCCGGGGAGGGGCGGAGGCGGGTTGTGACTATGTGTAACCACTACTTGGATCTGGCCTGCAGTCAACCATCTGCCAGAAACAGCCACACACACCATTTGGCAGTCTTCACGTGCTGGTTATTCAATCTGTATGAACCCATACCTGCTCTAGGAGTATTAGAGCCTTCTTTCCAACCACTGTGTAACAAGTATCTATACTGACATACTGTAGCACTACGGCCAATCCTTCGGGAGGATTTCACGATATGATGCACCCTTTAAAAACATGTCAATTCTCCGACCTCTCTCACTGTTAGACATTTGGGTGTAGAGAGTTGTCACTCTTCGCCTTGGCATACTTAGACACAAAAACTTGTGGGCAACCACGTGTCATGTGACACCACACTGTTCGCCACTTATACGCTAAAAAAAAAATTAAAAATTGCAATTTACATAATATATAGCACCGTAATTCTCACATTATTACATATAAAACTTTTAATTTTAAATCATTTAATACTCTTCATGCGGGCATACTTGGGGCCCAAATTTCATTTCGCTATCACATCACCGTCTGGGTGCTGGGATTTTAATTTGCACCAGTTTGTGTATCAGTTGCTAAGTGTAAAGGTCGATCTGCACTTTGCCAATACTGGCCTGTATCGTAACCGCAACGACAGCCGGCCGAGTGGACGGCTCACCCCCTCGCGTCCCACACTTTTCCATAGCTCGCCCGTGTTCCTACCCGTCTTTAGTCTCCTTTAACGTTTACAAGTGATTGTTTCAGGGAATCAGTGTTGGGGATGACAGTTAGGTTTGACACCCTACTTTATTATAGAGTACTGTACTTTATTCTGCACAGTTTTGGTACAAATGTACATTAAAATACTTTTTTTATCTGACTCACGTAATCAACCTAACTGGTTGATATTTTATGTACAAAAATAGTATCCCAGCGCAGTATCAACAATATCAACGCATCTCCATGAAATGTCAATCACTCGCACTTGACGTGTTGTTTTGTCTGAGGTTATTTTCGATTCACTCAATACTTTTTGTTAGTGAAGAACGAGATTATACATATTTTAATTTAAATATAAGTCGTAAAGATTTTGTGTAGTAAAAATAATAATTTCATGTTACCTCAATGTTCTAGTCACAGAGTTTCTTATTTGGAAACTCTCAGTGCACCTATATCGTAGTCACCTAACTTGAAAAGGAGACTACAGATTAACGTGAAATTCAAACCACCGAGCGTCCTTCGCATTAAAAGATAAAGCTTTGCCATTGGTAAAGTCAATTTTAAGGCCCGCAAAAATTAACAGTCGAGACCGGTATTTGAACCGGACCTTCAGTTTCCAAATCGCACCCAGTAATCATTTGAGTCACCAGTCCGAATATAGGTGTGATGAAAATAAGTTTTCAAACATGATAAAATAAACATACTCTTTTTCTGTACCATGTATTTTTGTTATCAAAAGACACGAATCCACTTTTATGTGTTTGAATACATACTTTTCAGACTTCTAGATTAGTCTTGCGTCTGGTTACGGCGTGCGATTACGGGTGTAGGAGGTTCGGTTACAAATGCGGCTTTCTGCTGCAATTTTTGTGGGTCGCAAAATTGGTCTTCAACTCTGGCAAAGCTCTGATTTTTTTAATGCGAAGATGCTAGGACTCTTCCTACATTTTACGAACATCTGATGAACATGGATGAAAAAAATATTTTTTTAAGGCAAATAATAACATGAAAACAACATTCAGTCGTAAGGGAAGGTAGATTTCCGAACTCTCTCGATGCGCTTCTTCACATCTAGCAGGCCGATACTGATCCGCACCGTCAAAACATAAACCAATTCAATGACGGCCGAGTGTCGGACTGAGGCCCGATCTTCAGAGGCCTCTCTAAAACCACTTTCGATCACCGGTGAGCAACACGTGGCTAAAATCTAGCCATATTGACTATTGAACATGAAGTAACTAAAATTGATAATTTTGAAGATGTGATTTACGAGTTTGCAGCTGTTAGAGCTAAAAAGACAAGATTGTTTTTAGTTTATTGTGTTTTTTCAATGAAGTTAATATTATAATTTTATCAACTATAATTTTTACTAACAATAAATGTTTATTTAATTATATTTTATGAATATGATATTTTACACTTACAAGATGTTATATTTTACTTAATTTTGAATTTAAATTTTCAAGGGGTGACACCATCGATATCCGCCCCGGGTGTCACCCACGCTACTGACGACCTCCCAAAATGTATACCACCACGCAACAAGCTCGGTGTTTGCATGCCATGACAGTTTATTTAAGCAACATTGACGCACTTTTGTGAAAAGGAATACTAGGAAAAAATAACTCGCATTTGGAACAAACTCGTGTTTAGTAGTTACATAAATTTAACAGGTTGGAAACAATATTGTGCTTTCAAAATGAAACAAGTTTTTGTTGTTAATAAGACACTAAGGTGCGTATGTGAAACATATTAAGTAATGGAACTTTCCTGGGCTGAAATGTAATAACGGAAGAAAAACCCTGGCACCTATGATGACTTAATAAAATCGAGACGTGAATGCCAAAAAAGGTTTTATTGTAATTGAACTAAACTGAAAAAGCCACTATAATCCCTGCATTATAATGTAGGCTATATTTCGCTACTCAAAAATTCATACCATGCTGGCAAAGAACGACGTACAGCTTTGATCTTTCTGTAAAATCTGACGTATCTCATAAGAGTATTACATTTCTGTATCGTTTCCCTCATTTTTTCTTCGTTATTGCGGGATAGGCTGTTGTTTACCAGCTACCTTGTCTGTGAAACCGAAACAGTGAATGGAGGAGAGGGATTAACATTATGTTTCAGTTTTTCTGTGAATTGTATAAATTTCTTTACTGTGTAGTTTTAGTGGAGATACGTGAACACCTTTCTAGTATGAGTCAAACAGATCAGAAAACAAAGCAAAATCTGTAATCAAGATGGGCGCCTCACCAGATATTACATTTCAATCTATTCCTTCTTATATCCTCTCTCATACAGTTTTGTAGAGTGCAACATGAACTTTCTGTTCTCAGAGGTATATCTCATGTCCCCTCAAAAGCAGTTTCATCAAAGTAAAATAATGTCATCAGATATGTATTAAAATTGGATTTCCCTCAATCATGAAATCTCCGTCGAACATCGTGACAATTCGAGCACAGTTTACACAACTTGATCTATCTTTTTTTTTTTTTTTTTTTTTTTTTTTTAATGGCATTCGGCTAAGGGGCCATACAGCCAGCTCAATGTTATTTGTTGCTATCAAGTATTGACACAAGGACACTTCAACACGGACAAGACATTCACAGACACAACACTAAACACCCATGCCCTCGGCCGGACTCGAACCGGCGACCTCCGGTACGCGGAGCTCGCACTCTAGCCCCTACGCTAGTATTGGCTTCAATGAACCAATACAGTTAGGACAGGAACCATTCCTGCCACACACTTCCTCGACGAGGCTTTGAGTTGATGTGCTAAGGAACAAACGTTCCAGAGATTCCGGGATGGTCAGTCACTTCGCGGTATAAATTTATACCAACGCTTGCCTTGATGAAGTAAAAATGTAGATAATGTAAAATCATGATATGCCCGGCGAACATAAGGCATTTCTACTGATTAAATTTGAAAACTGATATTTTTATAAGGCACTATCAAGCTGAATTATACAATTATGATGTAGTTTACAAGGAAACTAAAATTATGCTCTTCCAGAATACAGATTATACCTGCGTTCGGGTGACGAAAATTTAACATAGACTTTCTTAGCAACTATGGGATTTTGCGTAAATGTTAATGACATTAATTCATTCCGGGAGTATAAGCCGGAAACAACTTTTTAAAAGATATTAGGGGTTTTCGATCCGTTATTGAGATCATTATCAAAGGGACCAGTTTTGGGTCAAGGAACGAGTAGGAATTCGATCATGAACATTTGAAAGTTTATCTCGACATTCGCATTTAGTGATTTCGGGAAACATGGAAAATTGAAATCGGAGAGGATGGATGGGAATATGAACATGCACCCTCCTGAACGACTGGCCCAAACTATAACCACTCAGACGGTACCGAGTGTAGATTCTTCATGATTAATATTACAAACGACTGAGGGCTTTGAACTGCTTACATTTCCAGTTATGATTCTACTCGATTTTCTTCGCGCGGTTTATAGTTAATAACAGCGCTACAGCAATATACAAGAAAATGCAAAGTAAATGTTCTTTATAATCAAGTTAAGAAGAGGTAAGAATTCAGAGGTTTTGTGCTTGCTCCAGGTATTTTACAGATAGTTTGATTTTTGTAATTAAGTGACACAATCACGCTATGATGTACCTATACAAACGCGTAAAGGGAAAGAACCGTAAGTGTTGACACTTTCTTCGCTGTAATCAATACATGCGCATTTTCAGTCAACACCTTTTCTTCCTTCATTATCATCTCCACTAAGGGGTAGAAGAGAAACTAACTCCTAGGACCTACTCATTCAACTAAGCGAAAGACCATATCAAACATGTAATATTATCACTAACCCCCAATCAAATGTTTGTTATCAATTTATTATTATTATTGAATTCTGCACAATTAATTAATTTTGTAAGTATCCTGAATAACTGTATTAATACATAAGAACCACGATATTTTGGTAGTCTCAATTACTGTCACCAGAAAATGGCGACAGTGTTTGTGATCGCCGAAATATCGTGTGATAACACTTGCTTAACACGGTTAGTTACCCGTGAGCATTTCATACGCTCTATTATTGTTTGTAACTTGATTTGTAATATTGTTGGGTATCTACAGACTGTAGATTGCTTTGTAACCGGGGTAGCATAGTGTTGTTATATTTAAGTAACAATCTTTGTCGCTGGCGAATGCAGCTGAGCAGTTAGCGATTGTTCATTTGGGCGCCTGCATTGTGGCATGGCAGTGTGTGTGTGTATGGCGCCGCTGGGGAGAACGTTGTGTGGCGCGTGCCCAGGCTCTTTGTACTCAAGCTAAAATAGCTTGTGGAACGTATGGGAAACTTGTCTCATCGTAACATAAGTGTCTTAAAGGTTGTGTCAGTAAACGGTATTAATTAAATTCAATAGTATTTCGACCAGAACAGTGAGTTTTTGATTACCAGACTATATCAAATCTCAATTTATTTATCGGAACTAAAGGCTTGCATGTGTTGAAAGAGAGAATTTGAGCTCTTCTCTGAATAACACGCCGAAATCAAATAACAGAGTGGTTAGCTTCAGATCTGGCTCACCATTTCCGAAGATAATTAGTAGCTTATAAACACAAGTATTTCTGCCTCCTATCTCATTTACTTGCTGTTATATGATCTCAGTCAAGACCTAGGATTCTCTGTAAAAAGCGTGGAGTAGAATATTGTGGGCTGTTCCTGTAAGTTTAACACCCAACATTCATAAGTATTTGTCTTCCTCCATGATTTATTCTTTCTGCTGTAACCCCAAGAAGAAACTGATCGATTTACTTAGCCCAATGGTTATCCAAACAGTGAATATTTTATTTTTGTAACACTGTATCCGCTATTCATTTCTTCATGGAATTTAACGTCGTGTTTTCTTGGTTAATGCTTTTGTTTCAAGTTTTTTCTGACTCCACAGTGGCTTGCATTTACCTCGCCCTAAAAGACGCAAACTACACACACTAATCTTATGCAATATACTTCCAATCTCAAGTAAACCTTTGGTACAAAAGGATTTTTTCTTTAAATGACGAAACTTTTCCGGTCACTAAATTTTTTCTGATATTTTTACTCAACTGATTTAATTTTACTGCATGAATAATAACACTATATTATGTTTTCTTATAGAATATATCAGAATGAAACATTTATCTATTTCTTATGTGACATTTCTGTTGCACTTCTAGATTATTGTTTGCATTACTCGAATTAGTTTATCACTATTTTCCAAGCTATTCATTTATTCGTTCATTTTTACTATTAATAGGAAAATTTCTGAAGAATAGTAGTATATTACTTACTTCTTTTTAGATCTTTATTTCACATCAGATTTTTTTCGTTCCCTGCGTTGTTTGCTTCCATTTCATGCGTATTTTGTATTTAAATCACGCACTAACTTCTTAGCAGATGTCTATCTGTCAGCAGTATCTTTCCACATAAATAAATCATTCCTACACCCTAGTATTTTCGTTATGAATTTTACAACATAAGTAGCCATTGTGGTCGGCCACGTTATAGCCCATCTGTATCGGACACGAGGAGGTACATTCTTGTCATGGTTACTAGCCTATTTTCTGTGTTCGCCTTGGAGAATTATGTGATGATTGCTACTTTTCTCCACTAAAGGTTACACGTTACACAAAAGATGCACTAGGGATTACGCAAAGCTTGCACGGTTGCCAGTCCTCGTTAGACTACGTTAGATCGGATTCTCCTAAGCGACCTCGGCGTCGACAAGAAACAAAAGTGTTTCCTGGTCTAAGTTTGTCGAATATCATGAGAATCATCAACATATTTTGAGTTTTCTTCGTTCTTACCTTTTATTTTAACGTCAAAGGTAGAATTATTTTCTCTTTTACCCCAGGGTTACCGTGGTCTAAGTTAGTATTCGTCTGATTATTGTTCCACATACTTTCCTGCTCTGTGGCTGACTATTCACACAAAATTGTTCAAATAATTAATCCCAAACAGAGTTTAAATCTATGAACTTGCACTGGCTTTTGTTACAAGAAGCTAGAGCTTTCGAGAAAATTTCTCTCTTAAGCTTTTGATATAGAATTAAGTTAATTAATTACTTTATCATGCCATGGAAAAGAAATATTAGGAGGTTAATGCTATGAATAGATGCAAGCGTATTTATGTAACTATTGCATTTTACAGATTTCTATCATAAATATATTTAATATTTATTAGAATTATAGATTCTTACAACCGAAATTTCGGAACAATATTTTCATTGTTAATTTGATAATTAGAATACAATTACACTGCAAATTGATCAACTAAAGAGAGGACAAAAACGCTGTGTTCATTACACATTGGAATTACATAGCTACCTCATTAATTGGGAACGAGTAATGATTTTATTCGACTGTGACAGATTCTTTGTTTGAAACATAGCTTCAATCAACAAAGAGCTGGATTGTAGCTGTGTAGCTTGAAAGCTGTATTGTTTTATCGCCAATAACACTTGAGGCGAGGTCTTGCGTGTTGTTTTTCAGATGATATTTCGAACAAGAACTGTCCCTTATCCTTATTAAAAAAGAGATACTTTTTATTGTATGTACGCATAGCCGTATTATAAAAGATTGGAAAAAGGTGGTTGTAATTAATGCCAGCTTTCAAAGAATTCTATTAGCAGCGGTTTTTTATTTGAAAATGACTCAATACGTTAAGACATGGCATCGTATACTCTTGTTTCTTTGGTAGGGAGCAGCTGTTATACTACATAAAAAAACAAAAGCGTGTAATTTATATTCTTATGAAACACGTCTTTGAATTGACTGTTACGTAAGTCAATAGTTTTGGTACGAAAAACAGTATTAAACTTCTGAAACAATCCTAACATGGCAGCTGTCAGACAGTTTTGAAGATTAAACTATCACGCTGCTCTTTAGATAGTGTAAATGTGAAGAGTGCTGGACGAATTTGACGGCGTTTCCTGGCAACAACTGAATCTCTTCCAACCGCGGCTCTGTGGGGGGCGAGCCAGTCGTTATTGCCCCTTGGTGTTTAGGCGGAAAGTGACACGATGTTGTGTGGCTGGCAGTCAGTCAATCTGGGCTGGGACCAGTATCGATTGCGTATCTGCCGACTGCGGGACTAATGGCCCGGGGAGAACATTACACGCAACCCCCAAATCTTTCTTGCCCTCTCCTTCGTTACTGATTACCACTTTTGCCATCCAGCACAAGCAAAAATTACCCGGTCACTATTTTTGAACCTCATCCCAAACTACGAGGTTCATTTGAAAGCAGGAGTATTACTACAGCTCATACTTCAGATCACCATTTAACCTTAACGAAAATAAATAAGCAGCCCTGACAAAATTACCTACTTGAATGTGAAGTGTTTGATAGTTTTGATTCAGTGAGAATGCGAGGGAAATAAGGGAAATACCATCTCACTACAAAACTTCCAGGTTTTATGATATTTAAATTAATCATTTTTCCAAACTTTCTTTAGTTTTGAAGAGACTGCAGCAGTGTTAAATAATTATTAAGAGTAGTCCAAAAAATTTGTATATAACTAGTTAGCATATTATTTTTCAGTTCCACTTCAAGCGAATTTTTATATATTCCACTGTAAGTATCATGTTAATAATTCCGAATGATCCGTAGCGAATTTGAGTTTAGCAGTATAGTATTTACGATATTAGTTATTTTACACCAAAACTTTCACGTTCTTCTTTGGGAGGGTAGAGATATTAGACAGAATCCATGATTCACGTACAACCTTAAGCTATTTTTATCCTTAACTTGGAAGTATGACAAGCTAACGTTAATTCGTAATGGAAAGAGAAATCAGTACACAAATTACTACGGTTACTATACAAATAACACTAGAAGCTATTATTACAACTCGGTTTGGTTGCATCACATCACAGTCGCGGATTGCTTAACAAGTATTTAAGGAATTGTGAAGACTTTTTCTTATACAGAATTTTTATTTTATTGATGTTACTACAGTTAAAGTGTAAAAGTATCACGGTATAGATAGATTGAAATGCTTCTTCGTATGCACACCAAGACAATAATAAGTATATGTATGAGAATTTTCAGTGTACTTATGGTTTTGCGACGAAGTGTACTGTTATATCTGAAAATGTTTTTAGCACACTCGCTTCTCAATACAGCGAATTGAAAAGCACTCTAATCAGTTATGTACACATCATATGTTGATTAGCCGCAGTAACTCAACAACTATCATCAATTGCCATTAGTGGTTGTCTATATTATATTTGACAGAAACATCCACTTTTGCAAGCAATTTAATAAACCTAAGAACGGAAAATTTCCCGGCGTTTCGCAATGAAGTACCCACGGGTGTACCGTGGATTCTGTTGCGAAAATACGATATTTCGACGACTATCTCCAACATCTTTACCGAACGTGGTGGGTGAATGGTTAACGCTCTTGCCTCGCATTCGGGAGGACCCTGGTTCGAATCCCCTTCCGGGCATCCAGATTTGAGTTTTAGATGGTTTCCCCAATCACTCCAGGCGAATGCCGAGAAGCTTCCTTCAACAAGGCCGTGGCCAAATTCCTTCCGATCCTTGTCCCCATCCCACCTCTAATGACCTGGACAGAGACGAGGCGTAAAATCATAAATAAATTAAAAAAATCCTTGTGAATACATCTGTATTGGCCATGTTTTCGCTCCTGAGAAAGATGACGGAGCTAGTCGTTGAAATATCATGTTTTCACAACACATTCTGCGGTACACCAGTGAAAATGTCAGCGCAGGTTCAAAACATCTATCATAATCTAGTCACTAACACTAAGTAGCAGAAGCTAACCATTATTATGATTGTTAACATGTGATGAGCGTTTAAAAACGTAGTTGACCCGGCTAAAAAATCCACTCTTAATGTAAAATATTTTATAATCTTTATATATCGTGCATACATTTCATCCGAAAAAAATGAAAACGGTAATCAGGACAAGTGAAGAATACAGATCTTATAATACTATATATCTGCTTCTCGTGCTGACGTGACATAAAATCATCTAATGATTTCTTGAATCAGAGATTTTACTGCCATGCTAAGCCAACTGTTAAAAATTTAAGAACTATTATTTTTCGGATAACAATCGTAGTAACAAGCAACTTGCATACAAAATATAGACAGAAAGTAAATGGTAATTGAAGTGAACTACACTTAATGGTTCCTTGAGGTTTATTACTCTGTACACAAAACAACTGGTAAACCATAAACAAATGTGGGTACAGTTATCAGATGACCGTCGAGAATTT
>JARYHS010013630.1:249947549-250277705 GCA_031002005.1 Vandiemenella viatica
TAGCTCAGCTTTTAGATTATCGAGCTTGGAATCAAAGGTTTGAGTACTTAATTTAAGATCTGAATCTAACTTTTCAAATTTATCATGGAGGATTTCAGTGCTTGACTTAAGGTCTGAATTTAAATGTTCAAATTTATCATGGAGGATTTCGGTACTTGATTTGAGATCCAAATTTAAATTTCCAAACTTGGAATTTAGGATCTCGGAATTCGTATTTAAATTTTCCAACTTGGAATTTTGAATCTCAGAATTCGTACTAATATCTGACTTTAGGTTTTCTAACTTGGAATTTTGGATTTCAATATTCATATTCATATCTGACTTTAGTGAACGCATTTCCGCTCTCAAGATTTCCACCACCTCAGCGAGACTTAGACTATCGTCTCCTTCCGTACCCGGCATGATTATAAATTTTACACAGAAAACTGGATCAAAAAATATTGTAAATTCGCTTCCCGCGAATCAGACAACCAGACCACAACAACGCCGTTATACACGAAGCGCCAGCTGCTGCAAGCTATCTAGCTAAGCATGCCATTTAAAGAAAAAGGAAACAAAAGGTTGTACTATAGGCATAACTACAGGTGGAATTTAAATAACTGCTTCTGTCATCCCTGATGACAAAGGAGAGTAAAATGTATTGTCGAGTTAGGAGAGAAAAATCTGGTCCGATTTTTCTTCCTCGATATTTCACAGAAAAAAAGGAAAATTATCAGAAAAAATTAGGAAAGGATTTAAGCCTTCAAAAATAGCCAAACAAGCAGCGCACAGCGCGTTCTTAGCTTTCGGAGACTCTGCACGACGATTCTTCTTTCTCCCGCCTTCGTCGTCTCGGCTGCCCAGCTCCGCGCCGAACAATGTAGAATGTCTTCCCCGCTGCTCCTTGACCAGCCGCGCTGCCTTCGTCGAGTGGGAGTTCTTCCGCACCTTTGGGTATTGTCGACACTCACTGTTTTGATTGTCGTCGTCTTGATATCACTAGTTTTCCTTTTCTTTCTTTTGTGTGTTTTCCTAGGATTTGAGAAAAATTGTCTCTCCTCCTAGTACTGATTTCTACCACACAGTCCTGTCACTCGTCGCCATGTAAGACTACTTGCCTTTCTTGTGGTTGACCTGATACTTACTGTAGACCGAACTTCGTGCTTGCTAAAGTTTTAATTACTAACATACAGCACCCGAAGTTGGATAAATGAGTTCGTAGTCGCCGCCGGTCGCCAGACAGGGTCCAAACCAGTCCGATAAAAGTGTGAGGATAACTAATTAAGAAAAAATCTTCAAGTCTTAAGTAATGAAAATCGGTTCTCCACACATTTATTTGAATAAAGTACACATCGAACCAGTTGGCCACTATCAGAATTTAGATGATAAGGCTATTGAAACTTCGTAATCCGTCGATTGCAAGATTCTTAGAAACCAAAGGAAAGTTTTTTAATCCAAATCAGTCCACACTATATTATTTTCGATGCAACACTTCACTGTTCTGGTAACTCAACCCACTGTTCAAATCCATTTAAAACATACGTCGCAATGGTTAAACAAGTTCATTCTTCTTCTTACTTCTTGCTACACCCGCACAGTTAGTATAGCGTCTCACATTACGCGACGCGAGCCGTCCGCTACAAAACCTCGATAACGACTGACTTTAAACAATGTAATCATGCGCTCACTTCGGCGCTACTTGCGGGTCGGCGGAATGCTACTGTTATGTTACAACCTCCACAATTAAGTATCGACGATTAGTGTAGCAAACAACTGATTTTGACGCTAACAACGATTATACTGTTTGACAGTAATTGCTTGTTGTACTTGATACGTCATGACCATGATCAAGACAGAGATGGAAACACTGCCAAGTGTTATATTCGTGAGTATTAAAAATGGAATGGTGGCTAAGTTATCAGACAGTCTGAGAAACAGACATGTTTTTCTAACACTTAAGACACAAAAGAATCAATCACCTTTACTACAATCTCTTCCTGACAAACCAGCTACGTGTATTCTAGCCTTTCAGTGTAGATTCTGCCGATAAAAGCGATGTTCAGCTAATGATAGTGTGTGGTCAGTGGCGGTAAATAATGCAGCTGGAAGTTCGGTACCAGAAGTGCTTTCCTTTAATAGGAAATTAGCCCGTGTTGGACACGGCGCTGGGACCTACCTGCTAATTCGCGACCGAGAGCGCGCCGTGCAGGCTAATGGAAGTGTCCTGCTGCTGCCCGGCAGGTAACCAACGCCTCACGGAGTCAGGTCAACAAAACTGATTTCTTACATATCCTAGGCATCACTTACCACTCTTCTAACCAAGTATCATCATTCAGTGAACTGATTTATCATATTTTACCTGCGTTAGCGCGTAAAACCAAATATGATTTGAGCTCGAAAATGTGTTAACAACTAACAATCCAACGGTTTTTCTTTGCACATTGAAGCTGTCCACTAATAAAACTATTACTATTGCACATGGTTCGATCTGAAATTACATAATGACTTGATAATACGGGTGAATGGTTGTTTTACAAAGTGTCCTCCCGCAACTTCGTAACAACGAATAATGGGGGTAAAGAAGCAGTCCTCTTCCGGGACGCTTCATATTTACTGGTGAAACATGATTAAACGCCACACCGACAAATTTATTTCGCCCTGCATACTTTGAACCCGTAAGCGAAAACCTGTAAAGACTTGTGCTCTCTGAATTTTTTTGATCTAGTCGGATTTTGTATGATCTGTCGTATCATTGTTTATTTCATCACTTTATGTATCATGTAGATGTCGATTTTCTTGTTATGTGTTAAATATCCAAATCACCTTTCTTTGTGTTTAATATAAAAAATGTGTCATTTTATCAAAATTGATATAAAATTTCATTATAATTCAAAAGCAAATAATTATATTTAATATCGGTTGCATAAGTAAATTGTGGAAGGACTCCTTCTATGGCGCCCAGGCAAGATTGAGTAAACGATATTTTTTTCAAAATTGTAGAAATTGAGAGCAGCATTAACAGGTGGCAATCCCTACTCGCGGGTTCACTATAACTAGGGATTGAAATCCAGCAAAGCGGGATCCCGCGGGATTCCGCATCATTAGACAGTCTGGCGGATCCCGCACAAAATTGAGTGGATCAACAATCCGCAAAATGCGGCGAAAACGTTTGTCATTCTGCATAACTCACTGCCCCGTAGTTATTTTCCGGCCCCACTTGGTCTCTATCCGATGTATTGCACTGTTTTCCTGTAACCTTGCAGTTGGCGTTTGACTCGTGTGAATAAACTTTTTTTTTTTTTTAACCTTCGTAATTCATAAGTAAATAGATCCACTTTTGAGTATTCATTAAAACTTACGCATGTTTTGAGTTTCATTTCTATAATTTGAGTTATGTTGCGTAAGTAGTATGATTTTGTAACTATGTAATAACTATGTTTTATGTGTCGCACACATTATCTGAACTACGCAGTTAAAGCTTTTTATTCACGGTTTAATTATTACCATTTTCTGTATTTGCAGATAAAGTAACTGTGACAACTTTCGTATTTGCGGCTAAAAATTTGATTATTCGTTGATACGAAAACTAATGTTATCGTAATTTTAACCATCGACTACCTATTTATTCAGCAACTATCAAAAGGTAATTGTATATCCTTTGTCGTATAGTTGTTTTGGCCGCCACCTCAACACCTTTGAAACACATGTTCTTTGACGAAAGCCGCCTGCTTACATGTGCACTTCTGGCTTTCGATTAATCCCTCTTGGATTGATTTGGTCAATCACCACAATACATTATTTTTGAGTGAATAGCATGTGTCCTTTCAATCCCATGTTATTATTTCGACTAAAGGCAGAAAAAGTTATAATGAAGTCTTCACTGCTGCATCGCCGAATTGTGTTGTAAAAACACTATACATGAATGGCTGACTCCGCAGTCTTCCTCACGTGTGAAATTTCGTGTTTTTACAACGAAATCCGGCGATATGTCAGTGAGGACTTCACTGCAATCATACACCAAGAATGTCTCTTTCCTTAGTAAAAAATAATAGTAATAATTTACATTCTAAAAAAATCGTTACGCCACTTAGAGTAAAACTGAAATCCTTGACAGTTTACGTCTTGATGAGTAGTTACTTTTAATAACATGAATCAACTATATGGTCAATCAAGGAATCAGGAAACATAATAATGACGTTTCTTTCTTGATTTATTAACGCTTTAAATAACTATTTTTTAAATATATGCGTTAAAAAACTGTTGGCGCCAATCATGATGAATCCCGCGGGATTGGTGGAAATCCCGAAAAAAATCCCTCGGGATTATTAACACTGCGGGATTGAAATCCTTAACTAGAACATGAAAATCAAACGCTCTAAAGCAGTGTTTTTCAATCTGTGGGTCGCGACCCCTAGGGGGGGTCGCGAAGCTTTACTCGGGGGGTCGCGGGCTGAATGAAAAATTCAAGGTTCTACCACTACAATCAAAACACAATTTTAGTGAGAAGGATGGGCTTGTTTATTTTTCAAAAGTTTATCAAATCGTGGTGCTATTTTTGAAACGTTAATAATCAAATCATTTTCTAATTGCAGTCTATTTCTCTTTTTAATTTTAATGTCTACCATTGCAGAAAATGTTAGTTCACACAAGTATGAAGTGGCGAATGGCACTAATAACTTTAGAGCTTCCCTTGCCAGCTCTGGGTATTCATGTTTTCTTTTCATCCAAAATACGTCGATACTTTGCGAATTAAATTCCATTTTAAGCAAGCCATCAGCAGCTAAATCTATAAGACATTCTTTCATATTTGTGGTGACATCAGCCAGATCTATTGACTTGTCTAAAAAAGGGTTTAAAATCCATCTACGCCCATTGTCAGCTTCAGAATGCCAGTCTGGAAAGTATGTCATAAGTTTCTCTTGTAAATTATGCAAGCACTGTATCATGAAAGGAATGTGAGCCATTACTACGAGACTTTGGTCTGATGTGTTATCTTCAACAATCTTCTGAACACACGGAAAAGACTCGAATATACTGTTTTGCAGAGAGGTTTACCACAAACGAAGTTTTGCGTGAAATGTTTTGACTTTATCTTTAGCTGTTAAAATATTTTCTTCTTTTTACCTTGGAGGTTCTTGTTCAAATTATTAAGGTGGCTAAAAAGATCTGCCAAAAATGCTAATTTCAAGAGCCAAATAGGGTCAGAAAAACGATTAGCATTTTCAGATCTTGTATCTTGTAAGAACATTAATATTTCAGCTCTCAGTTCTAGAACTCTTGTCAATACCTTTCCTTTGGATAGCCACCTGACTTCTGTGTGATAAAGGAGATTTTGATGAAGCGAGCCCATATCTTCACAAACGATTCTGAATAGCCGGGTTTGCAAGGCTTTACCTTTGATAGAATTCACAATTTTTATTACCTCCTTGAGCACATTATTTAAATCAGAAGATACTACCTTAGCACCTAGAGCCTGTCGATGAAGAAAACAGTGTGTCCAGGATATGTTTGGCATTATCGATTTTAATTTCGCAATGAGTCCGCTATTTTTGCCAGTCATAGCTTTAGCGCCATCGCTACAAATAGTGATACATTTTTTCCAATCAATATCGTAGTCGCAAGTTCTTTCTAAAAACATATCGTACAAATACTGGCCAGAAGTGTTTGCAGGAAGTGCTTTGCAACATAAGATTTCTTCCATGATATTGTCACCTGCTTTAAAGCGCACAAATACTACAAACTGAGCACAATCGGAAACATCTGTAGATTCGTCAAACTGCAAAGCAAAATGTTGGCTGTTCTTTAATTTTTCGATTACTTGTTCTTGAATATCATTGGCCATATCGTTTATTCTGCGTGAAATAGTATTATCAGAAAGTGGTATGTTTTTTAACTTGTTTGCCTCCTGTTTACTGTCCATAATTTCAACCATACCAAGAGCTGCTGGCAAAATAAGATTTTCGGCAATTGTATGTGATTTCCCTGCTTTAGCAACTCGATATGCGACTTTATAGCTAGCTAATAATGCTGACTCATTGACACTGGATGCCTGAAAATAAACCAGACAGTATAAAAGTGAGTGTGAAATAGTCAATAAAAATTAAGCATGCGAAACCTTTCCAAACCAAAATTAAGTATAATAAAATTTGTATGCAAACAGCAAAGAAATAAACATCATAAGACATCAACAGTAGAGATAGCAACAATTAGAATAAACTCGACTTGATTCGGTTATCCATGCTAAAATTAAATTAATAAAACGATTTTATTACCTGAATTATAGTATTTTGCTGCTGACTAAGAGCTTTCAACTTTCGTTCAAAGAAATCCAACGGCTTATCGGCTTCTTTTTGATGCTTGGTTGTGAGATGCCACATAAGCTTTGACGGTTTCATACTCTCACGTGATAAAACATCGCCACAAATTACACATTGAGGTTTATTATTTATGATTGTGAACCAGTATTTCAAATAACTGTCATCGTAATGTCTATTTTTTTTCGGGTTTGATTCACCACTACCGCTATTGACACTCGTACCACATGTTGAAGGCTGCGATCTTTTGAGAAACTTATCCATTTTACAAACGCGCAGAGCAAGCGAAAAAACCAAGGAATGACGTCCGTACTTGTTGACTGCACTTAATTGAATTGAGTGAGCTGAGAGTTGAAACAAAAGAACATTGCGGTGTGGCAACGTCGCCGTCTCCGACGCAGTTTGACCCGCTTGAATTTGCGTTCAAGTTCATAGCCTTACCAACTTACCTCGTACTTACTTTCAAAAGTCTCGCGGCTTCTTGCAGAGTGTAGATCTGGATAATATTAAAATGTACCAAAATAGAAAAAAAACCATTTATGCAGTAATTTAATTAAATTATTTCTTTGTCTTCTATGATGTGCCGCGGTCGGGGGGGGGGGGGGTCGCCAGAAATTTTCAACTTGCAAAAGGGGTCGC
Source organism: Vandiemenella viatica (assembly GCA_031002005.1). Lineage (NCBI taxonomy): Eukaryota > Metazoa > Arthropoda > Insecta > Orthoptera > Morabidae > Vandiemenella > Vandiemenella viatica. Next base: position 249,954,482 of record JARYHS010013630.1, read on the forward strand.
GAAATCAAAAAGAATGAAAAACACTGCTCTAAAGGATCAGTTTTGACAACTATGTCTAAACCTTGGTAGCCTTGTGTTAACGTGTTAATTTAGTATATTTCTGTACCATCTTAACATGATTTGAGATGCTCTGTCTCGTGAATTTCCGTGCCGTAACGTTTTCAGCCAAATACCTAATATAAAAATAACACTGAGATTATCAACAGTGAATTTCAGCTAAATACCTAGACATCCATTACGAAAAAACAAAAAATGTTGTACAGATGCGCTTCTAAATGTATAGAACCGTTAAAGAATGTGGTACTTAAAACTAAATAGAAAACACTCAAACATTAATTGAAAAAGTTAGAATAATTTGTAAGGATACCGAAAATCAACTTTATTTGCTCGATAAGAATTAAAAACGTGTTGTTTTTGATAGAATAATAATGCAGAAAAGTTACGTGATGCGAAACGGCAATCAGAACGCGTGACGCCACATTCCAGCACGCATTAGTTTTGCTCCGTGTGTTAAGCATCTGTCGCCAATCTGTGCCTCGTATTTTAAAGGTTGCCAATCTATTACTTACTTCTGGTTACCTATCCATAAAACAAATAATACTTTCAATGAATGCATTACATTGATCAAAATTGATTTGACGATGTTGGAAAAGTTTTTACGCATAAAACGGTGATTTTTGCACAGCAGAATTCCGGAATGTCTATATTTACATCAAAGTATACGTACTCAAACACTGGAAGTGAAATTTCATGTTAAAAAGTACTATATTTTCGTATAATTAAGAAAAGTTGTGTAAGTCTTCTTCTATCAGCCTTTCCTGGCATTGCATTTGAATGTTAGGCTTAAGACTAAGTTTAGAGGGTAGATTTCAGAAATTAATTCAACCTAGAAATAATTTTTGTTCTTAAATAAATATTGTTTTTAGGACGAATATTAGTGAAGGCAGTAGACTAGTTAAGTTGAAAATAAAGCCTAACTGTTGTACATATAAGATAAAGAACTAACGGCATGTGACATTGAAGTAATATTGAGATGATAAAAATAGCTGAAGCTATCAAATGTAAATGTATTTGTGTTAGCCAGAGGCCGTTAGAAAATAATAAATAAATCGCAAGTATAAAGGTTATGAAGACGTTGTGTTTATGGGAGCACACGATTCTCAACTTCGAAAGTTATAATTCAATTATGGATAAATCATTATGTTTAAGGCAGAACAAAATATTGAGGTTAATAGCTTATTACTGTCAATAAAATATTAAGTAAAAACATACCGGAAAGTAGTCTTCACAAAAGTATAATGAAGACTTTATAGACAAATATTCTGGGTCACGTTGTGCAAATTTTATTCAATTTCCCCCTGAAATCTTCCTTGTGTGGAATTTGGAAAAATAATTTATTTCCTTTTGATATGTTGTGTTTACACACTGAGGCACTGTACACCACTTGCAAAGTGCAGAACTCATTTTATCAACAAAATAAGCAAATCTCTTCTTTGCTTACAGCCTCACTACCAAAGATGTGACGTCACAAGAGACGATTTGACAGGTGGGGTTTTGGTGCCAAATTCAAATCACCATATAAAAATGCAAAATTTTGCACTTTTCCGTTTTTTATTTCAAACAATTTTTTTTTGGTCATAGCAGACGTACAGTCACAATTCTGACTACTTTTCTGACTACTTTTCCAAAATTAGTCAAGTACTCCATTATCCATCTGTGTGAAGGAAAATTTTATACATCGGGAAATTGTTTTTGTTTCATGCCAGATATGAAACCATGTCCAAATGCTTGCGTGGGCTTCTGTCGTCGTTGTTAATGTTTTCTTGGTTCTGAAGGTGGAGATTCATCGATTTTAGAGACTTAATATATCAACTGTCTTGTGGATTCCTTGAATACCTCTGATGAAAGCCACGATAATAAGGCTGAAACATTAGTTTTCATAAAATCGATCCTGAGAACTATGGAAACCCATAAGAATGTTTATTTTGCATGGGTAGCCTATATCTATGAATACGCATCATGAAATATACTTAAAAAATTTCTTTAAATTTATATACCTACCTGAATAGTTTGTATTTGTTCGTTTAAAAATTGTATTCTGTCTTCACATTCGAGAGGACACCGGTGCGAATTCCCATCCGGTCACACAGATTTGGGTTTTACATGTTTTCCCCGAATCACTCCAATGCGGCCATTACTGTTCATTATTTTAATGATTGTTTGTGATGTTGGATTACAATCAGCTATCAGTTAGTTTGCAGATTACATAATGTTGCACGATAGGATTACATCTAAATTTGTGACTAGCCGGAGAGAGATACAGAGAATATATCTAGTTAGGACCGAATCTGATGGGTGTGTCGTTAACACTCGGGACTTGGCTTCTATTGGACGCGGGTGGACATTGGTTCGGCCAATTAAATATCAATTTTGCATTGATTATTGAAATATCTTCAGGTGAATTCTGGTGTGGTTAGTAAAAAAAGAGCGTGGTAAAATTACTTTCGTTCTTTACGCCCCATCCTTTTATAACCCAAAATTTTTCGACGTCGACGAGCAGGTAAGAAATAAAAAAAGAATGTCTAGGTAGGCCTCAGGAAATATTTTCAGCTTTTTCTTAGCAACAAGTGTATAGTAAAACAGCACTCAGACCTGCTGGAGAACAGGAAAAAGTTAATCAAAGAAGAGATATGCGAAGGGAGCGCAGTTGTGTAGAGGTTTGTAGCTGAAGTCAGCGCATGTAGCGACTTTTTATATTTGGAAATATAATGAACACCCGCCCACTCGTTAAAGCGTCATCACACTAGATCGCATAAGTCCTGCTCCCTTCGTAACGGCCGACTTGGTTGTGATGCTTAGGCTGTTTCCCACAATCATCCAGGCGAATACTGGGACATCCTATACCTCCGCCTCATAAACTACACATTTCACAAACAAAAAAATGCACCTATCTTACAGAATACAAGGTTACACGGTTCTCAGATAGATGACATCACTAACATTCCTTCAGTATATTAAGTAGTCCTGGTCTCATCAGTCCCCTTTTCCCCAATGACTCACAACATGGGGCGGGTGTCACGTGGTCCTTAGGTGAACATTTCGGGAAACGAAAAAAAATTTCAATAAACTGCCATAAATTTTCTGATTTTGAGGATGCAGCTAAGGTCTGGAACAGCCAATTTAAATCATTTATTTCAAAAGTTGGACACAGTAATTTACCCTAAAGGAAATTTCAGTTAACAATTTCATTTTACATTTGTGAACAATATCTGAACTAATTTATTCAAACACTGCTTAACGTCAGCTTCTATATGAATCTCACTAATATTGTTTCATCAGAGTGTAAGTTACAAAATTTGCGATTTTTCTAATGGAAAATGGTGCCCATGAGGGTACAAACAATGTTGTAAGAAGCAATAACATCCTGCTAAAACACATGCCTGTAACTAATCAAATACATGCATCCAACGTGACACATAGAGTGTTCTAAATTTTTATCCCTATGTATCGCTCATAATAATGGGCGACTGGAATATGGTAGTCGGAGAATCAAAGAGGGTAATACTGTTGGAAGATTATTTGGTCTAGGTGAAAGAAATGAGCGAGTAAGCCGGTTGTTAGAATTTCTTGAAAGATACAAACTAGTCGTGGAGAACATACTATTTAAGAATTATGCAAGAAGGATATAGACAGGAAAACGTCCAGGGGATACAGACAGATAACAGCTAGATTATATTATGGCCAAACAGGAATTCAGTAATCAAGTTCAAGATTGTGAAGCATATCCAGGAGACTCTGACCATAATCTGGTAGTAATGAAGCGCAGGCTGAAATTCAAGAGAATAAAGAAGCAATACAAGCTGAACAGACTGGAAATGAATAAACTCAAAAAATCTAACAAAAGATAAAAATTTGCAGTAATGGTAGGCGTGTGTCTAAGAAGTAAATATGAAAGAAGCTCAACTGAGGGCGAATTGATTGCATTGTAAAAAGAAATAATAAAAGCTTGAAAAGAAACATTAGGCTATGGGTACAAGCCGCCCGAAAACCTTCGATAACAGAACAAATTTTGGAATTTATGGATTGGAGGAGAAGGTTCAAAAATTCGGAAGATGAAGCAGGAAGAGAGTAATACAGGACAATTTATAAATCAGATAAACAGGAAATGCAAAACATGCCAAAAATGGCTGTAAGAAAGGTGTGAAGAAATATAAAATGAAATGGTCGCAGGTAAAGTAGATGTTGCATCTACGAAGTTCAAACAAACTTTTGGAGAATTGAACAATAGATATATAAACATCTGCCGATTGTAAACCTTTTTAAGCTTAGACAATAGAGCTAATCGATGGACGGAATACACTGAGAAACTGTATGATGATGATGACTAAAATAACACCATAATAGATAATTAAGGTGATGTAAACATTTATGACTTAGAAGATCTTGTTTTGACGCCAGAGTTTCATAGAGCTTTGGATGAAATATAATAAACTAAGAATTGATGAGATCCCTGTAGAACTTCTGAAATACCTTGGAGAAAAAGGAATCCAGAGATTATTCAACCAGATATCAAAAAGTTATGAAACAGGAAAAATTCCATCTGGTTTTAATAAAAGTATCACCTATACAGTTCCGAAGAAAGCACAAGCCGACAAATTTAAGAACTATCGCACTATGAGTCTGACATCACATGCTTTGAAAATACTGACTAGAATAATATACAGATGAATGAAATGAGTAGTAGCAGAGGTAGTAGGTGAAGATCAGTTTGGGTTTCGGAAAAACGACGGTATAAGGGAAGCATTTCTGTCTTTAAGATTAATAATTCAAGCGTGGATTAAGAAAAACCAAGTTACTTTTATGGTGATTTACAAAAAGCTTTTCATAATGTTATGTGGGACAAGACGTTCAAAATTTGAAAGATGTCAGTTCTAAAATATCTAGAAACAAGAATACTTATAAACTATATAAGAATCAAGTAACTGTAATAAAAGTAGAGAATCATGAGAGACATGCAGCAGTTAAAAAGGGTGTGAGACAAAGGTTGTAGTCTATCCCCGTTAATATTCAAGTTGTATGTAGAGGAAGCCATAAAGAAGGTAAAAGAAAAATTTCCATGTGCCACAAATGTTCAAGGAGAAAAAATCAGTATGCTATGATTTGCATATGACATTGTCTTGTTAGCAGAACAGGCTGAGTATATTGAGATGTTGCTGAATAGCATGAACAAAATATTGAAGGAACATTTTGTACTGAATATAAATCAAAGCAAGACAAAAGTGATGAAATTTAGCAGAAATGATCCCAATCACAGTAGATTAAATATAAAGATAGGATCGGATGCAATAGGAGAAGTAAGTGAATTCCACTACTTGGGAACCAAAATTACAAGGAATGATGTTAAAAGCAGAATAGCGCTAGCAAAAAATCTTTTATTTTCATGTATTGATCTAGGGCATAGAAAGAACTTTTTAAAACTCTATGTGTGGAGCATAGCACTTTATGGTAGCGAAGCTTGGACTTTAGGAATTACCAGAAAGAAAGAAAATTGAACCATTTGAAATGTGGTGCTACCTTAGAATAATGCTGAAAATTTCGTGGACAGACAAAGTTCGAAATGAACTAGTTTTGGAAATGATGGATGAGGAAAGAAGTTTATGGAAGAAGCTTACAGAATGAAGAAAACGGCTGTAAGATCATATTTTGGGACATGCTGAATTGGTTAATTTGTTAGTGGAGGGAACAGTCGAAAGTAAGAACTGTAGAGGAAGACAAAGATTAGTATATATGAAGCAGATAACTGAGGATGTGGGTTGTAAGGGGTAGGGTGAGATGAAGAGGTTAGCGCGAGATAGGAAGGTTGGATGATTGCATCAAGTAAGTCAAAAGACTGATAACAGTAAAAAAATGCTATCAGCATATTAGCACACAGTCTATTCTATTTTGAGACTCAGACAATGTACATTCAAATTTTGTCCTCATTCATGTCTCTCTCCTCACAGTAAACAATCTCCCGTGATTAATTCTAATCTTAGATATTCAAGTTTGCGAGCCACTGAGAAGTAGGTCGGCGGTCACGGAGAAAGGAAATATTGCTCCGGAGATTAAACATATATTGTTTCTCGCGTACTCTGTTACAGCGATATCCGAGAAGTAGATTCCTTCCAACAGGAAATACGCATTACCCTCGGCCAAATGATCTGCGGCATCGGATACAACTAACGGCAAAAAAGATTCGCGAATACTTTACTTCTGGAATCTATTACGAAAGTTAATATCTTTTTTTCGTAATTTTAATATGTAGTTATGTTGTTACGATCTATTAATAAATTTTGTTGTTTATTATAGTAAACTGAAATGATATTTCACCTTTCATATAGTATTGTGTATTATTTACCATAATGGAGTGATAGTATTCAGGCCTGAGGTTTCCATATCCGGTCCTGCAATATTGGTTAAGTTTGTACACGGTTTCAGAAAACAGTCGTGGTGAATGGCGGGATAATTCCTAAATAAAGTCCTCGGTCAATTTGCCTCCCGTCCTTTGCCTACAATCCTCGCTTGTCCCTAACGATCTTTTCATTAACGAACCGTATAATAACGCTAACCCTCCAGAAAAAGTTCTTTCAGTTTATTACACTAATTATCATATATTGTAACTTGAAAATTTAATGCCTGTAATATATTCTCGCACTCTCATTGCGATTATGCAATATGTGTTGCGGTATCCTACATCTTCTTTTGCTAACTATGTTTTGGTTTACCAAAATTAGCTTATCATTTGAAAACTAAAGGAATCATTATTAATTAAATTTAATTATGTTCGTAACAAGCAATCTATATTTACAGAACTAGGTTGGTGAGCTGTAACGTTCTGGCCTCGCATTCGGGAGGACGTGGGTTTGAATCCCCTTCCGGGCATCCAGATTTGGGTTTACCAAGGTTTCCCCAAATAACTCCAAGCGAATGTCGGGTGTTTCCTTCAAAAGGTCATAGCCGAATTCATTCCCTTTCTCTGCCATTCCTTTACCGCCTCTAACTACCTCAACGTCGATGAGGAGTAAAGCCATTAGCAAAAAAAAGTCTGTATTGATCATCAGGTGTTTAGAGATTATGATCGATAAATGCTATTCTTTTGTCACAAAAAAATCTATTGTTTATTTCTTGAAAAAATTATACTTTAAAATAAAATATCATTCTATTATGGTAATCATGCATTTGCATTAAATCGGAATTAAATGAGTTTCGGAATTCAAACCCCAGTGGGCTGTCTCAAATGAATCAGGACCACCGTGAAAATTTTGTGTGATGTATATCACAGTACCAAATACAGCATTTATTGTTTGTGAATGATCGTATTATATAAGTTTCATGATAATGTTTCTGTGAGATTAATACTTAAAATGCTTCTAAAATAAAATATTTTAAAAACATTTTTATTTTCTAGAATATGACGTCAAAATATAATTCCCAAATAGAAAAATCTGCTAACAAATGTTCGAAACAACGAATTGAGTGAAATATTTTCTACATTCTGTAAGAATAAAAGTTGGAGACATAAAATGACTGTTCTAGATAATTTGTGTTACTATAACCGATCCAATTAAATTAAGAATTCCAACCAGAATAATCAAAACACTGTTACTATTTTATGTGAAAAATGACATTATAGTAATCAGGAAAAAATCGTATACCGTAGTAGAGGTCCAAGTTTCAATGCCATAATTTCGTCAGGTCTCTGAGATTTAACATATGTTAATGTGCTTGGTAACTCTAAACTACTTTTTGGAGGTAGAATATAATTATGAGATCTTGAAATTAATAGATTGTTCTTTAAACCATTAGTTGGAAAATTACATGGATCATATCTTTAAAAAAATAAGTCATACATTTAATAAAGAGATTGGCTACTACGGTGTATTTGCGGGCAGAATGGATCCAAATAACAGCACAAATTTTCGTAATGTTTCTCAGATTTTTTGTTGTGCTGGATCCTACTATGTAGATGAAAACAGCAACGGTATGATGACAATGCAGAAGTTATTAAAAACTGTAGTTTGTTGATTGGACTATTGTATTGTTTTATTAGGATTTCCACTTTATAAAAGCAGAGAGAATGATAAAGCTAAGGAGAGAGAAGAAATTAACCATGGTCTTCGAAGGAACCAATCCGTTTTTTTCTTTTTTTTTATTATTGCTTTACGCCTCGTCGACGACTAAATTCATTAGAGGCGGGATGGGTCTGGGGACAAGGAACGGGAAGGAATTCGGCGATGACCTTTTTGAAGGAAGCATCCCGGCATTCGCCGGGAGTGATTTGGGGAAACCATGGAAAACCCAAATCTGGATGCCCGGACGGGGATTCGAACCGGCGTCCTCCCGAATGCGAGGCCACTCACCCACCACGTTCGGTAAAACCAATCCGGAATTGATCCACATTAGTTTGGGAAATTATTGAAAATCAAAGTCAGAATAGCAGAAGGGATCAAACCCACGCCCATAAAAATGGCCTTAGCGTTAACCACTTGCACATCGTTCTCGGTAATAGAGTCCTTAATAGCAATTTCTAATATGTGTGCAAATTATTAGGATATTAAAAATAATTTTTTACTATTTCTAAGGAAACGAGAGTTTACTGATGTAACAAACATTCACATAGAACAACTGAATGCTGTCGTTTACTTAAGAGGCAATAAAAAAACTAAGGCAGCCTCCGTCTAGGCAATAAAGTCCGTAAAGCGCACTCACTTCTGCATTCTCCGTGCTGAGTGGAGATGTGGCACTTTATGTTAACGTCCTACCAACTTACCTCTCCACTAAGAGACGCATCGTTTAATATGATACAGCAATTTAATCACGGAGCGTGGAAGCGAACCTCTAGGTTGTAACAATTTTCTATCCAGACGGACATCAACCATACTTCTTCTGAGATAATCATTGTACCATACGAGTTACTGACAAAATGAAAATTGCTTCCGCGTTAATCTAGATTATTGTGATCAAATATTAAAAAGATAATAATTTAGCTGGTGAATAGTAGAAATGAAAAAGACAGGACTTACAATGAACCAAATTTGCCTAACCACATAGTTTGTAAATCCCAGCAGGCAATTTGCATGTGATGAATTGAGAACCATAGAAATTCCACAAAAAATATTTGTTGTAACATGCGTTGTTAGTGAACTAAGTGAGCTAGGAGTGTAATCGGTCACTTTCACCCAGCCGATTTCTTGCTTCCCTGATTTCCAGTTATGTGATCCATCTCAGCATATCAAAAGGGGCGGCAAGCAACTGTAACCATTTCGGCAACCTTACGGTTTCACCGCTACATACATGCCTGCTGCTATTTCAGAATGAAGAGAACAAGTTGTGGCAGAGGAGTAGCCTCCTCGTAGAAACGCATCCTGCAGGCCTTTGCGAATTATTGGCTACCCATAAAGTATAGTTGCGGAGGATTAACAACTCACCTAGTGACAGAGGTTACTTACGACGAGGAGGGAAGTTGCGAATTCACCCTTTGCTCTCTCTTTTTACCAGCAATGCGATGATGTCACGGCTGGCTAACAGTCTGTTTTTGTTGTCTTGGAGTAGCACAGAGGTCCATGCAGTCTCAAACCCACTGCACAGGGCTGTACCTCCACAACCGACTCCAAATCGGCGGCACAACGCGTCACTTCATAACAACGTCTGATAGTGCAAACACCGTTGGTATCTCAAAGAAAGCAACATCAGTGCGTTCCACTGGACTTTAAGTCCAGTTTTTTAAGAGTTTGTGAAAACTCGCCAGCAAATTTAACTTGTAAAAAGATATTTGTTAATGTTCCCAATTCATTAGGCTTTGTCAGAATATTTCAGAGAATGTGATAGCATAATATTTTTTAAACCTTGTGATAACTTCTCGTTGAGCCATGGTCTTTATTAGAATAAAGATGTTGAAAATTATTTTTGCGCTCAGTCATCCTTTCCTCAATGAGACTAAGCGTTCTGCTAACTGTTCATTTTGTGCTTTTCTGTTCTTCTCTGAAAGGCTTTTGAAGGTGTCTTCCAAAGAAGTGATAACAGTGGCTCAGTTAATTTAATTAAATTCGTTTTTGATCTGTTCTGTAAGACAGGTGTTTTGAAAGAATCAAATTTGTTATATCGATTCAATTCAATTGTTTGTTTTTATTCCGATTTTAGTTTCTGTTGAAGTAACCGTGTCTGCTCGCGGTGCTCTGCTGTGCAGGCTGCAGGTGGTTCCCGCTGTTGGAGGCGCCATTAGCCGCGCGGTCTGAACGTGTCCCACTCATTGGCCTTAAGCCCCCGGGCCGGCCGTGCCTCACGTCTCGGCATGGACCCGCTTTTAGCTCCGGAGTGGGCAACACGACGATTGCGTCTAGCGATCTCACAGCCGCGGCACGAAACTGAGAAAATCGTCGTCGATACTACGCTGCTCCGGCCCCGTTGCGCTGTGACACAGATCACTGCCCTGTGTCCTAGCTAACATGTGTCAAGCTGTCACGCATTGTCCCTTACGGTGACCACATAACCAATCTGCGTTCCACACATACAAACATACATACTTATATTGATTTACTTATGTTGACATTTCCTGGACCAAAAATCAAACGCAAATTGTGATATAATATCTCTATATACAGGAATGTAGATTTATTCTTTGCATATTCGTTCCAGTTTTAGTAGATACACTCAATATATTTTTCTATCAAAGCCAAGAAGTAGATGGTATTTCACCCTCTTAGGACAGATTCCTGTGGATGTACCGGAGTGGGGGAGTTGAATAAAATAAAACAGCATAAAAACTGGAATTTAACAGATAACAGTTTTTTTATGGCATGTGGCAACTTAGGGCACATTTCCAGCTCAATGTGATCATCATGACTCTACCAGTGTATCAGTTTGTTCAGTATATTGTTGCTGCTAAGTACAGACATTAAAGGACGGACACGACATTAACACACACAACACTTAAACACCCATGCCCACCGCCGGACTCGAACCGGCGACCTTCGGCGTGCGGACCCAGTAATCTAGTCCCTACGCTACCGAGTCCGGCAGCTATTGCAGATTAACAGCAGCATTAATTTAAAGCGTCAACGGTTTGGTTGAAGTGGTGTGATTGGACATTACTTCCTTGGAACTGGAATCCGAATCTCGGTGACTACCGCTCTCTTCCTATCTATCTTGTTTATAGCAAAAAACAGTACCCTATTCGGATTGAGCCTCCGCAGAACGGATTCATTTGGAATGATCAGAGTACATTTGCATATGTCAAGTCCACAGAGCTATTTCAAAGTTCACGGTTAAACTCTGTTGCTTCATTCTTATTCACTGAATTAAGGTCATTTTCAGCTTCTGTATTAGAACACCACTCAAAAATTCAAAACTTTGTCTAATTTAGCCAGGCTTACGTCTTACGTTACATAATCCTTTCTCGTAATAGCCAATTAATGAAAATAAGGACCAACATCTCATTCATACTCTTCTGTTATAAACATTTTAAATATCGCAAAATGCTTTATCAAGTAGAAAGATGTGCATTTCTGCGAACATAACAAATCAATGCAGTAGGTGAAATGCGTTTAACATGTAAGCATTTATCCGCTAGCCGGCGGCTTTGCGTTTAGCGTCGTTCCTGTAAGTACCGTGTCACAACAGACTCTATTGATCGCACCTGTACTCTGTCAATCGCTGGTTTGCTGTCAATTACTGAACCGCCAGAGTGCTTTTAGTCCCATCTCCTCCTCAAGTCTGGAAAACAGCAAGATGTACACTGCACACAAAAAAACAAAAAGCTATCCATTATTCCAAAAAAATTTAAACAATTGTACATAAAGAATCGATTTTTTTTTTTTTTTTTTTTTTAAATACAGGATCTCTCCAATTGCAGCTAGTCATTTTAAATAGCTTACAATGCATCAATATCACATTACGTTTATCTATGGGATTAAAAAAACCTGAAAATTATCTGAGTTAATCTCAATATAACTATCGCCTTACTTCTCTCTATTATGAATCTCTTAGAAATTTTCACACTGTTCTAAGAAGAATGTTTTGTTTCAAACTACAGAAATGTTGAAAAGCACAAAACCAGAGTGTATATAAGAACACTTGAATACTAAATAATTTCAGTAGTAGCAGTAATTCTCTCAATATTTGCCGCAGATCGACAAGATTATGCACAAAATTCGTACTGCAGAAGTATTTAACAACTATTTCCGTTAAGTTATTTACTGTGAAACTTCTTATTTAAGCATTTTGGGTACGGGTTTCTGTCTTACGAAATATCATAACAACTTATTATTGTTACTAGATATATTGAAAAAATATATCCTGTTAACAGAACTAAATAAATTATTTTAACGGATGCAGGATTGATAACTGCACTGGATGGGAAAGTGCTGTTATTTAGATCATTACAATCTGTGTCACAGCTATCATGTACACAAAATGCTAATGTATATTGATAACAGTTTTAGTGTACTATGGAGATTCAATGATATACCAGTACTGGATTTTTAAGTAAAATAACATCTGCGCTGTAAGAGACGTGGAAGCTAAGGAGCTGTAATTTAAAAATCATTCGTTAAGAAACTATGTTCTTATGTCTTACAGAATACAAAAACTCTCAGAAAGATTGTAGAATAGCTCATATTTAATATCATGCAATTGTCTTCATACATCTGGTGTGATCTGCAGAAGGGCATCAATATTACAAAAAACATAACATTGTCAAATGCCAATACCTCTCTCACAATGAGAGTTCCGTATACAGATTGTGAATCATATTAAATTCTGTAAAAAAAATTGAAACAATTTTTTAAAAATCTATGTTATTTTTAAACAGCTTTGCCAAATTTCATTTTAAATCTTATATTCAATTCAAACACAAAAAAAATATTACAAAACATGTCTTAGAAAAATTTTGAAAATTTTCGGAGAACTTTCTTTAACGTGTCAATCAATCCCTTGCGATACGGATCCCAAATTCCACAACAGTGTTACAAATGCGGACGCACTAGTGTCTTTTACGCTATTTCCTTTGTATGAACATTACAACTTCTCAATATGCGGCCTATAAATCGTTGTTTAAAACTGGCTTTGCCTACGACGGAAGTTATGTGCAAGTCCCATTTCATGTTGCTTTGTACTGTTACGCCTAGATACTTCAGGATATCCACAGTGTCAACAATTGAATTGTTAACTTTGTACTCGTGAGCAAACGGGGTCTTTTTATTACTTATTTGCATTGCCTTGCACTTTTTGCAGTTAAGTGAAAGCTGCCATTTACGGCATCATTACGAAATAACACCCTGATCACGCTGAATTTCTAAGCAATCGTCAGAGCACCTCACTTCCCTATAAATAAGTGCATCATCAGCAAAAAAATCGCATCCTGCAATTAACGTTGTCACAGAGATCGTTTATAAAAATTAAGAAAAGAAGTAGCCCTATTACACTTCTTTGAGGAACGCCCGAAGTAACATCTAGCATTGAAGAGGCTTCCCCGTGAACAACGACATACTGTGACCGACCAGTTAAAAAATCGCGTACCCATTCGCAAATCTGATCAGATGTACCGTACTCTCGAATCTTCGCTAAAAGTCGGTTGTGTGGTACAGAGTCAAAAGCTTTCTGAAAATCCAAGAAAATAGCATCAACTTGTGATCCTGCATCAATAACTTTCATTACGTCATGCGAAAATAGAGCCAGTTGCGTTTCACACGATCGGTTCTTCCGAAATCCGTGTTGATTTGCTGTAAGTAACTCGTTTCCATCTAGAAACTTCATAACGTTAGAGCATATGACATGCTCCAGAATTCTACTGCAAACAGATGTTAGAGATATGGGTCGATAATTCCTAGGATCTCTCCTATCTCCTTTCTTGTAAACGGGAATTACCTGTGCTATTTTCCAGTCAGAAGGTACTTTTCTTTCTTCTAAAGATTTACGAAATTTATCTGACAGAAATGGTTCTATTTCTTCCGCGTATTCCGAAAATACTCTTACTGGTATACCATAGGGACCCGGCGCTTTCCCCAACTTTAGGAGCTTTAATTGCTTTATGATACCTACACTATCAATTTGTACTGGATCCATCTCAAATGATACACGCCGTGGAAAAACGGGAATGATTTCCATGTTTTCGTCAGGGAAAGATTTTTTAAATTCGGTGTTAAATACAGTAGCTTTGACGTGGCTGTCATCAACTTCCCGACCGTCTTGTAGTAGAACTGGCATATTGTTGCCACAACCACCTACTTTTTTTACACACAACCAAAATTTCTTTGGATTTTCGATGAAGCTCTTGGAAAGTGAGTTGCATCGAAAGTCATTAAAGGCCTCGCGCATCGCATTCTTGACATGTGATACATAAGAAAATAGCGTTTTCGATTGAAGATAAGCAATATGTTCTTATTTACAATATGGGTGGGAGTGGTTTGAGAACGGACTGGTAGCTCAGTTGTTAAAGCGTTTGTTTGCTTTCATTAGTTCGTGATCGTGTTGAAATCACGGTGAGGGCAGCATCATTTGAGCTACACCAGGACGTTCCGTGGTTCGGATTTCACGTTAAACTGTTGGTCCCAGAGGAAAGGAATTGGCCGTCCTATCGCTGACATAATGGCTTAGTATGCCTCCTTCGGCAGGATCCAACCAACCTTCGGGCAGTGGACTTAGCTTACAAGTCACTTACGACTCTCTATATATCATTCCCATTTGTAAATTTATTTGAACAGGCACTGTAAACAGATAAAAATCCATGAAAAAAAAAAAACAGCGAAAGGGGGGACGGGAAGGAGTAAATATTGTGCGTGAAAAAGAATGGAACAGTAAAAAATATGTATGAAATGTATAATAGTCGTGTGTTGCGTAAGAGACTGACGCGGAGTGGTATTCGGCCCCACGTCTCTGTGTGTTCGCTGCCCTCTACTCCTCCCCTCCGCCGCATTAAGCGGCGGCGCGTCGGGCGTCGGCGGCGTCTCGGCGGCCGCCATTACGACAACAATTGCAGTATGACCGGGCGAGTCGGTCGTAAATCCGCGCCCGGCCGCCACGGTTGTAACTCCTTGATGATATCTCCAAGGCTACTCGGCTCGAGTCGGCTAGATTTTATGGGCGCCGGCGCCAGCGCAACGCCAGAACCCACGGACATGCTGATTCCCAACGTCTTTGTGTTCACTCGCCATCTAACAAGTGGCACACCTCATTAGCGTTTGTTGCATGGGAGGCCATTGGTTCTACTTAATCTTCTTGATTCTCAAGTAGGTCTACGACGTCTTCGCCGGGGCAATTGCGACATTTATTTTGTCGTCAGCTTTTATTTGCAATTTGAGGAAGACAATATCCATTAAACCAATAAAAAAAACCTGACCTAACTCTCCAGGGTTGATAACGAAAAGTAGAAGCAGAAGAATTGGCGTTTTTAGTAAATTCTTCCTCATTTATTTATCCTCAAACATGAACATTACGTAATGACATATTTATTTATTTGTCGTATGGCAAGCAACTAAATGTTTCTGTATAAGTAAGGGGTAGTATATATATATATATATATATATATATATTTACTTTTGGCTTTACGCCCTGTCGACATCAAGGTCATTAGAGGCGGGATGGGACTGGATACAAGGAACGGGAAGGAATTCGGCCATGGCCTTCTGAAGGAAGTATCCCGGCATTCGCCTGGAGTGATTTGAGGAAACCATGGTGTACTGTAAATGATTGAAGCGATTTCACAAATTATACTGTAACAGTATTATTTGACATATTGTCACAAAATTTTTACGAGTACCGTATACGTCTCCCCTAATTTCACCAACATCAACTTGATAATCAAGTTCTTGTCATACTCGTTGCAGCATATCCCTGTCAATCTCTTCAAAAGTACTGTTTATGCTTCTTTTGGCACGTTGGTCGGTTTTTGTATGAGTAAAATCTTAGTAGTTCATGTCCCCAAGATGCTGTAATAGCAGTAGGTATAAGTACGACGTGTTGTATATCCCCCCCCCCCCCACAACTACTGGCATTCGGTCAATGTTGTGCACGATGGGAAACTCCTTGCTACTGCAACAAGCGAACAATAGTGATCTGTGCGAAGTAGTGGTGGCTGCAAGTGCAAGGTGAAATATATATAAGATTAACTTCGTACAACACTTTGGATCTTTTGATAGGTAGTAGGAAAACTGTTCAAAATGAAAGCAATGAAAGTATATATTATACCTGTACATATATATATATGTCCTCAGTCCTTGGGAAGGTTATACATTGTACCTATAATATCGTATGTAAGTAATTTTTTTGACCACATTGACTACAATTTTTATTTTTTGTGTTATATCTGACATTAATTTTAGGAATTAGAGCTTACAAGTTCACAGCCATTGACGGTCTATGCGGGTGAAGGGGTATAGCGCTGTACTGTAGAATGGAAGGTTACTGGGTCGAATCCACAATCGCAGAAACTTTTATATATATATATATATATATATATATATGACCTTGATCGTTAGTATTAGATCTTAAGTTCCAGCCATTGTCGATAACCGTGAGTGAAGTAATAAAGAGCAGTACAGTACAATGGAATGTAATGGAATAGAATCCACAACTGGAGAAAACTTTTTTTTTGCAATATATCTGACATTAATAGTTTTAAGTTCGCAACCATTGGCAGTGCCCGTGGGTGAAGTGGTAACGCGCTGTACCGTAGAACTGAAAGGTTACGGGATCGGAGAAACTTTTTGAATAGAAAGCTTCTTTAGGCGGATTGGGCGATTTTTGGATGGATAAAATCTTATTAGTCCGCGTCACCGATATGCTAATGTTAACAGTATATCTTTAGCTATAAGCATGACGTGTTGTGCGTATGATGTTCATAGTTTTAACTTTTCCCTTTTGTCGACAGACCACAACACAGTAATTTTTTTTTCTTTATTTAATTTAATTTAATTGCCATGGAGCGCCCACTCTGGTGACAATTTCCCTACACACACTAACCTTTTCCCACCTGCTTTTGCCCTCTACTAATTTTAACTTTAAATTCTTTCAGTGTGTTTGGTAAATTATTCATCTTTTCTCTTAGTAATTTATTCCAATTCTTTACCCCCTTCCCTATTAAAGAAAATCGCCACACACCTTTCGCCTGAAATCGACTACCAATGAGTGGTCATGGTCATCTTTTCCCTTCCACGCACCTATGTAAATTCTCCAACCAATTTCTTTCCACACCTCATAACCAATATACGCCTTATACACTCGCATGACTCTCTTCACGCACCTTCTGTCTTCTAATAAATCCCATTCCAGTCCCGTTATTATATCTGTTACTGATTGTGTTCTGCGGTAATTTTCAAGACAAATCCAGCGTTCATTTTTTGTGCGCCCTCCATCTCCTGTATTTGATAGCCAAAATGTGAGTCCCATACTACAGCACCATATTCAGGCAATTAATTGTCTGACAATGTTTTGAAACCCAACTTCTCTGCTTCTCTGGAACATCCCCTCATCACTCTTTAGAACAAGAATTTTGAACAGTTTTCCTACTACCTATCAAAAGATCCAAAGTGTTGTACGAAGTTAATCTTATATATATTTCACCTTGCACTTGCAGCCACCACTACTTCGCACAGATCACTATTGTTCGCTTGTTGCAGTAGCAAGGAGTTTCCCATCGTGCACAACATTGACCGAATGCCAGTAGTTGTGGGGGGGGGGGGGATGGGGGGATATATGGTGGTTGAAAGTAGTCGATCAAGCACATTTTCGTATATCGACCAAAGACATGTGTGTCCCTAAATTTCACTTTGCTGCCACACCTCCATAGCGCAGACCACTGATGTTTGTGTCTGGTAGGAGCATCGAGCCTACTATCGTGCACCTTGCTGGTAGCATTTCGGTAGCTATGGGGGTGTGGGAGATATGGTAGATTAAATTTGTCCACCTGGGGCACTTTCATGTTTCGTCCAAAGACATGTGTGTCCGTATATATCACTTTGCTGCCGTAACTACATAGCGCAGAACACAAGTGTTTGTGTGTATTAGTGGTCTCAAGACTCCCATCGTGCACTATGGGATGTCTGTTGCTATTGGGGTGTGGGAGATATGGTGGTTGAAAGTGGTCGACCTAGGGCATTTTCCTACTTCTACCAAAGACATTTGGGTCTCTATATTTTACCTTGCCGCCAGAATTACCAAGCACAGACCACTGGCGTTTATGTGTGATAGTAGCCTGTAGTATTCCATCGTGCACTATGGTGATTGCATGTCGGTAGCTGTGGGGGTTTGGTAAATATGGTTGTTGAAAGGGGTCTACCTGTTATAAAAATAGACATAAGGGGCTCTATATTTCATTCTGCATCAAAACTACCAAGCGCAGTCCTCTGGTGTTTGCACGTAGCTTCGAGTCTCCTAACTTGCAACATGGTGGTTGTAAGTCAGTAGCTGTGGCGGTGTGGAGATATGGTGGTTGAAATTGGTCGACGGAGGGCATTTTCATATTTTGACCAAGAACATATATGTCCTTATATTTCACTCAGCAGGTAAAAGCACCTAGCGTAGACCTCTACCGTTTCTGTGTGGTAGTAGTCTCAACTCGCCCATCGTGCACTATGGTGATTGTATGTCGGTAGCTGTGGGGATGTGCGGTATATGGTGGTTGAAAATGGTCGACCGAGGGTATTATGTTATTTCGACAAAAGAAGTGTGTGTCCCTATATTTCCCTTTGGAAACAAAACTACATAACACAGAGTCCTGGTTTTTGTGTGTAGTAGTAGCCTGGAGTTTCTCATCTTGCAGAATGGTGGTTGCACGTGTTTGTTGTGGTAAATATGAAGGTTGAAAGCAGTAGACCGAGGGCGTTTTCATATTTCGACCAAAGACATGCCTGTTCCTGAATGTAACTTTGTAAACATAAATACCCTGCACAGATCACTTGCGTTTGTGTATGGTACGAGGGTGAATCAAAAAGTAAGTAACACTTCCTGGTTATGGCCATTTATGAAACCACTTACCCATAGACAACACTGCTGCGTCAGCCTTTAAAATATCTATCTTCAAGAAATGTGAGAGAAACTGTGAAGCTTTGGGATCAAGTTCATATCGCTATGCATGATGACACTGACATGCGATACAGGGTATGTATTAACTTGCGTGTGACTGAAGCTTTGTTTTTCTAGCGGAAATATTTGCGGAGATTGTGGTTAGGCTGAAATACAACCTGGACCAAGTTGACAACTGTTTTGCTACAGCACAAGGGATGATAAAATACAATGAGCTTTATTTTATAACAATTCTATTTAGTTAAGCATCTTCAGAGAAATAAACTACCATAACACTCCGTTAAACCCGTCTTTTTTGACGGGCTTTGGGGCTAGTTTTATTATAAAATGTTATGCCAAGGTATTTACATTATTAATCTTCAATAAGCCATTCCTTCTCCCTTTATAATCATATACTACCTTTAGCTTTTTACCTGTGTACCTAATTAATCTGACTCTTTCTTTGTATTTTTCTTCAGCCCATGTTGACTCACCCATCTATGTACCGTGTCCAGGTCACCCAGCATCTTTTTACAGTTTTCTACCGTTCTAATTCTATTATATAACATCAAGCCATCTGAAAAACCTAACTTATGATAATAAACTATCAACGCACTCACTCATTAGAATAAAAAAAATGGCAATGGTTCCAATATGCTACAGTTTGTGACTCCCGTGTTCACTTCCGCTTCAACGGCGTTCTAATCAGAGAAGCCGATCTGTTCCATCCATCGTCCGGCGACGACATTAATATTGCCATCGGCTTGTCACACGGCTAGTGTTTCCAGTTTTTCCTGATCTCTGGAGGAGAGAACTTCAGAGTAAGGTTCCTCCGATTGGATAATATAGAAAGAATAAACATCAAGTTACTATTAAAACAAGTCGAGGGTAAGAACTGTAGAAGAATACAGAGATTAAAATATATGAAGCAGATAATTGAGGACGTGGGTTGTAAGGCAGAAATGAAGAGGTTAGCACAGGATAGGAAGGGATGGAGGACTGCATCAAACCAGTCGAAAGACTGACGACAGCACAAAAAAAAAAAAAAACTGTTAAAACTTAACGTCAGTCACAAGACTGGTTGAGAATGAATGGAAGATATTCCTTTGTAACTGAGTTGTAATCCATATTCTGAAATATCTTTAAAAAAAATAGTGATACAGTTAACAAATTTTTATTGTTTTCCGATGCGTACCGGTTGCTGAAGAAGTAAATTTCTGGCCTGATTACATGCGAATCTTATAAAATATGTCTCATCTTGTAATACCATACAATTTCGGAAATGTCTACCGACTTATCTAATCATTAATGATTCCATTTAAATTGTTTACATTGTCACATTTTGACACGACCACCCCAGGCAATCACAGTCTCTCGGTATATAGCGATAGCGGAACATCACGTTGCTAACCAAATATCTGTTAGTTTATTGGTGTTATTACCCCCCTATTAGGCTTGCGTATCTACTGCCGCACTGCAGTATGATAGTGTTATATTTTATAACCCTAAAAACATCTTCATTAAGCAATGGGATTTTCTTTTCAACATTACTAACCATTCTCGTGGCGAAACTAATAAACTAATTTCTTCTTCCTTTCTAAGGAACTGTGATTATTTCTAACTTAATTTGTTAAGAAAATGAATTCAATATAAACAAATTTCCAACATATTGATTAATATTTCACAAGGAAAAAATATTTTCGTCTTGTAACGTACTTAATAAATTGCGCCTGGCTGGTTAAACGTCTACCAGATTGTTGTTTTTTTTCCTCTACTATGGACCTTCCCCCTAAAAATACACACTGCAGTTTAGGAATGTTACTTTCCTTCTCTTATATATAACTATGTCCTTGACATATCCACTTTGCGGTGGGGGCACCAGTGTGTGAAAAACAACTGATGGATACTGAGAATAGCAGCAACTAGTTGTTTTGTTATCCTAAATAATCACAACTTCTTTCCAGATGTCAGCACAGATTTGTGAAATATAGACTATTCAGGATTTAAAATGAACATTTTGAAATTATTGCACGAATTTGCATATTCCAGTGTAAGTTACGTAAAGCAAGAGAAAATCGCTCTTATTGTGATTTAAGATGTAAAAATGCTATTTGCGTGGAAAAGTTACGTCCCTCCAAACACAAATCCGACAGTCTTGTGTGTACTCTTGCGTCGTTTAAGGCCCTGCTACAACTCTTGTAATTGGCGCCCGCAAGCTGTTTGGCGCGGTGCAGCTACAAGTGAGTGTGCTCATTAATGGCGGCCGCACCACCAGTAAACAAATACAATACAGGGACGGCGGCTCGTTACCCTAACAAGCAGCGCCCCGCCACGTGCACAACACAAGAACGTGGGTGGCGCTGTTTGGCATTTTAATCTGTAGTGTTATGTAACCGCTACAAACGATGTAATCTCGTTAGGAACAGCAAAACAAATACAGTTTTTGTCATTTTTGTCGATTTGATGTTGACGCTTGGAATTATCAAAAATGTTTATAAGAATCTTCTAAAATATCTATATACTTCAGTTTGAGTTAAGAACTGACCTGTAAGATCCGTTATCGTGATATACGAATAGTTAGAAAATATTACACAAAACTACTGCAAAATCGAACGGAATAACTACAGGAAAAAATTGCTTCGTGTTTGATTTCAGTCAACATCGTGAATACAGTGCTTTATCCTTACAGTAGACTCACCAGGTCTTTTACTGCACTACTTGATGCAACATCTGGGAAACAGTCCTTCACTCCTTCCTCCCTCTTCTTCTTCACCTTATCGTAACATTTTGGTGTCGGCTGTCACCAACAGTGGCGGCTCTAGACGTAGCGACACTGTGACATGTCACCACCTTCGAATTGAGAATGAATAAATTATAAAATAAATATAGTGAAAGAAAAATAAATATTTATAAATGCAGCATTCTCTAATACACGATAACATACGACAGATATGAGAAATACTGTGCACCATCTGTTGGCCACGTCGATGAACTATCATGCCGTCTTGGAGACAGATGCCAGTTATCTCAAATCACGCATGCGCTCTGCAGTTTTCGCGGAAATATGCAAAGGAGGCCCCTCTGATAGTGCAGGCAGGTGACAACTTTGCTGTCCCTGTGCAATGGGCAGGCCCTTAGGCTCTAATACAGCGGTTACCATTTTTTTTTTTTTTTTTTTTTTTTTTTTTGTCACTGAACCCTAATTGATCATAAATTTTTAGACGGATCCCCATTTTTATAAGTGTAAGTTGAAAAATCAGTCTCGCATCGGTAAGTCGTCACAAATGGAAGCAAAACCATGATAGCCTTCTCGTGGCGCGGTTATGACTTTGAAACGAACATTTTATTTAATTCTTGGACGGAACACGGGACTCTTATGACCCTTCCACAGAACCCCAGGGTCCCGCGACCACCATTTGGGAACCACTGCTCATTACGGTGCTCGAAAAAGTTAGTAACACTGTCGGTAGAGCGCAGCAGCAACTGCCATTTTTGTCACATTCAACTATATTCCTTAAAACAGTGTTTCTCAACCGTGGTCCACAAAGATCATTCAGGTGGTCCGCAGGAAGAATGTTACAAATTTTGATACCATATTCGTGCTGTAAAAGGCTTTAAGACAAACCTTTTAAGGGTATTGAACATTTTAACGCCCATGCCAATGTGGCATTTCCCTGATGAGCATAGAACAACATTGTTTCTACAATAGTCTATTCATCCCCAGATTTCATCAAAAAGAGCGCCGTTCGTCTTGCGATTAAGTAAATGGCCGTTTTCTTGGGGTGTTAAATAGGTGTGAGGGACCACGGTATATGGTAGGGTTGGTAAGATAAGAGTGGTGAAGTAAATAGAAATAAAAGGTGTATATATAGGACGTTATATAGCGTAGTGTCCAGCCTATAGTAACATTTTTATTCATTTGGTTTTATAAACATTAAAGAATGTTATCAACATGTCATTAACCTTTAATAATTCACTTCCAGTTTCATAACTGTGTTTTCGTAGAAATTAAGAATATTGTTTCAGATTTATTATGTTATAATGGTACTAAAAATATATCTCATATGTGTTAGTAATATAGACATAAGTTAAAAATTAGGCCCATGTAAATTCGTAGTTTGCAGCATTATTATTGACCATTTACAGTTCCTCGGGATGAAAAGGTTTAGAAAGGCTGCTCTAGAAGCTTTCTCAATGTGAGTAGGCAATATTGTTTCTATTTCTTAGTTCCTTTGAAGGAAAATTACACAAGTTTATTAATGCACCTTAACAGAAAACGACTGAAGTGAAACATTTTCCAGTATCGGAAACGGTGTTATACTGTCGTGGTCATCAAAGACATTGACGAATAAGAAAGTTGTGAACCAAGATACTCAAAATTTTTGGGTCTGTCTGCTTATAACTACAAAGAAACAGTTTCGTATATGCCAAATTGGATTGAACATATTTTTCATTCAATTGGACAAACGAACTTTACAATTTATAATATTTTGAAAATTACTTGTATTTATCGTGCTCTACCTGTACATAGAAACTTTTTTTTTAATTTTCATGCTTTCCATATTACTTTGATTGTTGTATTTTGGATGATTTTATTTATTCTTTATTACTTTTATTTAATTAAAAAAACAGTTAAACTCTCGGGGGGGGGGGGGGGAGCATTAAGAAACAGGGGTTCCAGGCTAGTGCCTAGACGTGCCTGCTGGGTAATCCGGCACTACCTGTAGGCCAACTTGCCGGTTTTTGGCTAGTCAGATGTCGTTTAACTTTTGGTCAATTTTAAAGCATTTACCATTAATTAATTTCAAAAGCGTGTCTCTAATCCGGCAGTACACGCAGTTATTGAGACTTTCATTCGTTTTTAAGTTGCGATCTTAGTCACCTTTGAGCTGTTCGTCCAGCCACCTTTCATTTCAACAATGAAGATCAGTAATATGTAGAAAGCGAGCGGTCTGGTGGCTCAGTGGTTAAGGCGTCTGACTGTTGACGGAAAAGTGTCCGCTTCGAATCCCTGTTTCGGCGGGAATATTCATATAGGCCTACCCTTAACCCGAACTTCTCCTCCGGCACAGCTTGTTCTGTGATGTGAAGTACGGCAGCAAGCATCCGTTGTTCGGATTCCACGTTAAAATGTAGGTCCTCTATACACTGTAGGATTATCGAGTTAGGTTAAGGAGGCTAAGTCAGGGGCGGAATGCAAAGACAGTAGAAAACCTGTCAACAGTTCATTACTAGCACACATAATTACTTGAATTACTATTATATCTTTATAAATTTCAGTGTGATCACTACCTAATCAAATCACTTCGGCCACCACTGATCTCCGATGAGTTTTGCTCATCGTTGGCATGGTCAAATTTGGAGCTATGGTTTTACGGGCGGACGCCCTTACTGACGCCAATCATTTTACACGTACGGCCAGGTCGTACTAATTGACGAAGTAGTGTGTTGACATCTGTCAGCGAAATGTGTAACTATGTTCTCAGTGTGATAAGTATATTTCTTGTTTGTGAAATGTGTATTTTATGAGGCGTAGATTGTGAACTGTCCCGGTATTCTCCGTGGTGTCTGTTGAAAACCGCCTAAAAATTAGTCAGGTCGATCGGTACGCTGAGGGTCTGCGCTCGTTCCCACTACGTTGCACTTACCTTCCCAATCCAGTGCACTACGCCTCAGCACATTGAGCCGTACTGGCGGGTGGGACAGTATTCCAGTCTGTCGCGCAAATGCAGCATTTTCCCACATAGCGATCATCATTGTCGCAGCAGTAGTAAGTGCATTGCGGGTGTCGCTTACTGTGCATTAGCATTTCCACAAGAAAGTTCTTTTGCAACTATCCAACCAATATATTCTACTCGAAAATCACGTTTGGGATATAAAACTTTATCACAACACTATCAACAGGATAAATAGCATTGTTCACACCATTTTTATATGGTTTTGAGAGTCCCCACTACACTGTTTCTCAAAAGAGAATAAATCGTTGATTTAGGGCCTTCATGTTTTGGAGTTATTTGGAAAAGATTATATCCTTATTCGACAATTTTTGCGCAGTGTTCTGACCGATGTGCGATATTTGGTACAATAAGTCTGAAACGAGCCAGTTCATCATGATGAAATGAACCTACTTATGTTGCACATGACGTCAAGAATGCAGATCAATGGCGTAGGATGTATGCATTGTGTTTAATTTTTTAACTTCCGTCTATTACCTACGACTTAAACATCTCTATAATTGCAAGCATACCTCTTCCATTTTCACTGTAGGTTCCAATTGTTAATGTAAAACATTACATTATGGCTACTAATATTGACTTTATACTTCTAATTCACCTTCTAAAAAGGCTGTGAGTTCGACATTTAGACGAAGCGTCTTTGCCAGCTAGTTTCGGTGTTTGAATATTTAACAGTGTCCATACACATTTGTGGGAAGACGCAAAACGCGACAGATTAAATCAGCGATTTATCATTATCTTTCAGTTAAATGATTTGGTGGGAGAGGGGAAGACGAGGAAATGCTACATACTCTACTCAAAATGACCAACAACGTCATTTTGGAAGAACTACCGTCTTCCAACCGGAAATCAAGAATTATGACCTGTTCTTAGTAAGAAATAAAATCCGTTCTTAATCTTCAGACGCTTTAATTTATCAATCATTGGTTAAGGCGTCTGACTGTAGACCGGACGTTCTCCAGTTCGAATAAATGTTTCGGCTGGAATTTTCTAGTACATCTAAACCGACTTTCACCTCTAGAATAGCTTGATGTGTAGTATGGAACTCTTCGGAACGCTCACGAGGGTCGGATTTCAGGTTAAACCGATAGGACTGATGTTACTGATTAAACGTCGCTGGTGATATACAATATCAATCGCAATTTTAATTTTCACTCTTAAGCTGATCCTCATATGTTTAGGATAATTGGTGTACCATTACATTTCTGAACATGTTGTAGAATTAAATTGTGTCCTTGCTTATTTATAGCATGTGCTGGTCGCATCTGATGGTTTGAGAAACTCAGATTCTAGAGAAAGTTTAGACGTACACTGCATTTTGAATAGAAGTAAGGTAAGTGTGGTACGGTTGTTGTAAAATACTTAAAAATATTTTATAAGTAAATACAAAAGTAAACCTGTCCGTTGTCATTAGACTTTAAGATTGTCTTTATTACTGGGACTGCTTGAAATAAAAAAACTTTTGGCATAAACAACATCTAATAGCAATCCATCATAATCACTTTGTTGTGGAAGTCATTTCCTTTATCGACTGAAAAAATATTCTCCTTGAGATTTAATCCCAATGCGTCGATACATCAAAATCTACATGTTTTTAAGCATTTTTTTTTTCCTTGTGACTCTAAAATGAAAAATAATCACTTTTTATTGAGCGACCTACTTCAGTTATTATTTGAGGAGTCAGCCGGCCTTAGTTCTGTACTTTCTTCGGTACTTACGAACGCGTTTTGAATCAGCATTACCAAATGATGCGGACCTGATTTCTCTGAAGTGAAGTACTCCAATACATAATGCAATGCGATAGAAAGCAAAATAACAAAGCAAGTTCGTCTTTCATTAGAGGCACTTAATATTGGATTCAGCTTTCCGCCTTCCCTCCGTAGCGGAGACCTGACTTCTGGTAATAAAGTCAATTTACTCGTTTACGGAAACTTTTCGGAAGAAGACAGCAACGCAGAAGGGGAATCTCCAAGCCGGGCACATTTACCTGGGATAATGAACTGCCTGCAAAGTGACGGGCGAAACCTTCTCGAGGCGAATTGCGAAACCGTGGCTCCAAGTTGGCTCTCCCCACGTGATATTTGAGAATTTAAAAAAAAAAAAAAAATGATTAATGTGTTTTTTGCCAAACATGTTCAAAACAAAATTTGTATCGACGCGGATAAACAGAAATCTCATTATTTAGGATAAACAAACCCTTCCCCAAATTGGGGAGCGCAGAAATGGAATCCTTTGATCCATATTTTCCAGCGTGCGAGTTCTGTATGTTATTTCCTTTTTTTTTAAGTTTCCGGAGCTCTCCGACGTGGCTGAGGTGCTCCGGAAATATGAAGTGAAAGAAACAGAATAGAATATGTTTGGATATGATGTCGTTTGACAAGTGGATTCTATCTTCGCAGAAATAAGTATAACAAACTTAGAGACCTTTGTTCCGCCCGGGGCAGGGCAGGGATTTGTCCGAGTTGTTGTGCGCCGCCTGCCTGCGATATTGGATTGGAGAGCGAGCGAGCGAGCTGGCTGCGGGCCACTCCGGCACTGCGAGAGCCCTGCTTCGAGCGCCGACGTCGCACGGTGGAACACGTCTGCGCAATCGCCAACCTAACACATTCCTCCACCATATCAGCATAGCCGTTGCTGAATACTAATAAATAAAATTCAGCGAATGTCGGGCTTAGCGAAATGTTTATTCAGTCTAAATGGTTTAAACCATATACACAGTTTCCTTGCTACGTTAAAAACGCCAGTAATTCTCAGTTACTATATCCCTTGATGGTGTCACATGCGAGCAATTTCAAAGGAATGTGACAAAAAAATACGAGGAAGGAAGAAAATTCTGTGAACGACCGATGAAAACACTACTTACCTGTATGTTCTCGGCTGCTTGTCACCAGTACACTTTCAATAGGTCTAGGGAAAAAAATTGTCAGAATTAGTTGCATTAGATATTGATAACAAAACGATTAATTCGGTGTTTCAGATTTAAATACTGAAACGCACCAATTTAAATAATAAACGAAAAAATCAGAGAGCATTAATATTCTCAAATTTTATTGCTGTATTATCTAAGAATGTAATTGAAGCGAATATAAAAGGTAACACATTTGAAACTGAATGTATAAAAGCTTGAATACCAAGGGGCAAAACAAATATAAACTAGCAGCTTCAGAGAAAAATAAGTAATTTCAGCTGAATTTGTGAAACGGAAATTATAATGCCAAATGAAGAACATAGAACTAATTCGTGGGAAATTAAATATAACGAAAAATTTTCTAGATCTCTAGAGGATAAGGACATAGTCCAGGGAGTGGTTATACAGAATATTAGGACGATTGGAAATTGGATTTTCCAAATCATATTGATTTGTATATTTTCTCTTCTGATAAATAATAAGGACCTAGAGAGGCACATAAAGATTAGACTCAACGACAGTAAATTAATTATTAGAGGTAATAGTAGTTACGGTAGTTGATACAATTCATAAACATTATTAAATAATTCCCAAACTCAATTAAATGCATGAATAATTTTCAGAATATTTTCCGCGGTAATATAATAATTCCGTGTGGACGTAATGACCTGGAGATAGGGTTTTTATTGGCTGCGCATTCCTCCCCTATCGTAGCCACCCTAACCAAGCCCGACAATCATGCCGCGTACAGGGGACCTACAGTTTAACGTGGAATCCGCACCACGGAAGCGTTCGGGTGTACTTTCACTTTAGACAGCAAGCTGTGGTAGAGGTGAAGGTATGTTTAGCGCATTCGAAAATCCCCGCCAAGACAGGGATTCAAACCGGGGATCTTTCGATCACCAGTCAAACGCTTAACCACTGAGCCAAAATACCGCTCTCTGCGGTAATAATCGGGTTTGGAGTAGATTTGATAGTGTAAAAGAATACGTAGAAGACAGCTGATGTTAAAATTCGATGGAGAGTACTTAAGTCTCCGCAGTTTATTTTTGTAATGAAAACTTTACGAATGCTAGTAATTCAACTTTTGTATATTGATTAAAAACATTTTGAATGAATGTTAGAAAATAAGTCGTGAAAGCAATTTTTCTAAAAAAAAAATAAAAAAAAATTACTTCCCCTTCAATTATTTATTAGAAATATGATCGAATCCTAAAGACCCTAATTACATCTGCTAATGTTGCTGCTCAAAATCGAAACATGGCCCGTACGCTCATTAATACATACCACATACATCATAATGTATATGTAATGTGTCTGTTTATTCTGGTATCACGCAAAAATACACATTTCGCTTGGATTTTTTGAATTTGAAAGCTTGGGGTCGAAGTTAAAATTTAAGGCATGTCTTAAGACGTTACGAAACATTAATTTTACGAATAATCTAGCATTACCTGAAAACTGCTGAATTGATTTTGACCGAGTTTTCACAGCGTCAAACATTAGATGTGTTTCATTATGCTGACTCATCTGCCATCGGGGCCTAAAAATTTTCTCATTGTGTCACTTCATTTGGCACTGAAACTCAAAATTAAAATGTATTCCGTACCTGTTCAGTTGAATATCAGGAATTCAGAATTGTATATCAAACGAGATATACAATTAAAAAATCTTTACTTCCTGTTTGTTTCAGGGAGTTACAAACTGAGGCGCCATTTTATTATGATTACTAGAACTCTAAATACGATAGCCCGAGACATTCTAGTTGTGCTGACAGAGAATGTGATCAAAGAAAATCTCTAGGGTTTTTTTTCATTATTAGTTCCCGCATTCAATACGACTATCTATGGCATTTAAAAATTTAATATACCAAGTTAAAGAAAAGAATATTTAAAGTTTTATTTAGTGTGCATAATAGTCGTTAATGTAAACTGATTTTATTGCTTTCATTGAAGGCTATGGTCAGAGACATTGCAGTTTTGAGTTTGGTGCGGAGTATGCATCTAGTAGTTCTTTGGTATTTGTCACCATACGTTCAGAATTTCATTTACGGTTCATTTACCATTCAATTGAGATTCTAACCTTTAAAACGGTGAAAACGCCATTTAATTCTGCGAAATAGTTTTTGAATTTTTCTGTCACCAATATATCCAGTTTTATAGAAGAAGATGGAAGATATACTATCATTCATTCGAGCATAATTAAATTTTTAAAAAGTGAATTTCAAGGGAAAATGTAAATATCATCCTAGCATTAATTAGATGATTACGGAAAACTAGTTAAAATCATTTAACTGGGTTGGCTGATATGCGTTTTTAGGAATTCAAAATAGCATCATTAGTACTGCGCACTGTTAGCACAACTAAGGTTTGTTTTCCTCTGTTAAAGTGAAGAGCTTTTCACAATACAGTAGGCCAGACATCCTACATTTCTGTTAGTAGTAGGTAATTTTATTAAGATTTAACTAAATATATATCGATGACATTTATTGTAACGATTCGACCGATCGATTCCCACACGGGTGGTCTGCGAGACTTGCAGGACAGCAGTTGATGGAACGATTCTGATGAGTGTAGTTATGTACGAAGTGCTGAGTAATACGCGGGGTTGATTTTGGAAACGTTTCACCGTTTCACAGTGTTCCGCGCGAGAGAAGGGCAGTAGCAACCGTTTTCTGACAGCAATGATAGCCCGAGACTATCAGACTGTCAGATCAGCTACCAGAAGAACATTTACTGTGTGTTTTGTGATCGTGATTGTTGTAGTGAACCATTATACAAACTACTGCACAGACTTGTTTAAAGTTGTACCTCTAACTTAATTGTGTTTAGCTATAAAGTGATTAATTTCATAATTTTTCGGTTGATGGTCGTTGGGTGTAATGTGCTATTGGAACTCTGATAATTAAATTATGATTTTGCATTTGGAATGCATGTGTTTGTGGTATACGACGATTTCTTATCTTTAATACGGAGTATATTAAGATTACACCAACCATCCAACCGTGTTGACCGTATTTACTGAAATGAACTTAGTCCAGATGCCTAATGTTGCATCTTCCACATCTTTAGCAAAAAAAAAAAGATGCTGATGATTTTTTCTTTCTCTGTCCTTTCGGCCGTCAACATCGAGGTAAAAAGTGTCGAAAAAGGATGGGGTGCAAAGAAGGAGAAGAAATTCGGCCATGGCAATTTTAACTATATCGGAATTCATCTGGAGTGATTTCGAGAAACCATGAAAATCGAAATCTGGATGATGGAACACGCAATGTTTATTCCGAATTGCTTTCCTTGAAATATTTTTATTATAGTTTGGGAAGTATTCTGACCATATATAAACTTGGCGGCGGTTGGATGAGATTCATAATTATTTCCCTGTTATTTATTGTTTATTACGAATGTGAGCGAAAACCAATCAAAGGCGAATAACAGTAAAACCACTGGTTAGAGATTGTACGTTGGCACGAGTAACCGCACGAGGCCATAACAGAACGTTAACTAAACAAGAATTAGAATTTGATAGTTCGCTCAAATAAAAGAATCGCTCTTGTAAAAGAAAAAAAGCAGATAATCTTATTCACTCATGTAAACTCTAAGATGCAACGATATCTTCGACAGTTTTCGCTGAATGGTCGCTAATGACTAATGGGCATTCTTCTTCGGCAGACAGTTACATTAGTTATCATTTCACCGCATCGGAGACAACAAAGCTTGGAGTGGACAGTCAGATGGCCCATGCAGCGAAGTTTCCCTACGCGGTGACAAGCGGCATGCCAAGATTTACTGGTTAAGAGGTGATATCGTGTTGTGTCGGTAGGGTGGAAGGTTGGGTACAGCTGTGTGTTTGCCGTTTTGCAATGGACACATCTAAATAAAGGAGCCTCAAAGGTTTTTTTATTTTTTTTTGTTTGTTACGATTAGTAATTGAAGACCGAGAGAAGTTAATACCTAAACGTTATAGGAAATATGACTCTAGCTAAAAGGGAATCGCCCTTTCAGTGACGTGAAATCCAGTCCAACATATTACACTATAGGATAAAAATTTTCACTGAAATAACTTAATTCGTCTGCAGACTAAAGTAGTTCTAATGTTATTCTTGAAGCAATTATAATTGGAAATAGTTAACACAAACACAATTTACTTCTTTATACGATGGACGTATGTTAAATACATGTTGATAATTTACTAGAGTTTTCAACAAAAGGACACTGTTTCAAAATTCTAAAAAACAAACAAAAACAACAAAAAACAAAAAAACAAAAACAAAAACACAAAAAAACAAAAAAACTTAAGGGTTTTTCAAAGAAAACAAATTTTTATAAATGTAATGCCTGTAAACGCGACTGCATTTACTGTCTTTATTTCAAAGCAATTGGGAAATGGGCCTGGTAGCTGGGAATATATGAAATAGTTCCCTACTTAAAAATTACGTGTTTAGTGCTTAGTGGCAATTTTATTACGTGATCACTTAGCTTGAAATAACGGTAGAAATGGACTGGAGACACAGCGTTAACCAGCGACCTTAAAGACACTTATTTGTGAGAATTAATATATTATTCACAAACATAACGTAATTTTCTAAGTTTTCTGTAGATTTATTAATCACATGAAATTTCAATTGTGTTAGTATGTTTTCTTCTTCTTTTAATTTTTTATTTTTTTTTATTTTTTGTTTGTGACCTTACACCTTGTCGACGTCAAGGTCATTCGAGGCGGGAAGCAATTGAGGCCAGGAACTAAAAGAAATTCTGCCATCGCCTTTTTGAAGGAACCATCCTGGCATTTTCTTGGTGTGATTTGGGGAAACAAAGGCGCACCGAAATCTTGTTGGCTTGACTGGGATTAGTACCCGCGTCCTGCCGAATGAGAGGCCAGAACGCTACCGCCCTCCCGCCACGCTCAGTGCGCTTAATGCTACTTCACACATTTTCCCTGCGCCACTGTCACGAACTGCATGAGTATAGAACGCGGTGCATGCATACAAAGACACACCGAAATTATGTATATTAAAGGTATTAATAAATAAGTAACTTTTTTCGAGTTGGAATAGATTTAAAAGTAAAAATTTACTTTAGCTGTGGAAAGAGAATAAACTAGTAACAATGGAATTTCGTGTGAGCCTAGTTAAATATTCAGGGAGCTATTATCATCATAAAAATGTATCGTGTTACTGTACGGAATGGTAGCTATTATTTGTGCATAATTTAGAAAATATTTGTTAGTGTCTATCATCATACATTACTGTTCAATGAAATATGAAACATTTGGTATGAAAGAAGAAACTAAATAAAACATTTTAAAATGTAAAACATAGTTACTACATTCTGATCAACTACTCACAACTACAATGCGAAGCTTACTTACAATTTTTTAGTAGATTAATACTTTCTAATGAACTGAGCAGTTTCAGTAAATCCGACCATATGTAATTTCTTTAATCTACAAGAATTTTCATAAATAGAAACTAAACCAAAATATATTTCAAAGCATGATCAGTGCAAAATACAAACTCACGTTTGTATAATGTATGATGATTTGAAATGAGAAACTTGCTCTATTGTTCTAATCGAGAAATTTTTATCGAATTACAAAATATAATAAAAAAATGTATACTACTACTTTTAATGTGTCACAGGCATACGTTTTCTTGTCCTCACCCTCGTTTACTAATTATTGCGCTAGTACTGAAGATAGGAACGAGATTTTCATAAGTAAATTCAAGTCAGATACTGTAGTTAATATCTTTATAAAAATGATTATGTGACATGATTTGCGCATATAATTCCAAATAAGTCATCAAAATTATTATTTGATTTAAACGAATCAGAATTACAGTTTGTCTGGTGTAATATTTCTCGAAGGTGGACAGTGACGTCCCGAAACCATTGAGCTATTCATGGGTAAGTCTCCTCCACAGAATGAAAGCCTGCAGGGGGGGGGGGTCATGTATGTAGTCCAGGTATTCACTCATGCCAATTGAGAGAAGATTTGGGCGCGACTCAAAGGCGAGGGACTGGGACCGTATGTAATTGAGGCCCCGTCCGACCGAAGAGTCAATTGACAACGGAACTGCCTGGCCCACTCAATGACACCATGAATTTGTAACTAAAGCATTTTGTTTGAAAAGTCATATATCCGCGTGGGATGGCTCAGAGTGTTAATTAAAAACGATATAACAATGGCTCCGAAAACTGTGACGTAATTAACGGAAATGAAGTAAGCCTTTTGGCCAATAAGAAACGTGTGTTTTGCGATTGAGGCGTGAGCGTACGTTGTAACCAATAATAAAGCAGCAGATGGTTAGTAAAAATCTATTAGTTAATGTTCTTAATTTTTATGACTAACCACGAACGTTTGAGACACGCCATTCTTCGGAGTGTATTCGAAATTGCCAAGAGAGCGGTATTCCAAGGCTTCTTGGTAAGTCAACGACGGAAGGAGAGTAATTTTGGTATTAGCTTTCATGCCGATAACTCTGTTAATTCTTGTGTGACATGACTTGTCTAGAGGATTTGTTCTGGTACTTGGAATGTTGCGGTACAACCTGATCATATTGTTAATGCTGCCTAACAGCAGCGGATAAGCTACGCAACAAGAGTTAGCAAAGGCTACGGGCCCAGCGCATAAAAATATCTATTTGTCAAATTCTGAATTATTTCAGCATATACAGCACCCCGCAGTGTCAGATGAGTGCTTCAGTCTCTGGGCATATCCCTCCGATTATCACCCTGGACGAGTTGATATTCGGAAATAGACAACTAGATGCAATGGAATGGTTCCGTTACAAACCGACACATCATTCACGGCTGCCACAACAGTATGGTAACCTAGCGGCGACCACCAGTGTTCATCGTAAGACGAAGTATAAGCTAGTAACTTCCCTGTTGACTAACGTCAAACTAACCATTCGTTGATTTATACTTTCGTGACAATTATGACCTGATATGGCATTGGTTAGTTATTTTTCCATTTTCAATTATGCTTTCATTGAATAATCAATTAGAATTCATGTTTTGCGAAGGTATGAATAAATTGTGATATAATCTCGTTTATGAATTCATTTGTGGTACGATTCATTGCGTACGATCGTATTGTATCAACCTTTTCCATCGATTTAATGAGATTTTTGCATAATTACTGTAAATTTTCGTTGAAGAATTATTAATTTTTGCAATTATCCCATGGTACCCAACTTTTAATTATTTTAAGATTATTAATAAGTCAATATCAATATTAATCAACTAAGCATCACTGCGAAAAATCCCTGAACCAAATCACAAACGTTTCAGGAGTTTCTATGCTAAAAACATATGTTAAGAAATAATTTTTTTTAAAGACAGACAACATTGAGATCAAAAATTGCTGCAGATGTTCGTAATAACAAAAAAATACAGCAATGATTCACAAATGGTTTACATGCATATAACAAAATATGCAGAGATTTCTACTATCAAGAAGACTTGCTGAAACAAACACGCTGAAGACCCGAGGAAAAATGGGCTCTAATCAAATAACACGCAACAAGAAACCCAGCAATAGTGAACAATAGGAAAATGGAGATTACCTTAATATGCTTAATGAATTTAATAAGAATCTAGTATCGGAAAAAAGTAGGACTAGCAGTGTCCCAGTTAATAAACATTTCTTATTTTTTGTTGCACTACGCCCCGTTGATATCTAGAACATTACAGACTGGTGAGAAACTGAACGGCAATACCATTTTAAGCAACCATATTGGCATTCACGTGGAGTTATTTCGGGAAACCATGAAAAACCGAAATATGAATGGCATGTTCTGGGATTGCACTCACGACCTTCCGAATGTGTACCACCCACGCAACAAGCTCGGTGCTTGCATGCCGTGACAGTTTATTTAAGCAACATTGACGCACTTTTGTGAAAAGGAATACTAGGAAAAAATAACTCGCATTTGGAACAAACTCGTGTTTAGTAGTTACATAAATTTAACAGGTTGGAAACAATATTGTGCTTTCAAAATGAAACAAGTTTTTGTTGTTAATAAGACACTAAGGTGCGTATGTGAAACATATTAAGTATGGAACTTTCCTGGGCTGAAATGTAATAACGGAAGAAAAACCCTGGCACCTATGATGATTTAATAAAATCGAGACGTGAATGCCAAAAAAGGTTTTTATTTTAATTGAACTAAACGGAAAAAGCCACTATAAACCCTGCATTATAATGTAGGCTACTCAAAAATTCATACCATGCTGGCAAAGAACGACAGTACAGTTTTGAGTTTTCTGTAAAATCTGACGTATCTCATAAGAGTATTACATTTCTTTATCCTTTCCCTCATTTTTTCTTCGTTATTGCGGGATAGGCTGTTGTTTACCAGCTACCTTGTCTGTGAACCGAAACAGTGAATGGAGGAGAGGGATTAACATTATGTTTCAGTTTTTCTGTGAATTGTATAAATTTCTTTACTGTGTAGTTTTAGTGGAGAGACGTGAATACCTTTCTAGTCTGAGTCAAACAGATCAGAAAACAAAGAAAAATCTGTAATCAAGATGGGCGCCTCACCAGATATTACATTTCAATCTATTCCTGCTTATATCCTCTCTCATACAGTTTTGTAGAGTTCAACATGAACTTTCTGTTCTCAGAGGTATATCTCATGTCCTCTGAAAAGAAGTTTCATCAAAGTAAAATAATGTCATTAGATATGTATTAAAATTGGATTTCCCTCAATCATGAAATCTCCGTCGAGCATCGTGACAATTCGGGCACAGTTTACACAACTTGATCTATCTAGTATTGGCTTCAATGAACCAATACAGTTAGGACAGGAACCATTCATGCCGCACACTTCCTAGACGAGGCTTTGAGTTGATGTGCTAAGGAACAAACGTTCCAGAGATTCCTGGATGGTCAGTCACTTCGCGGTATAAATTTATACCAACGCTTGCCTTGATGAAGTAAAAATGTAGATAATGTAAAATCATGATATGCCCGGCGAACATAAGGCATTTCTACTGATTAAATTTGAGAACTGATATTTTTATAAGGCACTATCAAGCTAAATTATACAATTATGATGTAGTTTACAAGGAAACTAAAATGATGCTCTTCCAGAATACAGATTATACCTGCGTTCGGGTGACAAAAATTTAACATAGACTTTCTTAGCAACTATGGGATTTTGTGTAAATGTTAATGACATTAATTCATTCCGGGAGTATAAGCCGGAAACAACTTTCTAAAAGATATTAGGGGTTTTCGATCCGTTATTGAGATCATTATCAAAGGGACAGGATTTGGGTCAAGGAACGAGTAGGAATTCGATCATGAACATTTGAAAGTTTATCTCGACATTCGCATTTAGTGATTTCGGGAAACATGGAAAATAGAAATCGGACTGAATGGATGGGAATATGAACACGCACCCTCCTGAACGACTGACCCAAACGATAACCACTCAGACGGTACCGAGTGTAAATTCTTCATGTTTAATACTGCAAACGACTGAGGGCTTTGAACTGCTTACATTTCCAGTTACGATTTTACTCGATTTTCTTCGCGTGGTTTACAGTTAATCACTGCGCTACAGCAATATACAAGAAAATGCAAAGTAAATGTAGTTTATAATCAAGTTAAGAAGAGGTAATAATTCAGATGTTTTGTGCTTGCTCCAGGTATTTTACAGACAGTTTGATTTTTGTAATTAAGTGACACAATCACGCTATGATGTGATATACCTATACAAACGCGTAAAGGGAAAGAACCGTAAGTGTTGACACTTTCTTCGCTGGAATCAATACATGCGCATTTCCAGTCAACACCTTTTCTTCCTTCATTATAATCTCCACTAAGGGGTAGAAGAGGAACTAACTACTAGGACCTACTCATTCAACTAAGCGAAAGACCATATCAACCATGTAATATTATCACTAACCCCCAATCAAATTTTTGTTATTAATTTATTATTATTATTGAATTCTGCAGAATTTATTAACTTTGTAAGTATCCTGAATAACTGTATTAATACATAAGAACCACGATATTTCGATAGTCTCAATTACTGTCACCAGAAGATAGCGACAGTGATTGTGATCGCCGAAATATCGTGTGATAACACTTGCTTAACACGGTTAGTTACCCGGGAGCATTTCATAAGCTCTATTATTGTTTGTGAGTTGATTTGTAATATTGTTGGGTTTCTACAGACTGTAGATTGCTTTGTAACCGGGGTAGCATAGTGTTGTTATATTTAAGTAACAATCTTTGACGCTGGCGAATGCAGCTGAGCAGTTAGCGATTGTTCATTTGGGCGCCTGCATTGTGGCATGGCAGTGTGTGTGTGCATGGCGCCGCTGGGGAGAACGTTGTGTGGCGCGTGCACAGGCTCTTTGTACTCAAGCTAAAATAGCTTGTTTAACGTATGTGAAACTTGTCTCATCGTAACATAAGTGTCTCAAAGGTTGTGTCAGTAAACGGTATTAATTAAATTCAATAGTATTTCGACATGAACAGTGAGTTTTTGATTACCAGACTATATCAAATCTCAATTTATTTATCGGAGCTAAAGGCTTGCATGTGTTGAAAGAGAGAATTTGAGCTCTTTTCTGAATAACACGCCGAAATCAAATAACAGAGTGGTTAGCTCAGATCTGGCTCACCATTTCCGAAGATAATTAGTATCTTACAAACACAAGTATTTCAGCCTCCTATCTCATTTACTTGCTGTTATATTATCTCAGTCAAGACCTAGGGTTCTCTGTAAAAAGCGTGGAGCAGAATATTGTGGTCTGTTCCTGAATGTTTAACACCCAACATTCATAAGTATTTGTCTTCCTCCATGATTTATTCTTTCTGCTGTAACCCCAAGAAGAAACTGATCGATTTACTTAGCCCAATGGTTATCCAAACGGTGAATATTTTATTTTTGTAACACTGTTTCCGCTATTCATTTCTTCATGGATTTTAACGTCGTGTTTTCTTCGTTAATGCTTTTGTTTCAAATCTTTTCTGACTCCACAGTGGCTTGCATTTATCTCACCCTAAAAGACGCAAACTACACACGCAATATACTTCCAATCTCAAGTAAACCTTTGGTACAAAAGGATTTTTGCTTTGAATGACGAAACTTTTCCGGTCACTAAATTTTTTTCTGATATTTTTATTGAACTGATTTAATTTTACTGCATGAATAATAACAGTGTATTATGTTTTCTTATAGAATATATCAGAATGAAACATTCATCTATTTCTTAAGTGACATTTCTGTTTCACTTCTAGATTATTGTTTACAATACTCGAATTAGTTTACCACTATTTTCCAAGCTATTCATTTATTCGTTCATTTTTACTATTGATAGGAAAATTTCTGAAGAATAGTAGTATATTACTTACTTCTTTTTAGATCCTTATTTCACGTCAGATGTTTTTCGTTCCCTGCGTTGTTGGCTTCCATTTCATGCTTATTTTTTATTGAAATCACGCACTAACTTCTTAGCAGATGTCTATCTGTCAGCAGTATCTTTCCACATAAATAAATCATTCCTACACCCTAGTAATTTCGTTATGAATTTTACAACATTAGTAGCCATTGTGGTCGGCCACGTTATAGCCCATCTGTATCGGACACGAGGAGGTACATTCTTGTCATGGTTACTAGCCTATTTTCTGTGTTCGCCTTGGAGAATTATGTGATGATTGCTACTTTTCTCCACTAAAGGTTACACGTTACACAAAAAGTGCACTAGGGATTACGCAAAGCTTGCACGGTTGCCAGCCCTCGTTAGACTACGTTATATCGGATTCTCCTAAGGGACCTAGGCGTCGACAAGAAACAAAAAAGTGTTTCCTGGTCTAAGTTTTTCGAATATCATGAGAATCATCAACATATTTTGAGTTTTCTTCGTTCTTACCTTTTATTTTAATCTCAAAGGTAGAATTATTTTCTCTTTTATCCCAGGGTTACCGTGGTCTAAGTTAGTATTCGTCTGATTATTGTTCCACATACTTTCCTGCTCTGTGGCTGACTATTCACACAAAATTGTTCAAATAATTAATCCCAAACAGAGTTTAAATCTATGAACTTGCACTGGCTTTTGTTACGAGAAGCTAGAGCTTGCGAGAAAATTTCTCTCTTAAGCTTTTGATATAGAATTAAGTTAATTAATTACTTTATCAGGCCATGGAAAAGAGATATTAGGAGTTTAATGCTATGAATAGATGCAAGCGTATTTATGTAACTATTGCATTTTACAGATTTCTATCATAAATATATTTAATATTTATTAGAATTATATATTCTTACAACCGAAATTTCGGAACAATATTTTCATTGTTAATTTGATAATTAGAATCCAATTACACTGCAAATTGATCAACTAAAGAGAGGACAAAAACGCTGTGTTCATTACACATTGGAATTAACATAGCTACCTCATTAATTGGAAACGAGTCATGATTTTATTCGACTGTGACAGATTCTTTGTTTGAAACATAGCTTCAATCAACAAAGAGCCGGATTGTAGCTGTGTAGCTTGTAACGAGCCGCGCTGTCGCCACGTTACAAGGTGCATTTTTATTATATATGTAATAATATAAGAGTAATTTACATAAATCTTGGGCGACCACGTGAATAGATTTTTGTTGTAATTTTATAAAGTACGCAAGATTCCAAGTGAGGACTGTAATGAAATGGTGAACTTATACAGTGTATCGTAGCAAAGCGAATATTAAAGAGTTATTGAGCTATGTAGGCTTGAAGCTAATCTTGGTCTTTCCGAGCCATGGCGACAGGACGTCGCGGATTTGGGATTTGCCAGACCACACACACTGCTCCCTGGGGATGGGTCACTCACCGAGCGGGAAAAGCCTGCCGTCCGAAACCCGAATGTTCTCTCGCCCCGGCGAACTTAGCCGAATATGTCCGACCTCTGTTGGATTCTTTGGCCAAATCACATATCGAGGATATCACGTGACATTAGGTGCCGACCTGAAGGTCCAATCAAAATGAGCGTATAACTCAAAATCCTGGGAATTTTTGTTGTATGTGAGCTTCGAGACTACAAATGGGCGGAGCAAGAAGTTTCCTCGTGGACCGAAGAGCGAGGAGCTGGACATTCTAACTTCGATCGCACCAGTCTGAGGTTGACTTGGAAAGTTGACTTCTTTCGCTAACCTGCAGCTTGCCTTGCTGGAGCAAGCGTTATCACCGCAACACAGCCGGTAATGCGATGATGCGCATTGCCAGACCAGAGATGCCTATAGCCGACTTGTGAGATAATCTCACATATCGTGGGTCCGCTACACTCATCACAGACATCAGACGCAGAACTACAATGGTAATTGATTACGACCAAGCCATGTGATTGTGCATTCCGTGAAACAGAACCCGTAAGCGACTTTGAGAGGATAGGTCCATGTTCTCACTTTGTAATTGTAAAAACCCCTGAGCTAGCGGCATAATTTGCCAGAACTAGTTATTTTCGAATGATATATTGTTCATTCTGGCGCCCATGATTTTCTTTTTAACTGTAAAGTCACAGTATTATGATGCCTTTGTCTGAGGTAGTCATAACTTGTATTTTTCATTGTTTCCAGTTGTCATTATTTCTTGCATTTTGATTCTGAGATATTTAAAAGTAAATATACAATTGTTTGCTTGCTCATGACGGCTAATTGTAACTCTGAGCGTTGCTTTTATGATTTTGCCAATTTGTGTTAATGTTAACGGTAAATTCGCTCAGACTTGTAATCGCCAGTGATAAGAAAATAAATGTCATATTGTGACAATTTTCCTAAATTCCAACTAACGTCGAGATTCTTGCAAAATTAATAAATTTCCACTCCTTCATAAAAATTAAAATTAAAAATCCACAATTATTAATCATAAAGGTATGAAAGATAATTGTAACGTGGTTTGCCCACCAAGGCACCCACCACATAATGTCGCCCAACGCTGGTGCCAGATGAGACATTACTTCTTAATGTCTGCGAACTTGGTGGCACTAATTCAAATTAATACAATTTGGAGCCCAAATTCAGAAAGTTTCATGGAATGTTGCACATGGTTTTTGGCTGTTTTATCATTCTTGTAGTCAATAGATATTCATACAAGATTTTATTTTGATGTTTCACTTATATTTTAATGCATAAAGTTCATTTTGTTTCAATGCATAAAATTTATTTTGTTTCAACGCATTAAAAGGAAGTTCATTTGTGTATTTCAATTGAGATGCAATACACTTTGTATTGTAACAATTTTGTGATCAGTTTAAAAATTTTAAATGAGTAACGTCAGTGTTGATTTCTTAATGCATGGTAGCTTCTAAGAAAATTAAAGACACGCATGTCTTGCCCATGTGTTTGAAAGTAAGTCTGCTTTCATGGTGTTGTGTTGCATGATTCATCGTTGCTTTTCTCTTGCTGTATTTTGGAGGGGTATATGTATTTGTGTGTATTGAAATTCGCGGTATTTTTGTTGTTGTGAATCTAGATTTCGTCATTGCACAATTGCGGTGTAAATTCATTCGTTGTGTGTTCATATGAAGCTACGATCTCGTACGATAAAAGATTTCGATATGGAAGATCAGTCTGATAGGCAAAAATCTCCCGAAATCATGAACGATCAGGTTCAGTTAACGGAACAAAGCGAAATATTGGCTGCAGGGGAAGGGAACGTAAGTTCTGAAGTTCCGACCCACTCATATAGTTCGCAGTCTACTTTGTCGCCACAGGAAAATATGGAAAATTTTTCGTTTCCTGTAGGTGAGATGACACAGAATACGCCCGCACATTCAGAACAGACGCAACAAATGACACAAATTCCTGTAGAAGCACCACCCTCTCATCATCAGCAAATGCTAAACATGTTGATGACTGCTAATAGGAGCAATTGAGCAGAACAAGTAAGCCAGCAATCTCTGGAACAAGCCAGCAATTGATTCACAAAGGCAGTCAATTGATTCACATAAGACAGGAATTAAACCAGCGTTTTGATTCACAAAGGAGGAATTAAACCAGCGTTTTGATTCACAAAAGGAGGAAAATAA
The DNA here is from genome assembly GCA_031002005.1 of Vandiemenella viatica. Lineage (NCBI taxonomy): Eukaryota > Metazoa > Arthropoda > Insecta > Orthoptera > Morabidae > Vandiemenella > Vandiemenella viatica. Next base: position 249,997,186 of record JARYHS010013630.1, read on the forward strand.
GAGAAATTCGGATTTGCTTAAGCAGAGTTTTGATTCGCAAGCTGCGATATTAACAAACTTGGACGAAAAATTATCCACCTTACGTTCTGAGGTCACAAAAGAAATATCTGAATTCAAGTCTGAGATAGCTAAAAATGTTTCTAAGCTGGAAAAGGGTACGGAAGAAGTAAGATCTACCTGTGCTTCTTTGCAAACGGCCAACAAACAATTATCCAAAAGACTTGACGCCAGCCGACCTGTCCATTGAACAGATGCGAAACGAGAACGGCCAAAACCTAGGACAAATTTCGGAATTTGTTCACAAGGTCAAAGACCTTACTGAACAAAACATCCGAAAACTTGACTCGGAGGTGACTGCCGTAGCAAGTTCGGTCGAACTCGTTAAGACGGCACAAAACGAATTAAAATTGTCACAGGACGAACTGTCGGAAGCCACTAGTTCTAAGCTCTTACGGCTAGAAACTAGAATGAAAGAACTAAGTAGTTCTAATGCCGGCAATGTTCAAATTCAAGGTAGTGGCATGTATTACGCAGCTGCCCATATTGAATTAAAGCTCCCATATTTCGGATCCCGTAAAGACATTAATCCGAAAGCATACCTCGCTGAAATGGAGAGGTACTTTCATATAAAAGGGGTTCCCGAAGCGATGAAGCTGATCCTGGTTGAGCAGTCATTATCAGAAGCCGACCGTCTTTGGTTTCAAATCACTTGCGAACCGGAAATGTCATACGACGAGTTTCGGAAAGTGTTTCTTGAAACATTCTGGTCTAGCAAGATCCAAAACCAAGCGAGAATAAAATTGTATCAGGGCAGATATGTTCCGAAGCAAAATTCATCTATGGAGAGATATGTGAATAAATTGCTAGTCCTCACTAGGCAGTTCGATGTTCGGATGTCGGACGGGGAGTTTGTGGAAATGGCCACGGCACATTTCGGTTCACAAGTCCAATCCCTAATAAATCCAGTTCTTATACGTACTGTGCCAGAGTTGCTGGACACGTTAAGGAATTTAGATCGGATAGGGCGGCAAGCATGTAACTTTGAGCGGCGGGAAACCGACAATGATAGCTTGGAACCGCAAGTAGAGATGAGGCCACACGAAACTAACGGGAAAGGACGCTCGCATAAAAATTCCCAAAGAGGAAATTTTTATAACAAGCGACAGCCCGATGCCGATGGTGAACCACGTCGTAATAACGGCGATACAAATGGAAAGCCGGGAAATTCATTTTGGAAGAACGGGAATGACCGCGGAAGTGGCAAGAATTTTGGCAAGGAACGGGCTACAATTAATGCAGTTGCCGTAGAATACGAGGATTCCAAAGTCCAAGGCCAGCAAAAGGAAGAAAAGAATATGTGCGATAGGACGGCCGCACCCGGAAACGATGCGCCGCAATGAGGCCTTCCGGGGGACACTAGAATGGTGGAATGCATCAATATAAACAATTTGGCCTACTGGCGTGGTGAGGGGCCGGAAAATAGCGAAGACGACGCTAATATGGATTCCCAAGGCGAAATAAGCAGATGCACCAAGTGTCCCCAAATATCGATCATAGCATACGGAATAAAGGCTAACGTGTTAGTCGACTCCGGATCTTCTGTCTCCGCAATCTCACAAAAATTTATGTTACAATTGAAGAGCAAAAATCCGCGGTTGAAAGTAATCCCGACCACTCAAGTTACGGTGGTGCCTGCCCTCGGGAAAAGAGAAAAGATCGTCAGCTCGCAGGTGTTCATCCCGATGAAAATCGCCAACAGCGAATTATCGCTTTCAATGCTGGTTATCCCCGGATTGACCCAAGACGTGATTATTGGTTGCGACCAACTTGAAAAGCGTCGGGTAATTCTGGATTGGGGGGAAGGAACCATCAAGCATTTGGTGCCAGAGGTATTGCACTGGAAAAGCGAGGCTCACTCGCAAAATCTGGAAATAAAGATTTCCGATAGAGTGCAAGATCCCGCGGAACAAAATAGCGAGCGTATTCACGGGGAAGGAGCAGCCATAAGCGCTTTAGCTGACGAACGAAGCCTCATTCTTGAGAATTTGACCGCTAAGGTCCAAGAAAAAATTAATTTGGCAGTAGCACAAAAGCGTGAGCTGTGTAAAGTCTTGGAAGAGAACTTGCAGGCGTTTTCGTACCGTCCCTGGGGAGATACGCAATTATGTGCACAAGTTCCGGGTCAAGGACAATAGCGCCGCTGAAGGGACGCACGTATAGTATCCCACACAAGTTGCGGCAGGCAGCCCAGGTAGCTGTTGCGGAAATGGAGCGGAATGGGATCATTACCCCACGTCCTTCCATGCACCTCAACCCGGTCACTTTTGTTGTTAAGAAGGACGGGTCGGTTCGACCTTGTCTCGACGCCAGACTACTTAACCAAAGAATAGAGGCGGACGGGGAGAGAACGGAACGGATTCAGGACCTCATGACGCGGTTCCACGGGAAGCCCTGGCTGACCACTCTAGACGTGACGTCGGGTTTCAATCAGGTGGTACTAGATGAAGAGTGCCAGCCATATACTGCGTTTGTCTTCCAAGGAAGGCAGATGTGTTTTAAAAGGTTGCCATTCGGGATAAAGGACGCCGCTTCCGCTTTTATTAGGGCCATGAATTACGTGTTACCGCCCGAGGTTAAAGAGTTCTGCTCGGTGTATGTCGATGACCTTCTCATCGCGTCCGAAACGTTTCAACAACACTTGACGCATTTGGATACGTTACTGAAAGTAGTGGCAAAGAGCGGGCTCACTCTACGGCCGGACAAGGCCACTTTATGCGCTCACGAAGTCGAATATTTGGGATTCAGAATTACTCCCGAAGGGATTTCGCCTTCCCCGAACAAGATACGGGAAATCGAAGAAATGGCGCCGCCTACCAAATTAAAGGAGCTCAGGAGTTTCTTAGGAGTGTGCGCGTATTACAAAGGGAATGTGCCAAACTTTGCGCAAATCCTGCATCCCCTATATAGCCTCTTAAAAGGGGGACGGAAATGGGAATGGCGGGAGCCACAACAGGCCGCATTCCTGAGGATTAAGCAAATCTTTGCGGAACAAATTTGCCTGGCCCATGTGGATTTTCAACAACCATTTTATTTGTACACCGACGCCAGTTATCTTGGAATTGGCGCCTGTCTTCACCAGAAAGGGGAGGATGGTAACATGAAAATTGTTGCAACGGCAAGTCGAACACTAAGGCCGGCAGAGGGACGATATTTTATCTGCGAACTTGAGATGCTTGGAATATTTTATGCAGTACAAAAATTCAAACAGTATCTATGGGGTAGTGAAACCTACTTAAGAACTGACCATCAAGCTCTCACTTTTCTCAGAAGCGCCACGTTTACGAACAACCGGATTGCGCGCTGGGCGATGTTCCTACAGCAATTTAATATACACATCGAGTATTGTAAAGGGTCGGAAAACGTGATGGCGGATTATTTAAGTCGCAACGCTAGAGACCACCCTTCCGAGGAACAAAGACGCCTCCGGGCAAACGAGGTGCTAATCTCTGCCATAACCCTTGCCGATGGCACGACCTCGGCGGAATTGAAGGAAAAACTTATATCGGCTCAAGAGCGGCAGGCCGACATAAAACGGGTTCGTGCGTACTTGCGACGAGGAGAATACGCGGACGATGTACACATCCGCAACATAGCAATGCTGTGTACAATGGAAGGAAATGTTTGCTTCCGAAGGGAGGACGCTAACAGCCGTTGGAAGATATGGCTTCCAGAGTCGCTGAATTCCTCGATCGCGAGTACATACCACATTCAGTGCGGACACCCGGGGACAGAGCGGTTGTACCACACGATCCGCGCGGAATATTTCGCCAAGGCACTCCGGAAGAGCGTCGCGAAATGTACGCGCACGTGTGAAATTTGCCAGAAGGCAAAACACCCTAACATGAGGACGGCAGGACCATACGCGCCAATGGTACCGAAGGGGCCAAACGAATTAACTTGTGTCGACCACTTCGGCCCGATCCCGGCCGGAAGATATGGATTCCGACATGTGTTCCTCGTGCTAGATGCGTTTACAAAATATGTTAAATTGTATCCAGTTGCAAAGCTCAGCACGAGAGGATCGCTGAAAATAATGTTCGAGCGATACATACCCCATTGCGGACCAATGAAAGCCGTGTTGTCAGATCATGGTAGCGTCTTTTACAGCCCCAAATGGAGGAAGGCTTTTGAAGACAGGGGAATAAAAGTAATTTATTCTTCTATACGATGTCCTCAGGGTAACAACAGCGAGAGATTTATGCGTCAACTGAGTGTATATATGCGAACACTAATTGGGGACAATCACGCTTCATGGGTAAAGCATATTCCTACAATAGAAAACTATTTTAACTACACTGTGAACTGCGCGACGTTATATCGCCCCATTGATTTGCAGTTCGGAGCTCAGGCCGCTATGTTGGCAGAGAAAGTAGTACGTTTCCCGAAGGACCAACCTCCCAAAAACTTGGAAAATGACCTAAATAGGGCGTACGAATTTCTGATGGAGAAGGCGACTAGGCGGCAGCTCAAGCATGATCAATCCAAAACGCAGACGTTCGAGGTTGGCCAGCAGGTTTTGCTGAGAACAATAACTCCTTCCGACGCACAGCGGAAGGTGATATCGAAGTTTTTTCTGCTATATTCCGGGCCTTATTCGGTTGCCAGAGTGATCTCGAAGAATTGTTATTTGTTGACGGACGGACAAACCGAGATCGGGCCTCATAACGCCCGGAACTTAAAGCCATTTCATACAAAGTAACGGTTTCGAAAGAGTGGGAAACAGCTACCATCGAACAGCTGAGGTCATTAACGCAGGTAGGCAGCTGAACTCAACCGGCAGGTTCCTAGAATTCTGGCAGGTAGCGCATACCCAAGAATGAATGGGAAAGAAAACAAAGTAGTTTCACGCCTCGTTCTAGCGGTATTTCGCGTACCCTTACTGTAAATTGTATAGTATTCCGTAAATTAGATTAAAACTATTGTTGGACAGCACATGTTTTGCTCAGAATTGTGTGCACTCAACGAAAATAATTTCAAGGTTTATATTGTTGCTTTATATAGATTCATAGTATTCTGCTAGCGTGAAATCTCAAAATTGCTTTGTATTGGCAAACGGAAAACCTGAGATCGTACCGTTCTATGCACAAAGCTTACGACCTTTTTCATACAAGCTAAAGAAGCATAAGTGTATAAAAGGAAAATATTCGCTAACTGGGATGGATTTCGGCTTAAAACGTGGAGTAGACGGACATGTTAAGAGGGTTATAATAACTCCTAAATAAAGAGAAATATTATATTCTTTGAATGTCGAGATAATCTCGAGTCATCAATAGACCCATTGTGAAGGAATCGTAATGTTACTGAGGAATGATAGTTACGCTATTCATTATCCTTTCAATTTATGTGCGGAATGGTTATATTTCGGGTCCGCTTGTATGCCAAAGATGCTACAGCGACTTTGGTTGACGATGATGAAAGTTCACGTCAAACCGCATAATGTGTATAATGTCTCATATGGGAATGGTAAATTTTATAGAAATTCCATTACATATACCCATGAGCAAATACAGTTTCCTTTCGCCATGAAATTCGCAATCACTTCACAGACGGTATATTACAAGTTAGAGATGTCGACCAATGAAAGACTAATTAGGAGACCACCTAACATTCAACGAGTAAGGTTCATAATTTACGTAACAAACGAAAACATGTACTTACATCGTTCATTCCACACCACGTTGAATTATAAGTAAATGCCGCGTCATTAAAATCTAAGATTACAGTTAGTGATATTTGACCATGAACACGGACACATCTTCTCTGAAATGCTTATTGAATTAACCGTCGGTCATGACGAAAATCACGTCACCGAATCCGACTAAACTATTCCGTTGTTTTGAGATTAAAACCGCGCAATGTAATGAGATATTTTACGCTCACCTCTAGCATCTTTATGGATGTTTGTTGAAGGCAGAATTATTTTTATGCACATGAGTAAAACATCACGCTAAATTGTAAATACAATGTATAGTTCAACCACTTTCTGCATAAGTGTTCTGACAATGTTTTGTTTTATTAATGTGTTTCATTTTAGTGAATTTAATGATAAGATTTGATACAAGTTATTTTCAAGATTATTATTATTTAAACATGTATGTAAATAATTTCTTTTCATGTATATTTTAGTATTGTGTTTAATATAACTTTGTATTTGGGAAGGCTACCTGAATTCACGTGCTTCTGTTTGTAAAGAATTGTAAGACGGCCAAAAGGACATATGCTCCCGTTATATATTCACCTTACAAGGCAGGAATACCGATGGTTATTGGAATCACATTTAAAATTAATGTAATTATAAAAATGCTTAAGTTTTTGTTGAGTCACAATGGAGATAGAATTAGGTAGTTAAAAATAAAATTATTGTACCATAATTTCATTTTTCACCAACGGCCGGCCATATTGTAACGAGCCGCGCTGTCGCCACGTTACAAGGTGCATTTTTATTATATATGTAATAATATAAGAGTAATTTACATAAATCTTGGGCGACCACGTGAATAGATTTTTGTTGTAATTTTATAAAGTACGCAAGATTCCAAGTGAGGACTGTAATGAAATGGTGAACTTATACAGTGTATCGTAGCAAAGCGAATATTAAAGAGTTATTGAGCTATGTAGGCTAGAAGCTAATCTTGGTCTTTCCGAGCCATGGCGACAGGACGTCGCGGATTTGGGATTTGCCAGACCACACACACTGCTCCCTGGGGATGGGTCACTCACCGAGCGGGAAAAGCCTGCCGTCCGAAACCCGAATGTTCTCTCGCCCCGGCGAACTTAGCCGAATATGTCCGACCTCTGTTGGATTCTTTGGCCAAATCACATATCGAGGATATCACGTGACATTAGGTGCCGACCTGAAGGTCCAATCAAAATGAGCGTATAACTCAAAATCCTGGGAATTTTTGTTGTATGTGAGCTTCGAGACTACAAATGGGCGGAGCAAGAAGTTTCCTCGTGGACCGAAGAGCGAGGAGCTGACATTCTAACTTCGATCGCACCAGTCTGAGGTTGACTTGGAAAGTTGACTTCTTTCGCTAACCGCAGCTTGCCTTGCTGGAGCGAGCGTATCACCGCAACACAGCCGGTAATGCGATGATGCGCATTGCCAGACCAGAGATGCCTATAGCCGACTTGTGAGATAATCTCACATATCGTGGGTCCGCTACACTCATCACAGACATCAGACGCAGAACTACAATGGTAATTGATTACGACCAAGCCATGTGATTGTGCATTCCGTGAAACAGAACCCGTAAGCGACTTTGAGAGGATAGGTCCATGTTCTCACTTTGTAATTGTAAAAACCCCTGAGCTAGCGGCATAATTTGCCAGAACTAGTTATTTTCGAATGATATATTGTTCATTCTGGCGCCCATGATTTTCTTTTTAACTGTAAAGTCACAGTATTATGATGCCTTTGTCTGAGGTAGTCATAACTTGTATTTTTCATTGTTTCCAGTTGTCATTATTTCTTGCATTTTGATTCTGAGATATTTAAAAGTAAATATACAATTGTTTGCTTGCTCATGACGGCTAATTGTAACTCTGAGCGTTGCTTTTATGATTTTGCCAATTTGTGTTAATGTTAACGGTAAATTCGCTCAGACTTGTAATCGCCAGTGATAAGAAAATAAATGTCATATTGTGACAATTTTCCTAAATTCCAACTAACGTCGAGATTCTTGCAAAATTAATAAATTTTCACTCCTTCATAAAAATTAAAATTAAAAATCCACAATTATTAATCATAAAGGTATGAAAGATAATTGTAATGTGGTTTGCCCACCAAGGCATCCACCACAAGCTTGAAAGCTGTATTGTTTTATCGCCAATAACACTTGAGGCCAGGTCTTGCGTGTTGTTTTTCAGATGATATTTCGAACAAGAACTGTCCCTTATCCTTATTAAAAAAGAGATACTTTTTATTGTATGTACGCATAGCCATATTATAAAAGATTGGAAAAAAGTAGTTGTAATTAATACCAGCTTTCAAATAATTCTATTAGCAGAGGTTTTTTATTTGAAAATGACTCAATACGTCAATACATGGCAGCGTATACTCGTGTTTCCTTGGTAGGGAGCAGCTGTTATACTACATAAAAAAACAAAAGCGTGTAATTTATATTCTTATGAAACACGTCTTTGAATTGACTGTTACGTAAGTCAATAGTTTTGGTACGAAAAACAGGATTAAACTTCCGAAACACTCCTAACTTGGCAGCTGTCAGACAGTTTTGAAGATTAAACTATCACGCTGCTCTTTAGATAGTGTAAATGTGAAGAGCGCTGGAAGAATTTGACGGCGTTTCCTGGCAACAACTGAATCTCGTCCTACCGCGGCTCTGTGGGAGCGAGCCAGTCGTGACTGCCCCTTGGTGATTAGGCAGAACGCGACACGATGTTGTGTGGCTGGCAGTCAGTCAATCTGGGCTGGGACCAGTATCGATTGCGTATCTGCCGACTGCGGGACTAATGGCCCGGGGAGAACATTACACGCAACCCCCAAATCTTTCTTGCCTCTCCTTCGTCACTGATTACCACTTGTGCCATCCAGCACAAGCAAAAATTACCCGATTATTTTTGAACCTCATCCCAAACTACGAGGTTCATTTGAAAGCAGGAGTATTACTACAGCTCATACTTCAGATCACCATTTAACCTTAACGAAAATAAATAAGCAGCCCTGACAAAATTACCTACTTGAATGTGAAGTGTTTGATAGTTTTGATTCAGTGAGAATGCCAGGGAAATACCATCTCACTTCAAAACTTCCAGGTTTTATGATTTTTAAATTAATCTTTTTCCAAACTTTCTTTAGTTTTGAAGAGACTGCAGCAGTGATAAATAAATTATTAAGAGTAGCCCAAAAAATTTGTATATAACTAGTTAGCATATTATTTTTCAGTTCCACTTCAAGCGAATTTTTATATATTCCACTGTAAGTATCATGTTAATAATTCCGAATGATTCGTAGCGAATTTGAGTTTAGCAGTATAGTATTTACGATATTAGTTATTTTACACCAAAACTTTCACGTTCTTCTTTGGGAGGGTAGAGATATTAGACAGAATCCATGATTCACGTACAACCTTAAGCTATTTTTATCCTTAACTTGGAAGTATGACAAGCTAACATTAATTCGTAATAGAAAGAGAAATCAGGGTTACTATACAAATAACACTAGAAGCTATTATTACAACTCAGGATTGGTTGCATCACATCACAGTCGCGGATTGCTTAACAAGTATTTAAGGAATTGTGAAGACTTATTCTTCTACAGAATTTTTATTTTATTGATGTTACTACAGTTAAAGTGTAAAAGTATCACGGTGTAGATAGGTTGAAATGCTTCTTCGTATGCACACCAAGACAATAATAAGTATATGTATGAGAATTTTCAGTGTAGCTTATGGTTTTGCGACGAAGTGTACTGTTATATCTGAAAATGTTTTTAGCACACTCGCTTCTCAATACAGCGAATTGAAAAGCACTCTAATCAGTTATGTACACATCATATGTTGATTAGCCGCAGTAACTCAACAACTATCATCAATTGCCATTAGTGGTTGTCTATATTATATTTGACAGAAACATCCACTTTTGCAAGCAATTTAATAAACCTAAGAACGGAAAATTTCCCGGCGTTTCGCAATGAAGTACCCACGGGTGTACCGTGGATTCTGTTGCGAAAATACGATATTTCGACGACTATCTCCAACATCTTTACCGAACGTGGTGGGTGAATGGTTAACGCTCTTGCCTCGCATTCGGGAGGACCCTGGTTCGAATCCCCTTCCGGGCATCCAGATTTGAGTTTTAGATGGTTTCCCCAATCACTCCAGGCGAATGCCGAGAAGCTTCCTTCAACAAGGCCGTGGCCAAATTCCTTCCGATCCTTGTCCCCATCCCACCTCTAATGACCTGGACATAGACGAGGCGTAAAATCATAAATAAATTAAAAAAATCCTTGTGAATACATCTGTATTGGCCATGTTTTCGCTCCTGAGAAAGATGACGGAGCTAGTCGTTGAAATATCATGTTTTCACAACACATTCTGCGGTACACCAGTGAAAATGTCAGCGCAGGTTCAAAACATCTATCATAATCTAGTCACTAACACTAAGTAGCAGAAGCTAACCATTATTATGATTGTTAACATGTGATGAGCGTTTAAAAACGTAGTTGACCCGGCTAAAAAATCCACTCTTAATGTAAAATATTTTATAATCTTTATATATCGTGCATACATTTCATCCGAAAAAAATGAAAACGGTAATCAGGACAAGTGAAGAATACAGATCTTATAATACTATATATCTGCTTCTCGTGCTGACGTGACATAAAATCATCTAATGATTTCTTGAATCAGAGATTTTACTGCCATGCTAAGCCAATTGTTAAAAATTTAAGAACTATTATTTTTCGGATAACAATCGTAGTAACAAGCAACTTGCATACCAAAATATAGACAGAAAGTAAATGGTAATTGAAGTGAACTACACTTAATGGTTCCTTGAGGTTTATTACTCTGTACACAAAACAACTGGTAAACCATAAACAAATGTGGGTACAGTTATCAGATGACCGTCGAGAATTTTAGCCTGGTCCTGATCCGGGGTTGAGAGACGGCTTCTACTTCTCGCGAACTTCCGGTGGTCTTCTGTAGTTGACGCTGGTTCCGCGGTCAGGCCGGAACTGCCGGTGGACCCCGTTGCCATTTGTTGCCCTTTTCTTTGGGCTGTTTTGTTGGAGAGTGTTGTCTTTCGACATTTTCTCCTCATGTGAATTTGGATAGTTCAATTGTCTTTACGTTTGGTGCATCTTATTTTTGGCAATTTTATTTATAGAATTAATGTGAGGGGTCTTTTGTAAGTATCTATATCGGTGGTGTATTGGCCTAGTGGCCTGATGAGTGGGTTCGCTGAATTTTTCGTTGATTTATAAAATGCTACTGCCCTTTCTCGAAATCGTTGTTGTACTGTCTGTATGTTGGCTGCATTGTGTAAATCGTCAGTTGGAAACAGCGTTGGGAGGTGCAGTGCTCTTTTCAGCGCTCGGTTCTGGATAACCTGTAGTTTTTTGATGTGAGTGTTGCATGCATAACCCCAAACAGGGCATGCGTACTCTATTATGGGTCGTACCAGACTGCAGTAAATCATGACGCGAACGTCCGGCGCCAGGGAGCTGTCCCTGTTAAGTAATGGGTAGAGCTGCTGTAGTGCAGCGCTAGCTTTGCGCCTGGTTTCCTCGATGTGAGCTCGCCAGGTTAGCTTGCTGTCGAGCGTCACACCGAGGTATCGCGCAGTGTTGCTCCATGGGATGACCTTTCCTTGGAGCTGCACCTGAGGCTGGTCTTCATCTCTTCGTCTTCTCCGCTTGGTTAGTAAGATGGCCTGAGTTTTGTCCGAGTTGATGGTGACCCTCCATCTTCTCGCCCAGGCCTCGATTTTGTCCAGGGCTTCTTGTAGTCGCCTCGTAGCCAACGCTCTACGGCGGCTGATGGTGAACACTGCCGTGTCGTCAGCGTACTGGGCCATTTTGACATTGTTGGTGAGTGGTATGTCCGATGTGTACAGGGAGTACAGTATCGGTCCCAGTACGGACCCTTGTGGGACCCCGGCGTTTATTTTTCTTGACGTTGAGAGTGAAGTTCCCACGCGTACCCTGAAGGTTCTGCCTCTCAGGTAGGATTCTATAAGTTTGACGTAAGAGCCCGGAAATCCAAGTTCAAATAGTTTAAACAAAAGTCCTGTGTGCCACACAGAATCGAAAGCTTTTGAGATGTCTAGTAGCACGAGTCCGCAGTGGCTCCGATGGTTGAATGCTTTCGTGGCTTCTTCGACTACCCTCATTAACTGGTGTGTGGTGCTATGGCTCTTACGGAATCCCATTTGGTGATCCGGGATTAGATCACCTTCGGTGATTAGCTGTTGTATCCTTTTTAAAAGTATTCTTTCGAATACTTTACTAATTGAAGGCAGCAAACTTATTGGTCTGTAGTTCTGTGGGAATATGGGATTCTTGCCTGATTTGTGTACGCCCGCCACGATTGCTCGTTTCCAGCAGCTCGGGTATTTTCCACTCCTCAGTATGTCATTGAAGATATTGGCTAGAAAAGCGCAGGCCGCTGGTGGCAATTGTCTCAGTAGTGTGTTGTTTACTTCATCCTCCCCTGGAGCCTTTTTGTGGGGTAGATTCTTCAGGCTGTTCTTGACTTCCTTGATGTCGATATCTGGGATTTGTTGTTCTAAATCTGCAGCGGCTGCTTGCTGGTAGGTTCGTAGGCGCCTGCGAATATTGACTACGTCTTCATCGTCTGCTTCTGCTGCGACAAAATGCTTCTCAAAGCAGTCTGCTAAGGCGTTAGCTTTCTCATGTGGCAGGTATACTATGCCTCTCTCGCCGTGCAGTGGTGGTAACCTTTTCTTTTTCTTGGTGAACCATCTTGTGTGGGTCCATGGGGAGTTGACTGTCGATGTGAAGAATTTAAGGCCATCTTCCGCACTGACCGGGAGGTGATTGGAGAAAGCGTCTGAAGTGAGCTGACGATAGACATTCCAGTTTGCTCGCCTGTAATCTGGGGTTTCTTGTGTCTCCTGTTTCCAGGGCCCGGTTGAAACCTCGACCAGCACGGGGCAGTGGTCTGATGACAATCTGTTGACTGTACTGGCTGCCATGTATCCGGTTATGCCCCTGGAGATGCATATATCCAGGATGTCTGGTCGGGTTCCGTTTGCGGGGCAGTGGGTAGGTTCTTCAGGTGCCGTCACATTCATGTTGTACATCTCGATGAGGTTCCTCAGCTGTCTCCCGGCGTTGTTGCACACGCGACTGTTCCAGTCTGTGTGCTTGCAGTTGAGGTCTCCGCCGATCAGTAGTCTTCCTCTTATGCCGGCTAGTTTCTTGATGTCTTCTTCAAGTAATTGGCGTCGTGGTGGTCGGTAGACTGCGACGACAGTGAGTTTGCCAGCTGAGGTGGCCATTTCGACCCCAATGGCTTCAATCTGTGTCGTTGTGGGGAGTAGCACCTGGTTGTGGGGGAAGCCTCGTCTAATGTAAATGGCGACTTCTCCTCCAGCGGTAGGGCGATCGTATCTGTAGCAGTGGTAGTTGGGTACTGCTACTCTTATACCGGGCTTAAGATGGGTTTCAGATACCATGCAGATGTCAACGCCTTGCTCCTTGATGAACTGCCTGAATTCTATTTCCTGGTTATGTATTCCATTTGCGTTCCAAATGCAGAACGAGATTGTATAAATATGTGGTGCTCTATCCATTTTGTTGTTGGTTGGAGCTGTTGAATGTAGCCATTGCTGTCGTTACTGCTGCTTGGATGGTGGTTGGCAGCTGGTTTAAGGTCGCCACAAGGCTTGTGATCAGCGTCATCATCGTCTCCATCATACTCGTTAATTTTGCAAGGATCTGGGATGTGGGATTTTCCGCTGCACCCTGTGGGCTTGGCTTGTTGGCGGGTGCTGCTGCGTCCGATCCCAATGTGGAGGAGTAGGGTTGTTCTTCCACCATTGCAGTCTGACTTGGGTCCGATGCCTTACTGGAAGAGGCTTGAGCAAATGTGCGTCCATCTGTCCTCTTGGGTGAGCGTCTGTTCTTCTTCTGGTTTTCAGGGATCTGCTTTTCTATTATCTGTTGAGAGGCGTCCTTTCCTTCTGGGTTTCGGTGTTCCTTTTCCTGGCTGGGATTGTTCTGGTGGCTGGTCCCCTGGTTTTCTTTGCGGCGTTGGTTACCGTCACCTGTGGTGAGACCCCTCTGTCGGTCACGTGCTCTTTTGTACGCTGGGCAGCCTTTGTAGCTTGCTACGTGGCCGCCGCCGCAATTGTAGCATTTTGCTGTGTCCTTTCCTTTCTGTGCCGTGCACTGGTTGGAATCGTGGCATCCTGCACATTTCACACAGACGGGTGGCATCTTGCAGTTCTTTGCTACGTGCCCAAACGTTTGGCAGTTGTAACACTGTGCTGGTCCGGGCGACGAGCGTAGTTTCTCTACTGTGACCTTGAGATGGCTGATAGAGTCTACTTCAAAAATGGATTTGTTTTCCGGGCAATCCGGCAGTACCACTAGGAATAGTGGCATTGCTACGTTAGTTCCCGGTCTGCGGAGCTGATGGACACTTTGGATGTTGAATCCCTTCTCCATCAGTTCCTCCTTGAGTTCGGCCGTTGGGAATGTCCGAGGAATTCCTCTGAATACAGCCTTCAGGAGTGGTGCTGCACCTGTTGGGAAGGTGTAATATGGTATATTGGCATCCGTCAGCATTTCAGTTACTCTTACATAGTCAGCTTCTGTAGTAAAGGTGAATTTAATTTTGTCGCCTCCTGCAGTTTTGGCGGTGAATGGGTCCGTGGTGTTGGCGTCTACTCTGTCGTGCAGTGACTTGTAGTTATCTTCAAACTGTACCACTATCGGTGGAATGTGTGATGATCTTTTCGCTGCTGGCTGCGCCGAGTCGTCCAGAGGTTGGAAGCGATTGCTGGTGTCCATCACCAGCTGCGGGTCCAACGCTGGGGGCGGCTTAGCTGTACGTCGTGGGGTGATGAAGCCCTCTTCATTTGACTGGTTGACTTGCTTCTTCTTGCGTCTTTCTTCCACGCTGGCTGCAGTATTCGATTGTTTTGTGAAAGTTACTTTTTTGAAGTCTGACGACGTTGGTGTAGTCGGTGGTTGAAAAGGATAGATTGCAGCCGAGTGGGCAGTCATCTCCTTCTTCTTTTTCTTTGCCTTCTTCACCTTGCCAGCTGTAGCATTTGACAGTTGCTGAACAGGCACGCTGAGTTTTGTACCACTAGTGCACTGTTCGTTCCTCGGTAACTTTGCTTTCCCCGTTACGGGCGGGGAAGTACGTCTCTTGGAATGACGAGCATCTGCTGGTCCGTAGGTGGGCCTGGTCGTCATCAGTTTAATCCTTACAGATCCGTCGGCGGCCGTTCTCTTCTTGAATGGGAGTTGCGTGGTCGTCTCCAGTAAAGATCCGTCCATGTCCATGGCCAAGTCCGGTGCGCGTTGCCAGGTCGTCGAAGTGGTGGCTGCCGTACAGTTTGTCGCCGTGTCTAAGTCCGTTTCCGTTAGCCGGGTCGTCGATGGGGCCGCAGCTGCAGCCGGCAAAGCCGAGTGCACTGAGGCACTCGACCCGCCTGGCGCGGCAGCGCGGCGAGCGCTTTCCTCTTCGTCCATCCTCAGGCTCGAAGGAACTGAACTGGAACTGAACTGGAACGAGGAACAGGAACTGAACTGCCGGTGGAGCTGTCGGCTACGCTTATATAGGCGGCCTGGCGCAGGAATTCCGTTGTGTGATAGTACGGCGACCTCTGTAAGAAAAGTCCCACTTAGCCTCTAGATGATTCTATTTATTTTCCTGGTTTGTTTTGATGCCTCTGCGCCTGTTTGGAGTCGTATATGTATCCCGGCGTGCAGACGCGTTGTGTGTGAGGTCTGCCTGGCAGGGGCCTTACTGGCAGACTGAACAGTAATGAAACCATTTAAACTCATTATTAGTGGTACAATTAACTATAACAAACGTAGTGAGCTCCAACTAGCCTGAAACCCTCACTTTTTGTGTGGTAAATTTCTTATCCAGATACAAATATTCATCAACGAATTACTTCTTATTATAATTATTGATAATATGAAAAACTGATATGTAAGGACAATTTTCTGGGAAGAACACAGGAAAAGGCTCCTTTAATTTATTTTAAAAAAAAGTACGGTTTATTGGCATTTAAAAACAAATACAACAAGTTATTGTTGGGTACTCATGTATTAAAATTGTGGATAGAACAAGAGAATATACTTTTGTCGTCACTGCCAATCGAAGGGTGTGCGACACTGTCATTTGTAGTGAACAGAGTTTATTACCCCCTGGCCTATGTTTTCGTGGTCAGTCTCAACGATCAACAGGACCAGCGCTCCCCACAGGATGTCTTGTAGTTCGTAGAATGATCTCTGTCGTGGCCAAGACTCTTGTTGTTTCGGGAAGGTTCGAACGCCAGCCACCGTCAGCTGCTGGTTTTACGCGTAACTGCAAGGAACCAACTTGCAGTGTTGACGGATGAGCCCCGTATGCTGCCTTTCGCCGGGCCGTGCGTCTCCGTGTCACCTTGCATGTCGTAAGTTACTCGAAGTGGGTAAAACGACCAATCGTTGAAATGCTCCAATTTCGTCTCTTCCAACATATTTCATGCAAAACAGAAAAACTGCACATGAACGTTTAGCTAAAGTAGTCCAGAGTTGCTATTCGTGCACGCGTTATCCTGTATATTCTCTTCAATCATTGGGAATATAGTGAATAGTTATTTGGAATTATAGACTTCTAAGCTCAATCTGTCCGCTCAGTTGGTTGTGGCAGAGGGAAGGTTGGTGACTCGGGGTTAACAGGTTAGAATCCCAGTGGTGGAAGAAATTTTTACAATCGGGATTTGGCCGGCAGGGTGGGAGAGGTGGTGGTCCACAATTCCTAATCACCAGATTGTGCGCCAAAGTCATATGTTAAATCCCATATCCCTCAGCAGTGCGTATGGGGTGAAGGCATGCACCTCATTTAACGGTGCTTCGATCGACGGATGGGGACATTAAGCCTTGCGGCACTCTAGGTATCTTTCGGTAGTGTAAGACCGAATGGACTTGCATCGTGTATACCCTCTCTCTTCTTTATCTCTCATTTCATACAATACAAACAACACTTCAGAATGTACACAGACACACACAGTCTTAGTCCTCCACACCAACCACTACACTTACGAAGACACTGGGGAAGGCAAGGGGAACCATCCCAGTTCATCTTCTCAAGGGAGTTCCCACAGGAAGAGGTGTTTAATTTTTTTAAATTATTATTATTATTATTTATTTTTTAATTATTATTATTATTATTATTTTTTTTTTTTTTTTTTTTTTTTCTGGCTCGCCTCTTCGATGTTGAGGTCATTGAGATGGGAAGTGATGGTAGGAGAGAGGACTTTGAAATATCAGCAAAGGTAGCTACGTTAGGTAAGATTCAAATCCCCAGAACTGGTTGGATCCTGTCGCTGTAGATAAAGTAGATCTGCACTTGTCGCAAAAAATAGGGCTGTCACTACGTTACCTCTTGATTACTGTGATGGGTAATTAAGCGTCGCGTGTTGTTTCGTGTCTTGTGTATGAAGCGAAAAGAAAGAACACCAGTGCAGACCCATTCAGATCCAGTTTTTATGCAGAAATAAAGAGGTCACGGCGGAAAGGATCTACTTATGATGACAGTTAAATTGCTGCAAACAGCATTGCTCGGCAAGGACACGCATGCATTCTTTGCAAATAGCGTGCTCATTGATTGTATTGAACACACGTATATTGATAAAAACTTGTGTTCTGAAATGTCCTTATCCAAGGATTTTCAAATGGAACCATTAAATTTGAGTGATGACTCAGAATACGCGATCATCTTACAAAGTAATTTACATCTTTCAGAAACAGTTCTTGTAAAATTAGACCAAGTATCGTGATTTATTTAGTTACAAAAGGCTATGAAATCTTGTTCTGTTCCAATTCTACACTTTCCAGTGTGTATTCACTTCAATTTCTGAAACAGAGTGGGGTCTTTCGGTTTCATAGATCGTTGGTTTAAAATAAAAATATATTCTGGTGACTAGGTCATTATGTATGTCATAATTTTTAATGAAATCAAATACTTAATGTGGACTATTTATTCGAAGACTAAATCTGAACTTTGATGCCTTTGTAAGTTTAATGAAACAAAATTCAAGGTATTTATGTCTTACTATCCAGTTTGTCGAAATATAGCAATATAAAATAACCATTTCACAATATCTGTATTATTATTATATCAAGGAATGACAACGACAGAAATCATTCTGTTTGAGAAGGTGAAGTGAATAGACGCTGCGGGGTGTAGATTTGGCTCTGAACAGGATCTCATAATTTTTGTCACTAAACAACCAGGATGCTCGGTGTATTTTTACAAGAATTGTTTCGTGGGTTTAAGTAATACTTAATTGCAATTACATATTACATAATAGACAGATGATTTTTGTCTATGAGTTTTAAAAGCGAAAGAGACGGGTATGTTGTTTTTTCCGCCAAGTACCCCGCATCTGGTCGAAAATAAACAAACTGAAGAGTAAAGCTCGCGTTTGAAAAATTGTTTCCGGCGGACGCAGTGGAAGAAAAGAATGTTAAACGAAAAGTTCCAGAGAGCCCTTCAAATCTCCATCATGCTGATTGAATTCACTTCCCTCGGGCAACATTTTCCTCTTTTAAGGGAATGCTGCTCCTCAGATGCTGCGGTGGCATCACGTACGACAAGATAACATTGCATTAGCGAAGTTTGAAGGCCTCGCCATGGGAAAAGAGGGAGAAAGAGAGGGGAAAGTGGGAGCGGGCGAGCGGACGGCGTCAGGCGGCCGGTAATAAATCACTGTCACCCGAAATAATTTCCGAAGGGACGGAGGAATCACTTGTGATTTATCCGAGTCAGGAACAGTTGCACCGGAACAAATAAGGAAAAGTTAGTTGTGGTGCAATGGGCAGAACACGTAGCGCGCCTCGCGTTCTGAGAGCCCCTCTGGCAGAGGACCCGATATGAGGGTGCTCCTATCTCAAAATAGTTTCTGTGTTTCTTCAGTTAACAGTCAGGTTGCATGGTCATCAACACTAATAAAAGACTACTTCTGTCATCGTGTCATCGTAACGTTTATATCATACGCCCGGCCTTCATGGTCGGACTAAAACGGCCAGAGATGTTATAACTAAATAGAGGTTACGACCATTATTTAATAGCAATTCCATTAGCTGCACAACTGTTAATTAATATGCTGAATAAACAAAAACTTTCCTTTCAGTGTTGTGACAAATTATTTATTATTAGTCCCAATTTGATTATACATATTCGCTCGATGTAGATGTTTTCGTCATATCCTCTGATCGGATTTAGAGTAAGCTAAGAGATAAGGGACATAATTTATTTCGCTATATAACCGATTTATTAATGCGTGTGCGATAGAACCCGTCTTTAGACAGCAGAGATAATATCATTCGTCGTTACAGAAGAGGGAAGGAGTTATTTACCTTTTTCAAAAATTATTTGATTTCAATGCATTACCATGTTCAGGCTCCTCAGGACGAGAATTCCTCGCCACCGACGTTAAAGTTACTGTCGTTCGAAGGTTGCACTCGTTGCGCGGCGTTCCTCTATTATCTGCGACTGCAAGATGCTATTTCTAAGTATCTGGGTGACTCCGGTTCTGCATACCTACCTTCTCAGCCACCGGTCGTATGTCACAATTGGCTAAGAAATGACTTCCATTCCTATCTGAATGCTTGCGATACTATCACCCGCTCCTCTCAAAAATCTCCTTTACATATAATCCCAAAAATGATCCAGGATATTCAAAGCCGCACGTTCAATCCTACCGAGCGTGGTGGGTGAGCGGTTAACGCTCTGGCCTTGCATTCGGGAGGACGTCGGTTCGAATCCCCATCCAGTCGTCTAGATTTGGATTTTCCATGGTTTCCCCAAATCACTCCAGGCAAATTCCGGGATGCTCTTTCAAAAGCCCATGGCCGAATTCCTTCCCGTTCCTTGCCCCCAGTCCAAACCCGCTTCTAATGACATCGACATCGACGACGAAGCGTAAAGCCATAAGTAAATAAAAAAAAAAAATAATGTTCAATCCGTTACTTCCTGTCGAGAATCTGTTTAACAGCTCTCTCAGCCGAACAATCTTTAAAAACGTCTCAAAACTACCCGAGATTACCGTTTTAACTATAACATTTTTTTTTATTTGGAATGAAAGGAAATTAAACTATCCTTGATTAAAAGTGATCAAACACGTATAATTGAAACATAAGTAATGCTATAGTTTATTTTCTGCTGTGCTGAATTATATATCAGTTGGTCTTAAAAATGTTTGTCGGTGAAATAATCATAAGATAAAACTAATACGTCAATAAGAAATATTTGTCACATTTTTAAATATTAGCCTAAAGTTTAACATAAGTACATTAAAATAATATTAGCCTAATTTTTAATATGTTGCGCAAATAATTTGTATCTTTAGTCCCTCCAAAACTCTCACCCTTTGGAAGCCTCTCCTTGCACCCGTTTCAATGCTTCCACTGTATCTGTTAACTATGCATGTCGTAACATGAATGAAACAAATTAAATTTCATGAGGCAGAAACACTCGTGCTATACTCGCTTCTGAGACTAGTCACGGATATTAGTCACATATACTAACAATTTCATTTTAATGGTTTACGGAAATACAACACACATGGGCCCTTTTAGATTTAATAATCAAGACAAAATTTCTCCCTGTTGTGCGGTGCATAAATTAAAATTACGGTAGCAAAAATATTTTCCGCACTAACAAATGCAGGTTATGATCATCAGTTTGCAACAAATTTAAGCATTATTGTACATGCTGCTGGCAGCATAATATCACTCCTGCGTATTTAAAAATTATTCGAAAATAAAGGGCTGAAACGTTTTTTGCCTTCATTCCTATGGAAGTTATATTGGTATATTGCTACGGGCAAAATTCGTGGCTTGCATTATATCTGCAATCGGTTCTGTGGAATGTCCGCAACTATTCGGACTGGAGAACACAAACAGCATACCGCAACTTGCAGACACTTGGCTAATGGCAGTTCCCCATACTGCAAGAACTCTAAGTGCAAATATATTACGAGTACTCGGCCCGAAATAGTTAATCGACATTCCAGCATTCAGCTACGAACTGTTAATCTAGTACAAGCTGGCTCGTCTATTTAACGAAGCTGTCTCGTCCAGACAACTATGCCGCCCGAATAGGATGCTCACAGCACTATTATACGAAATAATTAAATAAGTGTTACGTTGCTCCTGTAAGTCCAAGGACGTAGGAATAGTATCAGAAAAGAAAGCGCCAAATAAAAAATATTGCTCTTAGTATGGATCCGCCTTCTCCAGATAAGTTATGACTTATTACTACGAAATGCGTCACACTATTCCTATCTCCGCAACTGAAGACTTCTCCTTGCGAACCTACTGAGGGAAAGGGGGGAAGGGGAATAAAATTGTTTTGCTTATCGTCGAGATAAACAAATCCGCAAAATTTTTGGGGCATTATCTGGCATGAGTAATAAACATTCGATCTGATGATACACTTGTCCTTGGATCTTAAATATTGTTTAGAAACTTTTCCATCATCATTTGTAATTATTTTTGTCGTACCAAATGAAGTCATTTGAAAGTAAGAGTTGAATTTTCAATTTAAAAAAAAAAAAAACAATTTAGAATCTTGGCTCACACCGAACATTAACGATGTTAAATGTTTAGGCAATGCATTCAATTCGGCCAATACAACTTTTCCATCTGCAAAAATTTCACTAATTGTGTATTTTATTATTATTTACATTGTGACTGTTGTGCTACTGACAGAAATCAAAGCTTCTACGATCGAACACCACATCAAATGTGAAATCCCACACACTTCTGCAGTTTTACTGTTTTAATATTCTTATTTAATAAATTACAATCTCACTAAGGTAGAAACTATTTGCATTCATTTTTACTTAGCATTCAAAATACCCAAAGACCTAGTAAAATTCCCATACTAGAGATTTTCTTTAACTATGCGCAGAGACATAACTGACATAACTGATATCATGCAACTGCCGCTTATAATAATATTTCTGCACTATTGTCATGTTTACGTAAATATAATATTACTTGCACTCGTTAATTGTAATTAACTTATTCCGTTTGGTTTTACTGTACCTACTACGTTTAAAAAACTTATGAAACTGTACTAAAAATATAAAACACAGCCAAAACTGCGGTATAGTAAAAATTGATGAACAATTATTCTCAAATACAGAGTTATCTGTGTAATCGCATTCAGTATAACATGATTTTAAATATGGGAAGAATGCATTAGCGCCACATATAGGAATGAATTATATATATATATATATATGAACTTTCGTGCACCCTCAATAATATTTCCTGTGAATTGGCCTGTTTTGGTCTCATGGTTTGTCCGTGATGAAAGATTTCAAGGTGCAGTACATATATACGGAGCTTACAGAGATGATATCTGCTAAAACGATTCACCCAGAGTACTTAATGGAATGTGTACTAGGTCTCGAATGTCATAGATCAATAAAATCGGGAATGTAAAGATAATGGTTGCACTTTTTTATTTTTTTTTATTAATTCACGTTTCAACAGTATCAAGATTGTATGCAACCGTGCTGTCACAATTGACATGGAACCAACTTCAAATGCACTTAGAACACCACGATCATAGGGATTAGTTTTTACGTTGATCAGATATATTCATATAACAACATCGTTATAATTAAACGTTAATATTAGAGACTATCTCTTATCCATCACTGCACTAGATGTTTTAATACACGGAAAGAGTAAACATTCATACAAGGAACTTATTCATCTTTATTTGTGACGCTGTTTTTGTTTATTTCTTTACGCCTCATCGACGTCGCGATTATTAGAGGTGAGGAAGGAAAGGGGGGGAGGGGGGGGCAAGGAACAGCAAGGCATTCTGATGGAAGCATCCCTGTAGTGATTTGGAGAAACCATCTAAAATACAAATCTGGAAGGCTGGATGGGGATTCGAACCCGCGTCGTACCGAATGTGAAGTCAGTGCGTTACCTCTCATCCACCACGCTCGGTACGGGTGACAACATAGGTCTGTGCGTACCTCAAAGAAAGGTATAAATGACAGAAAATGTTTAGTGGAATATAAATGTTGCTGAAGAGGTTTTAATAAATGAAATCGCAGATACTGGCACAGAATACAAAAAGCAGAAGGATTGCATCAATATATTCAAGTTACTGACGCACATACATGAAAACTGCAGCTAATCCTCCAGTGAGCTTAACGCCCTTCAAAGCTTGTATGAAGTGTATCTGCAAAATATTGTATATTTCTGCAGAATTATCGTAAGTCTTTATATCGCCATTGGTAGCTTAGAGTTTAATCGATATTTCAGTTACAATTTTTTGGGGATTAATAATACACTATTAACCATAGAGAATGATTTCCATAAAAGAGTATCGTTTTTGTACTAAATTCGCATATAATACGTATACATTTACGTAAACGTATATGATACGTTTGCACCTGATTAAGCTTACGTAAAGGTGCGTTATTATTTTAAAAAATAACGTATAACGTTTTCTGTTCAACATCCAGTGGAAGAGAGCTACACGATTGTAGTTGGAACACTAAGTATTATTTTTAATACCAATTCTTTAATTCCTCCACACGAAGACTAAGCAGTTGTGTAGCTAGTATAATGAAAAATGGGTTGGAGATTTTTACGAATACTTGTAACTTTCATTTCATTCTCGGAGGCCACAGCTGGAAATTTTTGCGTACAGCCAGTATCCATATTCGGGCCCTGGAGAACATTGTCGGAACCATATCTCAACGCAGTCACAGCTGTCTTCCTCAGCGCAGCTCCTTTTCAAAATGTTACCTTAGAACTTTGAGACCCTTGTCCTTAAGTGGTTAATAGTTTTACGGGTGACATGTTTTAGTTGATAACATTCAAAGCTGGTGACCCGGTGCACTTACAATCTCCCTAATGTTGTTCAGTGGAATTAACACCTTGTTTCCCTTGGTCTGATTCTCCGAAGATCTGAGTGCAGCATTCTTACCAATACTCGTACGAAGGGTTCCTCTTCTTTTCCATCTCCCCGGCTACATTACGTCTGATGTCAAAACATAAATCTCTTGTGCCGTTTTTAACACTATCAAATCTGCCAAGATCCGTATGAAACAATTAAAGGCTATGTCCAATCTATTGGTGTGAACTGGTAACTACAGTCAACGAACCGCATTTAATCCCGCTAAAAAACCAAGTACTAGTGCCGTGAAGTGGAGTACTTGCTGTTGCGTTACAACATTTAGTAGGGAAATTTTCGGATATACTTACTGAGAGCCATAGAGAAACTACATATTCCTAATAGTTTAAAAAATCGTTCGAAATCTTATTCCGTAACATTTCACATACATTTATTATAAACTCAAATTAATCGAATAAAGGTATTACTGTACCGATACTGCTGAGTTATTTATTATTCCTTCATTAGTAGAATCTCTGAACTTGTAGAAACACAAAAAGAAGTACCTTCTTGTGTAGTGTGTTCAGTCTAAAGTTCGTGTTAAGTTTTCTTTTTACTTTCTGTCAGAGAACAGCGCCGATTTCATAAATATTACAAAGATCTTATCGTTCAACGCGATTACTATTGTGGATGCCAGATTTATTTATTTATTTTTTACATAGATATCAGAATCTCTTCAGTTCTCTCTCGATAAAGCCTAGCTATGAAATGACTATAATAAGTGATGTGTTACTTCCGCTAATATTACATCATTAAACGAGCAATTCTTGAATATACAGCATATGGTATATCGGAAACGGCTATAACGATTTGGATAAAATTTTACATTTAGGTAAGGTTTTGCATTTCAAGTTTATCTAAATATGAGTCTTTCCTGAAAAAAAAACATGATTTTACACACACAAAAACGAGCGATTCTTGTATTTGGTATCTCAGCAACGGGGATGTCATCGTTGAAAAAATGTAATTTAACACAAAAAATACATTAAAAACAGCGTTTTTTTTATCTTACCTTTTTTATAACATCATCTTTTAGAAGTTTCAGGTAGCTACAATGAAGATTGAAGCGGATTTATATATTTGGATGATTTTTTTAATTAAAACAATTAAAATTGACACGTGGTAAACAATTTTAAAATGGACAAGTTAATAGTATAAAAATCTACGAAAACAGCCCTACAATGTTTACAAATCTTTCAACATTAAACGAATGTCATAGATATGAAATGAAACCACAAAATTACGCGAAAGGCACTGTGAATCACAGTGGCAGGTCGAAAACAAACACGTGTACAAAAAATGCTCTTAAAAGTTTTGGGACTTGGACCAGGCAGGTAGAAATACAGAGCTTTACAACTACGGGATACGACAAAGGGTAAGTGCTGTACTGTCTTCTGAAAAGAAGCTAAATTTCCCTGTAGACAGCAGAATTGTAGGCCTCCAGAGGTACGGTGTGGATGAAATCAACGGATTACTGCACACGTCTCTTTTGGAGCATGGTGCTCCTCTCTTCCTTGAGAAACGTTTAAACAGTGGTTTCATATAGCATGCTGGAAGCGTAGAGTGAATGACATCCGTCGGCGCTAATCCGTGGGGCTGACCCACCGCCAAACTGTGAGTAATGCCACTCCGGCCGGTGACTCAGCGCGCGTCTTGCAGCGAGGAGGACCGAGCGCCGCCGCTCCCTGCGCCTCGAGATTAATTGGTAGGTGTAACAAGGCACGACAATTAATGGAGGGGCCGGCGCCAGGGATTCATGGGCCTCCTAAACACTCGGCGATAAATCCGCGTCCCAAGTCTGCCGGACGGCAAGGCGGCCAGCGGCCGCGGCTGTTGGCCGGGCCGGCAGGTGGACACCGGCAAGTAATCAAGCATTGCGACACTCAGCCCTCGCATATAAAGACTGAATCAGATAAAATGGAGTAAGAACACCGGTTATGAGAATTCCTCAAAATATAAGACGCTTATTGTGTTTAATAAAATCTACTGAATCCTAATTACTGTTAACGTTAGTAGGCCTATAATATTAATTGATTAATTCAACTTTCTACTCAGTGCCTTATTAAATATCTTAGTACCAACTATCCTTACCGCTAATGACTAATATTCACAGGTCATACAGTTTTCCTTCCGTACCAGCTAGCTTCGATCTTTTCTTGGAGCTGATTCAATATCTTTTCCAAATCGCAACAACCAGAAAGTTTTGGAAATGTTTTTCACAATGTTTCACAGAAACAGGTTATAATATTGTATTAACTAATAGGACCGGTAGCCTGCTGCAGAAGTGTCTAACTGTGAATCGAGCAGTTACTGGTTACAATCTTGGTTACGGCTGGAATTATTAAACAGATTTAGCCTAGTCTTCACCTACGGAAATACATTCTTTGCGTATGAAAACTGTGATGTGAGCTCCCCGTATCACTGTCACGACGGAGGCAGAAAGTGTGTCTCTATGTTTTTCATTAACATCGTACAAATTTACCTGAGCTTGTTAAATAATATTTTATTGATAATACAAGTACATGAAGTAAGAACATCAGTTTTTACGGTTTTTAATAGCACGTCTTTATGATTTACATAAATAAAAAGATACGTGGTGATTCAACAAACAAAGATTGATTAGTTAAACACTGGGATGAATGCTACGGTACCAATTGTGTTAATTTAATATAATATTCAAGTTAGAAGTCCTGAGTAACTGCGCTTTTAGTATACTTTATCAGTTTCACAAGCATACCAAGTTTCGAAGTTAGAATAAATTGGTTACACAATATGTAAAGCTTGTTTATTCTAACAAACTTGGGAATAATTATTCAAGATAAGATGAAAGTTCATAGACAAACTAATCAAAAGCACGTAAATAATCTTCAAGACTTCCGATTAACATAGTTGTAAACAAAAAACAAAATTAATTGGTTTACTTATTTTAAATAAATGAAATTTTCTTCATGATGCATGAGGGTCAAGTAGATATTCAGAGTGGTTTCAGACGTAGATATATATCATCGATTAACTACGCTAAAAACTAATCTCAATGTTGAGTGTAGGAAAACACTAATAAGGTTTTAAGCCGATTTCTTACGAATTAATTAAGTTTTAAAAATAACTAACTCCCATGTATTGTTTCAAGCAAACAAGTCACAGTCACGTTTAATGCCTTTGAACGCATAATCCGATCGTTCAGTCCTTTGTATGCTTTGTTGCTACATGTGTTGCATGCGTTTGAAAGCAATAATGTTCCTGCCCGTAAAACGAGGAGTTGGGAAGACTGCAGGTACGCCTGCGTGATTCAGCCTGCGCCTCGGGAGACAGTCACTAGTGGATATGATCACAATGTTTACGTAAGGACCCCGAGGAGTGAGAGTAATCCCTTGCGCTCATTGTCCGCGCACAATGCCAACCGGAATGAGTCTCGCTCAGTTACGATCCGCATTCATCCGCGATGTCTGCAAGGCGCCTACAATCGCCCACACCCGGAGGGCACGCGGGCTGCCTAGCGGGATGTCTCGCAGGTGCTCGGGAGGGGGAGCAGCAGCCTTTTGTTTCCTGTAATTAACCTGCGCCCGTTAATTAGGACCACGGAAAGATACAATCAGACTGCCACGACGTAATTCCAGACGTCCACTGCAGCGACTGCTGCCAGACAACTGCTGTCCACTGCCTTCACCGGCTGCAGTCTCGTCTTCTAAGCAGGGATGCAAGTCCACGAAAACTTTTGCAGGAATCCTGTAGGCGTTTCAGTGGGAATGCTGCATTCGTCAAAGACTGAAGGTGAAACGCGTTGCCGTCGTATGCCAATAATCCCTACCGAAGACATAATGCGGCGTGTCTTAAGCCGTTCGTGCGTATTGTTATCTGACATGCTGTTGTAGTATTTCGAAAATTTCAGTTATTTATATTAAATGGAGACTAAACAAATATAAAAATCAAACATGTTAATTTTTTTAGTAGAAGAATGTTTGAAAAGAATAGTTCTCTGAGGAAATTGGTGGAAATTAGTACATTTTTACTCCAAGCATCTTCGGTCATTTCTTGTTTAATATAATGATAAATTTCATTTATGTAACAACCGCATTCTCTGTCTTGTTTTGTCTGTCCAAGGAGAAACATATGTTACCTTATGAGAATGTTTTTAAATACTTTTTGCCATCAGTTGTTATTCAAAATGCAAAAAACACGCCAGAAAAACTACAATGTTTGTATGTATGATCCATGATTTACGAAACTCCAAGGACGGCAGAGGTTATCTGATGTTTTATTGACAACTGAAATTTTTTTCTTTTCACTTAACTTTTCTCTTTTTATGAATTATTTTTGCTTCTCAGAAAAGAGGAGGGCCAAGATTAGATACTAGGGTTTATCCTGTCTTGTCCCAAATGTACTTTTCACATAAATAAAATTCTAAATAGAACCTTCTTCATACCTTCTTCTTATATATTTAGATGCTCTCCAAGTACCTAGAACTGAAGAAATTACTATTAGTGAAGTACTAGTAAACCCTTGTATCTTAGATATACTAAAAGTAATTTATGTCTTCAAGCCAGCAGAAAGAGCAACAGGCTAAGCAGCTTTTGAAACCACATTTCAAACGGAAAAAATTACTACAAAAACATTGTACATTTATTTTGCGAGGATATAAAGTTATCGAAAATTCGTGTTTTATTTCCACCTCCTCTGGTTACAGAAATTAAATTTTCCGCATCAGTCTTTGCTGGTCCTACAGTTTGACCTGTAATCCGAACTAACGGCGATCTAGATATTTAAAGGAAAAATTAAAGTCTGTATTATTTCATAGCTGCTCTTTGATTACAATCCATGACCTACCACCCTGAACCACCAGATTGCTCTTAATTTTGAGTGATTACATCAGAACGTGATCTAAAATTCAACTGGCGTCTTCTATGAACCTTCTTAGTGAATAATAATTATCACATTTATGATAAAATATTATCAACTGGACCATAATATGCACTGTCCATTTTGAAATGTCCTTCAAGTCAGATAAGCTGTTTAGGCATAATTAAGTAACAAACAGTTGATTTCGGTTTTTTTCTTACGTCTTTACGCCTCGCTGACGTCGAGGTCATTAGAGGCGGGAAAGGACTGGGGAAAAGGAACGGGAAGGAGTTCTGCCACGTCCATAACCTATTGAAACATTCACCTGGAATGATTTGGGGAAACCGTAGATAATCCAAATCTGGATGCTGCGTCCTTCCGGTTTTTTTCTCTCGGAAACTACATTGCCTGCCGGATAAAAACATTACTATATAATATTCAGAGAAATTGACAGTATAATTTTTTTTCTCTATAGAACAATATTGTTTGTTGACATAAAATTTATTATATGATATTGTCTGTCTTAATTCCAAATTTCATCCAATTCGTTTAGTAATTTTAGTGTGATTCAACATTCGGATTTATAATATTACTTAGGATTAAAATAACATATGGTATTAAGAATAAATCAAATTTTTAAGTAAGATTCTAAGCAATCAAGTTATGAAATCTCCATTAACTGCTGTCTGTAGTTTTTAAATATTGCCAGGTTAGAGGTAAAATAATTTGATTTTCAGAAAATATTTTAATCACTTGTTCTAGCGCCAGGTTACGAAGAGTTAAGAAACACACTTCGTGTTTTAATTTGTTATCTAAGTTTTCAATGTATGAGATCCCAGTAAAATTCCGTACAGTAGTTTTTCCGTAATGAATGAACATACACAGCCCGGTTGTATATTTATAATAGCCTATAAATGATTACTGATTGATAGCTAGGAGTATAAACAAAAATTTCGTGTGGTCTTAGCGACCTACAGGCAGTTTCTCAACGGCTGTGCAGTACTCCTCTGTCGTAACGGCCCAAGATGACTCGGTACCCCAACCGAAGTAAGAACACCTGCAGTTTAACGTGATTCAGAACCACTGTGAATTCTTGTGTATTTCATATTAACAAAGAAAAACGTTATCAGATGCGGAGGTATATTTTAGGCCCATAAAAATTTTTTCCTTGGCCTCGACCAGAATCATGGACCTCTCGAGTCTCATTCATGCGCTAAACAATCTGAACCATCAAACCAGCCAGGTTCATTGAAAGAAAAAACTGCAGATAACATTTAGTTGCATCACTAAGGAAAGTATGAAGTTCGGAACTGGTTTTAATTTCTTGCCCGGTACCAGCTGATATAGAGTAGGAAACCATACCTCAGGTTTTAGGTGCGATCCTAATCTTTCAAATCGCCAAAATTTAATGAATACCTGTTCCATAACTTTTGTCTGATAGATAAATAAACATGGCTCCACTGCAACTATATCCCTTTATTTGGCTCTCAAGCAACATCAATTTTAAAGCTTAAATAATAATATTTTTTTACCTCCCATGCCTCTCTTGGCTTTTGGATCTGAAGCATCATGGTCCTTGTAAGTTTTAGCAGTCAAATGTTTCTTTAGATCCACAAATTTCCTTCTAGATGATGTTTACATAAAGTGCTGTTTATATACGTTCATGAAATCACGGTACGAAATAAAGTATAATAATTATGTTTCTATGTGGTCGTAATGACCTGGTGACAGGGTCTCTATTGGCTGCGCATTCTGCCTCTGGCATAGACGCCTTTATTTAATCTGGTAATCCTGGCGAGTACAGGGAACCTACAGTTTAACTTGAACCACGGAAGCGTTCTGACATACTTCATATTACACAGCTAGCTGTGCCAGCGGTGAAGGTCGGATTCAGGACATGTTAAATAAAATCTCTACCAAGACAGGGATTCGAACCGGGAACTTTTCAAACTCCAGTCAGAAACATTAACCAATGAAAACTATACCATTCACCAATAAAAGTTATAAAATAGTATAGGTTAAAATAAGTAAACACTGTTACCATTATAGAAATTTAAATTGTTAGTTATATGGGAGAAAATACTAAACAATTACGTTATTGAAGTTTTAGTAATACCTTTTTCTCAATTATGAACTACGACAGAAAAACTTACTACTGAAGTTCAAAATTAAAAACATATACAGACCAAAGACATAATGTTCTCTTACAACACATAATTCATCAGCGGTTTTGTCTCAGTCTCGAATTTTTCACTGCTGTATAATACATAATACTTATCACACAGTCATCAACCAGCAAAAACATCTTGCGAGACATGACAGCTTTAATATTTCCAAGACATAAAAAATCTAGTTTGTTCGATATGTTATATGAACGAAGGTGGTAACTTTTGCCTCTTAGCGGGCGTTTGAGTTGTGTCCTGTACACAGAGAAGCCAGGTAATACCCGCAGAGCGGTCAGCGATGTGCTTTGGCATGCACGGCACGGCTGTGCGCCACTGATTCCCCCAGATAAGCCCTTCTCTCCCCTAACCGCCGTGCAGATGCGTCCTACCTCCTCTCCCTTCCGCGGCACCCTAAATACAAGTGTTGGACCGAGGCAGTAAAGTTTAATTCGATGAGGGGGGCGATGGAGGAAGCGCGTGCTTAAAATAATTGCCGTGGATTTGGCCTAAAGGTACCGGAGCACGGTTAAATTCAGTTCCCTTTAATTCATACCCGAGATGAGGTCGAACAGTGTACGTTAAAAGCGACGCGGCGTTACGTCGCATACAATGCGATTACACTTTGGCGCGTTTGTTTGAGAAACGCTGCGCGCCCGCACACTGGCGAAATAACTTGTTTGTCAGGGACGGAGTGGGAGGGGGGGGGGGGTTACGCAGCGCCTGATTCATAAACACAACTTTCAGAGCTCTTTTAGTGCGCGCTGTATCAACACGGCCATTTCCGCCAAAATAAATCTCTGCCACATGAAACAGTTGAAACCCACTGTGTAAAAACAAAAAGGTCGGCTGTGAAAGGGTTTACCACAGTATCTCATCCGCGTGGGACTGGGTTTGGTGGTACAAAGTTCCCGGATTTCACTTTTTAACCGTATGTGGTTACAACGCCCATAAATCACGTACGCAGCGACCAAGCCGCCCGCCACATGTTTCAGTAATCACTTCATTCTGTCATTTTAAAAGTGGGGCACGTTAAAATGAAATCTTTTTGGCTACTGTTAATCAGCAAACAGCGTAAATTAATGAAATTTGCTCAAGCCCAAGTCACGGTGGATTTTTTAGTAAAAAAAAAGAGGAGCTGCTTATCAATTTATTATTTCTACTTCTTGTATGTTTATATACTACAGAAGTTTCAAACAGATGTAATATATGTATCTCCATAGCTGGAGAATCTATACAGTGTCTTGTCTCACTGTTTAGTAACTGTAGAACCACTCAATGCCATGAACATAACTATTTGCACCACATTTTACTTACACTTTCCTTTCACTTACACTTACACTTTTGTTTGTAAACTTCCTGAGAATCTATAACATCGCATTTAAAAAAAGTAAGCTGTAAAGTTTGAAAAATTCCAAAAATTACTTTTTTGCTTTTTGTAACAATTAAGATATCAGTGAACTGTCATCCTTCTGACTGTTGTAACACATATAATTTAAAGTTTACGGTATTAATGTCAAGGTACGAAATAATTAGATTTACAGAGTGATTAAGTATTTGTGGAAACGCTAGATCCACGTGGTGTTGAGGGTGCAAATAGGAAGGATTTTTGGTAAACCACCACTACAGTTTCGAATGGTGAGCTGCCAAATGTCTTCAAAGCTCACAACGCCCTACTCAAAGGAGGACTAAGTACTAACAAACCTCAGAGTTTGAATACTTACTAATGATTGGTTGGCGGGAAGGGGGATATTTTTATCGCCACATCGCTGCTCGTACGATACTTAAAAAAACAACTGCGATAGGTACTTAACGGAAGCAAACGAGTTTTCGTGCAGCAGATGGCAGTTCGTAACATGATGAAGAAGTGGAAGCGCATCACATTCGAATGATACTGACCAACAACTCTGGGGAGCTACCAAAAGATAACAGAGTACCTGATCACTCATTTCAAGCATTATTAAAGCTTTCATGGCAGCTGAGTAGCTGCCAGTTCCTTCCTCGTCTCGTTGTTTACATCGGAAATCACGAGAGCACCATCCAGAGATTTTCGATTCTATAGCGTAATGTATAGCAACTGTAGTTAAAATACGTGGAGGTTCACAATATACGGAATTTTTCTCGATATTACTAATTAAAAAATATTCTTCTTATTGCATTACCCCTCGTCGTCGTCGAGGTAATTAGAGGTGGGAAGGGAGTAGCGACAAAGAGCAGAGAAATTTGGTGCATGGAAAACTGAAAGCTTGATGGTTGGTCGGGAATTGAACCTGTGTCCGCTCGAATACAAGGCCAGGAGAGGTCAGCTACCCACGGCATTGATTAAAAAATTGTTTAAAAATATGTATTTGTGTAAAATTGTAAGAAAGAATGTGTAACATAAACTTAATTCGATTTCAATGTTTTTTCACAATGATGAAATTTTACCTGTTTAAAAAGTAAAAATAAGACCATCCCTGTAATTTCTTCTATTTTTTAATGTTTAATAAAATCTTTTCTTTCTCTAAGATATCAATTACCCCATAATTTATTTTTTATTGCTCCCCCCTTTTACATTCGTCAAACAAAAATAAGTACAGCTCCAAACTTTGAGCTATTTAAGATTAGTATCAAAAGGTTTTTTTTAAGAAGATTCTTTTCCTTGGACTAAATTTCTTTGAAACTTTCTCATACCTTGTTTTTCTATATTTTCTTAATAGCAATGCATTCATTCTACTTTTGCTGCTACGTTTCTAATATTTCCTTTTAAAACTTTATTAACTATCGTAGTTTACGTTAAATTTCATGACGTTTGATTTTTTTGTCCTCACTTATTTCAAGTTTGTCTGCTGATTGTATTTTTACTCTAATCAGTAACTCATCTAAATCGTCTTACAAATGTACGCATAGTTTATCGAGATATTAACTAAACCACAGTTTTTCCTCCAATTCTCTTATCGTCATACAGATAAAAAAAAGTAGTATTCATCACTATTCAATATTTATAATCAGTTATACTCTAGTGATTAGCTGAATTTCATTAGTTACAAACGCCTACCCTGATTAATACTTCCTCTTACAGCCAATTACCTGATTCATATTTACATCAAAGATAATGATACTGCCGCAGCCGAATTCTTCAAATTTTATACGTTAATTCTAGCTTTTTCAATGGCCATAACAGCCAAAGTTATTTACATGCACTTCTCTCTTCTAGAATTTTCTACATCAAGTATTATTTTCCATGCATTTATGACTAATACCCATCTTATTAAACTTGATGATTGCAGTATTAATTATTGTATTTCTCAATTTGTGTTTCGTGATACCAGCTGATTATATCACTCTTTAATTTCTGTTCCCCTCATAAACTATAGTAATTACAGTACCAAGGATTTATAAGAATTGTTTTGCTTACAACTTTCAGAAACGGGAAAAAAATTGTTCTGGAAACTAAGTTTCATTTGTTGTGAATATCAAAATGCTTCATTTTTTGTTATTGGGCTGACTGTGACGTTCTGAAATGATACAGTCAATCAGTTCATTCTCAGTATGTTTTTATTTATTTTGATAGTGATTTCCGATTCGAAACTAAAAGGCCTACACTTTTCTATTTATTTATCTGAAACCTGGCATAGAATTTTCGTATCCATCTTTCCTTATAAAATGTTTTATTTGTCAATTTTCCCACAATTTCCTTCCGCCATTTGTTTGATTTCCTAGTGATTCAGTTTCGAAAAATGTTTACTCCTCCTTTCGTTTTTCGTACAGCCGTTTTGTTCTTTCAGCTATCAACATCAGTATTTCTTCCTAAATACCCTATCTACTTATATATTTTTGTAGTGTTATTACTGATCCTATAACTGACTGTTTCATCTATATTCGGACGTATTATATAATAGGCCTACAGCTTTTATGTACCGTAGTTACAATTTCTGCCAACATCTGCTTCTAATGTCTTTTCGCAGTGTTACTTCCTTCTTATCTTGGATTTCTATTTTTAATTAAGAATTTTACAATATCTGGGAAAAGTAATGGCAGAAGTTTTTACTACCAGAATATTTCGAAATATTTCTGTTGCGTCAACAGAACTCTGCTGGAATATCTAACTGAGGTATTATGAGCAAAATTTTAGTCCAGTCAAAAGCATGATACAGTCATTACAAAAACAAAACCAGTGAATTAGCAATGAGACAGTAGTTAACTCACGAAAATGACGATGCATGACTTATTCAACTTCTTGATCGGAACCAACATAAAATTTGAATTCATTAACGTGCGCCTATTATGATAGAATTTCTAATCGAATGAGTTAGAATCTTCCAGTGTATTTATGCCATATAAATATTCATTATTTGGATTGTTTGAACTAGTATTGTTCAATCCTGATATGCTCAAGAGCCTAAATTAATTGTAAATTTACAGCTTAAATAAATTGGTGACGTAATCTTCATATTCGTAGTTGTAACTTTTAATGCTGCGATTAACCCTTATATTATTGTAAGGAGTATGTTTATCACTTCTCAATTGTATGTCAAAAATGCTAAGTATCAACTTTCACAAATCTCAAATAATTATTTTTTGTGTAAATGTCTTGGAATTTACCTGCCATTATAATAGTGAACAATCATCAAATTATTACACCTTTAGCCGCTGTAATTTGTTACATCCTTTCACTGATTTTGATACATTTATACAAGCATATAGTAGCACAGAAGTTTTCTAAAACTGAAAAGTTTAAATTAAAATGCTACAATTAGGCCGACAAACACAAGTGTTCATTTTTTCAAGTCAATCCCAGTTAAATTAAAGACTAACAATAATTATTTTTGCTGACACTTTAGCACACTTGACCTATTGAAGATCTTGTACTAATTAGTACATTAAATAAAAAATGCGTTACTGTTAAACCTGAAACATACTTATGAATCCCAAGGTATTGTTACAAGTTTTTGAGCTGGTGTATTGTCTTGATAAAATAGATTTCTGTCTGAAAACTGTTTTTCTCACTTCTTTAAAATACTGAAATAATACTTCGTGTTATCGACTTAAAAATGATGAACAAATATAATGCCACAATATTTCCTGCAAATAGGATCGACTTTGCATTTTCGATTCCTGTTTTGACTGTTACTTCGATTCTGTGGTTATATTGGGAATCAGTATCAATGGATTAAATCGGCATTATTCTCCCTAAAACTATTCAAACACTGTTCACAATTTTTTATAAGAGAATCCATTTTTTTATTTGCTGTTACAAGCAATATAAACATTTTTCGAAAGAGTTTTTCATGCATAATGATTTATTCAAAATTTATTCTCATCATTTTCAATCACCTTAACTTCCAATCGTTTATTATAATGTAACTAGGCTCAAAGCCCTTAAAAAATCACGGGTTTAACGGAGTGTTCTGACAATTGTTTTCTCTGCAGTTGCCTAAGTAAATAGAGTTGTTGCTATCTACGGTAATGTTCATAACCTTATTTTGTACCTTGTACATATTTCGGTTGTAGTTTACACAGCGATACAGGTAGGATTTGTATTTAATGAATGATGTCAGAATTAGGGAACCAATTAAATTCAAAATAAATTAGGAATCTTAAAACCTTATGCTATAGCGCGTGATATTGGTTTTATTCCTGGCCCATGACTCATTCAGCACTATAAATTCAGAACTACTTCCGTAACTCGGAGCTTATGAAAGCAGCTTAAATTAATTTTATATATTAAAAAAATTCTTGGTGATTTAGTCTGTAAAAAATGTGACAATTTTCTGGTCCTATCTGCATTTCGACATAACCAAAACTTCAAATAATATTGTTAAAAATTCATTGATGCTATTACCCGCGTACGAATTCATTCATTGTATTGCTATCTAAATTTGACTTACTTGAAATATTTACATGTACCTGATGTAGTGACATCAATAATAAAAGCAACTAATTATTAATATATTAATTTAAACGCAGTACATACCTTTATACAAGTCTTTTGGAAAATCATTTCTTCCAGTATATTATAATAGTGTCTTAAAGTATCTATATCGGATATAAATATCTTGTAAGCCTGTCAATGCTGACTTGTTGAATGCAGTATTTTAGCAGTTCGCTTCTCCGCTGACTTAAGTACAATCTTCATCAAATAACGTTCATTAACTTAAAAATGATATAGATATTTGTTAGCTTACCGTATCGCTGTCCAGAATGTATAAGAATTTTTATTAAGATAAAGCAACTAATAATTAGTATGTCGATTTCAACTTAATACGTACTTTTCTTTCAGTGTTCTGACAATTAATTTACTCTAGTTACATAGCTAAGTAGAATTGTTATTAAATATAACGCATAACCTTGAACATTTCCATTCGTTTTTTCTAGTTCAGCGGAGGTGGGAAGCTTGACGTCAAAATGTGACGTCAAGGCGTAAAAGATGACCAAAACTCGCGTTTTATAATTTATTTATTTCTTTTTTTTTTAACTGCTTAATGTCTCTGTAACAGAGAGGTCTTTAGAGACGGGCGTTTTATAAGTATATATGAGAATATTTTGGATGATTTGTGGTGATGTTGCGTTCTTAGTTTGCCATTCGAAGCATCCCGTCAAGATTGGTACCACCACGTTTATATTCAGATGCTAAATTAATTGAAAAATGGAAAAAAGACAAACATTCCAAGAAATCTTCACTTAGCACTCCAAAAATATATCCATAAAACTAGTATTATTTCACAGAAAATATTTTATTTTTGTCGTTTAAAAAAACTACATATGATCGTCAGACACCTCATTAACTGAAAGTTTTCTAGTTTTAGAAGTATTACGGATGCAAAAATCTTCATTTTCATTTTTTATTTTTAAATAACATCTAAGGTAATGGGGATGCTATAAATATATCCATCTTACTTCAGTATATCTTATCTCAATAGGGTAGTTTGTCATAACAATTGACAACAAAGTCGCATGCAGTCTACGACGTCGTACAAATTTATATTACAATTTGAATTTTTTGTATATACTAAAAGAAACGAATGCGAACTCGTAGAACATTCTGACGAAAGAGAACACTTATCATCATCCATTAAGTAACCATCTTACGAACCAAATTGTATTAGTATTGTAAGTGAAATGGAAATACATAAAAACGTAAAACTACGTATTATTTGACCTTATTTGAATATAAAAACTTATAACTATCATCAATTTGTTAAAAAAAAATCAAAAAATTATCGAGAATGATAAACGTTGTTGACCACAGCTTCAAAGATGTCAGCGAATGAAATATACTATCGATGTTCGAAAATATCTGGAACTCAAAGAAATCTTTTCTTCAGAGGAATGTTTATGCTACAGAAAAAAAAGGCGCTATTTCGCGGAAAATATAAATTACTTCTTCATCGTTAGATGTTAATAATTTTTTTTACAAAATTTGAACCCATCTTAAACATTAACAATGTAAATGGCTTTAGGTAATCTACTAATGTGAAATTATTTTGAGATAGTTATATGGAAATTTCGAAGTCTTATTACACTTCGTTTCTAACATCAAATACTTTAAAGCTATTTGAAGAATTGTTTCAATTGCCGGAGTAAATTTTGTAGAATTGTAACGAAGCCGGGTGCCCAGCTATTTGTGTTAGTTTAAAAGCATTAAAAAGCATGGAAATGCCTTCAGAATCTGTTTCGATATGTGATTTTCTTCCAAAAGAAGTGATGCCTGGAGGTCCTGTGTAGAGTAGATTGCAATTAAACTTCATTTGCTGAGCCTGCCTCATCTCAGTCAGCAGCAAAGTCTCAACTTCCCAACTATGTGACTCCTGCAATCAAGAAATTTTGCGGATGACGTCGTTTCTTTCTGAAGACGATTGACCTGTAAGTATTTTTAATGAAGGCTTTCTGGGTGGTAGAAAGAAAAAGTCGCGGTATTAATATAATTACTGTGTTTAAATCACAATCTGCTCTTACGTCAGGGCATGGAAACTGAAATTCTAGTTTATGAAGTGATTACTTTGTTTGGTATGTTTGGGACTTATAAATAGCTAAATGTAATGAAACATTTACGCAAGATGAGTATTCCTTCTCGGAAATATCAATGACTTTTTAAAAACAAAATACGAAAATAAGACAGCGCATCGTATTTTTTATTTTACTTATGACTTTACGCCTCGTCGACGTCGAGGCCATTAGAGGTGGGCTGGTACTATGGACAAGGAACTGGAAGGAAATCGGCCATGCCATTCTGAAGAAAGCATCCCGGAAATCGCCTGGAGTGATTTGGGGAAAACATGGAAATCCCAAATCGGGATGCCCGGACGGAGATTCGAACCGGCGTCCTCCCGAATGGGAGGCCAGAGCGTTAACCACTCAGCCACCACGCTCTGCCCCATTGATTGAAGTATATATGATACCACCTGTATTCTCCGATAAATAATTTTTAAGGTAAATATTTAGTTCATGTTACAATATTTGAACATTTAATTTTACACATATGTCCGCTACATTAGTAAAATCGTTGACCCTGAATTATTGCCAGTTCAATGTGGCGCTGTTCAGTTATAATGTCGAAACAGAGTTCTATTTACTTATTAACGAATGTAACATATATTTTTATTACAGTAATTGCGCTGCATTTTTCTTGTTTTTCCACTGATAAATCTTAAGGATTTTCTTTTTCTCACATGTCTCAAACATAAAAATCAAGCAAATGGCTACAAATAATAGAACCTACTTAATTTTTTATAGCATGAGCTGCATCTTAACAGTAAGAATAAAACAATCCTAGTCAAATGATAAGAATGACTAGAAAAAAAGTCCAGAGTATATTGTAATTTTCTGACAGATTTCTTATGTCAGACAAAATAAAATGAAATACGCTTTTAAGGTAAGTATGTAAATAGTTTATCAATTATTCTTGACTGATTATTTTTAGGTAAGGGTTTCAGGGATTGGAATAAGTTACCAAGAGAAATGATGAAAAATTTACCTAAAACGTTGAAAGAATTTAAAGTTAAAATTTGTAGAGGACAAATGTTGGTCGGTGCAGGAAAGGGGGAAGATGGGTGTGTAGGGAAGTGTCCACCGGAGCGTGCGCTCCATTGCAATTTTAATTAAATAAATAAATAAAGTAACAAGCAATATAAACATCATTATAGTTTCATCGTTATCTGAATTGTTAACGTGTTTGTTTAGTCGCAATTAAAATATGTTAGCAGTTCTAAAAAATTCTATTGTCTCGGTGAATAATCGGAATTTCCTGATTGGTTTAAAATGTTATAATATAGCTTTTTATCTCCATAGCTTATTTACATTGTGTAATAACCGTTTTCGGATTCCGTAATGTGGATAAGAAGTTGATTATTTGTGATCCTAACAATTGATTGTTATCAATCACTCGCTGATTTCACTATCCGGCTTGTGGCTGAGACTATTAAAGCACAGTATTACGAATTTGGCCTCAAAATGAGGTTTTACTGTTAATATAATTTTACGTTGTTGGCAATGGGCAAAGTAGAACTGGAAGGTAGAGTTATACAGTAACCATAAATCCGGCTGGAAACTTTATTTATAATCCCACGCTATTGGTAACGATTTATTCGTCGGGACGGGGTGTTAACAATGGCGACTCTCTTCAATTCTTTCGGCAAGGGTGCGCTCCTAGATCCGGTACCGCAATTTACGTTCTATCATCTTCAGAAACAACACGCACACAGTTTTCGATTAACTGGACGTGCGTAGGTACAACCACATAGAATCTCAATTATTCACATCGCCGCAGTTATTCTCCACTGTCACAGTTCAAAAGAAGAGCATTTAAAATATTAACGCCTGCTCCATAACTTACCTGCTACATTTCATGAGTTTTAATGAGACGGAAATGCAACTACTTCCTTAATGCATCTTACGTACACACAACATACATCCTCTCTTACTTTCTATAAAGACAATGTGAATTTTATATTTTATAATAGCATGTTATAAACCACAATAAACGTTGGGAGCTTTATTAGATTTGTATTTTTATTTCTATACGATCATATTTAAACTGTGCCAAAGATTCGATTTACCATAAAACGAACCAGTTTAAAATCTCACCCCTAACGAACCGGCC
The DNA here is from genome assembly GCA_031002005.1 of Vandiemenella viatica. Lineage (NCBI taxonomy): Eukaryota > Metazoa > Arthropoda > Insecta > Orthoptera > Morabidae > Vandiemenella > Vandiemenella viatica. The sequence continues at coordinate 250,037,970 of JARYHS010013630.1, forward strand.
ACCCTCGAGGCGATTTTTAGATGGGTCGACATTATCATCTAAGACAGTTTTGAGATGCTTCATAATTTCCTCTATAATAATATGATGACTTTTATGCCTCCTTCCATTAGCACAGCGATCAGCTACGGTCTTATCCTACACGACTGCTGGGTAAATCACTAATCCGTAAATAAAACAGGCTGGCTGATTGAGATCCACATCTTCAGCTCTATCGCCCTCCATAGACTGAGTTAGCCGATAATGATATGTCTTTGAATTAATTTCTGTACTCTTTATTCATTTAGCGAAAATGGTGATAGTAGGACACTTCTAAGATCGCTGAAGAGTCCTGTTTTCCATATTTTCGCGAGTTACTCTGCACGCCAGTGGCAAGATGACAAAGTGTGTTGGTCGACGGGGAACGCTGTGGAACAACATAGGCCCTAGAATCGTCGATGCCTGTTGCCTCAAGTTGGCCATTAAAAGCGAGTTGCTCTCGCGCCATTTACAAGTCCGGGATGCCACAGAGGTAGTGTGGTCTCGGGAGGCGCATTGCCCGGCAGTTTAATTAGTCACTTCAGTGGCACCGCTATCGCTCCCAAAGGCACGCCCTGCCTTCCGCCTGGATTGATCGCTCCTCTACGGCAATTATTTTTAAACTGAATGAGCCAGCCGAGTAAAAGACAATTTAAAACCGAGCAGCCAGAGAAAGTCACTTTTGTGAGTCCTATTGCTTTGGCAACGCTGAAGTTTCGCTTACTGTGTCATTTTTATCGTTTTTCCTGTGTTTTAAGGTTCGGTTCTGCTGAAAACACGACTCTTTCCTCTCGAATTCGCATTGTATCAGCGAAAAAGCATCCCACCACGGAAATCAATGATTTTATACCTTTGCGCTTGAAGCTGTTACTGAATAATACCAGTAAACGCTTGTGTTTTCACAACTGATAAAATTTATATCCTTCGTTGTTAAATGGTGATATAAATATCATATGTCATTGGTGATATGGAGGAGTTAGAAAGAAGAAACCTTGGGTTCTGTTGAGTTATGCGGCCAAAGTAGCAACCTAAAAAAAATTATCAGTAGAATAATATTTCAATGTCACTTAAATTTACTTTGGAAGTTTATATATTAAAAAAAATACTTAACGTTCGTTCACTGTGGCGAAATTAAAATCAGTTCATTCAGATACTACTGACTATTGCACTATTGTACTATTGATACTATTGTATTATAAAAAAAATCTATGGTCTCATAATTTGTTTGGAGAAATTACTCGAAATTGTTATTTCATACTTTAAAAATTTAATAAAATTATTTTAAAATTACCTAAAGAAACTCACATTAAGACTTTGAAAGATATATTTTATGATGTCCATTTCGAAACTGCGGAAAGCTAAGGTCCATCATTACGACTGGCTCTGGCGTTAAGATTAATATTCGAAAGATTAGTCAAGAAAAAGGTTGGAGGTAATAATGGGGTTTTGATGATATTAATTTGGATAAAATTTTGAAAATTTGTAAGAATTAAGACCTAAAATATCCAGATAGGAGAACATAATATGATTTATGGAAGAATCAAGTGGTAAGTAATGAATACAAGAAATCAGAAGAGATAGGTGTTTTTTAAAACTGGTGTTTTTTTATAGATTCAAGTGAAAAAGCAAGAAGTGAGTACGTTGGGTAAGTAGCAAATGACGGTATCTGGAGTAGAAGGAAATGTTTTGTGTGGGATTTTCAGTAACTATTGTATAATGACACAGAGAGAAAAACGACATTTTTTTCAATACGATTTATTACCCAGTATGATCAAAAATGTTAGCGACAAAAACCGTACGTAGGCCAAACATATAAGCTACATATTTAGAGGAACAGTACGACATGCTTAGTATGTTAGTGGAAAGGCATTTACTAAACGCCGACAGGAAATTTATTAGTGAAATTAGTCAATGTAATGATATAACGGCTGTAACTTTGAGATATCCATAACTTTAAATCAAAGAATAACAAAATCCTTTACAACCTCTCCCTAATCTTGTTAGAATTGGATTATGGAAATCATGTTCGTGTTTTCGTACCTACATCTCTACGTTAATTTAAGGCAATATAATTGTTAACTTCCTTTAAAATCATTGCATGAAATAATTTGAAAAAATATAAATTGATTTTTTTTTTGCCTGGTTTATAACTTCAGCTATAGTAACTATAATAGGTATGGTAATAAGAAAGTATCGAAACGAGTAACTTTTAGGTTATAGAGGAGTTAACGATTCAAGTGTAGAGGCAATATTAATCAACAACATAGACTCATTTTTAAAGCAACAGATTATATGAAGAAAAAACTGATTTCAGATATTACCACATCCTTTGCATATCTTGAAAACTTTTGGCTTAAGTTTATAAAGTATATACTGCGAGCAAATATAACTTCGGCTAAGTGTAGGTAATGCAGATTGTTTATGTCCGTTAGTACACCAGAAGCAATAGCAAGTTACTTATAAATGCAACCACTAGATTAGATTGTGGAAATTACGGCAGGATCCAATCAGTAATTTATATGATAAAGGAGCTGGATTTGAAGTCACTGGAAGGCAGGAGGAAGATGCAGAGAGTGTTGGGGTTGTAGAAGGGCTACGTTAGAATAACATTGGTAGAAAAATTATGAGTAGTGCATGGAAGGGATAAGATGATCATGAGCACAAGCTTGCACTCGGTTTCATGCAAAAGGGAGTAAAAAAAATTTCTTCGGTGGATAAGGGTGTCAGGGATTGGAGTAAGTTAACACAAGAGGTTATGAATTTAAAATTAAAATTCCCAAATGGCAAAAGTAGATGGGCGTTGGTATTTCACAACCAAAATATATAACATAGTATAAAAAATAAGAAAGTGGTAAATAGATTACTAGGAAAATTTCTAACAGGGCACACGCTCTACCGCAATTAAATTCAATTCCATGCCTCACACTCTGGATCTTTGGTGAAGAGACAAGGCACGGTGTGTTCGGGTTCTCTGGAAAAGCTGACGGCTCTCGTAGAACCGTGGATTCCGACACCACATCATCGCAGTGCTCGCCCAAGAACTTCTCTGTCCCACTGTACAGTGGGCCTACCTGTTGTAATGGATTGCAAAGTACCTTTGGTACAGGGACTGTTTCCTTCACGTTAACATAGACGTTTCCAGTTAATTTTTAATTTATCATTAACTGGTTGGCTGTCATTCGAATCCTCCTTGCCTTCTTAATATTCACTCGGAAGATTCCTTAGATAAGAAGGAACAACGGTTCTGGTGATGACAACATTATTTATTCCGCCTTATCTCTCGTACCCAATGTTAAAATTGTTAACAATTGAAATTTGATACTGCATAAGTGGAAGTTTAGTATTTGCCCCCGCCATCAAGTGAATCTCAGGATGACGGATTAACCATTTTCATTTGAGTGGAGTTTTCGCAAGGTTGTGAAATGTTTTATAATTCTATAAATAAATTGGCTTTATTTAAGGTATATAACAGCAAATAAGTAGTAATGTAGCGACAGAATCCTTGCAAAAACCAGCATTAATGAAATTTTCTGCTAAAAATGGTCTCATTCTGGCTCATAGCTGCCAAAAATCTTCATCCGCATGTCTGAATTTTTCTATGCTTTCTCCTATTACACCTTTCCCTAACATAGTGGTATGGTGGTGGAATGTTGATAACTTACTTGAGCTAAGATAATGAAGTTCATGAAACAACAAAATTGCTTTCCATTTGTCCCGTTGTCACTGGTCATTCTGTGATACGACCACAGGAAACGAAGCCTAGATTGTGGCGTTCAAACCGAAAACAAGGCGCAGATATCATATAGCAAATTGGTATAGTTACTCAAAAGCAGTAAATCAGAGAATACAAGAAAAGGATACTTGTTTCATTCCAATGTCCTTATATTTTGCCAGGTGAGTTTCTAAACCAAATATACAAAAGATCTTCGTCAATGGTTATTTGGAATTTAGATGATATCTAGCCTCCATAAACTGTCAGTTTACAAATAATGAAAGCCATCGTGATAAAACACGTGTAGACTGCTTATAGATATCGTCTGATTATTAACACGAAACATAGCTCCGCTGTCGGATTCATGGAATGATAACCATGACAACATCGTGGGAATGCCACCGTGGCATTGATAACCGCTCACAAGTGGTTGTAGTCTACGAAAGTAGGATAACAATACTTTGAAGGAGGAAATACGATTTTAATAAACCTAGAATACTGTAACATGTTACCATGGTTGAAAGTTACCTCTGGATCTCAACTGCATCGTTGTAATCACGTCAGGAGTTTGAGCACGAGTTGAGAATGAGGTTAAAAACAATTTACTTATATAACGGTGAGAGTTTGCCCACGCGTCCTCTTGGTTGTTCTGCGATATTGTTTGAGAGCGCAGTTCGGTCGCTGTAGGTTGGTCCTCTGTACACTGGGCTGCCTGAGGCCGCCTGCTGCTGCGTTTCAGCACCGGCGCTCGCGTTTCACGTCATACAAAGCCACGGGGTCCGAACGGTAATGGATTTGGGTCGTTTCTCGATTCATTTGCCAATTAAAACGTTTGTGTCACTGAATACCTTCAAATTGGAAATTCCATTTCATTAATTTACCAATCAGATTTGCTCGTTTGTGACGGACATGTTGTGGCTCTCGCGTAAGTCAAAGAGAAGCAGATGCAGTTTTTCTAAATTTATTTGTAAACATTCCATTACGCTCGATTCACTCTTCATGTTTTGTTTTAATTCATAGTTGTTTGATAATATTAACAAAATATCTCTTTTCCAAAAGAAGTTTTTAAAAGTCATTGCTTTGAACAAGCATCCTATAAAATAGAGAAAACAAAATATTTTAATCTGGGAGTGCCCCTTTTTACTGAATATTTCACGCACTATGTTTTCTTCGATCACAATGTAGACCACAATACGAGTAATTAGGGCTTTATGGTTCACATTCTTCACATTCGCTATCTTGCGTTCAATAACCTACATCTGTCTCAGCCCAGTCCTAATATGCAAGCGGTATCTTTCGCAAATGTTTTTGCGGGGAACAGTGGTCTAATCTGACTAATCAGATATCAGTTTTACACAATTTCTCTACTGGGTAATACGATAATGGATCCTTAATGAATTTCATGGCTGTTTTCCTCCACATTCATAATACACAATCCTTAACAAGCTTCTCAAAATTACTCACTATTCCTATTTTAAAATAAAATTAATAGACTTTTCTCTTTTTAATTGAATAGAATTCAATGCATCGAGAGGAGTAAGTTCAGTTTTTCAGCAATTTATTATAAAGATAAGTCTTTAAGATTCATAACTACAACAATTTGCGCATGTAGCATTAGTCTTCTAAACATAGGAAGGACTTGCCTAAGCGGAATATGTGGACGCTAAGTTTTTTAATCCGAGTACTAGCTGGAAGAACCCAAATTATTCATGATAAAAGTGGGGGAGCAGTATATTCAGTGTATCAGTCAGATATAAAAGGAGTGTAATAAACTCAAAGAATGGTCTATATCGCTGTCCACCATGAATTTCAGTACAGTAACAGATGAAGATAAATGTTGTTAATACCGCTGATAATATCTCATAAGATTTTAAAATCAAATTAACTGTAAAATGTGACTCATTTTAACGCAATTCTTGAGAAAATTCTTGAAAAGAAGGATATTAAAATAACTGACAATAAGCCGAAGCAAGCTTCATTCTAGAAGTATTGGAAATATTTACATTTGCTTTAGAGGTACGCGACCCACTTTAAGTAAAAAAAAATTTCGTGACCCAAATAATATGAGTGTCTATCTAATATCAGAATGGGAACTGTTGTATGACCTCGATACACTATCGACTATCCTATACTACTAAAAGGCAAATTTTCGGACAATGGATATACTGTCAACAAAAACAAGAATTGATAACACATAAAACATATTATAGACCGGGAGGTGGCTGCACAGACCATCACCTCATCAAGTTGACTGCTGAAATTCCACGATTTGAAGTAACTCGATCAGGATATTAAAATTAAACTGGTCTGCCAAGTTCCCTTTTTGGTAGAAACCACCTGGGTCCCGATTTTAGTGGTTGATTGATAGGTTTATCATTTTGTTTTACTGCGCCCAAATGTATGAAAATATGGAAGACTGGTAGCAGGAAATAGATCAAATAAAAGATAAATTTTTGTGTGAAAAACCTCGATTGTTCCTCGACCCACCAAAACATACGCCGCGACCCACCAGTTGGTCGCGACCCATAGGTTAGGAACCTCTGCTTTAGAGGATTAATTTAAATGAGAAACTCCAAAATAGCATGACTGAAAGAAACACTCTTTCTATATTACCTTGTTCTTAGATGGTAAGCAGGTCCAATAATTTTTTCGACCGTATATATGGAATTAATTTTTAATAAACTTACATCTTGAAGACTCTTAATTTTAAGCCATTTAAGTGATATTAAGTAATGATGGTTAGATCTTCGGTGATAAGACACAGGGCCCAATAATATCTGTTAGAAAATACCACATCTGCTTAAAGATCGTTTATTGACATCTGACGGAAATGAGGCTAGAGGAGAGGGAAATTCAAGCAGAGAGTAGTCGGAATAGGTGTTCTTTCCCACACTGTTCAGCTGTACAAACGACTCGCGTTTCACTGCAGATGGGACGGAAGATAAAAGCGTTGGCTCGTTCCGGCCAGCCAGTCACACCAGCCGATTGAGCGGGCACCGTATTTACGTTAGCGGGGCGGGCGAGGTTTTATCGTTGACAATTGACGTCTTGTTTATTTTAGGGGATTCGCGGATGAGCCACTGTGGTTGGCGCGCACCCATTTAGCAGGCCCGTCCGGCCAATCGCGGAAAAAATGTTTGTTTTACCGCCGCCGAATCAGAAGTGTGTTTATATTGCTGATGAGTGGTGCGGAAAGGAATACACTTTATGCGTGAAGAGAGGGATCTCTTTTTGCCGATAGCAGCGCAGGTGTTCGGTGGAGCGGGACGGGCCGCGCGCCACTATTTCGAATTCATCGTTGTGGCTGTTCGGCTGTTATTGCTGTGCCAGCCGCTCCGCTGGCTTCTAGCTATGCACAAAGTAAACACTCCAAATGGTCTCCGGCAGCCCGCGACGTCCTGTGTTCGCCAAGCTAATTTGGCCAGCCATAGAACACATAGCCTTTCTTTTTCTTTCGAGGAGATTGTTCGTACTCGGTAAATTTTTTGTGGAGCCTAGTTACTCGAAAGTTGGCATTACTTCCCGGTCTATTCACGAAATGCCAGATGTGTAGATATTTATTAATTTATTCTTCCTGTCGACTAAATAAGCCAATTATGTGACAACTTAATGGTTTTGTAACTAGATATCTTCCATCATTCACTTGATTACAGCGTCAATTATCTGCCGATTGATGAATCTTGTAGACTAACACAATGCAGATAAACAAATAATGAGAAACTAAATAAAATGTACTTCTTCTTTTACTGAATTGTTTTCCGTGGACTTCTTAAGTAACAAAATATACAAAGCACCATTAATTAATACCTATTAATTTAGAAGTTAGGAGTTGGTACCAATAAGACGTAATTATATCATATAATTCTAGAGCATTCAGCAGTAACGGAATGATTATATCAACCTTGTAAACACTAACTCCGTGTACTACACTAGATTAAATCTTTCTCCCTTATCCCTTAGGCTAAGGAATTCCTTCGTAGATGTTCTTTCCATTTTGACAGTGCCTTCTTTGACTTACGTTTTCATGGTACATTGTTTATTTTTTACTTTTGTCTTTTCATGTTGAGCCTTTTTTTCATATATACATGAGTGTGTTTACTTACGCATACATTCATTGGCTCACATTCACTCACCCATTTTCCCAAATGTCATTTTCTTTGCTTAATACCTGCAGCGGTGTGCTGCTGATAGCGCACCATTTACAATAGGATCGAACAATTGTAGCATTACTGTAATTAAATAAGAATTTCGTATAGTGTTAATCATCTACTAACATGTTTTCCTACTAGCTGCTCAAACCGCATCCGTTGGATGAGTAGTACCTCCCAAGCGGCATTCGAGAGGACACGAGTTTAAATCACCGTCCGATCATTCTGATTTCGGTTTTCTACAGTTTCTCAAAATAACTCCAAAAACTGCCGGAATGGGTTTTTGAGAGACCATGGAGAAACATGTTGCCGCAACAGCATACCAAACGTTTATTAAATCATCTTTACTAATCTGGTTATTCCACCAAGTGACCGGGACCTTTTGCCTAACGTTTCTGTTCCTAAAAATACTCTGCTATTGATATGCATTCCGGTGCGAGAAGTAATATACACTAATTTGAGGAAACACATATCCTAACTTTTCGACGGTTACATCAAAATGAAATGTACCGCATTCACATTCAGGGACACGGGATTGTCATTATTCGAAGCCGCTCAAAAACCGAAGTGTAATGTTTGCTTGAATTTCGTAATCCATAAACACAGATAGGAAGACAGAAATTGAAAAACGATTAATTCCTTCTCTGTAGCCTATTGGTAGTACTCTAACCTGTATTTCTAAAAAAATATGTATATATAACATAAATATTCATACTGTTTCCCGGTTGCATTGTAATAACAGATCAATTCGGAATGCAGGGATGGAATTAGTTAGCCAATATGTAAATGGGTGCCAAACTGCTAAATATAATTACATTGATCACGATTGTTAAAGATGGCATATCTTTTGTGGTAAAAAAAATAATTAAATGAGTTTACAAAATTTACAAACAAGTAGAATAGACACCATTCAAAATCAAGGATTTATTCAATTAACAAAATTTTTCCTGTTAAAAAAAATTACACAAGGCCTTCCTGATTCAACTAGTGAAATCAGTTTTGACCGAAAATCGCTGGGTCGCCATTTAAGAGTAAAATTGTTTCAAACGTCTCCGTATCTGCTTCATGACCAGTGGGAAAAACTATCACGGCATACTGCGGCAATGGAAGCAGGTTGAAACAAAGGTTGACAGGTCCTTATGGGGATGGCTCACTGCGAAGGCGAAGGCGACTTTTGTCGGCAGCAGGCGTCGTTGCAGGCCGGCACTGAATTGGCTCTTAAGCGTTCCGCGCTGATTGCAGTGGCTGTGTCGTGCCTCAAGAACGGAGGAAGACAAGTCCCTGTGGTTGTCACTACCGCATGCAGCAAATCTTGGTGCCCTGGCTGCGGACAGCACTCCGATACCCGATCGTCTATCTTGTCGTTCAGCAAACCATTCCTACCGTTTCATTGGCTCTGAATGTATAACATTTACAAATAAATAAATAAGTGAACAGTAGAACCTTATTTTAAAATGTTATGCTAATTTGCTCTAGACTACTCTTTGCATGGCGAACACAGATTTTATTTCACCGACAAGTGGTTTCGTGAGGTGTTGTTAAACGCCTCACGTCGCGGCGAGTGTCTAGCTGAATTGACTTAAAAGGTTTCTGTGATCATTGGTCTGTTGTCTGTAGCACGAATTTCGATGCTATTCGCTTCAAGTGGGTCGGTTATCCTGTGACCATAGTGGCTTTATTGCTCCTGACGCCGTCTCGCACACAAAATAATCAGGAAGTTCATCGCTCTTAGCGATCTTTTTGCAACAATACCTGAGCCGACGGTTAACATGAAACCACCCAGAAATCTACGCTACCGTTTATACAGATTTGATCATTACAAATTGTATTATTAAAACTATCTGTTACTTGCAACCTCATTCACTTGGCCTTTTTTTTTATTATTTTGCAAAGGGTCATGAGATAAAGTTAGGATTTCTGCGGAAGTAATCGTACGGACGATTTGTCCTCCTTATTAGCAAAGTCAAGAAAACAGTGAGAAATCCAATTGAGTTTAACAACTGCTGACAATAATTTGCAGTCGTAATAATAATAATTATTAAAAATCACTATATACTGCCATATACAATCGTACAAAAAAAAGCATTAGTAGTTCGAAGTATAGTCTTCATCTGAACCTCCGCTTAGGGTGGATGATACATTTTTGAAATTGATGTAACTAAATAATATTAACACTTTCGGGTGGTATCGGTGACCTACTAACAGAACTCATACCCGCTTCTCAAACCATCTTAACAAACTCAGAAATCATACCGCATAAGGGAACCCACAGTATAACGTGATATCCGAACTACGGATCGTACCATTGATAAATATGAGTTGGAATTCGGAAAAATACATTGTTGTTGGCATGCATCCAGCTATATCTTTCGACTGCGAGAAGTAATTTAGTTTTATACAGATACTACTGTAATTGTATGACATTTTTATCTTCTCAGCTTGTTAACGTCAAATCAAAATTAAACAAACCCTATTTTACCACCGGGAATACGGCTTAGAAACTGTTCGAAACCCTCCAGAAAATCCAATCAGTAGTTTTAGCTCTAATCGCATTCAACGAAAGACAGATACTAATATTTGACACAGTTTATTAAGTTAACAAGTTTTCAATGTTACATCAAGATCAGACATAGGCCAACTTATTTATGGGACTGTAAATTATTTGAAACCCATCAAAATCGACCGATGGGTTTCATCCAAACAAACAATAAACAAAAAACAAATATATAAAAAATAAAAACAAAACAGCTGTGCACAAATTTTTAACAAATATCATAAATATACAGATTTTCTCTGACTATAACTTTATTGTATTAACTGTTATAGATATGGTAATACTGTCGAAAAGAATTTATAGAGTGAATTATCTCTGCCGCCAGCGTATGTGTAAATGGCTTCCGAACTTTCATTCACGTTAAGTATTCTCGTAACAAAACATACAAATCGTCACGTTTTACATTATCCTTGATAAGATCACAAAATGGGAATAACAGCAGCAATCTTTAAATCATTAAACTTGAAATGAGTAGGCCTATCTTCTCCAATTTGGGGAGTCAATAAAGTAATACTACATACAAATGAAACATAATTACAGGTTCATAATTTGTAATACTGAGACAAAGTAATCTTGCTAATGTTAAATAATTGAAGTTGACAGGGATAACAGAAATTAAACGATCGAGTTGATATGAACTGAATAATAGATAACATGTCTTTATTTAGCTTTTGGTAAACAATTTATACTAACAGTTTATTGATATTTAAAAATCGCTGTTGGCAAGTAACAAGTCAATTTAATTTAAAATTACGTAAGGGAGTAAGATTTCAGAATTAGTCGATCAAGACTATTCACTATCGGATGTGAACATTAATTGTGTACTATCACCTAAAGATGACGGTCGTTGGAGAGAGGAATAAGTGGGCCGACCACATCGACGAAATTAGTGAGACCAATGCCTCACGTCAGCGTCCATGTTGTTAACGGGAAACTGCGTCAATTCAGTGGAGACTTCTTTCTCGTATGACGGCAGCGTTCGTCGTACAATTCGCCTCAGTCTTCGATATTCCATTTAATTGGTGAAATGAGGGTCAAATTTCAACTTACTGCAGCCTAGCCGCATCGGAATTCGTTACATACAATCAGAAAATACAAATACAAGTCACACGCGCTGCCATCATTCAAACATTTAATACAGTCCCACCCTCTAAATTCTCACTTCGCATTGCTGTAACCTTCACGCGCTTTAACATACGACTTCAAGCCTACAAAAGAAGGAACTTAGTATCTCAGAATCTTAATTTTAAATCTATCGTTTCTCATCGCAACTGTTGCATGGTCGTTGCATTGACCCCAATCTGCAAACATTCCACCGTCCGGCAAAAGTAGCGTTTCCTTCCTACAACTTGTAACTTGAGTACCTAACTAATAGATACCAATACAATGAGCTTTCGGACTATTCGCTATTGCCAGAGGATACGAGAAGATACCTGGGAATCTCTTTTTGTTGTAAACCGCCAGATCTCTGTCCGCGTCTGCACTTTAATTATAGGTACATAATAATATATGTGTGTGGGCACACCCGCATTCGATTAAATGTTCACAATATCATACATCCTGCGCAAGACTTTCCAGTGTCTTTCCTCCCTGTATTTACCCTTAATACTGTTTCAAGGAAGTTTATAATCTCAGAAGGAAAGACGAATCCTCCTCTTTACTCTTTGTTGCTTATCGTTTATTCTGAACTGGAATTCATAAGCGAAACCTTTGGTACAGAAAATTATTCTCACAACCGATGTTTCCATTGTAAAATCTGTATGGGTAATCTACAGTTGTAATCAAATTTCAGGAAGTGACTGGCACTCCTCGTTCATTGTGTTACCTAATCACATTAAATAAAATGTGCATCTGTCACCTTTATCTGTATTGTCATTGCGTGGCATATTCATTTATTAGTTTTTATCACCTTGTACCGAACGTTAATATGATAGCAACTTTAAAAAAAAAAAGATATTTCTTTGAAATGTGTTACTATATCTTCATAATCCGATTTACTAAGCGTGCATCGCTTTTCTACAGATTATAGCATCAAATGCCATTCCCTGAAGTCTTTGCTTCAACCTGTTCAGTCCCGCCCATTAATTTCTTGTTTCTTCGAAGACACTACAGTATTTTAACTTTTCAAATCCCATCAGTGCAGTGGCTAATGTGCTGCCATCGTGTAGCTAATGTCGGCTAGGCTAATAGCCTAGGTCATAACCGCTTGAAGCTAAGTGTTGCACTGTTCTGATTTTAGCCACAGTGATCTGCGGATTTACTTAACTTAAAAGATCTAATAATTTAGTTTAATTTAATTTAATTGCAATTGTAATGGAGCACACGCTTCGGCGGCAATTTCCCTACACATCCATCTTCCCCCTATCCTGCACCCACCTACATTTGCCCTCTACTAATTTTAACTTTATATCCTTTCAACGTTACTACGGTAATAACGACCCAAAAGATATAAATATATATTTTCTAAGCAATTAAGTCCAACATTTAAGGCTCTGCGTAAGACATTACTTTTGCGACTTGATTGCAAATTTTATTCGTTTAGTTCGTTTTCCGTACTGATATAATAATATGTACTTTATGCTGTTGCGAAAATGACGCAAAACTGATTCAACTGGCGAGTTTGTAAATAGCGATTTGACTTTATAATAGAGCTATTACTGATAGCATCAATTACCTCAATTCTGTTTTTTTTTTTTTTTTTTAATCTAGTGAGCCCATTTAAGGTTAGGGTGTAGGTCTTATTGAATGTCTACCCAAAGTCTAATTTTATCTATGACTGTCACTCCATGTCAGTTGTAATGGGCAAAGCGTCCCGGTTAGATTCTGGAATGCATTTAAAATCTAAGAAGAGAACTCCTCACTGCACGCCGCTATACCAGTTCTTATTTATGGTTTTCCTCCTTGTGGTTGTTGAGGTAGTTAGAGGCAGGAAAGGACTGGTACAATGAATGGGAAGGAACTTGTCTATGTTTCTATGAAGGAACTATCCCAGCCTTCACCTGGAGTTATTTCGGTAATCTGGATGGCCGGACGGAGATTCCAACGAGCGTCCTTCCGAATGAGAGGCCCAGGCGTTACCCCTCCCCACTCTTGCCCGGTATCTACCAGATTATGTAATTTTTTAAAACAAATCGAAGGTAATATCTGTCTGTTGTTCTTTAATACGTAAACTAGTCTCAAACCCTTCAAAATTGACGGTTTTAACGGAATGTTCTGGCAATTAATTTATTTGGAGTTGCTTACATGAATAGAATTGTTATAAAATAAAGCTCAATGTGCTGTAATTTCTCGTTCCGTGAGCTGTAGCAAAAAGTTTCAGTTGACAACTTGGTCCAGTTTGCATTTCAGCCTAACCACAATCTCCGCCAATATTGCCGCTAGAACATCAAAGCTTCAATCACACGGGAATTAATACATACCCTGTGACGCATGTCAATGTCATCAAGCATCGCAATATAAACTTGATCCAAATCTTCACGGTTTTTTACATTTTTCTTATTATCTATGATGAAGATCGATGTTTTAACGACTGACACAGCTTACATGCGGCTGAAATATTAATCCCAGTGAAAACGAAGGATGCCAGTTCTAATAACACTATATCAAAACTGCCGCTAAGATTGCGACGATTAAAGCTTTTATCTTACATATTTGCGGCAAAATATTTTAACGAATACTTTTACATAAAACGAATATTAAATAAATACAAGCTACTAATACTTATTATGTCGATTTAAACGGAATACGTACTTTTCTTTCAGTGTTCTGACAATTAATTTATTCGCGGATACTTAGCTACGAAGAGCATAACCTAGAACCTCTCTGTTGTAAGTTATCCAACGAAGGCAAAAATCATGACGTCATAATGTGACGTAATGGTGTGACGTCACTGCGTGACATAAAATGACGAAATAAGCGTTTTATAAGAATAGAACTTAAATCTTACTTGCAGTAAAAAAAAAAAAAAATACACCAGAAACAACAATGTTGATTTTTTCTGAAACCACGTACTTCGAAACTCTAAGTATGCTAGCAGTTCTGACATACAGATTATAGCTCTTATTAATAGTTTGTACCGTTTGAATCTCGTGTTCGGTGGTTTCAATTATCTTGAAAACTGCTTTTTAAGAATTTTTTGTGGATACGTAATGTTTTAAGGTACTATTTAATAGATTAGGATTATTGATTGAAGACTATTTTTATAACAATAAGTTTCAATCAAAATAATTTCAGTTAAGACGTCAAACATTTCCAGCCTTTCGTTTGTCTGAATTGTGCATCAATCTAGAAATAATTGTGTGCTTACATTCAAGCACATTCTTCACAGGATTTTAATTATTCTGACCAATGAAAATAGTCAATTCAAATTAGTCCTGCGTCCCAATAAGTACTGAGAGTGTTTAAAATAGGAAACTGATGTAAATATTTTCTGTTAGTTACTTTTGACTATCAACATTGACTTGAGCGGGTATGGGAAGGTTACAAAATGAAACGCCCTTTATAATTGGTGTTTTACAAAAATACGAAAAAACTGAAATACACGGTCTGCCACTAAATTTAATAATCTGGTGTGCTTCTTTTGTCAGTGCGTCAGACGTCGCGTGGATGACAAATATTTACTGCTCCAGCGATAAATTTGATTTTTCCATTAGCCAGGAGTCCTTTTCGAAATTAATGTTTATTATTGATTGTATTTAATTGCTGTTCCAATTTCAACAGTTCACAAACTGATCCATAAAATGCAAATATTTTATTTGTGACATTTGATACACAGTAATAACACCACGTGCCATAAAATCAAGATCAACTCTGTACCGTATAAATACTGCCATAAGTTATTCTGAAACCGATACAGTTGCTCGTCATTACGTTTGTGAGTAAAGTCCGTTTTATTATATCCACGATTTACAAAGATGGATTATTACCTTCATTATGTTTAGTAATATTGTGTTGTGTATTACAGAAACATCGTTTAGAGCGTTAATATTTTACACGATTCAGCAGCAGCAATTGATGCCTTCAGATGCACGTACGGCATTTCACCTCAGTCCTTTATGACTCTATGCTAGGCAATCAATAATGTTTCTTCTGCAGACCTAGGAGACATTCCCGAAGCAATCCCACAGTAATGAAAGATAATAGTTAACAGAGGTCAAATAAAACAGCGCAATATTCGCCGTTACTCAGAACGCAAAATGTTACATCAGAACAGAATAAAAAAAATTCCTGTACTCCCTACTTTTGACCCCCTTAATTGTTTTTTATACCTACAGTTCTTATCCGAAATCAATGTAAATTTGCACACTTATACTTTGTATCAAACAGAAAAAGGCAGTGCCTCTTCCCCTTCACCCCCACCGCTTTTAATTTACAGTTTTCTTTATAGAAACCCACAGTTTTAAATCCCGTTAAAATCAGTTCAGGTATTTTTAAGTTATGACAGAACATTCGTAAAATACTGTAAATGTGTCCTAATGACTCAACATATACGTCAGAGCTTAACTTGAAACAAAGCTTCCACGTTGTGAAATCCCTTTTATTTATTTTATTTTTTTAATTTGTGTGTGAATGTGTGTGTGTGTGTGTGTGTGTGTGTGTGTGTGTGATGCCGGAAAAACAGATATATTCCAGATACAGAGTTTTGTATGTGGTATGTATTAATTCCCGAGCTTTAACAGATGTGGTGATTAGGGTGAAGCACAGCCTGCACCAATATGTAAACTGACAATCCTTATATCAGGATTCAATTCACCCCGTTCTGGAAATTGTTGGGATATATGGAGCCAAAAGTTTTTGAAAGCAAGCGCGTTAAACACCGATCAACCACGAAGTTAACAAAATGAGAACTGGTGCGGCATATTTAAAATACAAAACAAACTATAATACAATTAAAAACATAATATTAAAATAATTGTTTCCAAAAAAAAACCGCTTTCAAAAAACACATTAAAAATTTTAAAATAACTTTATACCTTGCTTAGAAGAAAATAAATCTAAATGGACAATATTTTACATTACTATTATTGAAATTTTTACATTAATCAGTTATTTTTGGAGTCGGTGTCAGCCAAAGCAGGAATAACAAAAAATAAAAACCCTTAGAAATGACAATGATACATAAAACCATTATTTTATTTGATATGAAGCAACGAGAAAGTATTGAAAGGAAATAAATATTTGAACAGGAGTCTGAGCTGGGATGTGCGGTATTGCTATTTAAATAATTTTTATTTTGCATCGAGAAACATTATAGCTGCTGGTAGGAAACCTCTTTTAAGCTCAGAAGATACAGCTAACCGATGGAAGGAATATATAAAGAAATTGTATGATGGGGATAATTTCAACAACAGTTTAATGTAAAAAGAAGGTGATGTTGGGATTGATGACTTAGGAGATCCTGCCTTAATAACATAAATTGGAAGAGCATTGAAAGATTTGAAACCAGATAAGGCGGTCTGAATTGATGAGATTTCTGCATAACTGCTGAATTCACTAGTAGAAGAAGGAATACAAAAAGTATTCAAACTTTTATCAAGTAGTTACGAAACAGGACAGATTCCAACTGATTTTAATAAAAGTATCATCTTCAAACTTCCAAATAAATCACAAGATGACAAATGTGAAAATTATGTACCATTAATCTAACATCATATGCTTCAAAATTAATGAACACTATTTATGCAAAAGATTATAAATTGTAGTAGAAGAATTCGAAGGTGAAGATCTGTTTGGGTTTAGGAAAAACCGCGGTACAAGAGAAGCAAACTTTAAGACTGATACTAAAAGGGCGGATCAAAAACAACAAAGATATTTATGTGGCATCTGTTAATAGAGAAAAAGCTTTTGATAATGTTAGTTGGGATAAGATATTCAAAATGATCTAAACTTTCGAGATAGAAGCATATAATCTATATAAGACTCAAGCGGCTACAATAAAAGTAGAGAACCATGAGAGACATGCATCGGTTAAAAAGGAAGTGAGTCAAGGTTGTTGTCTGTCCCCATAAATATTCATGTTGTATGTGGAGGAATCAATAAAGAAAATAAAAGATAAATTTGAATGTGTTATAAGCGTTCAAGGAGAAAAATCATTACCAGTATGTTAATAAGATTTGCTGATGACAATGTACAGTTATCAGAACAGGCTGAGTTACTGAATGGTATGAAAATTATACTGAAGGAAGAGTTTGGAATAAATATAAATAAAAGTAGGATAACATTGATAAAAGAAATTAGAGATTACAGCAATGATAGTCGATTGTAAGCAAATATAGAATCAGATACAAGAAGAGACAAAAAATTACTACTGATGGCTGCAATAAGAGTAGTTTTAAAAGTAGACTAACACTAGCGAAAGGACCCTTGTTGAAAAGGAGAAATCTTTTAGTTTCATATATTGACCAAGAACTAAGAAAGGATTTTCTAAAAGTTTATAAGCAAAGCACATAACTGTATGGTAACGAAGCATGGACTTAGGAATACCTAGTGTTGCAACTTGAAAAATAACAAAATGTTATTTTCATATTTGTGAAAAAAACATGAAAAAAACCTAGCACCCTTGTTTTTTTTTTCTAATTTTTTTTTTTTATATAAAACAATATATTTGATAAATTATAGTTTTATTTATGGAACTTACATTTTACATGTGTGTTTTAAATCTTACTAAATCATATAATGTCTTACATAATGATTCATAAATATATCTATATAGGTAACATAATTTTTTAATCATCCTCTATGTCGGTATCACATTCACTAGTATCAGTACTACCAACACTAGTTCGGTCGGAGTTGGAATTTTCTGTTTCTTCTTCTGTATCCTCTAGATCCATAACTTCAGAAATAGTTACGTTTTCTTTTACTGGTTGTATTGTATGCAAAAGCTTTTGAGATTGCAATTTGAAATTGTGAGCAAAGTACACACTATGCATGAAGACTGCGCCGATAGTTCTGTATTACGATCTTTTAAGTTTGAATTGAAATCTATTATCATACAAAATAGGTGCTTTATTTGTTTTCAATCGTTGGTTTACGCCAACGGTTGCAAGGAAATGATTCATAATTACTGACAATGACTCAGTATCACTATACGCTGCGAGTTTAACAAGTATACGAATATAAGGAAAAAACAATAAGTAATAAAAAGAGGCAAAAAACCGTAGTTAAATTTCCTAATTTTTTGAAAAGATTCGTTTTTTTTATTTTTTATCTGCTTAACGTCTCTCTAACAGCGTGGTCTTTAGAGACGGGAAAGGATGGGGGGGCAAGGAATGGGAAGGAATTCGGCCATGGCCTTTTGAAGGAAGCATCCCGGCATTTGACTGGAGAGATTTGAGAAACCATAGAAAACCCAAATCTGGATGCCCAGACGGGGATTCGAACCGCCGTCCTCCCGAATGCGAGGCCAGAACGCTAGCCGTTACACCACCACGCTCGGTGAAAAGATTCGTAGGTCTACAGATAAATTTGTAGGGCCTGGCAGTACTAGTTCAAATAGCGAGTATCAATCCAAACAATGCGGAACGGGGATTCCTTCTCACGCAACCTAGCCTTTTCGGGAAGTCCCCATTCGTAAAAGAAAACTTCAGTTAATGTTGCCAATATTTTTGTAATTTTTTTTCTACTGAACCAGAAAAATTTTGTAGATTTAAAAGTAAGATAAGTACTTAGTATAAACTCTAAAACAGTCATATTAAACGATAAATGCCTTAAAAATTTGAAATTT
This sequence comes from Vandiemenella viatica, assembly GCA_031002005.1. Lineage (NCBI taxonomy): Eukaryota > Metazoa > Arthropoda > Insecta > Orthoptera > Morabidae > Vandiemenella > Vandiemenella viatica. The sequence goes on from JARYHS010013630.1 coordinate 250,057,124, forward strand.
CATAGTTATGAAAAAAAACATGTCCCAGAAAAAAAAAACATGTTTTTTTCACAGATTTTTCATGTGGTTTTTTTTTTTTTTTTTTTTTTTTTTTCAAGTCAGAAAAAAAACTGTTGGACTGTTAGGTATGAAATAAACGTGTTTTGGAAATGATGGGTTAGGAAACAAGTTTCTGGAAAAGTTTTATAGTAAAAAAGAGACAGAATGTGAGCATTGATACCTTCCCGGCGTACTGCTAGTAAAAATTCTTCCCAGCTGTTCTGCCGGATAAGTTCTTCAGCTTCCTCCACTGTCTTCATCAGGTGAACCGAAGGTCAAAGTTGCTACTGCGACGACAAGTGACAGCATGGTGGGTCATATTTTAAGACACCCAGGATTGTTTAATTAGTTATTGGAGGGAACAGTTGAAGGTAAGAACTATAGAGGTAGACAAAGATTAGAATATATGCAGCAGATAATTAAAAATGTAGCTTGTAAGGAGTATGTAGAGATGATATGAAGAGGTTATCTCAAGACAGGAAGAGACGGAGAATTGCATCGAACCAGTCGACAGTCTGATGACAGAGAAAAAAGAATGCAAATAATACGTAATACTTCCTTGTTAACTAATGTAGGTAATTTCAAGACATTTATTTAATTTATTCAAAACAAGAACAAGTTATTGAATATACAACACTTGACGTTAAAATTCAAATAAAATGTGAATTAACATTTACGGTGATCACAAACATTTCCGCCTTTATCACCAGGACGTTAATCAGGCTTATTAAATTTTGATGATAAAGCATAGGTTTATAACGCGATCACTTTACCTTACAGAGGTACCATCAGCAGACGATGACGCACGTCGCACCACGTTCGTCGCTATAACTTTCCTGTATGGACTTCACTATATACGTGTACTAGACCTTTCTGATAGCCTTACCCGCATCTGCATAGTTACCACCTCTGGACGATCAATATATGTCAGGTCAGTTACGTCGGGCTGAACCAATTTCGTTCTCACTGTCACTGGCCAAAAGTATATGTCGCTGGAACACTGTACGATCGAATGTCATCGTGTGTCCTCTTAAGACTGTGCCTTCTAGGCGTTTGAGGCGTTCCTTCACTTCGTCAGTCAGGAAGTTCTCTTCCATTTCAGGGATTGGCCGGTTAAAAGCCTAAAGTGGAGTAAAAATGATTAACAATCATATAATTTGCCTCCGATTGGATACACATCATTTGCACATCACGTCCACTCGGAAGTCGCTGTGTTTGGTGAGACCACGAACGAGATCTAAGCTTGCCGTCCAAAACACCAGTGTAAGCTCTTCCCACGATGTACGAACAGTTTCCCCCTGTCTTAATTTACTCTGTCTGCCTCTCTTGCTTTGAAAGCGTTGCTGCTTAACTGCTTAGCGTCTCTTAACAGCGAGGTCATTATACCGGGTGCTTCAAAAAAATGTATACACACTTTAAACTATTGTTGTTTTCCCGCTCTACAAGGCTAGTGTTATATTTCTTCGCCAGGTGCCAGCATAATCGTCCCTCTATGTTATATTATCAGTTGGAATTTGTAATATCAACATGGGGGACGTACGTTTGAGTTTTGAAGAACGTAAGCAGGTTATTAAGTGGTACTGGAAGTTTGAGAATGTAAATGAAGTTCAAAGACAGTGGAGAAGGGAGTATGATACAGAACCACCTTCAAGATTAACAATTACACGCATACGAGACAAGTTCGAAGTTCATGGAACAGTGTGTGATGTGCATAAAGGTCATTCAGGTCGGCCTCGAACAGCTACAAGTGATGAGTCATCAATGGCAGTCTTGGAACTGTTTCAACGCTCTCCTAACAAATCTTCAAGGCAAGGGGCACGTGAAAGTGATGTAAGTGCTAGCAGCGTGCTACGCATTCTGAAGAGAGGCAAGTATCGTGTTTACATTCCAAGGCTGGTGCAACAGCTAAGTGACGACGATCCAGATAGAAGGTTGCAATTTTGTGAATGGATTCAGGAGATGGTGATACGTGAACCGGGATTTATGGGTAGCATCATTTGGTCGGATGAAGCCCAATTCAAACTTAATGGAACTGTCAATAGGCACAATTGTGTTTACTGGGGTGAAGAAAATCCTCATATTACAATTGAAAAAGCTGTAAATTTGCCAGGTGTAAATGTGTGGTGCGGTTTGTCTTCAAGGGGACTCATTGGACCTTTTCGATTTGAAGGCACTGTAACTGGTATTAATTACCTAACAATGCTTGCTGATTCCATATTTCCTGCCATTCGTGCATTATACGGTAATGATGATTTTTATTTTCAACAAGATGGTGCTCCGCCGCACTATCACAGGGACGTACGAGCTTACCTGGATCAAAATTTGTCGGGCCGGTGGATAGGACGCAGGGGGCCAATCGAGTTTCCAGCACGCTCTCCAGACCTTACACCACTGGATTTCTTCTTGTGGGGCACAGTAAAAGATGAGGTGTACAAACGTAAACCACGTAACCTAGACATTCTTTGGAATGAGATTCAAGCAGTGTGTAGAGAAATCTCATTGGACGTTTTGATACGATGTACAGAATCTGTGGTGACTCGTACTCAGAATTGTATTGATGCTGCAGGTCACCAATTTGAACAGTATTAACATTTGTTGTTTATGTTTGATTTACATTGGACTTTTAGCTTTCTATTTTCCTGAAATTTAACTTTGTAGAACGGTAAATAAATTTTCTATGGAAGTTCAAAGTGTGTATACATTTTTTTGAAGCACCCTGTAGATTGAAGCGTTGCAGATTGGCAGACTCCTACTCTCGTCTTTAGGAATGCGCCTGCACTAATCCACTTGGATCTTTGGTAATTGTGAGGCTCCTGCCTTCTCCTGCGGTTGTGACCTTCGTTAACACGGCACCTCCGCTCCACTACATTATAGTTCACCTGTGGCCAGTACGCAAAATTCCTGCACTCGTATATTAATTTGATTATTAGTTCCTATGTACGCGTCTTAGTACTTTACAGAGCAAATTAAAAATTATCAGCTCGGTATTCAACAACAGTAGTAATCCCACCGAGAGTGGTGGTGTAACGGATAGCGTTCCGGCCTCGCATTCGGGAGGGCGGCGGTTCGAATCCTCGTCCGGGCATCCAGATTTGGGTTTTCCATGGTTTCCCAATTCACTCCAGGCAAATGCCAGTATGCTTCCTTCAAAAGGCCATGGCCGAATTCCTTCACATTCCTTGCCCCCCATCCTTTCCCGTCTCTAAAGACCTCGCTGTTGAGAGACGTAAAGCAGTTAAAAAAAAAGTAGTAATCCAAGATCAGGCTGCATGATTTCTACGTCGATTTGGTATTTTATTGAAATTCAATTTTTTATGTATAATTTTTAGTAGCAGAAAACTATTCAGGTGGGTTGCCTGCAAGTATTTTTAGTTAAATTTTTCAAAATGAATTTCAAAAAATATTCGTTTTTTAAATAAATGATAATTCATTTGAGAGAGGATATGTGAAGAACATAAAAAGTTTTGGTATCCTATGCAAAAGTGGTTACAAGTAGGGGTTCCCACCTGTTAAAGAGATGTAAGAGCGAGAGAGAGTTAGCGTACCACTCAACCTACACTGTATGTCAGAAGTTGTGAGCGCTAACTTTAACAGCTGGCAACCGTACTTGCGGCCACTTTTACATAGGCAACCCAAACTGTTTATGTTCTCTCTTTGGAATGAATTATAATTTATTTTTTAAAAAATGAACGAAATTTTAAGGAAAAATATTGATTTTGAAAATTTAATTAAAAATACTTGCGTCCATATTTTCTAATAATTCAACAAGGCAAAGACTTTGCTGTGACTGGTAAAGCAATCGATGTATCATTACTATTTAATGTCTTTGACGACTGCGCGACATCGAAGTGGAATCAGACTGCCAGATGGAAACGGTGCACTTCCTTCGTTCCTTCCTCGATCGTTTGGCGTTGCGTACAGGAGTACTGCTTCAGTACCATTCATCAACTTGAAGCATTTTAATACTGTGACAAAAGAAAATTCTTGGTATCATTGATGAGACCATTAAGAATTCATCCTCAATAATAAATTGAAAACTTCTTAGTTTTTTAACAGAAAGTCTGGGCGCTTGAAGCCAAGCTTTATACTTCTCTATCACAAAGTGGGCACAGAGTAAAATTGATCAAATTCTGTTCGCTACAACGAAAACTTTGCGAGGACTTTCCTTGTTGCTAAATCTTCTAGATATCTAACGTGATCCTCCAGCAAAATTTGAGCAAAAAAATTTCAACTGCTTGTTTATAACAATTACTTTTCTTCTTTCTTATTCAATAGACGATTTGAACAGCGCCCACTATGAGCCACTTATTCTATTCACCGATAATGCACGTGACTTGGCTTTTTGCCGACTCTTAATATGCCTCTTGTACTGTCCCACCAGATAAATTATTATTCCGTTACAACACTTCCTTCGTTTAATCTTTCCCCTTCGAGCTCCAGCTAATAATTTACCGTCAATTGTGCTTATTCAAAAATGTCATTCGCGTTCATTAATGCACATTTTTCGACAGGGCGCCATAGTGCCTAGGCTGGCTGGATACTTGTCCAATTGTTTACTTTTTTTCCTTATGTCTATGCGCCACGTAGACTTCGGGATTATTAATGGCAGGAAAGGGTAGGGACGAGGAACGGGAAGAAATTCGACCATCTCAGCATTGACCTGCAGTGATTTGGGAAATCCACGAAAAACCTAAGTATGGGTGGCCGGACGGGATTCGAACCCGCTTCTTCCCGAATGCGAGCCTGGGACGTTACCGCTCGCCCACCACACTCTGTCACTGTTCAAAAACAGTTTTCTGGCTTCTGGCTTCTGGCTGCCGCCTTCCGTTATATTTACTCGTTCAGAGTACCACAGAAACATCTGGCTGAAAATTTATTTACAGGATATTACAATTATTATTTCTTAAATACTCGATCAAATAATGTACAGTCGGTCCGGTGAAATCATTGACATACAACCTGGATACTCCGTTTCTCTCTATAAAGCCTCCTTCCCCTAAATAATTCTGCTACGAGAGAGAGGCATGCAGCCTTTGATGCCGAATTACACTTACAACAATAATAAGCGTTTCGTTAACGTCCCGAGTCTGTACATTACAGTTGTAGCGTTCTCTTCTCCGGTATCAGGTATGATCGCATCATTAAGACAGTATATGCGGGGCAGCGTGTGATTTTCTGCGTGACCAGACTGAAGTCCTCGCTTTACAGCTGCCCTGCCAGCCGTGTACTCGTAAAGCTGCCTGCCGTCTTGTCGCTGCTTCGATCCTGACGACCGCCGACCCTACTCAACTCAAATGCCAGCTACATCGACAGTAAACTCGCCGGATGTGTACTCGACTTCTGAGTGACGTTTCAGTATCACTGTTGTGAAACGTGATGTAACGGGCAAATTCGTATGGTTACAATTGCCTTTTGCACTGCCATAATTCCAGCTTTACTTTGAGAATATTGCAAGTTGTTAGAATCAATAAGAGGTAGTACCTGAAAAGTTTACGATAGTGAAAACAGATGGCGATTACGATTACATTGTATCAAAGGGTCTGGAATATTTATAGAAACATAAATTTGTATTTAGAGTTTCATGATCACTGCACTCAAACTTTTTGTGGTATGCTGGTGCATCAACATGTGCGAAAGGAGCCTAAAATTTTTCAGCTCGCAGTCTGTTCCAAAGGATATCTATTAAACTGACGTAACCACACTGTTTGTACAATATACGATTCTGTTTTAAGTAAACTGCGCTGCACAAACAACATTAGAAAAAGTTCAGCTACAAAAATTAAAAACGTAAGACTTCTGACGTTTAGACATCGATAAGAACACTCTGCTTATTCCAAGCTCAAATTATGTTTCTGTAGGTGTTTTCATGCTACAGTATTAGTCCATTCCCAAAAGTGAATAACTCGCGATCAACCACATAAAGAATTTTGCATGTAACGATTGTGGCTGGCAAATTCGCTACGCATGTATACAATACTCAGATACCTACTAAATTTCAAATGCGAAATTGAATTTCGTTGTTTTTGTCACTCAGCGAATAAAAATTTGAATAGCATTAAATAAGAATTAGCTACCTATTACAAAAATAGAGAATCGCTGGACAGGAGCATCTGCTGACAAAGGATGCGAAGAAACTCTGTAAATTATGCCAACTAATATTCAACTCGTATGTGTAGGAACTAATCGACTAACAGAAACAAAACCTGAAATACGCCATAAGCGCCCAGTTGATGACATGTTAGCAAAATGGAGTGAGGATATTGACTCATTGGCAAATTACTGGAAGAAGAATTTTGACAAAATACAAAAAGAAAGATTAAAGTGATGTAAGTAATAAACAAGGAACATTAACGCAAACAGATTAACAGTAAAAATAGGGCAATACGTGGTAGGAGTAGTAAGAAAATTCTGTTATATACGAAGAGATGAGAAAGAATGAAATAAAAAGTAGGTTAGCACCAACAAAATAAGAAAACTTTTCACTACCAAGCACCAACAAAAAAAGAAAAACTCTTCACTACCAAGCACTGAATCAGAAAGAAGTTCCTAAAACTAAGAATGGAGCATAGCACACTTGGATCGGGGAATAATAAAAAGACAGAGAATAATTTGATTTTAAATGGAAAGGGTAGTAAGGAAAATAGTTTATTGAGGGGTCTCAGAAAGCAAATGCAGTACTACGGGTCACATTTGAAGATCCCGTGTGTGGCTAACTTAAATGAAGCCTGAGCAGTCGATGGAAAGAACAATAAAAAAAAAAAAAAGTAATTGTGTATGTAGGTTTTAATGCGTATTTTTAGGTTTATTATTATTGTATGCCAAATACAAACAAAAAACATATTAATCAGATATCTATATCTAAGGATTCAAGCCATCTTCTGGCAGTTGGTCAAGCTTGATGCAGTGAATTTTAGGTGACATTGGCTCAGGACAGATTGAGGTGGAGGATTGCATCTGTCCAATGGACAAACTGATTTGTAAAGAAACAGGAAAGAAAAGACGTTACACGTGTTTTTCCCAGTTCCTTTTCTGTCATACGACTCTTCAGTTGTATCGAAAAACTACACTAAACACTGTTCTAACTTCATAATACAGTTTATTTTTTCGATGAAACATTGATGATTTGAAACGTCGTATATAAATCGAGTAATAGAAAATGTTTGATTTTTTTTTTTTTTTTTTTTTTTTTTGACAGCATTATTTCCTTCTAACCGGAACTGGCAGCCATTTTCAGTATTTAAATAATTTCCCAAAATGAATTACACGTTTGGAGATATCTCTAAAAGCAACTGAAGAAGAGAAGGCGAAAAGTAGGTGGCAAGTAAATGATAACTGTATGTACAGCGAGTACCTATTCACTTATGATATTGGCTTCCATGCCGTTTCTGATATATTGCTTTCCAATCATTGATGTCCGTTTAATTTGCCTGTAGGTCGCTTTCAGTCCATTTCATCACAGATTCTAATATTCAGGTAGGTGAGTGTAAAACCTTTTAAATCTGACACTCATTTTCTCTTAACAAATCGCCGTATGGATTTTTGAAGCCTCTCTTTTTTTCTGTGTAATAAATCTGACACAGATTGTCAACAACATATAAACAAAGCATTTCCCCTGCACGATTTGCCGTAAAAAGTCTGAATATATATTTCATGTTGCAGTGCAATCATGTTTCATTAACGTATTATGTTCTCACAGATTTTTCTGTATGATATTACGATAAACTGATATTTTCATTAATTCCGCTCATACATTTACACTAGAGTTCGAACTATCTTTTCATTCCTGCTTACTTTTTTAAAAAATGTAAGGAAACAAGCTGTTCCTTTTTATATACAGTATCATATCTCATACTGTTATTAAATTATATATGCTTTATTTATTGCAACCGCAATCAAAATTCTGATAATATTTTGTTTTCTTTTCTTTTCCAACATTCTTCCATAGATTTATTTGTTCTTCACATTTCTGAGAAAAAGGTAATATAATTTTTATTCTGTGCTATGTTTTCGGTTCCATGAGTATTGTTACAAACGTTAAATTTCATTAACTCTATTTATAAAATGTTCCATTTACATCTATTTCAGGTAAACACAGCATACTTCGTTGTCTGTATTCACCATTTCGTTTACTGATTTTCCTCATTTTTAAATCTTTAAATTATTTAAACTCCGCAAATTTGATATCTTTATCTACGTTGCTATATTCTTATAATGTTTATGATTCTTGATAATATTAGCTTTGCCTTTCCTTAAAAGCCACCTGTATCATATTATTTCATAACGAAAATGTTAAACACAAGTTTAATAACAATTTTTAGTAGTATGAAAAGGAATAAATGTAGGTTTCACTTCTTTAAAATTAATGCTAAGGGACTATGTCAGCGACTTTTAAAACAAGAAAGTCACTTCGTCAGGTTTAATAATAAACGGTTTACATCTCTTTACGAGTTCCGATCAATTATTAATCGAGCTTTTAAAACTTGTGCGGAAAACTTTAATGGCCATTGATGTGCCAACAACATTTAGATGGTGGTTGTGTCTTGACACGCTACTTTCTAAAATCTTTAAATCTTTTTTTTTTTTGTTTTTTTAATTACACAACGAGCAGTCAGAATGTGAAACTTAGTTGCGCAAAGCAAAATTTACATTCAATACATGAATTTATTGAATCAGCTATAATTTTTGGTCGACTAGGCAAAATGACGTGTAGAAAAGGCATTAATAAGTTCTTCTCTAAGGGTTGAACATTCTTTTGTCACTCATGCACAGAGTGACAGATTAAACAATATGTTGCAAAACATTTTTTAATATCTTCCACAGGATGGTACTGATGAGTTTAGTGTAGGAAACAAGTTTTTCAAGCATTCAGATGTGACAGGCATTTTGTTTTACTCATAAAAGTATCATTGTTAAGAGATCTGAAATAGGGTCGAATTCAGAAACATCGCGAGGAAGTGATATCCCACAAACGCAATTAATGTTAAAATAGACTAAGTCTCTTCGCTATTTAGTGACAAAAGGCTGTGAAATCCCGTTCTGACCCAAGTATACACTTTACAGTGTGTATTCAATTCACTTTTTGAAACAGAGTGGTTTATCTCGATGTTAAGGATCACTGATATTATTTTACAAGAAAATCTGGTGACTTGGTCATTATACATGTCATAATTATTTCTGAAATGAAAGGTTTAATATGCATGGTTTATTTTGAGACGTATCGAACCAGAATGACGGGTGAGAGAAGTTTTGGCTTTTGTGTATTTATACGATTCATAAAGAAACACATTGAAAGTATTAACATAGTTTTAATAAAATATGGCATTCATAATTGCTAAGTGCGCAGACATTTTTAAAACAAAAAAAAAAAAAAAAAAAAAACTTAACAATATATAACATCAAGACAAACCATTCTGCTTCAGAAAGTGATACTTGGATCAGGACGAGATTTCACAACTTTTTGTCAAAAAACAACTATGAGGCTTGGCCTATATTTACAAGAATTGTTTTTGTGGGATCTCATTTCTTTTGGTAGGCTGACCCATTATTCTGAGTCGTCCCTTAAATGTTCCATATGGTAAACAGTGAACTGATGTATACTAAGAGGAATTTACTCTGAAGTAAAATTCACAGAGAATGGCCACTAGCTGAGAAGAGGAGTTTTATGATGTAGTTGTAACATGGTGTATTGATGCTCTACTATGCGATTTTACACAGATCCAGATTGCTAAGCCATAAAACAGACAAATACTTCACTAAGTATTATACTGTACTTCTCGCAGAGAAGGGGATGAACGTTGCCTGTGCTGGAGAGGAAAACTTTAATGCTTGGCTCCTGACCACAAAAAGAAACCTTGGTATGACATTCTTATATGTGACGCTAATCATTTCGACGGCAGAAACTGATGTAGTTACTAAAAGAAGTTTAAATCACGTCTCCGCTTACTTGTGATTATTCACATTATTTAAATAGCCTTTTTTCACTATTATATCTGTGGAAAACAAATGGAAGTAAAGCTATTCTATTTAGTAATAAGAGGTACTTTCCTAAATTCTGGAGACAAATTCGTGTTGGTTTTTAGAATGAAATAAATTAGAAAGACCTTTAAAACCTTCGGTTCGGTCTTTTTCATGACAATAAGATGAAAATATCTGGCGTTTACTAGTATGTGTACCATATTATATTTTTTATTTGGAATATACTTTCTCAGCATACTGTGTAGGCGTGAGATAGTAGAAAATCAGTAACGTCGAACTAATTAGAGTCTAGACAGGACTTGGAACAAAGAAAGGAAAGGTATGCAGCCATGACTTTTTGCAGGAATCGTCCCGTCATGAGCCTGGAGTAATTTCAAGAAACCCTGGAAAACCGAAATCTCGATGGCCGGAAAATGATTTGAACCTGAAAACCCGCAGTTACTGCACACTCACCTGGCTTGGTAGTGTAAATTTAAATTTCAGGGTTAAGGATCTCGCTGGATTGTCCTTTATGATAATACTGATTGCAACTTAATTAATTAGTTCTGTAGTTAACAGCTTACTAAAGCCCAATCGCCAGGTGATTTTTACCTGTCACCAAAGTATGATAATCAATACCACTTTTGAATTGATTTATGAGTTCAACGAAATAATAAGACTGGTGAAACACTTTTCATCTAGCTGTTTTTATTCCATTGAAATCTACATTCCAACATTACACCCGGATAAGACTCTAGACTCGTCCAAAGATACTAAAGCAAATTGAAAAAAATTTAAACATAAAATTGGCAGAAAAAAAATCCTCAAAAACACCGTGGCTTATATAAACATTTATAATTACAAGCTTTCAATTAATATTCCAAACTTCATACCGTTTTACACATCATTTAAACAGGATCCTTTCAGGAAAACTATAATCATTCAAATGAAACAGTACACAAACCCATAGCTAATCAACTTTCATCTTTCCATACTTAATACTTAATATTAAAATTCATAAAAGTCTGGGTCTGAATACTGTTACAAACTCTTTTTTTTTGTAATTGTTCAATTTATGACATTATTTCTTTTTAAAGAAACAACTATTGAACACTGTGAGGTTTTAATATTCTTGCAACAAATTATATTGCCAAGATCTTTTGTTCATTCGTTACAGTTGTCCACCTATTAAGTGACAGGGTGGGCGGAAAGTAACTCCCTAATTTGAGTTTAGAATAGCTATTGATGTTATGTGTAGATTTCAATGAAAGTTACCTTGTTTTGTAGACAGTAGTGTTGCATTATGTCTACTTTTCTTTTTTTCAGAGAGATTTCACAACGATTAAGTACTCAGGTCCGAGCGAAAATTGCAGCAAGGTTTGAGGTGTGGCAAAGGCACGTTCAAAGGTGGTGGAGAGGTGAGGGTTGAAAACATGCTGTTTTGGATGTAAAGACAATTAAAAATTGCCATTGGAAGTTACTGACAACCGGTAGTGTTGTGGACACAAAGAGATTAGGTCGCCCCTCGACCTCGGTGTCAGAGCAAAAGATGTTCGCAGTGAGGGAGATGTTCTAGCGAAGCCCTGCAAAATCAACAAGACAAGCTGCAAGAGAGAATGGCATGACACGTTTATATGTGCGTAAAATTCTCCACGAAGAGTCACATTGCATACCATGGAAGCCTCATTAAGTCCAAAGGTTGTATCCTGATGATTGTAATAGGTATCTTCGATTTTGTGAAGTGATGCTTGCGAGGTATGGCGATGATCCACAGCTATTTCAAAAAATTCTGTAGAGTGACGAAGCTGTATTTAATGTTGGGAGGTTTGTTAATCGCCAAAACAACCATTATTGGGAATAAAATGATTCGTAAGAGACTGCTGAAAAAATACAGGGGAAGCCGAAATTGATAGTGTGGTGCGATTAACTTCTTCTCGCATTATTGACCGTATCTGTTGAGAGACACTATGAACGCTGAACGATGCCCGGAAATGCTACAAACTTTTGTTTGGCTTACAATTTCTGAATGGGACGAGTTACAGAACATACAAGATGGAGCTCCCCCTTGGCTGTCAGGCAGTGGCTTGATGAGCGATTCACTGAACGATGGTTAGGCCGCCGAGGCTCCACAGAATGGACTGCGCGTAGTCCAGACATCACGCCATGCGATTAATTTTTATGGGGGTGGGCTAAGGAAGAAGTGCACCACAGCAAACCTCAAACTCTTGGTGACATTGAGAACAAAATCCGGGAGGTCATCAGTGGTGTTCTGTTGAGTTCTTGCAGAAGGCCATAGCAAACGTACCTGTTCGTTTAAGACAGTATACAGAAAATACTGGGACCCACATTACTTTTGTAATTATCATACCACACAATAAACTAAATGTGTACAAAAAATTGTATTCGTTTAGGAGAAAAAAAAATATTTCCAGCATGGAGTTACTTTCCGCTCTCCCATAGTATTATCTGAATAAATATACTGGTTTCGTTTCATATCTCTTAGAAATGACACGCCCGGATATTTGTTTTTTTTTTTTGTGTAATGTTTCAGGTTCCCCACACGTAGATCAATCAAATGATTTTCACAACTTACCATATCGTGTTCGTCTTTTTGCTGGTTTTTCTAACCGTAATTTTATCTTCCACATTCAACCATTTGGTATTTGCAGTGGATATAACCATTCCATTTGATATTTGAATTATTGCAGCACTTAAAGGTCGTAAAAGGTGATTTAATAATACAAATTTACTTATTAAAAAAGTTAAAACTTAACAGGTGGAACCAAGAACGCATTAGCGATGTTTTTCTAATAATAATTATAACGTTTTAAACTACTCAATTTTTCTTTATTTTTTAATTTCTTTGTTTGATAACAATCCATTGGTTGCAGAATATGACACCGAGGTGAGGCAGCCAGAGAAAGAGAGAGGAATAAGAGGATGTGGACCGGAACGATAAGGAGAAGCCACCTCTCACTGCCTGGACGCGGGGAAGTGGTGCTCCGCCATTTTCCACAATATCTGTAGTTTCAGTCTCCTAGTAGAATTATGACTTGGGAAGTTCGTTAACAACGATCTGTATTTAGATGGCGTGTGTCAGTTACTAAGCTGTGCAGGGAAATAAATCTACCCAGGCACGCCGCTGAAGACGAGATGAACAGATGGTTGTTTTTTTTTTTTTTTTTTCTTTATGCATCGTACAAACAACACCGCTAGTGACCTCGCTATCGACACGTCCTAAATCCTTGTCTCCCCTCCCAACGAACAATGCATTTGATTTTTCTGTGATTTTAAACCTGATACAGACCTTACTGATGTTTTCATGTTTTCTAACATATAAATGAGGTGGGTGAACGGTTAACGTTCTGGCCTCGCATTCAGGAGTACGCGGTTCGAATCCCCCTCCGGGCATCCAGATTTGGGTTTTCCATGGTTTCCCCAAATCTCTCCAGGCGAATGCCGGGATGCTTACTTCAAAAAAGGCCATGGCCGAATTCCTTCCCGTTGCTTGTCCCCAGTCCCATCCCGCCTCTAATGACCTAAGCTGTCGGCGAGGAGTAAAGCAATAAAAAAAAAAAAAAAAAGCTAGATTTTCCTTTGGCGGACGGTATAAGACATTTCCATCACTTCAAGATAGAATTTATGTTATAGTGTGCACATGTCTTACACAGGAATGGTGCTCGTATGTGTATTATGTTGTTGTGTTTTAATGTTTCTTTAGGTGATATTCAAAAAGTTTTTTTCTGTTTATCTCTCTCTCTCTCAATAGTGAATGTTCTTGTTGTTGAATGTTTTACAGGGATAATAGATAAACGTTAAATTTGTTTAAATTTTAACAAATGAATAACTTACGCCATCATTAATTAGAGCATATGAATTTGTAAAATCATTTAAATTATTAATAACCTTATTCTCAGTCAATTTTTTTCCCATTTGGAATCAATTACTGTATTCGATAATGTGTGATGAGTGCCCGCCTCTCCCCCCTCCCCCGCCCCAAAAATAACGCTGCACGGCACTAGTTTGTTCCGCATGTCCGCAATCTGTGACGGCATTCGGGTTTGCGTTTACAGTAGGAGCCGCTGTCGCCGAGCGGAGCTAGCGGGCCATAGCCATTTGCCGGCGACCTGCTCCGAGAGAGCCCTCGGGAGCGCATTAGACGTCCCTCATAAAGTGGCGCCCTCTTTAGGGCGCGAGCAGGCGCGGGCCGGGTGGCTCGGCGCCGCAGCCGTCGCGCGGCAAAGTGGCCCAGCCACTGTGCACGCCGCGCCGCGCCGGCCGCTTGCTGCTGCTCGATAAAACAGCGAGCCAAGCTGCGCGCGTGACTCATTTCTAATTGCGCGGGCTCTTCTTTGCTCGTTCTCAAACGAGTTGCCATTTTTCCGAGGGCACGACTGTAATGACTACAGACCCATTTCTTCGTCTTTTACGTTTTTTTCTCCTCGTCTCCTTTGCGAGCTGCGCTTTGAATCGCCGATTCTGCAGCTTCGGTCGTCACCGTAACGCCTTCGGACTCCTTATTGCCGCGCCGTTTCCAGTATAAAGCACAGTTGCCCCTCGCGGTCTGAGCGTCATTTCGAATTTCGTAATAGTTGCCCATGATTCAAATTTTATTGTTACTGGAAGCACTAACATTCTCGTTAATTTTATCGAATACCAAAGATAAAATAGATCCCGTAGACCTATAGGAACCGTCCCTTTGAATCCAACTTGTACTATTATTTATCACTATTTTTAAACATAAATGTTAATATCCTGTAACAAAGTCCGTTCATTTTAATCACATAGTAAATTAGGGAACTTAGATGTTCAGAAGCCACTATTGCTTTATAAGCTGCTACTAAATAAGATTTACGTTCCGCCTATTAAAAGACGCAACAAACCACCAACAATTACCAAATATGTAAATTTGACGATAAAATGAGGCATATAATCCTTAGCTTTTTTATCTTTCCGCTCAAAGTATTATCGTTTGTTATTAACAGATCAGGAGTCATTAATATAAATAGTGATTAGAAAAAATTAGTATCTAACCGTTGTTACTTATCACAGACGTTGTCAGAAAACTCTTATGATAGTGTATTCGGTATTATTCTCTAGTGGCTTGGAATCACGAAAGAGATAATAGTCGTTTTGGTGGTAGATCGGTAGATAACCTCTCCATTATCATTGCTCTTTAAAGCACTCATCCTTACATTTCGCGAAAGTACTGTTATTAAAAAATCGTGGAACGGTTTTTTACAAGTATTCGTCTGCTACGTTTGTTGTAATCAAATTAAAATCTAGTCATTCGTAACAGTCAATATATAAAATTGTTTACAGCTTACGCGTTCTGTCTTATTCTTCCTCATAGAAAATTTCCTTAAAATGACTCTTAAATATGATAAGCTCTTTTAATGATTCAGCATTCCATATCTTCATCTCGCAGATATAATTGAGATTCACGAAGCGTTAAGCTGCATTCTACTAATTAACCTCAGACCTCCTGTAATGCATCTACAAGTAGCAGCGCACGAATCGATTCTAATACTTTGGTGCAGAATTTTCATACATCTCACTTTAACATGGACGTCATGAGAAGTTTAGATCTCAGCTTCTTCTATAGAACGTATGACACCTATATGGGAACTTCAGACATCAGGTACTGTGAGTAGTATCCGCATGAATTTTTTTTTTTTTTTCTAACTGCTTTACGTCTCTCAACAGCGAGGTCTTTAGAGACGGGAAAGGATGGGGGCAATGAATGGGAAGGAATTCGGCCATGGCCTTTTAAAGGAAGCATCCCGACATTTGCCTGGAGTGATTTGGGAAACCATGGAAAACCCAAATCTGAATGCCCGGACGGGGATTCGAACTGCCGTCCTCCCGAATGCGAGACCAGAACACTATCCGTTACACCACCACGCTCGGTATCCGCATGAAGGCAATGTCATGCAATACGTCGTAACTGAGGGTTTAAATCACATTTAATTAATATGTTATTGGTAGTGTACGAAAGGTGATAAAATATAGTTTAAACACTGAAAATGAATGATTTATTATTGTTTTAGGCTCAAATAATGTTTGGTACATCACAACCATTAAATGTGATAAGGGAAAATGAGATACTTAATGTATAATATATAGATTTATGTCTGACTGATTTGTTGCGGCATCGCAAGTTTGGTTGTTAAGACAGGTGTCAGGATAATACTGCAATTGTTGCATGCGACAGGTAGAAGACAAACTTGCTGCAGTGGAACATAGTCGAAACTAGAAGAGGGAGGGCAGTGAGCGGTGCCAGCAAAGACAGTAAACGACAAGCTATTAGTTCCTGGCTCACGCAAACATGTTTACCGGGCGTCTGCTACATATGCTCAATGCGACGCACCTGATATCATGTTGCAGACAACAGTGATGGATCGTTCATCCGTGGTCACAATGGGTGCTAGCCACAGGTGACTGATCACGTGATGCTAATGCGTCAAAACATAGAGGCGATGAGGGGAGCCTACCAGAAAGCTGAGTGAAGGGGTTTGCCACTCGGTAGCTCTCTCGTGTCATCTTTGAAATTGTATTGAATTCAGCTACTACTCCTTCAATCAGGCAGAATGGTAGATCACTTTATACAGTGACAGAAAATATCAACAAAACCGTTTCTCTTTAGAATAACAGAATCTTAAATTCTGTGTTGCAACTTTGGGCTTGAAGAATCCGGCAGCGTTATACAAGGATGTGTAAAAGAAAAGTGTAGTAACTTCTTCCACTACTCACTGGAGCTGAATGATGAGAAAATTGCCAGCTGTTGAGATTGGAGCTTATCCAGAGAGCAGATACGAACTGCAGAAGACCTTGTTGCTCTGGACGATTGAATGAGACCTTTTTTTCTACGTGAGTGCATACTTCAGGCGACGAAATTTTAAATCCAGATTCTGGTCATTAAGGTCTTGTTGATTGGGAAAGTACGGTTTCGATGATCAGCTACTGCCTTCTATGTAGGATCATGTTTATAATCATGATAATCTGAATCATTTTCATTTTGAGGTAGGTCAGAATCAGAGTAACTAGTCAAGTCTTATCCGTACTTACTGGTACAGGGAAATCTTCATTGTGTAAGACAGGCGTCATTGCAGACAGCAAATTCAAATATATGTAATTGTATAATTTTGATTTAGATGTGATTCTTTTAATATTTGCTAGATCAGTAAAATGATCCTTCGGTTCCCACCTAATCACACGAATTGCAAATGGCATATGATATGTACCATTTCTCCACCCAGTCAACAGTCCAACACACGAAACACAGTATACATTTGGAGCCCAACTCTTATCAAAATCTGCCACTAGACAGCCAAAGTAAAGTTCGTAACACTGTTTCACAAGTCGCGTAAAATTTCGGCTCTGGTACTTTAAGGTCAGCTCACCATAAATATAGCAGAAATTTCCTGCATGACTTACCAAACTTTCATGGCTTAATAAAATAAAATAAAATAATAAAAAAACGCTACAACACAACGTACAGTACATAATACACTTCTAAACAGAAAGGAATGAAATATTTCACTAGTGATATTCGCCCTAACAAGCTCACAGTCAGCTCAAAACTGACACGTCACAATGCCAGATTAACAGGTCTGCGATGTCAAAACATGAATAATCCTACTCAGTCATGTCTTTTGGTAGTTCAGCATGATATTACATATAATTTCCTTAAATACAGCGTGAATAAAATCGCTACATATAAGGTACAGATTCCCATGACAGGTCAAAGAGAATGCTAAAATAAAATTTTAAAAAGTAGCTGACACAAAACAACTGTGCCTGATTGAAAAATTCTGACTAAAAATCTGAATTCAGTATGAAAAAATGCACAAGATTCACTAATCAGATTTCTTGTGAAGAAACTTTGTCGACCAGTGTAATATTTCCTTACGTTTATGCGTATCAAGAGCTCTTTTAAAAAGCATTTTAATCTTAAATATATATTCATGGAATCAGAGATAGTGGTGGGTTTCAAAACAATTTTAAAAATCCATTTATATTTTAAAATTATCTACTTTGTTATTTATCATAAATTATTTTGAAACCCGCAGGAAGAGCAATAATTCAATAATCACAAAAATTCTGTGTTTACCATTTCATTTCATACATCATGAGTTAAAAAAGTAGCATTTTGGTTATACAAACAACTATTTTTATGACTTTTTATGAATAACGGAAATCATAATTAATTCCATTACTGTAACAATTTCATTACTGAGCCTTTTTGACTGTTTGTACCGGTTACAATTTATTACCAACGTCAAAGATATCTGTAAATTAATTATTGTTGATTTAATTATAAACTAAATAAAAAACTGCTGCATAACAGTATTTACGAACAGTATTTACTTCAAACACTTCTCAGACCTCTCTCACAGACATTTGGGTGCCACTCTTCGTCTTGACATGCCAGGTCAACAAAAACTTGTAGACAAAAAAGTGTCATGTTATACCACGCTGTTCACCATTTATACGCTAAAAAACATAGCAATTTTGCTTAAGAAATAGCCCCGTAATTCTCATACTATAACATATAAAAATTTAAATTTTTAATTATTTAATACTCTGCATATGTGGATACTTGGTGCAATATTTTATTCATTTATCATAACTTCGTCTAGGTGTTACATTTTTAATTTTCTCCAGTGTATGAGCTAGGCATACTGCAGCGAAAAACCCGTATTTTCATTAATAATAGTTTAAATTCTACCATTTAAGTGACATCTTTATCATCACTGCTTAAATATGTCTATATAGCTTTTGCAAAGTTGTTTTCTTGATACAGTTGAATCTAAAATATTACTTTAGTATAAGCATCTTACGAGGATAACCAAAGAGCTATGAATAGTCAGACAATACATGTAATTTTAGTTGGTACTGAAATTGAAGGCGTAGTTGGTTTTCACAGATCATGAGTAAAAGGATATCATGACGGAAGACACGAAATTGGTATCGAGTTAGAAAAATTTCTTACTTCTACTAAGACACTGAGATCAGTCTACCTCTTGATGCAGTGCGACACTACTTCATATACTTATTCCCGATAGCAGTACTATTTTCTGGGGAGGACTGCGTCCAGGTTTTATTGTATGTTCCTTACCTTTCATACTGAAAAAAAGAAATGAAGATTAAATTAGAAATACCGATGTTCTACTCACACCGAGAGTGGTAGGTTAGCGGTAATGCTCTGGCCACGCGTTCGATGGGATGTGGGTTCGAATCCCTTACAGGCCACCCAGACTTGGGTTTTCCATTGTTTTCCCAAATCTCTTCAGGTGGTTCCATCAAAATCTATGGCCAAATTCCTTCCCGTTCCTTGCACCCAGTCCTTTCCCACCCCTAACGACTTTAACGTGACATAAAAAAGAAATTTAAATATAATTTGTTTTACAATGATGAAATTAATATTTCAAACATATTCGAAACAGAAGAATCCCTGCAGTTACTTAATCATTCACGTTTCACCGTTCCATGTAAGCTGTAATAGTATTTCATTTCTTCTCATATGTGTTTCGTATATAATTCAGTTTTTTTATTTTCATTCAGTGTTTAACATTTATAACTTAATTTGATTTGCGATGAAGCGCCCACGCTCCGGCGGCAATGTCCCTACACCACTACATACCTACCCCTGACCTTTAACTTTAAGCTCCTTCGGTGTATCTGGGAAGCTTTCTATTATTTTCCTTGGCAATTTATTTCAGTCCCTCACTCCCTTACCTACAAAAGAAAAATATCCCAACCCCCTTTCTCCTGAATTCAACAACCAGCTTCTGAGTATGGTCATTTCTTCCCTGCCTTCTACTAATATCCATCCATACATTATCTCGATTATTGTATGCCTTGAACATCAAACACACTCTTCACCCGCCTTCTGTCTTCCAATGACTCCCAACCCAGGTCGTTCAGCATATCAGTTATTGATTATATTCTGTGATAATTTCCGCAAACATATTTAGCTGCTCTCCTTTGCACCCCCTCCAACTTCTTAATCTGACTCGCATAATGTGGGCCCCACACCACTCCACCATACTCAAGCAGTGGCCTGACCAAAATTTTGTAACCCAGGTCCCTCTTTTCCCTTGTACATGCCCTCATAACCCTGTCCAGTAAATGAAGGATTTTGAAACCTCTTCCTACCACCTTCCCAATATGTCCTGCCCAGTTGAGTTTACCATCAGAAGTTATGCCAAGATATTTAGATAACTTTTGTGCGTAATCACGTCAGCGTAGATGTCGCTGACAGTTGTGATGATGTGACGTAGCCTGGTCCGAGAAGGCGTCACGCTGCTGCAGGCGGTCGGTCCCCCAAGGTGCGACCAGCACGCAGCAACACCGGGGATTATCACGGCGGCGCCGCCCCTAATGGCTTCAGCGCGCTGCCAGGCAGGGATCTCGAGTGATAAATAGCCGTCGGCAGGCCGTGCCAGAGCCTAGCAGTGGCGGAATACACAATCAGCGGGGCCGCTCCATCAGCGGTCGCGGGCCAATTACAAGCGGGCGGCGGGCTGCGCATAGCAATCAGCCGCCCTGATTAGCGCGTCCGACAGGCCCGCACTCGTCCACGGCCTCGACCCGCCCTGTGGCCTCCAGAAAAACAACGTCACCTCGATATAAGGGCAGCCCTGTTTTAAAAGGGAACCTCGGGAATATGGTCAATGCCCTTTGTCTAGGTTGTTGATAGCGGAAATATGGTTGAACATATTCGTATATAAAGATTGTTTAAATCAAGTGGACAAATAAAGTACGAAATGGAGAAGATACATAAGTAACATGACTAGTAAGGGTCATCTCCAACATGTTTAATTTCATTAGAGTTTAGTTTAATAAACATAAGAAATAAATGGAAATTCTTTTTCGACCTACAGACAGGAATCCGTGGCTAACTAAGAATTCTGTTAGCGTGAGCGACAGTCTGACTTAAGCCGGAAGTGACCGGTAGCCGACACAAATGCTGGGGCTTATCGTTGGCGAGGCGACGCTAAAACTGGTGAGAAAGGGTGGCCACTGAAATTTTTGCAGAAGAAATCCTTGAATGCGCCTTTCGCTTGGTGTATCGTGGGAAAAATTATTCCTACACATCCTCCCGAGGATTACCGATAGAACCCGAAGACTCTTAGAAATAAGAGGCAATGCTTCTGCCAGCAAAGAGGGAAAACTATTGCGAAGCCTATCCGATGTGTTTATTTCCTGACGTGATTGGAAATTTTACGAATTTTGTGTTTTCATCATACACGACGAGGAGAAAATAGGCTTGGGCTCACGGAGAAGAGAGGGGCCTTCTGGTGAGCAAGGAGACTTTACTTCGTCGAGAACGAGCGCTCTGGGCACTACTTGCCAGAGCAGTGCTGATGATTCCGTTCTGGAAGCTTGGATGATTGAGCACCAAGTCTGATCAATGTTGTCTCATGTGCTGGCTGATGTGACAAGTGCCTTGCAGTACCTGGACAGGTGCGCAGCTGAGTGATGGTAGTGCCCTTGCTGTGACGCTTCGTGCAGCCAAGACAGACACAGTAATTATTCGTCCACGAAACAGTGTGTATTGAGACAGCCCTTTAACAGTCTAGTGGGTGAGAGTTCTTGTGCCGCCAGACATAAATTTCTGAGCTAGTTGTGTCTAAAAGCCGAGTGCTTTTATCTTTTCATTACCTATTTTGAACTGGAAGACAGACTTCCATGTTTGGAAACATTCAATAATTATTCTTTGTGGGAACAAATTAATTCCCTGGCGCCTTGTAAAATCCAGTATAATCTCATGTTTACTTGTTATCACTGTAAAACAAGAATCGCTCTCAATATGCATAAGAGAGTTTTTGCTTCAGTTGCATATGAAATTTGTAAATCTTTTTAAAGTTCTTGTATATGTATTACAATTTCTTAGCTTTAACTAACGATAATCGTTTGTTTGATATTTCGCAACTGTAAGACTAGGTATGCGTTTAATTTTATTTTGCACAGACAGATGTTTAAGGTTAACGATAAATATACCTCGGTCTGTAAGCATTCATGAGTACCAAATAAACTATAATTTTAGGATCTTTACAAATACTAATAACAGAAGTAATGGTTTCACCTCTGTTTCCTGAAATTGCAATATATGCTTTTCAGAAGGTAGTGGAAGTTGGCAATTTAAGTTATGCAAGGTAAGCAATTAATCTGCCCAAACCGACCAGTCCATAACAATATGTAAGGAGAGCAGGTTGTGGAAATCTTACAGAAGGAACAGACCGGATGGTAGGTCACATTTTAAGACATACGGCATTGATTGTTTTGTTAGTTGAGGAAACAGTCGAAGGAAACAACTGTAGATGTAGACAAATATAAGAGTATGTGAAGCAGATAACTGAAGACGTACGTTGTGAGTGGTATGTTGAGATGAAGAGGTTAGTGCAAGGTAGATACAGACGGCGGGTTGAGGCAACGATTATATGACAACTTCCCATCTGAGTATTGCAACGAAGTGCAATAAGGAGTTCATTGTCGGTTTTCAATTGGAGAGGACTCCATGCACCTCTTTACGGATTATCAAATTCATCGTCCAGGAGCTACAAAATGATTTATATATTTTAGGTCAGTGAAAAGTTTAAGTTGTGTCAATTTGCTTTGGGACAAAACCCTAAAAAAGAAAGATTGCGACATGGCGTGCGACTATGTGAGAGGACTGGCGGGTACTCGCTGTGGATGAGAAAAGGCGAAACCCATCTGAGTCATCGCAAGCGTGAACTTGGGAATAACAGTAATTTTTGTTGCACCAGCCTATACAACTTACAATGATACATTTCAAAACTATTGTTGATACTATATCTTTTGTTATGTTAAGAGTTTTCGTATTAATACCACAGACATACCAGTTACTGTTCGTAAATGATATGAGACTCGCGCCTGCTAGACTATCTCAGCTACGTTGTAAGAAATTTTCAATCCCTTTCTGAAGGCACCCGAGAAATAATGCTTTGAGGTACAACTAAAATTCCTAGTCGGACAGCGTGCATGACTTCAAGAAGGATGAATTATATTGTAAGTTGTAGTAGAACTCCACAGTCGAGCGATAATGAATTTACCGGGAAAACGTGTTTTAAAGAAATTGATGGTCTGTGGCAAGCTGATAATGGAATAATACCTACCGGTAACACGATACCTTCGTACAATTGGTTTCAGCAGTGATAAACTATATCAGTAGGTATGAATTGTCTGTGCGTGCCCACACAAAAGAAATGCTAATGAGGTCCCTATTGTTATGCTAACTAGGCCACTTGACTTGAGGGCCACTTGACTAACCCCAGTTTCACCTCTATTGACCTCCCCCCTCCCACCTGTCAATCATGGCCACTTGACAAACCACTTGACTAACCTCAGTTTCCCCTCTATTGTTAGACCACAGGTGTGTCGCGGTCCTCCCCTCCCCCACCTGTCAATCATGGCCACTCGAGGGCTACTTGAGCGACCCCACCTGTCAATCATGGTCACTTGTTTGAACACCTGCCTTCCCTAGCACCAGCTGCCCTCACTTGACTCGAGGACCACTTGAGCGACCCCACCTGTCAATCATGGCCACTTGTTTGAACACCTGCCTTCCCTAGCACCAGCTGCCCTCACTTGACTAACCACTTGAGCGACCCCACCAGTCAATCATGGCCACTTGTTTGAACACCTGCATTCCCTAGCACCAGCTTCCCTTGGTGTTTTTTTTTTTCGTTAGGCCACTTGAGCGACCCAGGTGTGTCGTTTCATCGACTGGTTTGAAGATGCTCACCCCCCACCACCGCTCCAACAAGCAGGACTGCCCCCGACCGGCCTGCTGACCTCAGTGTTCAGCCATGTCTCGCCCAGTACTGTTGTTCTCGGCCGTTTATCAGCTCAACGCCGGTGACTCAAAGCGTTTGACGATAGGTTTATCGTCCAAACACGAATTTGAGCCAGTAGTAGTGCTCGAAAAAGTTGGATACCGCACCAAGGTTATACTGACGTATGAAGAATGGGTCGTGCTGACTCAAGTACTGGACGTTGTGTCAGATTTGTTCAACACAGCGAGCGACCGGGCCGACATTCCTCTTGGTGAGCATACCGTCTCCTGCCGTACGGTTGCCGGGGCGAAAACAGTATACTTCGCCCCAAATGCCGATCCTGCCAGCGGCGTCTACTTCGGAGATTCTACTTGGAAGAACATCATCGACGCGCAGCCTGCAGTTTCCAGCGCCTTGGCCGTCAAGAAGAGGTGGGGATACCTAGTTGCAAGATACTACATAGAATTTGTGGACATTTTGTCAAGTAAAGTGCTACGAGACTTTAATATGGCCACAGTGCAAAAACTGGTTGATATGTACATTAACGATGTTTATGTGGCTCAAGTAACACCAAGTTCGTCATTGGATTATAATCTACTAAAATATGAACTTATTGCATATAAAAATTTGCTTGTATTACCCGATGTTAATAACATTGTAATTAAGAATTACACTCCCGGGTATGATGTTTGTGGGCCATATATAATGTCTGTGGACAATAAGTGCAAGAACTGATGTGTACATCAAAATGAAAGAAAAAAAAATGTTTGGTAATAAATACATGTATAAAAAAGTATAAATAAAAAATGCATTGTATTTGATTTGATTTCTTTTATTTCACCCACCAATGGGCAATTAAATATACATTTTCAGCAGCACATATAGCATTACAAAATAAATGTCCTTTACCAAAGTTTAATCAATTATTCTTCCTAAGTTCTCGTAGAGGTGGACATCCTAAATCTTCTATATTGTAGCAAACTTTCTTCCTGATAATCTTCTGAAACCATCGAGCCTTCTCCAGTCCTTTAACATATATGATTGAGTCATCTGTATTGGTGATTGCATGTAAAATAGTACATAGTCTACTGAATGTAACACCAGTAGCATTCCAAGGTATTCCATGGTAATTATGTGTCAACCATCTCACTGTTGGGTCGTTACCTCCACGTCTTGGTGAGTTTACAGAGATGCAATGTGTAGCAATAATGA
Organism: Vandiemenella viatica; assembly: GCA_031002005.1. NCBI lineage: Eukaryota > Metazoa > Arthropoda > Insecta > Orthoptera > Morabidae > Vandiemenella > Vandiemenella viatica. Next base: position 250,082,134 of record JARYHS010013630.1, read on the forward strand.
TGTCTGATTGTACTACACACACGGCAACTTCTTTAAAGATAAACGCTCCATCTCTCGTCTGAATCCTTGCACGTCCAGGAAGATGGTCGGCATGATACTGGGTGGTAATGAAGGGCGCTATCTGGTTTATGTGAGTTTACGCACAACACTTGTTAGCGGTATGTATTCCACTACACGGTCGTGAAGGATTAGACAATATGCGGCGGTGTAGGCTGGAAAATTGTCAGTGCTATCAAACTCCATACGAATATCCACAGGTCCTGTTTTTATCGACTCATTTTGATGCGAACAGTCTATTACAGCTATAGGGGCAGTGGCAATAAAGTCTTCTCGCTCTAGTAGCGGTGAGGGATGGTCTCGTTCGTAGTAAGCCTGTTGGAATCTTGCATACATGTCATACAACAGTGTTGTTCGGTTTTTCTAAAGTCCAAATTCATGTTTCGTAAGGGTACGCAACGTCATTTAGGAACACTTTGACATTGGCGAGATTACAGTGGGTCAAAGATAGCTGCACTTAATTCGGCATTCCGTTTCCTATTTGTTTGAAATCCCAAAACAACGAACCTAGGTTTTTCCAGTTGCGTTGATGTTTTCAAAGACCACTTATGGGAAGCAGCGGGTACTCCAACAGATCCCAGCTTCTGAAATTAATGCGAAGTGGCTTCCCACTATCTACAATCTTAAGCAACGCTAGTTTTTCTCTTTCACTAACTTGCAGATGAGGCACCACCCATGCCAGTTTAACTGATGGCAAATTTACATTTCTGAGGGTTTGGATTGGTTTGCACGTATGAATTTGTATCGTCCCTAGATCGAATAAGTATTAGTTCTTGTTTTACATTTGCCAGTATCCTTTTAAAGTCTTCACAAAAACCCAAAAGCATACTCAACGGGATACATACATCGAAGTATCCATTTCCAAGATCACGTTGCCCCCATCCTGCGTTCTTCAACATACCAATTTGTTGAGGACCAGCAGAAATAAAAGTCTTCAATGTGCTTGTGATACCTACATTTCTATTTCTGTCTATTTCAACTCCATTAAGTTCTAACCGAATTTCATCAAAATAGAAACGCGAATGCATTGGATGTGAGAAGTGAATTTGTAACTCCTGATCCATCTGATTTGACAAATCTTCCTTCAATATGCAAGTAACTTTCGCCTGGCAGTGTATATGTATCTTGGTTCTGAATAGGTATCCGAATTTCATCATTATTATTAAACGTTGTTGGCGTATGCGGCTGATGACTCAAAAACTGTTTACGCGTCACCGACTCGCCAAATTCCACACTGGAAGTTATATCAAGCACCTCATCCATTTTTATTCACTGTATAGCCTAACGACTGTAGGAAGAGCACGTTAGCAGGTGTTAACCGTTTCACTGTCGGTTCACTACTGACAACTGTTGGAGTCTGACGCTTCTTATTATAACGAGCGCCCATTCTTTATATGTAGTCTCAGAGTAATAGTTTCACCTCTGAAATCCACTAAATTGCCGTCCTGGTCTACAACTCTAATGTGAATGTTGCTAAGCGTTTTCACAGTGATTGGGAGATAGATGACGTTTGCAGGTACTTCTACAATCTTGTACCCTGGTGGTACTGTTGGAAAAAACTCGTGTAGTGTATGCCCCAGCTTATCGTTGACGTAATTTCCAGTACATATGCTGCATTCTACACGTATCGCGTTAACTTTGAATATCTGCACAGTGTAGTCTGAGGTATGAAATCCAGGCTTTAATATACGTCTCGAAAATCCGAGCAGTGAACCAATTGAGTTTGGTTTCGTGAAGTCTATTTCCACAGGTGTTTGTATCTCGCACTTGAGTGAATTGTTGTTTGCTCTAATAATTAGTTTCTCGTTATTTGCGTGCCGAGCCAAATAAGTTGCCAAATCGTCAATGTCGTACGATCCTGTAGGTATATCTATCACTTTATTCTTCGAGTAATGAAATTTACTATTTGTCTCATCAATGTTCGGAATCGAATTGTATGTTTGAAAATCAACTAAGCCGATTGTATACTCGCCTTCGCTCAAATCTATCGGTGGAAAGTAATCACAGCTCAAGACCGAACTATTGCCGGACAAGCAGAGTGTCACAGACATGTGTGTTACCCCGACCAAGGTTCATGCAAGACTGATGCTATGCATTCTGATGCAGGAATTTTAAACACAAATGTCCACATATGTGTGTACCAAATTCCTGGTGTCTCTGCACATTGTACAGTATTCTGTTACCTGCAAAGTACCGTTGCAATTCCAATGGTGGAGGTAAGTCACCAAAACTGTCAAAATATTTCACTACACCATCCTTGTACTTGATGTATGCTACCCAGTGTGTTCCGCATTTTCAGCACTGTCCAAGTTACAATTCCACATTCACGTTCCTGAATTTTTTTAGGTAATGCATCGCGCATGAAGACGCCACGAAAATGAGGTATACGCAAACGCCTTACATGTCTACGTATATCATCATCCGTCAACGGCTGCTCCGACTTTTTTTTTCTTCTTTAATCCCGATCCATCCTTCCGGTACGGTTTCAGATAAAGACCTTTACCCCTCATAGCAATTGCCTCCATGGTTTCATTGTGTCGTTTCTGTTCGGACAACTGCTTTTTCGCTCTTTAGCTGCTTTAACTGCTCTGGCGATGGCTGAGGCTCCTCCAGCAAGAGCTCCGGCAGCTGACAATCCAGCAAAAATAGGAATTAAAGGTAGGATGCCGCCCTTCTTCTTCGTCTTCTTCTTTTTAATGCCTGCGCCCAATTTTAACTTAGCACGCATGGCGCCGTTAACTAGAAATGCAGCTGCCCGTTCACCGAACTTTGCATCTTTAGCCCTCATTCTGTTTGAAGCTTTCTCCGCAAGTACTCGGTCTGCATTGCGTCTGTCAGTACCCTGCGCATACGCAATGTCATGTTCCCTACATGCAGCATCCAGTGGATTGATCCCCGTTTGACCGAGTTTCAACCGTTTTTCCAGTTTCGTCCCCGGTCCACAGAACTGGTATGTTGGGATGTGTGCTTCAAATGGCATTTTGTCGATTATCTTGTTTAAGAAACCCCGACCCTTCTTCTTCTTCGTCGTCTTCCTCGTAGGAGGCATTGTTATCGACTAACTGCTTTTACATGTTCGTGCGCCTATATATAGCCAGAGCAATAATCGATCCCCGTCAATATGCGTTTTGTCAAACAACGGGAAACATTACCAGTGAGTAATGCAGATATTGCCGACACAAACTCCAAGCGGAAGAAGAAGAATGGACCGCTATTTCCTGATACGGTGAGAGCGATAGTGTGTGGGCCATCAAACTGCGGCAAAACCAATCTCGTGTTATCCCTGCTGGAGCACCCCAACGGACTTAGATTTGAAAATGTGTATGTGTTTTCCAAGTCGTTGTACCAACCAAAGTATCAGTTGTTAGGTGAAATACTAAAACCCATTAACGGAATTAAGTATTTGACATTTAGCGATAATCAGAGTGTACCCCCGCCTACTGAAGCTCTACCAAATTCAGTTTTTGTGTTTGACGATGTTTCATGTGAGAAGCAGAATAACATACGTGATTACTTTTGTATGGGTAGGCATAGGTCAGTAGATTCGTTCTATTTGTGCAGACTTATAGCCGGATACCAAAACAGTTGGTTAGAGACAACGCTAACTTGATCGTGCTATTTAAACAGGACGACATGAATCTCAGGCACATTTACAATGACCACGTTAATACTGACATGCCGTTCAACGAGTTTAAAAACCTATGTGGTTCCTGCTGGAATACAAGCAAGCATGGATTTGCGGTTATTGACAAGGACAGCGACATGTATCATGGACGGTACCGCAATGGATTTGATTCATTTTTGAATAAATAGCCAAGTTCACAAGGTCCAGTCATCATTACAACCATGGACAAGTTTGGTAGAACATCATCGCTACAGAGCAAGAGAGTGTTAGTGCACTCGCCCCAACACATACTTCTTACCAAGGAGGGTAATTTGGATTGTCAAGGTAGAATACTCAAACATGTAGCTGACCCCATCGACGATGATGATGTTGCATCCAAACAATACATTGACAAGGCAACTACCGATGCGGCAATGCTTCTGAAGGAATTACAATCGACAGTAGTTACCATGGTTGTAACTATTGCGGCAACAGATTTGATTAAAGATCGTGCATACATTCTAGAGACAGGTCTTAACTATTATGAAATTCCCGTCAATGGTGTAATCCTCTCAGTAGCCAAACCGGGCAGGGTTGATGTAATACTGAATTGGATTAAAACTGCTAGGTTAAACTTTGTGAAGCAAGGTGATCAACTTATTTTTCTCCCAAATGCCCAACCCCACAAACCATTTATAGCAGCATTAACTATCAAGTATAAAATAGTACAATAAACTCACATGAGCTTCATTCGATGCTTAAACATGGATACGTCAACAACTAAACGTGGTATCATAAAAGCCAGGAATGCTATTCGACGCAAGTTGCTTGAATTGAAAACTGGTCAAATTGATTCTGAAAATTTTTCAAGGATTCGTTAAGGCCTGTGACGGATAAGATGGAAAATGTTTTCTTACCTCAGCGACATCAGCAGCAGCAGCAGCAGTCTTCTGGCATGATCAATGACTTCGTGAAGTCGCTCAGTCGACGTGAGAGAGATTATGATTCAGTGTATGGTGTCAGAAAGAAGAATGATTCACTAATGATTGGAAACTCCCCTGTGATTATTGGCGAAGACGTTATTCTAATCGATGGTAATGAATATGAGCGAACACAAGGATTAATGAGGTTGTTGTTTGTAAAAAACCCCATGCCGTATACTGACAAAGACTTGAAAAGCTATTTGGAAATATTGAACAACACGAGTGCCCACAGAGTAAACTTTGACCCATCCGACAAAGTTTTGAAAAATAAGACTAGTAAGTATAAAAACATAATCTCTAAGCTTGACCATCAGTCGGGTTCTGGTCTTCTCCCCATGAAGGAATATGTATATTGGGACGATCCGAACGAGCTCGTTGAAAGACTAAAATTACTTACCGCATCTGCATCAGCAGGACATACGGCGCACTCCAACGAAATTTTATCCTTGATTGAAGAACTTCGTGAGAGAGACATCATCGTGTAACATGGATCAAGTTGTGGCGGAACTCCATAAACCGGCAAGAAGGAATTTCCCAAGACGGCGTGTGATAATCAAAGGACTTGACGATCTGTGGCAAGCTGATATTGTAGAAATGATCCCATACTCACGTAAAAACAGTGGCTACAAGTATATACTGATGGTGATCGATACTTATTCAAAGTATGCATGGGCTCTACCTCTCAAGAACAAGACGGCTAGTGTGGTTACCGACGCTATGAAGAGGATACTAACTGGTGATCGTGTTCCTAAAAATTTACAGACCGACAACGGGAGTGAGTTTTACAATTCAAAGTTTAAGACGCTCATGACTAACTATGGCATTAATCACTACTCAAGCATTATACCCAATCTGAACAGCCCATCAATAGTTGAGCCGTCTCAACAGGACAATCAAGAACGTTGCCAAGTGTGGCCCAGGAATTCAGTAGACGGCGTTCACAATAGGCTGGACTTGACTTTCTTCCACAAGTTAATGCTTTCCACATGAATTTATAACATAATCCAATGTGGCACAGCACCATCAATGATGAAGCCATGCGAATGCTTCAAGACAATCCTCCTATCACTACTTTCAACAGTGTAACAGCGCATATTTAAGATGACTACTCCTGCCCAAAATTCAAAGTTTGGTGATCCATGTCAAGACATTAGTAGATCTAAAGAAAAGTTTGTATGAAAGGCTACTTGGCCCTAACTGGTCAACTGAAGTTTTTTTACCGTCAGTAAAGTAAAATTAACAAATCCTGTAATCTTATTTACTTAAAGATATATCAAGGTAAAGATATTGCAGGAGCATTTTACCAGCAAAGAACTACAACTAACAAAACTTACAAGTACAATTTTTGGTTGACACGAAGTGATAAAGAGAAGGAAAAAATATGATCTTGGTGAAATGGTTGGGTTTTGATAAATCACATAACACGTTGGATTCATAAAAAAAGACTTTATTTAAAATGTCAAAATACAATTTTTTTGTTCTAATAAATAAACTTATTTTCTTTACTAACAATTGTGTTGTTTTTTTTCTTCAATTTACGTTTACCATAATGGCAACATGAGCATTCAGCTCAGAACTTACAATCTATGGTACAGCATTACCTTCTGTAACATTAAGCCTATTTTACCACAATATTTTTTTCCAATTACTGTTAATCTCAAGCAAAATGAGCAATGTAGCTTCAGCAAACTTAAAATCTATGTACAGCATTTCTTCTGTACACTATATCTTTTTAAAAAACTTGTCATACAATCAGCAATTCAGCAGCCACCCCCCAGCAGCCGATGAAAAATGAATGAAAAATATTAACTAGCAGTCCTATTTATATTTTATGCAGGCGTCCTAACTTATGGTACATAATTGATAAACTGAGAAGTCATATACAAGCATATCTACGGCGTCCTAACTTATCTACATATTTACAACACTGATACACTGAGAAGTAGATACAAAAAAAAAATTATTCAGCGTCCTAACTTATCTACATATTATACAACATTGACTTTTTTTATGTAGATCCAAAATATTTACTAGTGTACATATTTACAAACTAGATACACGGATAAAACGGTATAGTTTCCTCTTCACTCACACACTATATACACTTTAAACACACAAACATTCACTAGGTACAGATTTGTGATCCCCCACGGGAGGGTCTCTACCCCGTCGGGGAAAATATACCGCTTATCATCCGTTCTAGACCGACCCAGTTTGGAGATTTGAACGGTATTTACAACATGGAGGTCTGATGGAATTCTGTGTGAATGTGGTAGCGAGGGGTTTCTCCATGGAGGACAATTGATGTAATCCTCAATTGTGAGTTTTCTGGTGACGGAACCGGCCAAAACCTTTAGCCCGTCTACATGGTTTGGATCGGATTTCAAGCCGGAATGCGTACATTTTTGCCCGTAACTACCAGCAAACTCCGAAACCAAGTGCCATTCGCCTCGTCCTTCATAACACCGACAACCTTTTCATTATAGGGTTCTATCCTGAAACGGTTGTCGGTGCTATATCCGGACGTATCGAATTCCTCCCTGTTACGAAGCATCACTTCATATGGATCACAGTCCCTCACTAAGTAAATGAAGCTGTCTGTGTCCATGTAAAGTAATTTAGGGCATCTAAACTGAGGAATGGCGAATTCGTAATGAAAACGGTACATCCTCAGTTTAGAAAGGTCAAGAATGCACATCCCGACATATACTGGCTTATTGATAGAATCCTAACTTTCGCCTTCTCCACGGCCACAAAGTCCTCATTGAAAATAGTTGCCCGTTTGAAGTGTGGTGAAGCGATATGTTTGCGGGCACCGCGGCGGCCCGCCCAGCTAGTACACAATTTCACGTCGCGGTGTTTTCTAATGTTCTCCATAGTTTTGCCGAATATTGAATTGTTCATTAATTTATAAAAATCTCTCTCGAAATCTGTTTTGGCGTCACGGCGAGAACGCGTATTGAGAGATATGTAGTCCTTCAACCACGGTGACTGGTTGAAAGATATCACGCGATGAATTTTAGTCACTTCCAACCCCAAGCCTACACATTGCTGGAGGACTCGGTAATGGAGAACATACCGTACCTTATCCTCCAGTGTGGTCATTAGCTTGGGGAGGGTGAAACCTACAGGAGCTTTGTGGTCTGGACAGGGCGGTAGGTCTGCTAGAACGTCGTGTTTATCCTGAGGAATCGCAAGGTCTACCTCCAACACGAATCCCCTAGGTGAGTCATCTGCAACGTTCATAAAATCTATGCTAGCAATCTGCTTAGCTGTAGCCATTGAAACCCACCAGAGGGCAGATACTCCGACATGGCCCAGCCGTACAGATTGTTTTACGTCGAAGTACATTATAAATCTTCTGGCGCCTCGCGGTTGTACTCCGGCATGTACCTGTTTATTTGCCTTGTCACACCTGTGACGCACTGGCAAATACCTCCGCGAATTCCTCGTTCGAAAAGGAGCAGCATGTCGACATCTGTCAGAAGGTTCCAGTTCGACACGCGTGCTCCTTAACCATAGCCTGCCACGAAAGGCCTGGGGAAGTGAAATAGTGGGCGGGGTCCAGGGTGTATTTCCTCAAACATACATCCTTAAATTTCTCAAACAGATCTGCAAGTAGCCGTACATCTGTGCCCATGTACAGACTTGCATATTCTTCTAAATCCTTGATCTGGAAAGTCCGCCACACTTGTGTCGCGTGCTCGTAATCTTCATCAGAAATTTCTGACTCCGACAACGAACTATAAAATTTTGACTTTGGAGGAAGCGTGGCCTCGGTGAGCTTATCCCACGAATCCATGTACTCGTAGGGGAAGACACCCTTGCGTTTAACTAATTGGAACTTCTCGGGATCGGTGAAATGAGCACTGGTAATGCACATGTCACCGTCGTCAAGGGTTCCAACCAGTTTGTCTAATGGGGCCTGCATGAAACGGTACGAGTCCAGAAATCTTAAAGTGATTGAAGTATATTCAACCTTTTTAGAAAAAGAAATATATCGTTCTGTGTTTATGGGAAGCACATCCATCCCATCACCGTCGAGGTCGGATAAAGCCATAACTATAAAGTGAGCGTCATACCCAGAAAGGTTGTGAAAGAAAATGGGTAGGTACATTGGATTTTTAAACTGCAAATTGCAGTCATTATGTGCAGCCCCCCTAAATTTACCTGTGATATGGCAATGATCGCGGACCTTGACAGTCCCCGGTTCAATGTCTTTCTCACAGATATGGCACACCGTAGCAGAAACAAACTTTGCTTCTTGGTCATCTGTCATTACAAGAGGAATACACCTCTTGTAAATTTTATCGACTTTCTTGGCAAGCACAACAAGTTGTTCCACAAGCCATTTCTCGGGATTTACTCCCGAGTAGGAGTCGAAACGCGACAGACTAGGCACGTCTGGACAAACGACCTGGTATGCGGCAGCGAAAGGGACATGTTGGACTCTAGTAGAGTGAGAGGCGTTGGGTGGAGGACTGCATGAATGATAAGGCTCTAATAAGCTTTCAAAGTCCGCGTAAACGACAACGGGTACACGCTGTTGGTGCACAAAATCCTTAAACTTTAAGGTTTTATCGTCGTCGTCGGGTAAATCAACTCTTACTGATTTAACCCTTGAGCAATCGATTTCATGGCGTTCCAAGACATCTTTGCTACTGAAATGTTGCAGACATCTGTCACAAATGTGCATAGCACGTGTGTTTTTGCTTAATGAAGATCTAACTAATGCCGACAAGTTGTGAATCCAACAATAATGGAACTTTCCAGTACCGTCAGTAATCATCAACATGTTTATGTGTTTACCGCGTTTGTCTGCAGTGTATTGGAGGGCCCCGGAAACTACATGTTTACCATTATCTACATCCAGACCGAAAACATTTACTGAATAGTCTGGATTTTGCCTCTCGAATTTGGAAATGTCTGAGAGTTTTACCGGAAACTCAATACCTGAAAAATCGAAACTGTGGTTGGCGAAGGCTTGTCTATAATTTTCAATGCGATCTCCGTGTCTCTTAAACACCCCTACTTGAGCAGCAAGAAGGGACCATAGAAAGCATAAGTCATCATCTTTGTTGTTCACATTGACAACGGCATTCTTTCTACAGATATCAGCTGGCAGAGCAACATAGGAAGACCCACGATAGAATGGTTCGAATTTAGAAATGTTGATGTCGAGGGAGATGATTCTATCGAGAGTTTTGCCGCTGTCCCTTTCTTGAAACTCACACAATTTTACATTGAGCTCCGACTTCACATAGTTTTTATACCAATCAGACAGGGATGTGCTGCGCGTGACTTCACGCATTTTAGTAAAAAAACACATACGGACGGTTTGAAAGCGGCTTCCTTCTCAATTTTGTATGTTGTAATCAACCCCACCTGAACTTTTACGGACGGGGAGGACTGACTATCAACAATTTCGCGAAGTTTTTCAGTTACAAGATCATGGCAAGCATCAATGTATTTAATAGGGTCAATATAATTTAATGAATTTAGAATGGTACCGGTATAAATTCTACGTTCAAAAGCACTTTCCCTGTCTTCAAGGATCAAGCGCGCTGCTGGCAACTCACCCCCTGTTGCTGCATCGTTGTGGCTGCTAGATGGTAAAGAACTATCACTAAGAGCTGCTGGGTGACTGCTGTTGGATGCCGGGGTCGGCTGCCATGTCGATGTGCTAGCGACAGGCTGGCGTGGCGCCGGGGTCGGCCGCCATGTCGATGTGCTAGCGACGGGCTGGCGTGATGCCGGGGTCGGCTGCCATGTCGATGTACTGGCGACAAGCTGGTGTGATGCCGGGGTCGGCCGCCACGATGACATGCTAGCGACAGGCTGGTGTGAAGCAGGGGCCGGCTGCCACGATGATGTACTGGCGACAGGCTGGCGTGATGCCGGGGTCGGCCGCCACGATGACGTGCTAGTGACAGGCTGGTGTGAACCAGGGGCCGGCTGCCACGATGATGTGCTAGCGACGAGCTGGCGTGATGACGTAGTGGGGCGCCACGATGATGTGCTAGCACCGGGCTGGTGTGATGCCGGGGTCGGCCGCCATGATGACGTGGTAGCGACAGGTCGACGAGGAGCAGCTGCTGTGGCTGGTGTTTCCAGGGTCGCCACAGTGGTGGTGGTGGGGCAGGATCATTCCTGTTGACGGCGGCAGGTTCATTTGCGGCCGACCCCTGTATACCGGAACCTGAAACAGAAAAACAAAGTGAAAATTTTAGTAACATTGAAAAATAAATAAATATATAAATAAAAAAATAATTCAAAGAAGTTGTATTGACTTACCAGTAACTCTATGGTTCCGGCGTGTAGGCGAATCTCCTGCTGGTATCGGTGGTGTAGAAACATATTGTACCAGAGACTGCGTCGGTATTATCCATCCCTGTAATGATGGTGTCGGTGGTACACTGGATGATGGCATGCTTTGAAATGAGTGCACAGTACCATCTAAGCTCCACTGCGATGAATCTGAAACAGAATAAGGAAAAAAATTAGTAATATGAACGAAAAACAAATTATGTAATATGAAAAAAATATATATATTTTACACTTACCATTAGAAGTTGTTCGTGGTCGTTTGGGGTTAGACAGTAATGGAGTCCCATCTCGTTTATTCAGCTGCTGATTTGAAGCCTCTTCCATATCTGAAACATAAAAAACAAAACGTATATCAGTATCAAAATAAACATGAAACAACATTAAAACAGATAAATATACAACTACTATGACTGGCATACCTTCAAAGCTGAACATTTCGAAATCACCACATTCTGCAGACAGAAAAAAAAAATATGAAATAGAAAAAAAATATAACTTTATAAAAATAATTACAAGTTTAAAATTAAAATGCTTACCACCAATTAGTTCATTGGTTGCAATATTTAGAAGTTCATCAATTCCTGCAAAAAAAGAAAATAAACCAATGATATAGCGGCGAAACTAGCAACACCTAACTGTATAATGAGCAATCACTAAAAATTCATACCATAATCATCAAGTTGGCTTAACTCTAAAAGTGCCGCCATATCTGTGAAAGAAAACATAATATATAGTATACATTTAATATGATAATATATTGTATGCTATTTAAGAAAAATTTTCACAAGTGTGATTGAACTTACCTTCGTAGTTGAAGAGATCTTCGGACATGGTTACTGGAATTCAGAAGAGCAAGAGAGAGACAACCATACTCGTTGAACTGCGGAGCAGAAGTGATTCACGGATGGCTGACGCAGGCTTCTTATACCGCTAGGGAAGGCAGGTGTTCAAACAAGTGGCCTTCCCCAGGTAGCGAGAACCGGTTTTTGTTCCTGCCCGCCCGCTCTACAAACCGGTTTCTTGCGCGACACACCTGGGTCGCTCAAGTGGCCTAACGAAAAAAAAAAAAACACCAAGGGAAGCTGGTGCTAGGGAATGCAGGTATTCAAACAAGTGGCCATGATTGACAGGTGGGGTCGCTCAAGTGGTTAGTCAAGTGAGGGCAGCTGGTGCTAGGGAAGGCAGGTGTTCAAACAAGTGGCCATGATTGACAGGTGGGGTCGCTCAAGTGGTCCTCGAGTCAAGTGAGGGCAGCTGGTGCTAGGGAAGGCAGGTGTTCAAACAAGTGACCATGATTGACAGGTGGGGTCGCTCAAGTGGCCCTCGAGTGGCCATGATTGACAGGTGGGGGAGGGGAGGACCGCGACACACCTGTGGTCTAACAATAGAGGGGAAACTGAGGTTAGTCAAGTGGTTAGTCAAGTGGCCATGATTGACAGGTGGGAGGGGGGAGGTCAATAGAGGTGAAACTGGGGTTAGTCAAGTGGCCCTCAAGTCAAGTGGCCTAATTAGCATAACAATAGGGACCTCATTAGCATTTCTTTTGTGTGGGCACGCACAGACAATTCATACCTACTTATATCTCCATGCAATAATCAGTCCTACATATTTACGCTTTAGCTAGTTGATAATAAAACGGCTAACCGCTATCTGACCGGAAGTCGCTGTGACAAGAAACTTATCAGACGATGATACATATTTTTGAAAAACATTATTCTGTGGAGAACCATTTAATTTTCTAATGACCTTATTGTATTGTCGACAATGAAGTCATTAAAAGCTGGAAATGACTGGGGGCAGGAATCGGAAGGAATTCAGCAATGGCCATTCGATGGCCCCATCTCCGTATGGAGAGTCAAGTTGAAATTATAGATTCTTTTAGTTTTTGCCTAAAATTAATCTTATCCACTGCCAGACATTTCAGATATGTTGTAAGCTTTTCTAAGATATGTAACCCTGAGTATCGGATTCCTTTTTGAACAAATGATAACCACTTGTAAACCTTGTGACGTTGATTTTTAATTATTGTGCCATAAATATGTGTTTTTCTATTTGTTTCAAATAGAGATTAACCAATCAGTACTGTAATATCATTTAGAATTTAATCTAAAATAGATAATGCTTGACATTGAGCTGAGCTCCAACGCAGCTGAAAGTACGTTAGTGACAATCGTCACCTCTGTACTCGATTTGTCATAATTAATCAATTATGTCACAACAAATTGTGATATTGGGGTTAATTAGAGATCTTGTTTAAGTCAATAGAAGTGATCAGATGAAATTATAGAATTTACGGAAATAAATTAGATCTGATATATCACCTGATAATTTTACTTCAGAAGAGACTGTTTATTTACTTCCGTAATAAGCGTTTCCGAATACAAAAGTATCTTTAGACTAAAATTTTGTCCGAACTGTTTTTCAAGTGCCTGCGTTGTTAAAACACATTAACGGGCGTGTTATTCTTGGGTAGACCGATAAGTGTTATGAGGAAGATTATCAACATCTGCGATCTAATCGATACCCTTTCGATGAACAATCTGAATACTTTTGTAAATATAATGCTGACGAGTCTTCACTCGTTCATAACAAACAACGATGCATTTCATCACGTCAAGTTCGTTCAAGTAATGTCTTTTTAAATCATTATAATTAAAAGTAATTTTTTAGGTCACTGATTATTCACAATTTCAGATAATTTCATTTAAACAAACGCTGATAACGTTGCGATGAAACAAAACACTAAAGTATATTTTGTTCATAGGCAAAAACTGTTGTTTGAGATTTAGTAAAATAATCCATAACAACCGCCCTATGACTGAGTACTTTCTCTGTAGAACTCTCAGCTCCCTTTTGCATGCCAGAAATTCTGCGTCTCACATACAAATAAAAAAACTTTAAAAAACTTGGTTTTCTCCATTAGAGTTTGCTCGCATTCAATGAAATCCTTTTCAGCAATCCATGAAACATGAGATAAAAAGCTTTACTTAATCAAGATTAAATTCGAAGGGACCGTAAGGGAAAAGCTGACGTCAGCTACAGAACTGGTATCGTCCTGTAGATCATATCGAAATTTCGTTCAAGTGAGATAGCTAACTATGATATTCAGTTTTCGATCTGGGAGTCAGCCGTTCCCATCAAAGACGCTACTAATTTTTGATTTCTTCCTTTATTTTCAGAATTTGTTACAGCTTACTCAGATGGCAATAAACACACCCAGTTAATTATTTTATTATTTCTGACGCTGTAATTAAGACGAAAAGTATGTTGTAAGTAAACATACTTCATCAAAAATAACTATCAATTTATTTCTGTTTCAGTGTCGTTTGTTTTTCTTCTTGTTCTTCTTCCCTGCGCGTGCTTTACAATTATTGACGTTATAAAAGTCCGTTTGATAATTCTACGTGGATTATTTGATGATAAGTTACAGAAAACAATTTTAAAGTTGATATTTCAAGCATAAAACTTAGAAGTATGCGGTGTAATTTAGATTTCATGGTTCATGAGTAATAGAGAACTGTGGTTCAGTTTTCTGACTTATTTACAGTTCGAGTCGCTATAAAGCTCATCAGTTTCAGCTATTATTACGCACCACTCAGAGACACAATGTTTAAACAACTGATCCTTCGATGAGCTCATTCGGATAGTTACCCGAGAGGATTTTTTCATGTTGCAAAATAATAATAATAATAATAACTACGACATACGACGGACGCTCTGTCAGCATGTCATTGCGACCATACCATATTACTGACAATACATATAACAAGACTTTAACTGAAAGAAAGTCTGTAAATTTAACATATTTTTATAGAAAATGAGTTTCTGGCAATGTATAGAAAAGGAATAAACTGTGTGTATGTGTTATTATTACCAGTTTAATTGCGATGGAACACACGCTCCGGTGGCAATTCCCTGTCAAATAATTACACCTTTTACATTTTATTTTTTATTTATCTCATGTAATTTGATTTTTAAATTCTCCCCCCCCCCCCGCCCCACTTTTGCAATGTGTATGTGTATGTGTATGTCTGAGAAAAAACAACTGACTGGATTTTAATGGGCTTTTTACTAATACATAGCCCTTGATTCCTGTGGTAAAATAAGTTATACATAATTTCGATGTGAAGTCGGAAAGCCCAAA
Organism: Vandiemenella viatica; assembly: GCA_031002005.1. Taxonomy (NCBI): domain Eukaryota; kingdom Metazoa; phylum Arthropoda; class Insecta; order Orthoptera; family Morabidae; genus Vandiemenella; species Vandiemenella viatica. Next base: position 250,097,249 of record JARYHS010013630.1, read on the forward strand.
AATTTAAGATAAAATTATCGAAAATTAGTATTCAATTTTTTTATATTTTTTTTTTAACGCGTTTCATGCTATAACTACTTGTCGGGTAAGCTAATTCCCGCAATCCAAATAGTTGTTATTCGGACGAATTAAGTTGCCTCTTTTCTCGTTGGTGATGTGTAACTGTGACATCATAGTTTTAAACCTTAAATTAACGTAGTTTTAAATAATTTTCACACTCAGGGATATTGTCAGACGACCTTCTGGTCCTATGGTCTTTTAAAAATTGCGCCAGTGTCGGAAAAAAAATAATAATTCCGATCGGCTACAGGTTTTCACTGTGTTGCGTATAATCGAGGATTCAATGTAATTTGCAACGTGTAATTGTTTACTTATATATCTTTCGATACAGATGAGGTTTACTTGAGGCTAATAATTTCTTCAGAAACACGATTCTTAAGTGACAGAAGAATGACAGACAATGAAACGAAAGGTTGTAGGAGAAATTTTCATTTAAATTCTATTTCGTTTTTTAACATAACGAATGATGGAGAATCAACGAATATTTATAAAAACTAAATAATCCACCCAAAAGCAGTAAGTACAGTCGTCTGTTCCCCTCTCAAGTATGCTTTGTGCTAATTATGCTTAGTTTTTCAATTTTATTGTAACTGTATTAAATTCGCATTAGATAGATAGAAGAGGATACAATATAGATTAGATGGTATCTTCAAAATGAGCAAATTACAGAGGCTGAAACCTCTCGGAAATAGTACATGAAATCCAAATGAAGATGACAGAATTTGGAAGTTGCGTCAATATCGTCCCTAATGGAAATTTTTTAACATCAGCTTTGATTAAGAATTTTTCCTCCTACTTTCTCATATCAAACGAATGGAAAAAAGCTAGCAATTTCTTAAATTCGGCTGTCATTTTGTTGTTCGATTCATTTCAGAATTTAAGAGTCGCTGGCAGATATTATGTTTCAAGTAGTGCACGATTAATTTTTTCAACTAACTTATAAATGAATTGTGTTGAGGTGAAGGTCTTCGGCATCCAACATCCATCCATCCCATTCATTCAGAATTTTCTTCTGTCTCTCTTTGTATTTTCTGTAAATATTAGAGTACAATAAAAAATTTATCAGAGGTAAGGCAGTATCATGAAGCTGTTGTGTCAAAGTGCATTGCAGGTAGTTTGATGGCGTGGTCTCAACAGCTTGCGCTCGGTCCCGAGGTCTGCAGGGTGGAATCATAAAGACTGGACGCGGAAAGCTCAACTTGTAGTGTTACACGTGGTAAAAACAATTACATCGGCTCGCGAACAATTCGTAAGAAGTATTTGCGTGTTATTCGCACTTGCAGAAACGCCAATAACGGAACGGTAACCTGGGAGGCCTGGTGGACAATAGAACTCAGGAGTCTCAGTGGAATTAGCGGGAACTCCTATACTGCTAAGCCTCCCACAGCCTAGGGCAGTTTTGAATGAGAGACAATAGACACCAAATACAATTTATTGCCTCTTCCTGAAGGAAGTGGGATTTTGCAGATGTTCCAAATGTTACAGTGACGTAAATGTGGTAGAAAACAGCACCAATGAATGAAAATGGTGAAATGTGTGGAGAAGTCAAAACTGAATAGCAAATAAGACGACGGCATGGCTGGAAAGTACGCTAAATTCTGCATACCGGCCACTGAGTTTGGTTGCAGGTGAGAAGCGATGGGACGGCGCCGATCGAGAAGAGGTCAATTCGCCGGGAGAGGCATTCAATATTTGGTTTTCGACTGTAATCTGCTGGCCTGGTGGACAGCTCCTGACTGCCGATTGCACGTCTTCACAGTCGGGTGCCACGGGTGACGCTGTACCGGTATGCCGCGACACAACTTCAGCGCCGGGATCACGTGATGGCAATTTGTCTTATATCACGTCACTGCTCACCGTTCCTAGCTGTGAAAGGTAACGGAACACAGTGTGTGCTACAACAGTTTTTCACCAGAAGTCATTTTACAAACGCCCAGTAACGACTGTGAGATATTTTATACCCTCGACTGAGCTAGACCATTACTAATTGCTGAGACATTTTTGCTGTAAATAATGATTAATCTCAATCACGTACGCCATTTCCTTTGTTGGAAGAAACGAAGTTCATTTAATTTGATCTGTTAACAAGAAAATAAAGATGTCAATATTTGTTTCGTTATTTCAGTCTCTAGAATAATAAAATTAACCACCATTTCCTTTCTAAAATAATCCTTACACATATAAAAAAAAGTAATATTTCATTATCGCCCAACTATTGGAGAATTGCTGATATTAATCACATTAGTCCATTAGCTACCCAAAAATGTTCTATTTCAAGCTGTAGCAGTATAACAAAATTTGTGTAAAATCTGTGCAAACTTTGTGTACATCGCATAATTTAATAAATTCAAGCAAAGATCTTTGAACTGCAACTACGAATATTGTTAATATAACCTCAGCAAGGTGGGAAAGTTGTTACTTATAGATAATTTTCCGGGTATGTTTCAATGTAAGAAATCTCTTAACACTTCTTCACATTCATCACTTCGTCATATAAGATACGAAGGCATCACTGTCCTAACAAAATGGTAACCAAGTATTCCGTCCAGCTGTTAGAAGACATTTCTCTGTATCTGTAGCTACAATCATAACTCTAGGTCAGAAGCTTTGAAAATAAATGCAGCAATAATCCAGGCTGAGTGATGCAACGTAATACCTGTATGCGGTAGACCTAGTAATTCCAATTTTGACGAATTCTCTGCAGCGGCGGACATTTCAGAGCGTCAGAAATTCTTCTCGGGTGTTCTCCCATGGAATGTCCTATCCGGCAGAACACCGGAGAAGAATTTCTGCCATCTGTACATCGGGAAAGACTCAATTCTCACATTCTGTGTCCTCTGAGGCAAGGACTCCACTAGTTATTTACACTACTAGGCTCCCTGCCACGCTGCAGATGGAAGTTGCTGCCTCAAGTTTCGCAAACAATTAAGAATTAACAGTCTGATATATAATTACGTTTCCTTTCAGCTGTCTGCAGGATCAGTGTTTAAGATGTCTGTCTGGATACCGGTAGGTTCCAGTACGAACCGTCGGTGTCGGCTGGGATTCTCAAAGGCCGTGAACCTAACCATTACCTCTGGCACAGCTTGCTGTCTTTTATGAATTACGCTTCAATGGTTCGGAGTCCATGTTAAACTGTAAGTGCCCTGTAATCGGTAGGATTACCGGGGTTGGTGTACGCAGCCAAGACAAGAATGCACTTGACCATAAAATGGAAAAACTATGTTTAGTTGGCTGACGGCCGCTACGGGGATATCCTGGCCAATAATACCATACGCTTTCTTCTTCTTTTAGTTACGTTATCTTTAAGCGAGCTGCAGTAAAATTGGAACATAACATCAAAGAGTCCTCTAGTAACAGGAACAAGCTGTTTTGAAGCCTCTTCACTTTAAACTGATGTGTTATACCATCTTCAAGCAAAAGTGTTAATCTGTACGGTTTAGTCTGAAGAAAGATTAGGTAATACAACAAAAATTTTGCAGTACTTTGACAAATTTGATCCAAAAAAAATCCTTATAATTTAAGAATTTAATACGTCCAAAAAATTGGTCTAAGGCGATGCGATTAGCTTCATTGGATAGACCAACACGTACCATATCTAAAGAGGCACCTCTCCGCTGATCAGCGAAGTGGAAAAAATACTAGCAAAAAGAGATGTGTCAATTTATTCTTTTTCTCGAATCCTATCAACTGCCTCTGGAAAAGCTTGGGAGGATGGTGTTGTGTCATGAGGAACAAAGTATCGCTCATTGAACTTGACGACGCACTACAAGCCAATTTTAATGCGTAGTGGTGGCTAACTACAATTGCTTAGCATCAGCAGAGTGCTAGCAGTAACACCAGACAGAACACCGACAGGTCTACAAAAGCATCAAATGTTCAATTGCTTCTAAATTTTTGATGGAATCAGACAGTTCGATATTATGTATTCAGTAGACAACCTGAACGCTAAAACCTCTGTGTGTAATTTTGTAGACGCCGAGGGTAAAAATCAAGCTGTCAGGTTGCAATATTCATTCCAGTAGCTCAAAGCGGGCCTTAATCTCATGCAAAGGCTCATTTTGAAGTGAATAGTTGTGTCTTTAATTTTTCTTCCGCACGACACGATATATCGATTTCGTACATAATATTTTGTTGTTAAGTGGTTATAGTGAGGTGGTATGAAGTTGCAAATGGAACAGACGAAAATCAAAATGTTTTGTTAGTCTTGAAAGTATTGTGAGTACCGTCCATTGAGATATAGTTACAGATTTGTCGAATGCGCTTAGTCACTTTAAAATTGGCAGGCTGCATGCTTATTTCTCCACGTCTGAAGATTCTTTCATTAAACTATGACTCATTTTTTTTTTTTTTTTTCGTCATAATAATCTTTTCTTCTAGCCTTGATGACCCAGTGAAAAAGAGTTTCTTATTACCTGCATTACCCGCTTAACCTGCTCCGGTAATCGTACTTGTTGAAGTGGATATACCTTTTAAGGTGCAAAATGCACCACTGAGCATATGAGCTGAACGTCAGTTTCCAGGACCGTAAATATTTCCCCGAACCGAGAATCACTCGGCCCCAACTTAGGCACCTTAACCAACTGAGCCGATAGAGTTCTTTACTGTGAATAAATTACATTAGTTTGTTGTAATGATTGTTTTGAATACTTCGTTTTACAACTTAATTTTCAAGGGATGTGTTTGGTTAAAATAACGTATTTCTAGCACTAACCGATCACTTATTTAGTAAAGTTCTTTATATAGGCCTACTACGTATAACAAGCGGTTACAGCGAATCTTCCGTCACGCTGTTGCGCCTCTGCTGGATATCGGTGAGCTCACTGGAGCGCTGCGTTATTCCGACAGCAGAACAAATATCGAATGGCGGCGGGGATCTGGTGCTGTGATTAGCCGTCGAGGCGCAAACACGGGTCGTTTGAGAGTCCGCTGACACAAAGTGTGTCGCAGCGCCACCGGACACTTTGCGCTGCCGCCTCGGCAGCATTTGTTATTCCGCAGCCCGGGGGAGGGAACCCGGCTAATTAATGGTTTTACAATAATTACAAGGGTGCAGCAGGCGAGGGGCTCTTCCCTTCGCATGCCCCCGGAGTGGGGGAGCGGTTCCGTGTGACACTTAGGTGAAACACAAAGCTTTGCGCTCGGTGCAGTATTCGGTTTACCTACGAGAGCTTCAGAGCGGAGGTATGGTTTGTAATTCTGCCACCGACGACGAAAACGTCCGCAAATGACGCAAATTACGCTCATAATTAGGACTTTGTAATTTTGTTAAAATTACAGCCTGGTGCAGTTAGTTCGGAGCTGTTACTGGGATTGACGTGGTTGTTATGGAGCTGCAAAGGGACAACTTTTAATATCCTCATGTGTAGCCAGTGTTTTCAGTTAAAATGTGAAACACGAATAATATAAAAATAATGCATTAGTGATAAATTGTTGGGTAAATGCATTCAGATTTTCATGACCCGACCCAAACTGGGCTAAAAAATTTGTTTCTCATGTTAAGTTGGAGCTCGTGGTTTAAATACGCTACAGACTATGAACATTTTTAAACCGTTTCAAACACAACCAAATTATAAAAAAAGTGACACTACAGTCACGGTGCACCTAATATTTCAAGAAAAAATTTGCTATATTCGGACAGAAATTCTCAAAACAAAATAAGCTTTTCAGTTCCTAGTTATAAAACACGATGTGGTGTAACCAGCCGTCAGTCCGAAACAGCCCGAGGAATGCCCCAGGTTGAGTGCCAAAACGGTGACAGTAACATCATCAATGAAGCAGCGCTAAACCCACAATATGCAGGTGGAATTTTATAAACATTTTTATAATATCTTCTTTTTTCGGGTAAGATATTATGAACAAAGACGGCGATGGAACCTTGAAAAATCATCATACATTTTCATGCCTTTTCTTTGTACTATATATACGCTTATAGAAAACTTAATCATCAAGGTTACTTTCACGATACTAACGTGATCCATTAAAGCTTATTTGTTAATTGTTGAAAATTTTACTTTTTGCTTAAAGTTTTGAGATAAATCTCCAGACTCATAATTCTTACATATTTCGCTAAACATTGTAAAATCGTGGTTGTATGTTCTCAACGTTTAAAAATTAATAAATGCAATTACGTGTTCGCTGCATATACAGCATTAGCTTATCTCCACTCGGATACACGACAACACATAAGTCAATCCAATCCGGCAGGCTAACCCGCTGTGCTTTTAGACTTAAAATATAGAAAACTTGTGAAGCATTTCTTACATTTTAATCCTGCATTTTGTTCGTCTTCAACGACATTCCATTCTGATTTAATTAGTAAATACCAGTCGGGTAACATGTCTTTTTCAGCAAAACGTAAGAGTAGGCCTACTAAATTCAAGCCTAATTTTTACTAAGTCATATAACGAATTTCGATTGCCATTTCAAATAATTCTATATGATTTTATTGACTTAGTTGGAAGTTTTGGTAGCCAAATAATTGCAACGAAGGGTAACATAGCTGTCTTTTATTTGCGCGTTTCATTATCAATTAACGTGTTCACTAAATTGAAATATTAGCTGTTCTCAAACATTCCGTACGGTCACACGACGAACACGAAAGAGCTCAGTTTAATAATGGTTACATTAGTAGTTGTCGCCGACTTCAACTAGGTTAAAACAATAATTAAGTAGCTTCCATTCGTCATGGGTTTGCAATTCTTGAATTTGATAGAGTACACTGGATTCCCAGGACACCTTCTTGCCTTTGGGGTTGGAAACGGCTCCTGAAGCAGAATGAATCAGAAATTATGAACGGCATGAGGATGCAGGAGGCAAGGGTAGGACACGGCATTAAATTTCCAAAAGGTATCCCAGAGATAGGTAATCCTCTCAAATAACATGTGCCATTCTTCCTGGCTTATATATTTCGAAAATAAAATAATCCCCCTATCTGATCTGTAGGTGGAAATGGAGTCATCAGAATGATTGGAATGGAGGAGAGAGTAAGGAAATGAGTGAGTTTTTAGCATAGTGACAGCATTATTTTGAAGAGAGCAGAAACTAAACTTCCGCCAAGTAAATATTCCTACATAATATGTAGACATCACAACAGGATGATGATAAAATAAATTTTAAAACTGAGGAATAAGTTCAAAATATGAATGGAGAGAAAACATAATGGTATTGTAGATGTGAGTTTAAGAAATAATTCTGAAAGGAATTCAACAGGACAAAAATGCGGTTGACTAAAAAGAGATATAATCAAAGATAATAAAATAAGATTAGGCATTCGGGAAAAAAGTCGCTTGGAAACACAGAAGAAATTTTGAATTTGATGAAACAGATGAGAAGCCAAAAAAATGCTTAGGTTGAAGTGGGAAGAGAAAAGTGCATATTTTTTAGATATCAAATAAACAGGAAGTGCAAGGAAGCAATGTGGTTGCAAGGGAAGTGTGGGGAAGTAGAAAATGAAATGATCGTATACAAAGTACTTAGATGAAGCCTATAAAATGAGAATGTCAAAATATTTTTAGAGGAGAAAAGAAGCTTAAGGCCACTGATGGGTAGAAGAAAATCAGTTTCCATCGTGTTACATATTTACTGCCTTATCACTGTTCTGTAAACCTAAAAATAATTGATTATCGTCCAATACTGATCTCTCTACTGAGTTGTGGATGATTATTGTTTCTTGGATTCTAAAGAATATAACATACTATTGTAACAACAGAGTCTTCACGAGTTTTGTGGAACGATGACAACGTTTCGATAATGTCTGTTGTCTTCGTCAGGTAATCGTACCTTGCTATCGAGAATCTGCAAGTTTCGCCGTGACCTTGCAGATTCTCGACAGCAAGATATGATTACCTAATGAAGGCAACAGAGGACATTATCGAAAAATTTTCATTTGGGCTGTGATCGTTTAGAAGACGACGTCATTTGCGTTTGAATTTATTGAAGAATATGCTAAATTCTATGACCCACGAGTGCAGTGAGATACTTCTTCCGCCAACCTATTTGGGTCGCAATGACTGGAGGGACAAGATTCGAGAAATAAGATGCCGTACTGATGCTTTTATGTATTCTTTCTTTCCTCGTGCTATTCGGGATTGGAATGCGCAGAATTAAGATTGGTGCTTAGCACCCTCTGCCACCCACAATGTTTGTGAATTGCAGATTATGGATGTAGATGTAGATGTTAGTGAAAATATCCGGCTACGAACCCCTGAAGACTCTGTTGCATTTATACGCCGGTAAAATCTCCGTTCACATACACAACTGTTAGTTATAACCACAGTTTTCGGAATTCGGTTGATTCGCTTTTAAAAAATGAAACAAACAAAATATTTTTTTTTTGTATTGTCTCCTAGGCAATCTGAAGCAACATAACGTAAATCTAATATATAAAAATGAATATTTTGTTGTTTGTTGGTTTGTTCGTCTTCTATGCCTTCCAATACCATTCGTCCGATGACTTGAAACTTTGGTGAGTTATTGTGTGCTTGCCTGGGAAGGTTTCTGACCAAAAAATGTCCAAAAAACCTACCCTCTCTTCCCCTAATGTTTTCATATGATCTTTGTATAAATACACAGTTTTGACAGATTTCGATGAATTTTTGTACACGTGTACTTCAAAATAAACAAAACATTCTGTCTATACTTCGACTGTATCAAAACGTCTAGCGTCAATCAGATGAAACGTTTCGAGACCGTTCTCCGACTCCATCATCAGGCGAAGATGAAGTTTGAGACGTTTTTTATACAGCTTAGGATAACAGATATAATATTCTGAATTTATATTGCATATTTTAATATTTTAGTATTTTTGAATTTGGGCTTCCTTGCCAAGGCCAGTCTGTTTATTCTTAGGGAGAATGTTGGGTTTCCGCATCTGCTAATGTGCTTGAACCGTAAACTTGTTAATGATGCTGGAGAAACTACTCACCCAATTATGTTAGCCACAAAGCGATACACATAGGATTTTACATGATTATATAAAGTACAAGAAATATCTGATGATGTATAAATGGATCATATTTTTTAGTGAATTGCATTGGATAGACAGTTTGTGTTGATAGCAGTCATTAACGCGTAACCATTTGACGCCATTTTTTCTTCAAAATAATTGTTTTGCTGTTAATGGCTCCGCGATTCGCATTTAGAAGTAAAACTGGACAAATCAAGAAAATTAAATACATTTATAGTGTTTGTTCATTTCGGGTGAAAAAATGAATTCCAAATTGGTAACGGTACAAAAAGAAGTTTTTTATTTAAATTTCCGGAAGTAGAAATTATTTCTAAAGACTAGTAATATATAAAATGGAGTGTAACAGCAGAGGGGATATGTTTCATTTAAATGCATACCAATAAGTAGCCATAAAAATTATCTAAATTTATATATTTGTAAAAATAATATCAAGACTTGGATAAACAAAGTTATGACATTACACAGTACATAATCGAAGATAATCGAATTATTCTTCACTTATCCTTCGGTTTGAAATCTTTGACGGATTATTTATCAACATCAGTCCACCAGAATAATATATCACTTAGCAGCGGAAAAGGTTTTAAGAGAGAAATGCGTGGTTAGTTTTTTTGCGTTGGCTGAGCGAAGGCTTGTGATGGCTTCTCACTGGCTCCTCCTACCACTGCGTAAACATTTTCTCTTCTAATTTGACTCTTCTTGAAAAGTTTTCCTTGAAGGAAGAGCCGCGAGGGCTGGCGGGATTTAATCGATAGCTCTCAGTTAACTGCTTGTAATCGGAAAACCCAAATATCTCACAAATTAAATAACGCTTCTCTTTTATCCTTATAAATAACTTCCGCATTTAAAGGCTAGTATTTACTGAATTTAAGAACCAGTAAACGCTGATTAATTCTCCTGACAAGTGATCTTTTATTAAAGAAAAAACACAATTCTCTCAAATATTTAACTTCATCAGCATTGTAAGTAGTGGGGACTGTGCCTTTATTAGGCTGGTGATGAGGAGAAAAAATAACTGACCAGACGGATTATGAAATCGTATGCACGTTTGGAAAAATCATAAATGCTAATGAAATATATGATGCTGATGAAGCAATAGAACATGGGGTCGCAACAGGAAAGGCATCAGTAACACTGAAAATAATACAAAGTTGGTTACTAGACTAATACCAGTAAACTGTAAGGGTATAAAGCATAAAGTAATTAATTTTAATAAGTTAAGACATGCAAAACAACAAGTATGTATAGGTGTAGTGTGTTGGTTAAAGGAAGGAATGTTAAATAGTCAGGTTTTCCCCGCAGAGGCAGAGAAGTAATCAAAAAAGTATTGGCTGCTGCACCCCTAAACGAAAAACTATTTGAACAGTGCAGCGTAGTAAGCATCGTGAAGAAGAATGAATTTATTTAGCCAGAACAATGTGTGTTTTACAGAAAGTTGAACACTGTAAGAATATAGCAGAACAGTGAAATGTGACGTTGGAAGTAGTTTGGTGTAAAACAGATTTTGATTATCAATTTCATTTTGTCGAAAGAATCTAGCAGTCTACGGTTGACGAAGTCTCGATAGCTTTAACATCTAAAGTTTGGTAGTGGCCAACCGGTTCGATGTTGTACGTTATTTCAATAAATGTGTGGAGAACTTAATTTCATTATCTTATACTTGAAGACTTTTCTTAGTTAATTATCCACCTCTTGTGTCGGACTGGTTGAGGACACTATCTGGCAACCTACGGTGACTACGAACGAATTAAAATTCAATTAACCGGCTTCTAGTGCTGTGTATTAATAATTTGAGAACTTTAGTAAACACGAAGTTCGGTCTGAAGTAATCAAGAACTATGTCTCACATCATCACTAACCCAAATAGTTGTCTTACAGCCTTCATGAGATAGAGAAATCTTTTAGAATCAATTATTGATCTAGGATTTAGAAAGAACTTTTTAAAACTCTGTGTTTGGAACAGGAAATTTGAATCATTTAATATGTTGTGCTATAGAAGGATACTGACAATTAAGTGGGTCAGATAATGTATGTAATATCATGTTTTGGAAGAGGTAGGTTGGGAAAGAAGTTTGTGAAAGAGTATAACAGAAAGAAGATACAGGATGGTAGATCATACTTTGAGACACACTGGATTGGTTAATCTGTTAATGGAGGGAACAGTCAGTGGAAAGAACTATAGAGGAATACAAATATTAGACTCTATGAAGCAGATAATTGAGGACGTGGGTTGTAAGAGATGTTGATGAAGAAGTGCAATATAAGAACGGATGGAGGATTGCATCAAACCAGTCGAGAGACTGATGACAGCAAAATAATAATAATAATAATAATAATAATAATATGTGGTACCGGAACTTCTCGAGTGTAGATAAATCAAGACATATAAGAATTCTTTTTCAGTCAGTATGAAAACCAGAAAATTTGATCTATATTTTTGTATTCACAAGATTCTTAACATTTTAACGATTCCATAAAATCACTACTAGCATCTACTTCGTGGAACAGAACAATATTTTTTTTTTAAACTTATGGCCTTATGCCTTGTTGACGTAGAGGTCATTAGAAGCGGGAGGGGATTGGGGAAAATGAACGGGAAGGAATTCGGCCATTGTCTTTTTGAATGAAGAATCCCGGCATTCGCCTGTATTGATTTGGGGAAACCATGGAAAACCCAAATCTGGATGCCCGGACGGGGATTCGAACCGGCATCCTCCCGAATGCGAGGCCGAACAAAACTAAAAACTGCTGTCAATGATAAGAGCTGTATTCAATGTTTGCATCTCTATCCAGTTTAGATTTTAGGAGTTCATCTATGGCTTTTAGATGGAACATTTGCGGCATTCGCCTGTAGTGGTTTTGGGAAACAATGAAAACCCGAAATTTGGATGGGCAAACGAGGATTTAAATCGGCCTGTACAGTTTAGACGGATGAGGTGGAGGAGTGCTGTTTGCTGCGAACATATTGTGTTATCTAAGTCTGAACTCAGCAATATGAATAAATTTACAGTACGCTTAGATGTTGATGGGGAGTTAAATGTTTGGTGTGCACGCTAGGAGCCAGCAATCTCCGAGTTTTGTTTCGATTGAATTTTCATTTCACTATAATCCATTTAACAACACGCAATCTTCTGATTTGGACATACGGAGTGGTAGTAAATTTATCATCACATTTGGCACATTACCTGGGTGCTTCTAAAAACCACTGATCACAGTCCTTTTCATGAATAGCATTGAACCTGGAAACTGAACGTAAACTGGATAGCTCCGCAACCTTCGACGAGGCTCGATAGTGCCCAAAGTGATCGTTGCATCTGCTGCCACAGCGGCGCTTCTCGACTAACCTGGAAATTTCAAATAAATAACTGCATTTCATTTTATTTATAACATATTCTTAAGACGAACTGTAATTGCGATGCTAACTAAAATTCAATTGACTGTAAAGGAAGTAACACATTTACGAAGGGCACAGACAAAAGATTATAATTTGAAGCAGAGATATATGCGACGTTATTTTAAACTTACATGTTGCCGTTTATTTATTTACGACAATTAAATGCATAAATTCATGTAAAGAGAAGAGCAGCCATGTGTTTAGGATTTCTTCTCTGTAACAATTACTACAACCAGTTCACAACATAACACAAGATTTTTTTTTGGCATAAGATAAGAAACGGGAAAGTTTATTAAAACGCAGAGAAAGTAAGGAGTTATGGAATACATTAAACAAACAAGTACATTCCTAAGATATTTTCTTATAAAAATTAAAATTTCAGTCATTTTTTGAAGGGCTTTGTGGTCGTAAGTGCATGTAGCACAAACCTAAAGGCGGGGATTAAATAAATTATGGAGATGCGATGTTTATTTTCTCACTGCGAGTCTACTTTAACCATTGTGTACTCCCATTGCCTGTTGAGTAAGAAGTAAGGAAAAACGATGGGCAGCGAGGAGTTTAGGGTAATTTTTTAATTTTTGATCACAATTTATGAGTTGGTTTTTTTCATTGACTCTAAAAATTTGTCAGTAATAACGCACGCTGCACGTGTACCGGGCTTTACCATACTAAAGATACTAAATAAACTGCCTTCATGTTGGCAAACACTTCACTTCAACATCTCTTCTTAATTAGATGCATGATCAAGTCGAGGGGATTGGTACAATATTTGAGTTTCTGCAGAGGCTGATACGATATTAGATATTACCGATTGCCAGTCTGAATACTTGCTATTTTTTTCGCATACCGAATATGGCTACGCTTTATTTTCTTGAGGTGGCTGGGTATCTTCAGACGGTTCCTGTTCTGAGTGCTCTAAGAACTGCCTCAATTCGTCTCGCTGCTGTATCTGCGAGCGGTGTTTACCTGGAATCGCTCGCCCTCTCCTCCGCCCCACCCCCTCTCCCTCCTATCTCCTCCACCTTGTTTGCACTCGCTTCATTAAATTTAATGGCTAAACTAAACATCGCGAGTAGCAGACATTCAGACAGGCACTCAGACTCCAACCAATAAGATCGCTAACGAGCTGTCTCAAATTGCAGACGACTTAAGGCCACCGTACTGGCAGGTGAGAGATACGTACAGCTGCGAATTTCGCGACCTGAAAGAATTGGAACTATGATTACCTTTCTAGATTTTGATCTAAAAACTTCATATTATTAAGGAAGCCTTTGAGCTCTTGGTATAAGGCATCAAATCAATAAAAAATATAAAATCAAACATATCGCCAATTTAATAACGTGGGAAAGAAACATTTCCCTTCTTCTTCTTTTTTTTTCAATAACTTTATTCCGCAGAGCTAAGTTTCACTGGATCCACCAGAAGGAGGTTTGCTAATCCATTTTGTAGGACAGCTAATTCCGTTCCTCAGGAACCTATAGTTTAACGTGGAATCCGAACCAAGGAACATACTGACGTAGCTCATAAGATCAAACACAACTCTTAATGCCTACACCGGTATTTGAGCCTGGGAACGGCCCACAAACTACTGAAAACAAGCGCCTTCACCACTGAGATACCAGGCCGCTCAAAAAATGATTTCCCTACGCATGATCCGAAGTTCTCCTTTTTGACGATAGATAGAATACCGCCATATTACAGTTAAAAACAACAATTCAGACGACAGTTTGGTGTCTTGATCATATGGCGTTACAGAAATTTCGCCTAACACCGTTATAAAGCAAATCGGATCGAGGTTGTTGTCCTATGATGTTTCCTCCATGCCAGCTGGTCCAGGGGGAAAAAAAACTTCCCTGTGTCTTTCAGTGCATTATAACGGACGTCAATGTGACTGGGGTTTTTCTTCGGCCCCAGATCATGACAGCGTCACCACCTCGAAGTTCCCCGTGGGCACCCGCAAGGGTGGCTAAAGACGCTTCTTTCGAGAGTCTGTACCTTCCCTCCAACGGATATTTCGGAGGGTGGGTGATTCTTCCAAAACCCAATCCCGCGGCGGGGGCGTAGTGAAGTGGTCGGATATTTGCAGTATGATTCTTGAGGGGGGGATGAATTTATTCGGGTACCCCCGAGGACGGATTCTAGCGCCTATAAAGCCGCTGCTGGTGAGGCCTTCTGCGGATCCTACGACTTACATGTCATTGTAACCTCCCCCATGGGTCTGGGCCTCCCTCCGGGGAGACCTAGATGACGGGTCTGGCGCACCCGGGGGTCCCGAGCCCTCCCGATACCTTTCTTGTATCTTTATAGGTGCAAGTTAGGGCATTGGGGGAAATTTTTCTCCCTCTGGAAGATGTGGTGGATTGTGTGTTCTGGAGGTCTGTAAAAAGCTTTTTTCTGAATGGTGGTGACTGGAAATCTTTGAAACCGCTAGTTTTGGTCTTTTACTTATTGCGTCTACTAAGAGAGGGGATATTGCTGGACGTCGGAATTGGGTTCTTGCAGGGGGCGGTTGTAGGAGGCGTGTTCTTATCACCTTAGCCGCCCCCGGTGACTTATGCCTAGCATCCACAGTCCCGTCGCTCCTAGTTTGAGGGTGGGGGTTCAGAGGGGGTCGCGTCCCCTGCTGGACGGAAGGCTTGTGGGTAGTCAAGCTGCATCTAGGCGCACTATGGTTTTGGCCGCAGCTCAAGTGCAGTGAGCAACCTTGCGCTGACTGCTCCAATGTTGGGAGTGTCCTGGTGAACGAAGACCAAGCACCCCAGAGGCTTAGTGCCCCTCTGCTGCCAGCGCAGCATAGACCCCGGAGTCGAATGAAGGGGCTAGTACCACGGACTCGGGGACTGTTCCTGGTTGCGGTTGCCGCCTCTCGGTTCGCCCCTGTGGTTCAGGGGTAGCATCCCTGCTGGTGGGAGCCGTCTCTAGTCTCTTGTGCCTCTAATGCTGCCATAGTAGGTCCACTATATAAGTGTGGACTGGTATTGCATTGGTGTACCGGGGGTGGGGCAGCATTCACCCTGTAAACGTTGCGGGGACCTTCGGGCCTCTGCAGCGGGATCGTGCACTACGACGGTGGACGAGTGCGTGGGAACCCGTGCTTGTACTGGACACAAGTGTCGGGCGGGTGCGGGAGAAAGCGCAATAGGAGCGTGCTCTAGTGCAGGAAGCCGCGTACGCAGTGACGATATGTTCGGTCGGCTGGCGCGGTGGATCATGTGAAAGGGCATTCCTGCACGGAGGCCGGTCGCCACGGCTTCCACCCACCCTGCGGAGATTGGGCGGATCCGGGTGTTACGCGCAGAAACCACAGAGAGGCTTATGCTATACGGCCAGGTTTTGGAATGGTCTTCGGCCTGGTTCGTGGTGGGCGCCAAGTCCGCGTCGTTCCCCGTGGGCGCCCATTAGGGATGGCGAAAGGCGCCTTGACTCACCGTCTCTGCTGTAATGGCGGGTGATTCGGAAGAAACCAATTCCGCGGCGGGGGCGTAGTGAAGTGGTACGATAGCACGATGTGGTCGGGGTGGCGGATGAGGGCTTCGGCTCAGGTGCCGCTTAACACCTCAACCCGGTCGGCGGACCAAAAATCTGTACTTACGTCATTGTAACCTGAAATAGATTTACTTTAGGTTTGTCAACTCGTCGGCGTGGTTGCAGCTCTTCCTAGATCTCCATCAACACCACTAGTCACTTGCTCATTCGTATCAGTCGAGACGATGTGCAGCTTCGTAGATTTTACCGGAAACGTCCGGCGATTCGCAAACGTTCCCGACGCATTATGGACTGCATAAATGGGAAAGAGGCTGAAGCCCACTTCATTGCTTTGTTCTGTTGCACCTGCTACCTTCTCAGGTGGTAATGGGATGAGTCAAGCGGCAGTCAATCATGCTGAATATTTTATCGACATCTGTAGGTGATTTATTGTTTAGGTCATACAGTACTAAGATTAATTTGATTTTTCTATAAATTCGAAGGTATGTACAATATTCAACTTTGTGATGGTCAACAAATTCAGGAGGATGCAGGCTCGAATCTTCGATCGGCAAACCAAATTTCGGTTTTCAGTTTTCATTGGTTTGCAGAAATCATACCAGGATAATACCAGGATACTTAATTCAAAACGGCTAGTATCATTTCCTTCCTTTTCCTTGTATCCAGTCTTTTCTCGCCTCAAATGACCACGACATCGATAAGGCGTTAAGCCATAAAAATAAAAGTTCTTTGCCTATGTAGTACCGAATCCGTGAAACTGGTCGCTTTCTAATTTTTGGTATTTAATAATTAAGGTAAGGTAAGGTAACGTAAGGTTTCGAAAGTCATTAATTACTAAGATTTTGCAGTAATTGTTATTTTAATTACAAGGTCAAGTAATTATTTCTTTAAAGAAATAAAATGCTGGAAACAAGATACAGGCTCAATAACTTCATAGGTTTCCTTGTTAGGCAATCTATGTCGCACCTGTAGTAATTCATAACTTTTTTTTCTCAGCTCATAAAGGTTGTTACATAAAAGAGCATAATTTGAATTGCGCCTTTTGGCTGTTATGATTCGATACATCGATTATTGAGACAGGGCGTAAATATGGTGCGCTACACGTTACAATGACACTTTCTTATTGTTAAACTATAATATCAAAATGATGAAAGTTTTGTTCTCCGAGTTTGTTTGTTTTTTTTATTTTTTTATTTTTTTTGCTATATGCCTAGATGACATCGATGTTATCAGAGGTGTGAAAGGATTGGAGACGAGGAGCGGGAGAGAAATCGGTCATGGCATTTTGAATGAACTATACTGGCACTGGCGAGGAATGATTCTTGGAAACGATAGAAGACCCTAATCTGGATGGCCTGATGAGGATTCCAACCCACGTCCTCCCGCCTGCGAGCGAAAGTGCATAAAATGCGTTAGTTTTCGGGGAAAATGTTCCAGTCTTATCAACTGCGAACAAAAAGTAATAGAAAAAAATCGAAGGTTGATGTAAAGCACACAACACGAGCCCGTGGTGGTTGTTCAATATAAAACATGGTGGCAGTTCATGAGATTGTGACCGAGAGTCCAGGGACCTCGACTGGTGTTCATTGCGAAATGAAGGAACCACTGGACCATTTTTTCTTTCAAAACGAGGCACGTAATGCATTAACGGAAAATGGCGAACGTTATCGAAACATGATAACCTAGGTATTTGTCACTCAATTGGAGTGTATTGCTCCTGAAGACATGTGGTTTCAGCAGGAGAGTGCCACTTGCTAAATCGCCCGTACAACATTGATGGTGATCCGGGTGTCCCTTTATGGTCGTTTCAGTTCCTCTTTTGGTGACCAAAATAGGCAGCCACGATCTACAGATTTGAGCACCTATGGATCTTTCTAAGGGGTTTTCTGAAGTCTCAGGTTCACGCCAAGAATTTTTTCACCATACAAGCATTAAAAGCCTCAATTGAATACAGTATCAACGAAATACCGCGACATTTTTTGTAAAATGGTTATTGAAAATTTTGTAAGATGCGTCCGCGTGTGCCACAAAAGCCGTTGTGGCTATACCGGATATGTTGTCACACACATAATTCCCAAAAGTTACACACATAGTTCCCAAATGTGCACGAAACAAATAAATTCTTCAATACTTTGTTACACAAAGCAATGTTTGATTTAAAATTGAAATCTTGTACTCCTATTGTAACATTCTTTTTTTCGACGTTCAAACCTTACAAAATTTGTGACACTTACTATAACATAGCACAGCCTGGATGAAGTGACGTCAGGGCACAGGAGACCTATTCAACCGGAAGGTGCCACTGTACCTTAAATCAAAGGGCTACGGAACCATCATTCGACCAGAGGTACTGTATGGAACCAAATGTTGGCCAGTCATGAGAAGGTATGAACAACAGCTGCATGTCATGGAAATGAAGATAATTCGCTGGCTTGCAGGGACCTACTCGACTGGACCGCATCAGCAATGATAACGTTGGGGCTGCATTGTGTGTGGCTCCAATCCCAGAGGCAATGCGCGAGGGTCGTCTGGGATGGTACAGCCAAGTACTGCCCAGCAACAACACATCAATTGCAACAACAGCACTGCATCGGAGGGCCGGAGACTAAGCGCTGGCTGGACACCTTGCAAAGGACGAATGGTAGCAGACAATAGCGAGCACACGTCTCTTCAGATATAGCCGACCAACATGAGGAAAATCCATAGGTTTTTCAAGACTAATTGAAGAGAGCGTTAAAGTGCGTTTACACGCTCAAGCCATTTGCACAAATCGGCTAGAGCAAAATAGTTTGTGCAAGTAAATCGTTGCGTGTGAACGCTGGCATGACGTTTGTGCAAGCCAAAAAGTTTGGCTTGAGTAAAATCTGTCCTGACAGAAAATTGGCTTGAGATTGGAGTGTTGGCATGAGAATATGAACAAGGCTCAAGCCTCAGCTCCAACGTATGGGTGATGGCGACATTCGACGACCTGTTCTCCCGACCTTATCAAGTAGCAGTTATCTAATCAGTACACTAATTCACATATTTTATTATTTAGTTATTCAGTTCGTGTTCATTGTTTTTTCTTTTGTTTATTGTATTATTCAAAAGTCCAAACAGAAATAATTTCTTGTTGAATTATAGAACAATAGAAGTCGTTTCCGTGTTGGTGGGAAGTTGACAGCAGATTTGGAAAAAAAAATCACGATGTTTTCGTAAAAATAAAAAATAAAAATATATATCTTTTTAAAACAAATGAAATAAATCATGATTTTTCGCTTTTTTTAATAAATCACCATAATTCAACTATTATGTGTGCAAAGCGAAACGCATTTGTAGGCGTCAGAGGAAAGGGTATTCCTCTCTCTTTGTTTTGTCAGCTGACGCCGAAAAAACCTATTTATACGAATTATTACAAAGTATTTCTATTTGACACAATACACACATCCGGAAAGCTACATACGTCTGAATATTTCACTAAACTTATAATGGCTTTAATAAAGCTTCTGAAATCTAAGTTTAATGGTAGGGTTAGCAAATTTCGTAAAAGATAACGCTTCCAAAATGGATAAAATGAGAAGAGACATTAAAAATGAATATATCATTACATATGGTTGTTCAGCACATTTTCTGAATTTACTATCAAATGATTTGGAAGTGGAAATGGCCAACTCAAAGGAGCATGTTGTGCAAATATTTCCGAGACAGTCATGCTGCAAATTGTTTAAAAAAGAAGGTGAAAAAGACGTTCGTTGGAACACTCCGACTGATTTTTTTGAAGTACAGATTTCTGAGTGGCAAAAGTTAATAAAGATTTGAAAAGAGAACGGAAATATAATAGACATTGTAACTCAGTAAAAAGTCGAAAACAATGTAATAAAAAGATCTGTTGAATAATTTCTGAGATACTGAAACAGTATCAATCGCAATGGATATTCTACAAAAAAAGTAATGGGCCCCTGTCAGATGCAGTAAAGACATGGACAAGAGTTGAAGCCAAATTCGATGAAACTGACATTAGCCATATACTGTATCTAAGTTATAAAAAAGATACAACGAAGCTATGCCGCCTAGCCACTTTTTGGCGTATTTATTAGACCCGACTCAAGAAGAGAGTGCGTTGGATGATCTCGATCCTGGCATTCTGGAGGACATGGGTTCTAACCATGATTCGACCATCCTGATTCTGGTTTTCCATCATTTGTCGAAATCACTCCACACAAATGCTGGGTTGGATTCTCTGAATAGGCTACGAACGAATTCCTTCCCGTTCATTGTCCCCAGCCATCTCCCGGCACTAATAACCTTGATGTAGAGTAGACGCAAATTGTTAATGAAGGAAAAACCTTGCCCATCCCTCTTGATCTATTCCCGTGTGTCCAATATCACTGTAGAAACTTAGGCATTTAATGTCTCATGATACATTCATATGATGGAAAAAAGCTCAGTAATGCATAGGCATTTAAAAAATTCCAAGCATGCTATCCCGTGATTTATTCCACCTTATCTAACATAATTGGTTGAGGCTTACTGCCAATAATTACAAAATTAAAGTCACAATCAAAATCCTTCAAATGTGTGATGTTTACTGAAGACGTTTTAGAAAATGACTGTTCTGGAGTGGTGGGAGTCGAAAAACCACATTTTAATTAAGAGGGTCAAACCAATTTATATCCAATTTTCAGGCAACTAGTTGGAGCCATAGCATTATCAGTGTATGTGAAAAGAGTATTTTCCACATTTGGACTGTCCAGTTTTTTTTTTTTTTTTTTTTTTTTACGAAGTAGGTTTGGGACAGAAAGCATGAAAAATTAGCATTTCCTTTTGAGTATTACAATTCAGACATTGATTAGCTTTTTACTTTGGTTGTTCCACTAAACGACAATATGATGAAATCCCTGATTTTTACTGAAAAATTCATTTGATTTAAATCATAATTAAAGTCGTTATTTTAATCAGAATGATTTAATCATGCCAATTCTGGTTGAAAGTAAAGAATACTAAATCTCGTGGGCATAACATTTTGGTAGAAAAATTGCAAGCAGTATCTGCTCTTGAATTATTGGCGTGATTAAATTTGGCAAATGCTGGTATGTGGCTTTTTCCATACGCAAATAGATGCGAAAATCGTCAGGCTCACTGCGTCATTCAGCTATTGGTATATATATATATATATATACATAATACAAATCGCACCTTTCCAAGAATTCATTCTTCGTCAAAATTTTCCATTTCGAATACAGTGAACTACAATTTTTCGGGTTCCTCACTTCATAATTGTGAAAGCCAAACTGAACGTGTGAACGACAACATTTCATTCAGTTGATTTGCACAAATTGGCTTGCGCAAGATAGTTTTTTCAAATGGCTTGGGCGTGTAAACCCACCTCTAGGCCAAACAAAATCCGGAAAAGCATATGGACCAAATAAGTTAATACTCAAGGTTAAAGAAACACGCAAAATGGCTTCTTCCTAAAGTTATTTAATGTGATCTATGACATTGGAAAAATTACTAACTAGCTTAAGTCCATTTTCGTTAGCTTGCCGGAAAAGTCTAATGCTAAGTACTGCAATAACTACAAACTGATATATCTAATCTTAATAATATTATAAACGAAAAAGTTTGGGTGTATCTTTACATTTTTGGACTATCTACTTTAATCACGTCTTAGTCGCACAGCAGGTTTTAATGAAATTTGGCACGTAGTTAGTGTATTGTGTGGTTAGTGACATAGAATATATAAATATATAATACTATGGCTTCATGCCGCGCCGACGTCAAGGTAATTAGAGGCGGGATGGGATTGAGGACAAGGAATGGGAAGGAATTCGGTCATAACCTTTTGAACGAAGTATCCCGGCATTTGCCTGGTGAGACTTGGGGAAACAATGGAAATCCAAAATCTGGATGTCCGGACGTGGATTGAACCGGCGTCTTCCCGAATGCGAAACCAGAGCGTTACCGCTCACCCATCACGCCAGTTTTTAACCAGCAAAAAAAACCAACAAAAACAAAAAACAAAAAAAACAAATAGTTCCTTTGGAAATGGTAATTATCAGTTCCCATTTCGTGAACACAAGAGTTTCCTTCTTCGGAGACTGTAATGCCACGTTTACTCTTTGCTTTTTACGTATATCGCAAAAAATTCTTTTCAGTGATCATAGCAATCTGCATGTTTGTTTTCAGTTTAAAAGTGCGAAAACTGATACACTTGATAAATAATCGTTTTGAAGCAGGAAATATAAATTTGTACTTAACCTTGAAATTTTTTAAAGTCGATCTGTCTGTAACTTCGCAAGGAGAAGTCGTTAGTTGTGACCATGAAATAATTTGACACCTCAGGTATCACACAGTAATTCCGTTCGTAATATATGTGAAAAATTAAAGTAAAAAAAAAAAATATATGAAATACCAGTCAAAAGTCGATTCCCTATAAGTGCCAAAATGGTCGTGCGTAAAAAGTTTTTGCACTTGTATGTTCATGACAAATATTTCACGGTTTCGGTTCAACTTAAGTTCAATTTTTTTTCTGTATGTCTTATTTTTTGCTACTATTCACTCTCTGTAACATTAAAAATTATTTTACCAAAATTTGAAACTTAACCGTAGATAACTAGCCATTTTTTCTATTTTTTGTTCAAAATTTTTGTAAAAAACGGTACTACTAGTAGCGTATGATTAACAAATCATTGCTTTTTGCTTACCATTCAATATTCTGGATAATCTTATTAAATCCTTCACTTCGGATTAATGACCTAAGGTAGAAGCTTTTCATTTCAATAAAGAATATTAACATACGTTGTGTTAGAATTTAATGAAATCTAGGATTTCCGTTGTACAGCGTAAGTTACGAGTATTTTAGTGGCATTTTTAAATTACGTCATTTTAGTAATTGTTATAATACTGACGCCGTAGTGAATAATTGTTGTTCCACATGTTTTATGTATTTAATTTACTTTGCTTTTACGCTTCATATTTACAGCGTTGTTAGCGGTTCCTTTGGTACCGCGATCAGAAATTGTTGGTCAAGTATATATCGCGTAAATGTATAAATGCGCGAGTAACAGAAGCTATTATTTTCTAGCAGCAAATTTTGCGTAATTTGTGGCTGGATTTAAATGCAGCCTGGACCAGAATGACAACTGAAACGTTATTTGTAATTTTAACATCTTTTATGAACACCGTTTTAATGACATCATGTATCGCATTCTACCGGAATTGTATCAAAAGATCTGTAGTTATAGTTCAGGAGCAAGCAATATAAATATGAACACAACACTAAAAATTTTAAGTCGTCCTGCCTGTATGTTCACAAGGAAATGTCATCAGTTGCGGACATTGAATAGTATGGCACCTTACCGTAATATATGTGTGATAACGTATGTGAAAGATCAAAGTTTAAAAAATAAAAAATATGTTGCTGATTTTCAAGGAACTGTATTAGCGAAGGTTGTGTTTAAATGGAAAAAGAGCCTGGACCAGATTATTACTAATATTCCAAATTGCAAGGTATATTTTGAGAGAACAAGATGGCGTCCATGCTTAATTCTGACTATAATGACGTCACAGGTGGTTCGATACTTCTAATGCCGTTAAGTGAGTAATGTACGTAATCGTATATTTCGGCGTGCGTTACATTTTTGTTACCTGTCTCCCGGTTTTGAGATACACTTCTCCTTGAAGAGCAAAAGCCAATGAAACAATTATTAATCATATTTTGAGCACCAAAAGAGAAATTTTTCTGCTGGTCGTACTTTTAAAAGTAACAAAAACACTTTCAAACGGACGAAGTCGCGGGTAACATTTGCGTAATATCTTGAAAGTGTTTCCGATAAATCTACGCAGTCTATTATTGGGTATAGTAAAATGTTCCCAATACTCATTTCAAATTCAGGAGCGGATTGTAACAAAGAACATCATCATATTTTGAGGCTTTTTCTTATTTCAGAGATTTCAGAGATGAAATTTATTTGCTGGCTTTATTGAATATGTAAAGGCATTCGACAGTGTTAAATACGATAACCTGCTTAGTCAGCTGAAAAGCAAAGGCCTTGACATTTTTTTTAAAAATTTTATTTTGCATATGATGACATTTACACAATTCAATTACAATTATACTGAGGCCTTGACAATGAAGACAATATATAAAAATTACTACTGCACAGATAATACTTGACTATATTACAGAAAAAAATTAAGATACTGAAAAATGTTAGGTAGCAAAGTATTTTGTCTCCAGGACTCTTCAATTTGTATACTGAAGGGATTTTTAGAATAATTTGGAAGCAGGTTAAGTAATCAAGATAAACTATAAACAAACACTCGCAGTACAGATTACACTGTGATCTTCGCTGTCAACTTACAAGAAGTTCAGTTTTAATAGCTGATGAAGTTAAAACCGTCGTCACTCAAAAGAAGTGAATAAGACACAATGATACTAAATAGCCTAGAAAAACACCAATACAAACAATGTAATAATAACCAAGGCTGACAAAAGGAATACAGTCGTCTTACTGGATAAAGAACAATATATCAAGAAGACTGAGGAATTTATACAAACAAACAACACTATCCAATAGAAACCAGATCCTAACAGATAAATTTTTTTTAACTGCTTTACGTCTCTTTTTAACATCGAGGTCTTTAGAGACGGGAAAGGATGGGGGGCAAGGATGGGGGCAAGGAATGGGAAGGAATTCGGCCATGGCCTTTTGAAGGAAGCATCCCGGCATTTGCCTGGAGTGATTTGGGAAACCATGGAAAACCCAAATCTGGATGCCCGGACGGGGATTCGAACCGCCGTCCTCCCGAATGCGAGGCGAGAACGCTAACCGTTACACCGCCCCGCTCGGTCTAACAGATAATCACTGAGAAACAAAAATAACATATCACGCAAATAAATTCAAGTGCACCCACACTTAGGAAACCGAAACTTCTCGATCCAAATATTCCACTCAGTCTAATAGTTAATTTCAAAAAATCTCTAATATTTTACATAGTAAAACACAACAATAAATACCTTATGCAACATTACATACTAAATAAAAATCAAATCATACTAAATACAATAAACTCATTGAAAACATAAAAGACATACTCATCTCAGACACGGAAACTTTAATATCACTTGAAATTCAGAACGTATATACAAACATCCCCACACCACAAACAATTCAAATAATACACCAAAGCCTACAAACCCATAACACAATACCAAAAAGACACATAGATGAATCAAAAAGCCTAGTAGAAATCATAACAAAACAGAACTACTTCAGCTTCGAAAGTATAAGCAGCATGCTATGCGAAAACACAGGCAACCAACAACCACACATCTAAATAGAAATGTAAGTTACCATATGTTTCCCATTTTAATGAAATCTAAACAAAACCTTTTGCACGAAACTCAAACCGATATTATGTACATGTAAATTTATATCACATTATGATTAATATATGTAAAATCAGTTTTATTATATGTAAATGAAACCCGATCTGTACAAAAGTTAAAAACTGGCAATGTATTACAGAAAAAAGGGTACGCTGAAGATACCTTGACTACAGGCGAATCACGTCAGATAATAAATAAAATCAAACAACAGTTGCATTGGCCTACTCATTAAGCAATATTGATTATTCTTCAGTTTTCTCTAGCAAAAATTAATGCTTTCAGCAAAAAATACGCACTTACCATTTATTAAAAAAAAAAAGAGATGGTCTTTAACAAAAGTCTTGATTGTCAGACACAGTGATATTCAATTTTGGTTCAAATGTATTCGAAATAGAAGACAGATTCTGTTGTCTGGGATGCTGATCCTAAAACAGAGTGAAAACTAGTATCTACACTGCTAGGTCAATATTCCAAAACTTAAAATTTCTTAGTGTAGTTCTGACGTGTTGATTAGTGAAATATTAGCTGTTGGCATTACTGTACAGCACCTACCTAAGTCTGAGCAATGGAGTACTGTTCAAATGATCGGTTGGAGGCTTTCAAAATGTGAGTGAACCATCGAATGTTAAAAATATCACATACGGATCATTAACTGACAAAGATGTTAAGGTATGTATCATAAATCGGTGCCTAATATTTTTTTAGTTTATGTGATTAATATTTCACTTACTTTTTCGTGTGCGGCATCATACATTTCTCAGTCCAATACTGAGCTACGTCGAATGCTTCTTTCCTGTGAGTCCGTAGGTCGACCACAGTACAGGCGGCAGTACAGTTTAGGCAGACAAGCAGGTGTCCTATAGTTTGTGTTCTTCCACAGCCGCAGTCTACTTCATCTTCATGTGTAAGATTCCACCTTGGCAGATTGACCTATTACTGGGCTACACCAGTGCTAATGTGGTTCAATGTTCTCCACGCCTTCCACTTTAGTGATGAGCCGCTGGGCATTTCCAATGTAGCTGGGTAGTTGGGTGGTGGCTCGTCCAGAGGGGTGTTCACAAATCTTGTTAACAATCTTAGCGTACCGCCACCTCTTTCCACTCCATGAAGAGGATGGAGTTCGTCAAACACATATTTTTTTTAAAAATGTATGTATTACATTTTACGTTTAGACTATTTTATAAAAGGATTCTCAGCTAATAGATTTTGCATTATGTTAAAATTGGTTTAGAGGTATGTGTCATCTGTGAAAAGGATGGGAAGAAAAGATGGAGCAAGAATGCTAAAATTAAATTAAATAAACATTGGGTTTATAAATTCAACCGTTAAAAAATAGCTTTCCATCGAATGGACGTATTAAGATAACTCTATCAAGCTTTACAAAGTCCTTCACCGAAAACCAGAACTCCTGACCATCATAAAATGAAGGAAGTCGGCTCCAGACGAAGAGGGATATTATTAGGCTTTTTTGAGAACAAACAACATTCACATCTAATACGAGATTCATCATAGAAAATTCAGATAGTATTACATTTTGCTATTCCAGTTATGCACCTACTTTCCTCGTGAATAATCAACATAGAAAACTGTAAATCCACTTTCGTCGCTGAACGCCATTGTTTATGCAAGTTTTTATGGAAGAGGTGTGGTTTCATAGAGGAGCAGATATCTCTGGAGCACTCTATGTCCCGCTGGTTTCTTTGTGAGGGCAGTTTGTGGCCCCCAGGAAGACCTGCGGTGGCCTCCTCGCGAGACGCACTAATATGACGTGTGAGTTATGGCTGTAGGTGCAAGGGCTCAGGCGATGCGGAACGCAAGGCGGTTATACGACAGCGGGCCTGCCCGTCAACAGCAGTAAATCTCCATAGAGGCCTGGAAACGCCACTTTCAGAATTACACGCTGACGCTCTCAAGCTCAGAGACAAATGCTGCTGTAGCGTCTTTGGGACGGCAGGTCGATACTGATAATTCACGTGTGGAGAGCAGTCTCGTCTTTAAACTTTTTTACTGAAAAATTTATATCTTTCAACACTAAGAAGTATTTTTTATTTTTATTTCTATTCCTGTCCCCAGAATTCAGTTCTTACTCTCTGTGAATTTTCAATATCATTTCGTTTGCACATGGCTATTGTTTCTTCGAAAAGTTTCTGTCAAATTTCTTACCATTCAACGCAAAAAAGGGGAAAAAAGTGGCTAGTATGTTGCGTCATCAGTGACCATAGATACTGTGTCAAATTTCTTTACCAAACGAATGTTAGTTTGATACCGAGATGATATAATTCTCGTATTTTCATAAATTATTCTTATGGATGATTTTACTTTCTTAAAGGAACGAACAATTCATGTTAAAAATCCATTTGGAAAAACAAAAAGCATGATAGTTACAAGAAAATTATTAGAATATGATGGAATTTAATTTCTCTTAACGGTTTTACTTGAGGTAATCACTCTTGCAGGAAAGGAAATGTTCACTACTGTTTGTGAAAATTGTAACAACAAGAAGGAATGGTCTGAATCACTCCATTAGTGGTGGATGTGTAGAACAGTCGAACTATAATAGTGATTAAGACTGAAGAGGGAAGGCGCGCACTTAGGCCCAGCAGCGTTCGCTTTTGTGTGGCCGAACAGTCCAATGTTACGCCACGCTCAGTAGATGCAGAGATCTCAGATAAACTGGAAACGTGCAGGCATGTATCGGTATGCCTTATCGACATCAAAGGGCGTAATATCAGCATTTAAGCAGGTTCGAACGTGGCAGAATTACTGGTCTCCGGAAAACAGGTCATAACATGACATTGTGACTATTATAGGGCAGAAGAAATTCGTGCACTGCAGGTACTTGACAACACAATGTGATCACAGCGCGGGATGAGCGCCATCTTGTCCAATCGACAGAATCTGAACAGCAGCAGCTTCATCAGGAGGGAGGCAGGCAGCTCCACATGCCTTATTTCAGCAAGACCGTCAGGACACCTGTGGCAAGCTTTCTTTGAAGGACTGCGGGTACCATCACCTGATATAACACCTATCTGGAATGTGTTACGCAGGCAACTTGTCCGTTATGGCTTTCCTGCAACTGCTGTCGACGCTTTGTGGATGCGTCTATAAACGGCGTGGCAGTGTGTTTTCCAGGAGCATATCCAGGCTCTCTTTGATTCTATCCCATGACGTACAGAGGCTCCGAATGCAGCATGTGGTGGCTTCACACCCTAATAAACTCTCACGGTCAGAGTGTATGTAAAGTTCTGTAATTCTAATCATTGTGTATTGTCATTTCTCTAATATATGGAATAAATTTCATTGTAATCACATGCCTTCAATTTTCACAAACTGTAGTGTATTTACCACTTTAGAAGAAACTACAACAGAAGATCAGTTGTTATTCCACTCATAGGAGAATCACCGTCTGCAAAACTTTACCGCAATGATATAAAACAATTTTCTTTATCTTCGGTGCTATGCATCATCTGCGAACTTAAATGCAACTTTGTTCTATTTCTGTATTCAGCTTCCCAGTTTAAGTGGCATGGATATCTGACTTAGATAAATGGTACACAAAAACAAGTGCATATATGAGTACATATGAAGGATAAAAGTTTGCAATTTGTCATGTTATTAATTAAAACGAAGATAGCAGAATATCATGGACACAGTATTACGGGTCTGAAAAAACATATGCAACTGACCAAAGTATAACAAGCTGGAAGCGATAATAAGCTACAAATTTTTCTCGTGAAACACTGAAGATGCATTAAGAATAGATCTTCCATCGGCGGGGCACGAAAGCAATAGTGTAGTAGGACATGTAACGCCGCCCCTGTACAAGACAAACTGCAAATGATGGAAACAGCGATCTAGAAGGCACTATATAAACCAGTTGCGTAACAGTATCTTTTTGTTAAACTTTGACTTACATGGATTTTAGAAACATTTTCTAGAAACTGATTAATTATTACTATTTTTAAAATGTATTTGGGGGAAAAATAGCAAATTTAAAGGAATTAGGGAAAATCTTATTTAGTGTGAAAACAAATTGCAGTGAAGCATCATGATTTTGACACTTGTAGGATAATAAATGATCTTTCAGCTTCACGTTCACGAAATAACAATGCAATAAACATTATTCGACAAGAAGTAGTTTGTGGATTTTACACCGACCCATGTAGCTTGGAAAAATTTCGTTAAATAAATTAATAACAAATAAAATACAAAAACAAACGGTTTAAAAATGGTAAAACGCATTACTTTACCATATTACAACCGTTTACGGTGATCTCTTATCTACAGAACCTTTCTTACAACGTCCTCATATTTGACTTATTGAACAACGCTTGGCCTGCTCGCCTTCAATGTCTTCGAGCCGGAGTTCAGTCATTCGCAAACGCGACAAAGAAACTACGATAAAAAATATTAATTTACATAATGATCAATTCTTAATATATTTTGTATTCATCGCAAAGGAAACCATTGTGCTGTTAATTTGACTTGCCACAGTGCAGTAAACACTTTAAGCTGAAATAATTTAATGAACAATAGTTACTTGGAACAAAAAGAGAATATAAGAATTTGATGTTCCTCCGTGAAAATAGTAACCATTCGTCAGTTGTTTGAAGACGAACGTCCTTATCTTAGTCCACAAAGCAGACTACCCCACTCTCCTAAACCGAGTTGTAGATTTTCGTTCGTCAATCGCCTTAGTGAGCGACCAAACAATCCAAAACGCAGTCTGTTTCCCCCTACAAATCTATCCTCTCCACTCTTCCATCAGTTCCATAGGGTTACAACACAAAACACGAAAACTCAAGAAAGTACAAATTGCGTTATTATTCAACAAACCGGAAGCAATGGTCAAGTGATCAAAAGATTACCGAACCTCGTAACCGTGCTTACCAAGCAAAACTTTTTAAAAAGTATAAGGACGTCCTTCTACTATTCAACACAATAGTAAGCATTTAACATAGTTAGAAATTAGTTATAGCAGTTATAGCTATGATGAGATTATTACACTGGAATGGTTCATCGGAGACTTCAAACTAATTTCAACTGAACAATGTCTATTACATTTACATTTCTCGGAAAAATGCGAGGAATTTAATTCAAACTTCATGGGATGTTACATTCTCAGAAAGGAGATACAGAATGGAAAAGAATGTGTGGCATCCAACTGTTTCCCCACATTGCACCTGAGCTATTCGAATTTCCACAGCGCCAAAGAAGATGCAGCAACTTGAAAAAGAAGTAATCATCACACTATTAGCTACTTCCATCCAAATTCAGTCATTACGTTGAGATAGTGCTACTGTCAGATTCTTTACTTGTCGATTTACCGTTTTATTATGTTGTTTGTTTTTACGCGAGAAGTAGTTTATATGCATGTGAAAATAATTAAGCAAACGCAGGATCCATTTTGAGCCCAATGGAAAAGTTTAATTTAATCCTTTTAAATAACAGTTTACCAACGCCACCGATGCTAGACAATAGCAGTATAACTACGTGTTCATCCTTAATCTACTCCTGATTGCAATCGAAAGACAAGTCATTTCTGATTGAAAAAACTATTTTCGAACGATAATATTAGGTGCTAGTCACTATAAAATTGTGTTTGAACCAGCTTGGAAATGAAGTACTATAAAATCACATTGCTTAAAGTATAACAAAAAAGGAAATACGATTACTTGGATCTTTTTTTAAAAAAAATATTGGTTTTCTGGTTCTTCTAGAGGAGGATAGTAGGTACAAACGATTGACGCATCTGTGATTTCGGAAAAATTATGGAAAACCAAAAACTGAATTGCCGGAACCGGGATGGAACATGCGCACCCCAAATCGAAGTCCAAACTTTAACAGCTCATCCGCGAGGTTGGATGTGGTATTCAACATGTTACTGTTCAGTAAATCATTCTGCAGTAAAATTGTCTGATTTTTGTACATAATTCCTGGAGTTGCGTCAAAAGCGCTAGTTGGTTTATTCTTCATTTAAAAAAGGAGGATATAGATGAATTTCTATTCACAAGTGAAGGTGACAATGATTAGTGGTATTTGTAAGCCTGCTTAAAAATATGTAATTTAGTACTTGTGAGTTTCGTGCATTTATACATAGGGAAATTCTCCGTTAACACATTTAAAAAATAAAAAAAAAAAAAAAAACTTTTGTAAAATTGCGTACTAGACCACGAGAACAATAGGAAGAGTGCACTGTATTGAACACATAACTTATTCAAATAAAGAGAAAGCATATTCTAGTCATGAAATGTAAATGCAAATATAGACATTCATTGTTTTTGCTTTCCACAACAAAACAACAACCACCTGGGAATATGGGAATAAAGTGGTTTCTAGTTTAGCCACCAGTTACCAATTGTGGCATCAAGAAGAACTGAAATAGTGTTTTCGCCAACAGTGTAGTTAAAGTGTACACGTTTGTATCACTTGAGCGTTGTAGAAATATTTCACTTGCTACTAACAATATTCGTTTTATTGTTCTCGTGAAATTTAAGATTCGTGCTGCTGAAGTGTCTGCTGGCTAGGAAAAATCTCAAGGGCGTACCATTTTTTTCCTCTTTCTTCGATCTTCACCCTTCTATCTGAATTCAAGGCGTACGTAAATGTTTCAAACGCATTTGTAAACGCCATTTGTTTCTCCCTCCCTTTTAAACTGCCTCTGATTAAGTAGACTTTAGTGGTTATGGATGACGCACTGGCACACCTCAGTATTGTTCATTATACTTCTCTGCAATAATGTTTGAAGCGGTTAGTCCTGACAAGAGCAAGAAAAAATTACATTGTTTATATGTATATCTTTATATATAAAGATG
This sequence comes from Vandiemenella viatica, assembly GCA_031002005.1. Lineage (NCBI taxonomy): Eukaryota > Metazoa > Arthropoda > Insecta > Orthoptera > Morabidae > Vandiemenella > Vandiemenella viatica. The sequence goes on from JARYHS010013630.1 coordinate 250,129,342, forward strand.
AATGTATGTTTGTTTGTTGGTTTGTTTGTTCTTCATACAAATCCATAGTTTTCATCCGATCTCGATGAAACTTTGCACACTTATCCTTTGAAACAAGGAGAAAAATACTGTCAACATTTGATTGAAAAATTATCTGTATAAATAACACATGTTGTTTCATAACTTCGAAATACGGCGATAGACAGACACGTTGGATGTGAACATCTCCAGACCGTGTTTCCGTGTAGTTAACTGGCAACTCAGTGGCTAAAGAGCTTTATTACGAACGTCGTGGTCTCCGGTTCAAATCTCCGTGGAGGCCAAGGTTTTTAAAAATAGTTTTTCATCGTAAGAGTCAGGCGTGGGCCGTAGGTTATTTGGATTGAATGTTAAACTGTAGATATTATAAAGTTAGGGGTGCAATGCGAGGCAAATCGTAGGTAGTCTTGCAATTTTGTAGGGGTACACTTTTTTACGTTATAATGATCCCTCAGGTGTTGTTCGCAGTCAGTGTGCGAGTGTAAACCACAGTAATACTAATATAAATACGGAAGTAAGTCTCTGTCTTTTTGTTACGTTTTGACGACTATATGGCTATATCGTTGTGATGGAATTTTATAAGGAAAGCTGTATGAAGGGCACAGGATATTTTTTCCAGTATGATTAACAGTTGTAGTCACGAAATTTTGAAATCATCGAATAGTGACAGAAATATGTTGGAAATTGATTCTCTTCAAGAGGCAGGTTCGACAGTAGAATGATATAGTGATAGCTTTCCTGTCATATTATGCCGACTCGATATTGTTTGGGACCAATCCTTCGTTACCAACAACTTTTTATATTTAATTCTGGCAAAAAAATTCTTAATCCACGCGTACGAAGTCGCGGGTACGAGGCTAGTAAACTATAAGATAAAATCCGTAAATGAATTGCAAAGTCAGTCTGTTGGAGTTTGTACAATAGTAAATTATTAGTATGTACAAAGGTCTCAATGTGTTCCATTTCATTAAAAAACAAATATTGATTGCTTAAGTAGCTGTGTAACTAATCCGGATGGAAAATACCTCTGTATGTTAACCAATTGAAATCTATAGATACGTGAAGTTTATCTGAAATAGGTTCTTTAGTTTCCGTTGGATGCTTGAACAGACAGTCACTAGTGCCTAAGTTGACAAGTTTGGTCTCTATGTGATCTTTAAATACGATACTAGCTGGAAAGAAACTATTCTATATTTTTAACCTGTGACATAAGCTAATACTATATGCAAATCGTTAAAATATGTCTATTAGATTTGCGGGATGTGTATTCAGAGATAAAAAATTCAAAATTTTGCCGTATTGGCTGTGCACTTTGTAATGTATCCAGACAGAGAAAATATTCCGCATGTTAAACAACGACAGACGCTTTCTTTAAAAACAGTCCATTAGTTTTTGCTTGTTTCACGGACAGACAGACAAAAATTTCAAATTTTATGGTTTTGGCATTTGTAGCATTAGCAGTGTACATTCCTATTATTATTCTTTAAATAAATTAATGCATAAACAGTTTTTATACAATTTTATTGTATGGTATAGATTAAATGTTACCAGAAATTGCTTTAACTCACGGACTCAAAAGCTGCATTGAAACAACTACAACAGCAGAACCGGATTCTAGGATAAAAAAAGCTTTTTTTTTATTACTTTGCTAGGTATTGTTTACAAAATTCGAAGATGTATGGTACTAGGTGCAAATACAAGTTGTATGATTCAAGGTATCAATGCCAGGTACAAGATACAAGACACAAAATCAAAATGTGGTACAAGATACAAAGATTTAAGATGCAAGATACAGACTTCTTGGATACGATATACATGCTTCTTATAGTCTGTGAAGATGATCATTCACAATGTTCGCTTCTTGTAGGCTTGCATCGTGGTCGTTCGCTGAGTTGTGTTTTCCTTCGGCAGCTGCAATGAGAGAAATCTTCTCCTGCGGACTTCTTCCGGATTGGCGCCCCTGTGTGTGTTGTCACGTGATGCTTGGGTGTCCGCCCATTACGAGGGACTGCAGTGCGTTGCCGTATGAGCTGACATAACGGGGAGTAGTGGTCGCCTTAGTGAATCCGCAAAAGTTTTTCATTTGTCGGTATTAGTTCGTTAGGTCTTTTATACCATACAGACATTACCTCAGATGGAAGGTTTTTTTTAAAAATGGTTCGCCAAACATGGGGCCAGTTAGTGCCCGGATACTTTGATTCAATGTTGTTTCTTTCGGCCATTATAAATGTCCCTTGTTGTTTTGGGTAGAGGTGGATCTAAGCTCATTTCGAAATAACTTTTTTCTAAAAAATAGATTTTGAGCTGGTTTAAGTTCTTCCCTATATTTACTATGTAGACTGGGGCTTTCGTGCATTGTGGTTTGTAGTGCTTCATGACTGAAGTTGTGAAACTGGAGTCGTTGTTGTCTTTCAGCTTATCTATTGCGTGTATCAGTAAAGCTTTGCACCTGGCTTTTACATTAATGACGTCCAGGCCTCCCTTTATTTTTGGTCGGTTTAGCGTTTCAAATTTTACCTTGAATATGTCGTTTTGACATACGAACCAACATAAGGCTTTTTGCAGATTTTCCGCAATGGGGTCAGGCGTTGGTAACACCTGAGCTAGGTAGCTTATTTTTCCTAGGATGCAGGTGGTTATCATCCTTGATTTTTGGACCATGTTGAGGCTTCTGAAACTGTGCGCTCTCAGAATTGCCCTTACTTTATTTAATGTATTTCTCCAGTTGTTTGTGGACATTTTTTACTGCCTCGAGTATTATTCCTAGGGATGTGTAACTTCGTGACCCAGAAGATTTTTCCCCTGGCCTGTGAGTCCTTTACCAATGTGAAGTATTGCGGACTCGTTAACATTTACTCTTGCGTTTGTTGCTCGCTGGAAGAATTTAATGGCGTTTGTGATTTTATTAAAGTCGTCAAGCTAAGTGACATAAAAGCCCACGTCATCTGCGTATTCTCGGCAGCTTACTCGTTTTCCGTCGATAAGGTAGCCATTGACTGTTTTGTCTATATGTCTTAACAGAGGTTCTATTGAGATGCTAAAAAGTATCATTGACAGAGGGCATCCTTGTCTTACGGATCGCGTTATTTTGAAGGATCTTGTCAATGTGCCGTTGATTAGTAGTTTGGAGGAAACATTAGTTGTTATTTTTTCCACCGCTGTAGTGAAACATACACCTAAACCAAATTTTCTTAAGGCTTTTAGCAGAAACTGGTGATTCACGCAGACATCGAAAAACAAGATTGATCAATAAATAAATAGTAAATAATTTTTAAATAAGAGACTATCCGTCAGTTTCTCTTCGTGTTATTAACATCAAGACTGTTCATTTCTCATACATGCGGATCTACTGAATAAATGAATTACTTGTTCCTGAAAAATAAGAGGCTTTTATCTAAATCTAAAACGAGGATGAAAATACTAAAGAAGAAATCAAGTCTAATAGCTCATGGAAATGTTCAGAATAAGAAACGATTTTAAAATAGTATTTGTTACAAATAATTTTTGCTGCAATAAATTGGTTGAAATATTTATTTCCTTCGGATTGGTACAGTACAATAAATTACACCACCCTATCGGCAGTGTAACAAGGTATAACAGATGGGCTCTACAGTTTGGGTATAGTATTTCTAAAATTTTAAAGAAGCATACTTATCCATAATTTTGAGCAACAATTCCAACACTTATATATCACGGTATAAATAGCAAAAGTATGTTCAGTAATAACATTTTACAGTCTCTATCATCAATACAAAGTTTTTGATCAATTCTTATACAGGTTTTATATGCAATTGATAATATATAATAGGTCCATAGCAAATTGATATACCGCACTTGTTTACAAATTGTCCAAAATAAAATGAAGTTGAAGAAGATAAAACACGAATGTTGTGGTATGTAAAACTACAATTAAACTACTGATAATTAAAACCTTTTAATTAAAATTGTGCTTATTACGATTGTAAATTGCCTATCTGTTGATATACGTTTCCAGACTGATTTTTTGTATCTACTCTTGCATCTTTGATACGATCTGCGCAGCGTGAAATCACTGAAGGCAAGGGATTTTCTTCGTCGTTCATCGGAAAAGGATCTGCTTAAGAAACCGCCTCGGAGTCAGCCGAGAAGTTTGGTGTGTTAGTTCGGTATCAGCGGGCAGCTGCACACAACTGGGAAGATCAAAGAGGCTGTTGGCGGAGATTCTTCCAAAGAGTTTCATCAAGTAATGGATGACATGTTCTCCTTAAAGGGACGCGAGAGACAGCCGGCCAGGCGCCCTGCCCTCTAAATACATTATGGAGGCCGGCGCCGGCCGGCGTTTGAGATGCAAAATTTCCGCGAACGATACTACTTTCCAAAAATATCCTGCTGGCATTTCATGAATGAGGTGAACAAAGGAATCCTTCCAAAAACTCAAATAATGTTCGATGGTTAATCGATGTTTATCAAACGAAATGTATTTCACAAACCAAATAATGTTTCCGTTAATAAACATTTCTGAATATAAAGCAATAGTAAACACCGGAATTTTTTAAATATCTGTGCTCTGACATGAATAAATATCGGCTTTTTCCCGTTCCTAGCACCAAATATGAATTTTTTAATTGTTCTATTCTATTCAAGTGTGAACATTCATAATTTAATGTTGTAGCGTTGTTAGAATCAGCGAATAGAAAAGTGAATAGTATATAAAGAATTAAAAGCTTCTTCTTTTGTCGAATATTGATGCCTGTGAGTAACATTCGGGCTGTCATTTAGAAGGACGCGTTTATGATTCTCTGTTTGGCAATCCAGATTTCGGTTTTCTATTGTGTCTACAAATCCTTCCAAGTAAATACCGTCATGTTCTTTTGCCTTACGCCTCTCACGACCTTGTTGAAGTTCCGTGCGATAGTAATAAAAAACAAATGCAGACCCGTAAACTTCATGTAACATCAGTTTATATATTTATAAATTTGATGCTAAGCACGACATATGACTAAACAAGTTTCATCTTGACTGTACCTCTAGGAACGAAATTATATTTGAATATATTATTTCCAGAAGACGTTATAATAAACTAGATTAAAAATATTATTGAAATTATTTCGAGAGTTCAATCTTTGGGTAAATTATTTTTTAAATTTCTATGTTTCGTCCCCTGCCTTGGGTAATCTTCAGTGTAATAATTTACTAATCAGAGATCTTTGTGATACTAAAAAGCATACTCTTAAAGATAATCCCAGGCTGGAGCCGAACCGAAATGATTTATAAAAATATCACGCAAAGATGTAACCCGTGAAAGAAGTATAATACTATGCAAAAAAGCAAAAATAGTTTTAAGTTGAAGAGAGGTTCGAAGAATTACAGCAAAATTCTGTTACAGTTGAAGATAAGTAAAATTAGTATTTAAACTTAATTTAAGTCTAATATGTTGAATTTTAGTAACGAACACTTCAGAACTTAACTATAAATTAACAGGTGCTACAGATCCATGTGGTTCTGAAGCTCATCATCGTTAGAATCATTATTGTTTCGTACCATACCAGCAATATTTATCCACATTGACTACAAGATTGAATTAAATTTATGGCTTATTTTATGTTTTTATTCGTTTGGTACGCAAGCGAAATAGCTAGGTGTCCCATGATAAATGCCTGATATGTAATTCATACTGTTAAAATATGTAAGCCAGCTATGTATATCTGAGGATCTGAAACGGTGTTATCCAAAAACTACAGCAGCGATTTGTATTTTATTTTGAGAGCTTATATCTCATTAAAAACAGAAAATATCCTATGACACTATGAGACAGAGGAACAGAGCGAGAAGTTATAATCATTTTTGGATGGTGCAAATAGGTGCCACAGAAACTCTGATGTGAAAAGGTACTAACAAAAAATTATGGTGCTATTCATTGGATTCTGTTTATTCTTTGACATCGGTTATTTATTTCTTCAGTTTTCTGAAACTTAATACATTAAAATAAAAGAAATACGTAAATCAAATGCAATAAGCACAAGTAATATTTAATCTACGGTAAAGATATTTGTGCTAAGTTTGCTCTACTATTCTTTGGATTGTGTTAATATTGTTTTTGGCTTATTTAATTCTTCAGTTTTATGAAATGTAGTAAATTAAATTAAAGCGGAATACTTTAATCAACCTACTACACCATGCACTAACACTTCCATAAGCGTTACTATATTGTGATTTTTAATTTAGTGCATGCATCTTTGATATTAAAATCTGATTGCATTTTGCTGGGTCAGAATTTTTTAAGTATAACGGAAATAATGTCTTTTTTTGTGACCACGGATCTAATGCTATCGAAAGTTTATGATTAATGATATAATTCTATACTTATTTGTGGGTTAGGATAGTACAAATATACAATAATCATCTCTACATATTAATGTGTATAATTTTTTAAGTAGCTTTAATTTCTTGTATCTCATATATTATATTCAGTTAAAATATAAGTGAAACAATAAAAACTTTTGAATATGAGAATGAAAACCTAATTTAAGGTAATAACTAAAATGGAAAACTTTCGGATGACTCTTACATTTTTTGCTTCTCCGTGTTATTATTTGGTATATGAATAAAATAGGTATAGCATTTCTGGTAACCTCAGGGAACGAGCACGCGAAGCAGTGTAAACGTTAGCTATTTAGCTCTCCGTTAGCTATTTCTCTTACGCTTTAATATTTACGATCATATATTATTCCTCGTTCTTTCTATGTTGTTGGTAACGTTGACTGCATTGCATAATTTTTTTTCTTGTTTTTATGTGTACGTCGCCTGAATTAAGCACACGTTTTTCAAGTCGAGTTTCATTAGCTCTCTTTTTTAAATGGACTGCGTAAGCATTAAGCTTCCTACAGAAGCCTCATAACGCCCAGTAACAAGATGGTTCTCTGATGTCACGGTATTTCCAACCAAGATATGAAGAATCCTCGCGAAACATGCAACAAAGAAATAAAGGGAAAAAATAAAATATAAACCAACAAAGTTTTTCCCACTGAATTAGTTTTGCTACTTCTGAACTACAAATAAAATTTTCCTTCACAAGAATAATAAATCTTCATTTGACCAGTTATTAGTGACGGAACCTGATTCACGCAGTCAAAGGCGGATGTGGCAGGAGCAGATATTTATATTTAGCACTCGACCTCATAAAGGGGTTCCAGGAAATTTCTCTCGTTTACATATCAAGTTCTCCATTTGCAAAAGCTAAAATCTTCCCAGAAATGTATATTTCACAAAGGGTAACATCTGCAGTTACGTCAGTTCCAGTTACAACTCTCAATTGAATTCAAACATTTCTGACGAAGGAGAAACAATGTCTCAATGCTGTTGTGAAATGATTGCCTTTGGTTTCATGTAATTTCCCAGCTTCCTTTAGCTAATAATAGCTAATAATTTGTTGGAAGTACAGCCGTCCGAACGCTGTTTTCAAGTTGCGGATTAGTGTGTGGTAGTTCTATGGCTTTTAAATCTGAATTACATAAAGAAATTTAATTTGTAATATGAACATCAGATATTTCAAACGCTTTTCCCCGAAATTATATATCATTGCTATTTTTATGTTTTAAATGGGTGATTGATATAATGCTGGGTAAATTACTTCATGTAACATCAGACTGATTTGTAATTATCATCAAACCTACTCTATCGTTTTTGTTTTTTTTTTTTTTTCCTTCTGATATTCCTACAAAGGAAACATTAGGAATTCTATTTCAATTAATTCATTCATTTCATGCATTCATCACAATGTCTTGCTCTCGTTATTTCCTTATAGGTTGCTTAAGTGTGAGTGGAGAATTTCCCGGCGTATTGATGCAATAAAATCCTGTCGGATGTCCAGCCGGATGGTGTTGCAGGAACACGGCGTCTAGACAGCGTGCTCTGCCGTCTTCATCAGATATCTTGTAGCAGTCGCTAGCTGACTGGCACCACGACGACAAGCCGGCACTCGATTTAATGCATAATGGAGTGGGAAAATTTTCTTTTATGGGTAAAGGTGTCAGGGACTGGAACAAATTAACAAGTGATGAATAATTTACGACAAACGCTGAAGGAATTGAAAATTAAAATTCATAAATCGCAAAAGAAGATGGGGTTGGAGTTCAACTCTGAAATAATATAAGTTAGAAAAATAAAGTAAAAAGGGATAAATAGATGACTAAGGGAATTGCCACAGTAGCATATACTCCATCACAATTAAATTAATTAATTAGTCAATAATAATGCCAGATGAGGATCATACCAACGTAAATGGATGCCTAAAATTTCGATATGCAGTTCCATACTTTCTAGTTCTGTGCTGGTAATATAAAAACAAACGACTACGTCCAATAGAATGTTGTGCATAGGGACCGTGCACAAACTACGTGGCTCGGTCCAGGGGGGGGAGAGGAGGGAGGGGTTTGCTGGAAGGCTAAGCTGGGCTACGTGAGGGGAGGGGGGAGCGTTCAGAGCCAGGCCACGTAGCTTTCCTTGCATAAAATCTTTCACAGTTAAAATGAGGAATAGAACTCATAACAGCATGTGAATATTTATTTCCCTCATTTAATTATATCCGGATGTAATTTACAATAGTTTGACAAGAGAAAACAGAACAAAATGTCTTCTGGAATCAAAAGGGAAAAAATCTACGTGCTACGTTGGGGGGGGGGTGAGGCAAAAGCCACGTAGGGCTACGTGGGGGGAGGGGGAGGGGTGACGGGGGGACGGGGGATTCACACGAGGCCAAAATGGAGCTACGAGGTTTATGCACGCTCCCTTATGTGCAACATTGGGTTTTTCATATGTTATTGTTTACTGTTATTTAGCCTGATATGAGCTTGTTAGTGTTAGTGTACAGAGTGATATACTTTCAAATTTTCTAGTAAAACTCCATTTTGTGTTGCGTGCTTGTGTGGTATCATATAAGAGCACTTTTATAAAGAAAATCAGAAGACGGATCCTTCAATACGTAGCATTTCACTGTAGGGCGATACAAACGGCCGCCTCGTTAAACTGACAGTATTCTGTTGCAGTCACTTGTTACGGTTTCCATACAAAGAAATGTACACTAAATTGAATTCAATAAATAAAACCTTAAAAAAAATCAGTAAAATGGGATTGTAGTTCATTACTCCTTTAGCGAAATTGTAATTCGAATGTTATACGAGTTTAAGTCAATAAATAAGTCGCAAACGTCTGTTTGCTGTATAACAAATTTAAATTCCGCGTATGTATTTTTCCTGCAGATTGGAGCGTGTGTATGCTTGTCGTTGCGGGCGCACGACATCATGCGGACACCTGGTCAGTCAGCGGAAGCCAAGAGCCATGGGAGGTGCGTTACAGGAGTGTACATAAGAACAGCGTGCGGATGCACGCTTTTTGTGAGCAAAAAGACTGTCAGCAGAACAAGTGTATAAGAAAAACGTCCTGCATATGGTGAGAAATGTTTATCACGAAAAGTTGTGTTCAACTGGATTTAGAAATTAATCACGGGAAGCCGAAACATCAGAGATTAAAAGCGTCTTGATCGTCCTGCGGAGGTGTCAACAGAAACCACAGTGTGGTTTGTGAAACAAATCAATTGTTATGACAGGCGTGTGACGATCAGTGACATAGCGCATGCTATAGGTTGTTCACATGGAACTGCTTAAAACATCGTCCATGAGCAGTTGAAGTATCGTAAAGTTTGTGCACGGTGGATGCCAAGCCAGTTGTCTGAGGAACACAAAATGAGCAGAATGGGTCCGTCTTTGCAGCACCTCACTAGGTACACTGAGGAAGAAGACTACTTCATGGTACGTATTGTTGCATTTAATTTAATTTAACAGCAATGGAGCACAGGCTCCGGTGGCAATTTCCCTACACCCCCATCTTCCTCCTATCCAGCACCCACCTACATTTGCCCTCTACAAATTTTATATTTAAATTCTTGGAACGCTTTCGGTAAATTGTTCATCATTTCTCTTGGTAACTCATTCCAATCCCTGACATCCTTACCTAAAAAGTGAATCTTCCCACACCCTTGTGCCTGAAATCGAGTGCCAGCTTGTGGTCATGGTCATCTATTCCCTTCCATGCACTACTTTTCATACCTACTCCAATATCTTTCCATGCCTCATCGCCAGTATACGCCCTGTACACTCCCATGACCCTCCTCATCACCCCCCTGACTTGCAATGAATCCTATTTCAACTCCTCTATCATATCAGTCTCTGATTGCATTCTGCGATAATTTCCAAAAACAAATCTAGCAGCCCTTTTTTGCACCCTCTCCAACTCCTGTATTTGACATGTAAAATGTGGGTCCCATACTACACTACCATATTCGAGCTATGGTCTGACCAAAGTTTTGTAACTCCCTCACTTCTCTCGTACATCCCTTCATCACTCTCTCCAACAAGTGCAGAATTTTGAAACCTTTTCCTACCACCTGTCTAATGTGTCCTGCCCAGTTAAGATTGTTATCAAATGTAATGATAAGATATTTACATAAATAACCTTTTGTTTTTTATTTGTGTATCCAATCAGCTGACTCTTCTTTGCATTTATCTTCATCCCATGTTTACCAACCTAATTAGATATCCTGTCCAGATCACCCTACAACTATTTACAATCCTTTACCGTTTTGATTCTTTTTTATAGCATTATGTCATGTGCAAACAATCTAATTTCAGATAGTAAATAATCAACACAATTATTCATTAGAATAATGAATAGCAATGGTCCCAATACACTACCCTGCGACACTCCCATTTTTACTTCCACTTCTTTTGATACTGCATTACTACCCTAACTTTCTGTTTTCAACCTTTTAAAAATTCTTCTACCCAGCAAATCACTTTCTCATCCACTCCAATAGTTTTTACCTTATTTGCTACAATTTTATGGTTCACTCTGTCAAACGCCATTGACAGATCTAGTGCTACACTATCAATTTGTCCATTTCATCTGAAATATCTTGCATATATCCCACTGAGATTCGCATGAATATCCTTGCCTGAACCCATGTTGCCTGCTTGCAAACCACTTACGTTCCTCACATATATTTCGGATGTGGTTGCATATCAATTTTTCAATTAATTTACCTACCACTGATGTCAAACTGATTGGCCTGTAATTCTCAACTCTATTTCTCACCCCTCCTTTATGTGCCGGTACTACTATTGCACTTTTCGAGTCCTGTGGTAAGCAGCAAGTATCCAGACTCAATATAAATGAAATTTCAAGATAAGGTACAATGTCACATCCGGCTATCTTTAAGATATCTGTAGTAATATTATCTTCACCAGCCCCTTTATGTTTTTTCAGCTTTTTTATTTCCTTCATGATTTCCTCAGGATGAATTTTCTAATTGTGTTGTTAAGCTCGTTCTCCGAATTATAACCTCTCGGTACTGAATCATTGTCCCTAATGCTTTCACTAAACCAGTTACTTAAAATCTCTGCCATTTTCTAATCGTCAGTAACTTCTTCTCCATCCTTATCTATAAGTGTCTCTACCCCCTCCCCTCCCCTCAGTTTCCTGGTATAGCCATAGAAATTTCTAAATTCATCAGTCAATGGTGCTCCTGCACTGACAATACTCTTCATAAACCCATCTTTAGCCACTTTCTTTGCTGTTACTAAGTCCTTGTTTACTTGTTTTAAATATTCCCTACTACCCTGCTGTCTCTTAACTCTGTTATATTCTCTTCTTACCAACCTCTTTAACCACCTCAATTCCATATTATAGTACATAGGTTCTGTACTTCTCTTTATTTTCTGCCTTGGAATAAATTTCTCTTCCCCCATTGTTATTATCTCCTTGAACTCTTCCCACCTTGACTCTACTGTACTTGTGCCTTTATTCCATTTGCTGAAATATTCTCTGAAATACCTCTTCAAATTTGAAAACTGTGCCTTTTTATAATTGTACATATTTCAATTTTGGCTTTTGGTTTACTTTAATCCTCTAATATCCATCAGAACTGTGACATGATCACTTATTCCTTCAGTTACTTGACACCCCACAAGGTTTTAATCGGGCTTAATTAGAAATTTATACAAAATATTTTATCCCCTAGTGTTTTGCTCAACCAATTGTGTAAATACTCCTTCCCTTATTAAGATATTCATAAATATTTGTTCCCTTGTGTTATTTATCTTATTTCCTTCCTAAATAACACCTGGTAAATTTAAATCCCTACAAATGATGATCATTCTATTCTCACCTCTGAAATCTGAGTATGAATTTAATTTCTCCCCAAGAGCCTCACCTTCTTCTGTCATTCTTCCACTGCGGTAAACAGCCAACACTCTGATTTTTTTCTTTTTTATTACCCCAGAAATCTACTCCTAGTATCTAATGGTCTTGATCAATGAACGCCAGTGAACTGTGGTAGTTTTTGCTAACTAGTATGAAAACTTCTCCACCAATTGTTCCTCTATCTCTACGGTACACTCTGTAACCATCAGGAAAAACCTCACTGTCTAGTACTTCTTCTTTTAACCAACTCTCTACCCCAATTATTAATTGTGGTTCGTGTATCTCTATTAAGTTTGTATATTCGATTGCTTTGTTCATTATACTTCTACAGTTTACCATTAACACCCTTTCTACTGGCTTTACATTTTCAGAATTTATCTCCTCCTTCCCAGTTTTACCCCAGTCAATTATTGTTTCAGCCACTTCATCTATTTCTTTAACATCTGTGACTTTTCCCGTCGTGAATCTGCAATCAGTATAACTTTGATAATCTATTTTCGTCCCTTCACCAGCAGCCTCTAACCTAAAAAAAGGCACAGTCCTGACCCCATCATCATTGGAAATGGGCTCGCTCACTGCTTTAGCTAACAACTCAGAAAGTACTCCCTTCCCCCTTCTATTTAGGTGCAGGCCATGCCTAGTGAAACTCCAGCTACCAATGGTGTTCACAGGCACAATCCCCAACACAGAACTAATGCCTTTCCCAAGTAGCACTTCCGTTTCCACATTAACCCGCCTCACAGCATAGTTCAATTGTGGCCGGTCATGGCGATTTATGACCTGCATGAGCTCCACCCCGGTATGCTGTGCCTCCTTCCCTACCTTCCTCAGATCACTCTCTATACTATAAATCGCGTTTCTATCAATACTATTCCTCGCCCCTCCCACTGTCACTACTCTATCGTCCTTAGTGAAACTCCTACAAAGTGAACCTATATCCTCTACTACCTGACCTAATGTTGCACTAGGTTTGAAAAAACTTGTGACCTGGTATCCTGTACCTAACTGATCCTGTAGAAGAGGGCCTACACCTCTTCCATGGCTACTTTCTAGATGCAGAACCCTTTTTTTTCCTATTCTTGCCCTGCACGCCCTTATTCCTAAAGGTCTGCTACATCTTACCTACTCCTACATCTTCATGAGACTCTTCTCCTCCTGACTCTGGCAACAGGTCAAACCTATTTTTCCCCACAATTACTGAAGTGTCTGGCTTGTTCATTATGTTAACCATGTTTCTCCTACGACCTGTTACCAGCTCCCACCCATCCTTATCAACTTCGTCCAACCCACTATCTCTACTTTCTGCCTCTACAGCTTGAGCCTTGACAAGCTCAGCCCGCACAGGCTGTGCCTGTGCAGTCTGAGCCTCCACATACTGGACTTCCACAGGTTGAGCCTCCACAGGCTGAGCACCCTAAATGATACGAGTGCTGAATTCTCCACTTTCAACAGAAATCCAAATGATCCCCCATAGAATTGAAACATCCCACATTCCTTCCCCCAACACCCCCCTCTCCCCACCCCCAACCCCGCACCCTCCCCACTCCTTCAAAGAATAGTTAAACACGATTTCATCAGCCCGCAAAGGTTTTCTCGCCTTGTTTTGGGACACACAAGGTGTCATATTGTTGAAATTGCAGCCTCATGGTTAGACCGTGAATGCCGTGTCGTACCGCACAATGCCGCAAACAACCTAGACTCCTGACAGCGGGTGTGATTTATCTGGAAGCCCTCACACAGAAAGACAAATTTTGGGGCTGTTGCAAACATTTCTCTGGGAACACTCGGAACATCCTCTGTAATGTGGTGTTACATGTGAAATCAATTAGGGTGGCTCGCATATAATTCATAAGAAATATCTGTATATTATTCACACACGCAGAAACGACAAGCCAGAACACTGCCTGAGTTATCTGGGCTGTAGACGAATAATAATACCCAGACGTCCCTAGGGGGACTAGCTGGGAAGACCTGCTCAGAGCTGTGAGGGCTTAGGAGGTTTTGAATGAAATGTAAGACAAACAGGGACAATTTATCGCTACTTGTTGACACCATGGGTATTTCGCAGATGTATGGAAAGTTACCAAGTGACGTAGGATCTGATATGGGGGGGGGGGCAGGATGGCGTAAACGAATGAATGGATGTAATTTCTGAACATAGAGAAGAGAAAATAGAATAGCGAATAAGATAACAGTATCGCTGGAAAATACGCTAAATGTCTCTGTATCGGCCCTCGAGTTTGGTTTCAGGAAAAACTATTGGACGGCGCAGATCCAGAAGGTGGGATACGAGAATTGATGCAGAGAAGTTGTCGTCGGGAGAGGCATTCAATTTTTGAGTCTTCGACTGGCATCTGCTGCCAGTGTTTGCAGCCGAACAACGCCTGATGACAAGTGACTGGGGCCGTTCAACCAACTTCCCATCACGCCTCCACTTACGGCGCCAGGGGCAACGCTGTACGCCGAGTACGCTTACGGTGCCGGGCGGAACCAGATCAACGCCTGCCCTTTGCCTGTCGCAGACAACGGCGGCGCGGATCCGAGACCTTAGAATGGCAATCTGCCGTTGTGTCATCCCACTGCTGACCGACACTACCTATCAACGGTAAAGAACACAGATCTTGCGACAACAGTTTTCACAAAACTCAGTTTTGTAAGCGCATTTGGGAGGACGCCGGTTCGAATCGCCGTCCGCGCATCCAGATTTGGGTTTTCCACGGTTTCCCCAAATAACTCCAGGTAAATGCCACGATGCTTCCTTCAAAAGGGCCATGGCCGAATTACTACACGTTCCTTGTCCCCCAGTCCCATCCCGCCTCTAATGACCTCGACGTCTACGAGGCGTAACCATAAATAAATAAAAAAGTTTTCTAACGGCCAGTAACGACTTAGATGTTTCATATCCTCCACTGAGCTAGACCAAACATGAATTGCAAAGACCTTTTGCTTTTATTAATATATGATTTCGTGTGTCATTTGTTTTATTTGAATAAATGAATATCATTTTGCTTCTATTTGTTAAAAGATAATCAAGATATCATTATTTGTTTTTTGTAAATAAGTGGCTTTTCAGTCTCTAGAATGATAAAGTTAACCATCCTTTCCTTATCAAAATAATTATTAATATACAAAAATCAATACTTTATCTCGAAACAGTCTCGACTTAACTACCACTGATTTACATCTTTTTGAGTCCCTAAAATTTCATTTCAGATGCCAACATTTTGAAAATGTTGTCACTTTAGTCCAAACCGTTACATGTTCGATGTGACAGCAGCCAAAATACTTTCTTGCCGCTGACTTTCGAGAACTACATTTTTTTTACTTATGGTTTTACGCCTAGTCGACGTCATTAGACGCGGGATGTGATTGGGGACAAGGAACTGCCATGGCCTTTTTGAAGGAAGCATCCCGGCATTCGCCTGGAGTGATTTGGGGAAACCATGGAAAACACAAATCTGGATGCCCGGATGGGGATTCGAACCGGCGTCCTCCCGAATGCGAGGCCAGAACGTTAATCGTTCACCCACCACGCTTGGTCTGAGAACTACTAAAGAGATGGGACGATTGTCTGCTTGTGTGGGATGAATAGGGTAAATCCGGGATAGATGGCCATGATTTTTTTAAAAGCCAGTTTCACAACGTAATACACAACAACCTGAAACTTTCCATAAATTGCATTTTTAATTCATAAAAAACAAAAGTTGACTTCGTTTACAAAGATATAGCAAATTTCATACAGCTAAAAATTCTTTAAAAAATATGTAACACTTGGTCATCTCACCCGGGTATCAGGGTTAGATGGCCAGACATGTAAGGGAGAGATGGCCATCGGACAAAACACTTGAAAATCAAAGTGATAATAAGTTTTTAAAACGTTTTTAACGCTTTAAACACGTTTTATTGACTCTCTTGATGTAAAAAATATTTTATAAAGATATTAATTGTAGTTAAATTATAACTTAAACAGAACCTCATTTGAAAAAACATTTTACAATTCTTGTATTTTTATTATATCGTTGAAACACACTAGCTTCACATAAAACGTAATGTGAAATCACTTCAAATATTCTGTTACTTAAATTTAGAAACTAACCCAAAATTTATAACAACGAATGTTTACCTGATAAGGTTTGATTTATTTAAAAAAAAATACATTACCACATCGATGGCACACGTCAACATATGATGTGCAGGTTTCGTGTAGCCAACGCATACTCCTGACACACTGAATCCAGTCACAGGTTTTATTTGTTTTTGAGTAGTCTTCCCCGCATTCAACGGACTCTTCCTCCTCTTCTTCAAAAAGTCCATCAGTTGATTCTTCCTTGTACTCAACTTCTTTTGACAAGTCTGAACTGTCTGAACTTTGTTTAACCTTCTTTTTCACTAGTTTTTTTTTCTTTATCATTAAGCCATCAATTTTTTAATATTTTCTTTTGACGTCAAGTTTTGGGGATGGCCATCTATCCCGATACTGATGTGGCTGTCTCTCCCGATCGGCCGGGAGAGACGGCCATAGCGCGTCATCAAACATGGTGGACGCAAACTCAATCAAAACCCATGTACCGTAATTCGTTTAGACCTAAACAACTCTAAAACTACAGTTTCCGTCGCTACTCACAGCCTAAGTTATGTTTGGATCGAAAGGTTGTGACACACTATATAATTTCAAGGTATGTTGAAAACTAAAATCATGAAAATTACTTAATTCTAGTTGAAATAAATAGTCATGCGGAGCAGCAACATTCACTCACATTACTAGCTAACTACCAACTGACCGGCAGGTCTGTACATCGGATCATGAAAGAATTACAGGCGTTGGCCATCTCTCCCCTATGGCCTTCTAACCCGGATTTACCCTATGTAGAAAGTTAAATAAATTTCAGAAAGTGCTTTGAAAATTCGTTCTGTGATTTACTGACTTACCATCATATATATAAAACAGACTAAAATATCTCATCTGAAGGAATTGTTGTTGGAACTAGCACATATTTATTATACGATTCATGAAACTACGTATCGATTGATAAGATTCTCTGTTGAAAACAAAAATGCCTGTTGAACTATATAATTTGTGAAGTAACATGTTTAACTGATTTGTAAAGATTATGAAAGAATTTTTGAATTAGTAATTACGGAATTAAAGAGGGGAGGAAGATTAGATATTTTTATAATTTCTCGTCAAACATGTGCATACTAGATAAATCTAACGTAATGATCCACTTGTGTAATAGTTTCAAGAAACCTTGCAGTGAGAAATTACAAAATGCTACGGTAAACAAACGACGACTTCGCAATTATTACATACATCTCTATCGCAATGCAGGTACAACCCCTTCATCCACGCAATAAATTTGATTAAAATACTGCAGACCTATACCACGTGTTTCCTAAAGGACTGACTGATTAAGTTCCTTTATTTACCTCACGTGACCAAAGTCTCGCTGCAGTTGTGGCTACTAACACATTTGAAAGGTATTGAGGTATATTTTGGGATCATGTTAATGTTATAGCACGTATTGTGGTGATGCAGGCTATGGGATTCAAGTTTGGTCATTCAAAAACCTGGGGCTCGTATTAAATTGAAGGGTCAGCGATTAACTTCAATTGACAGAAACAGTCGAGGGTTTAAGTGATGAACAGAGATGTAACTTCAAAAGACACATCAAAACTAGCTATTCAGTGTCTACTTATCTATGGGAAATTGGATGCTAACGATGAGCCCATTTCAAAAATGCATTTTCAACGCGTTATCAATGTCATGGAAACCAGACGTAGTATTTTCCGACTTTCATCTACAATAATAGGTTATTGGGAGTTAATTCTCACAAATTAAGCTTGGAAGACTGATGTAAATTGTCGTCAAAAAGGTGATAAAAATACGAGGAAGATGCAGTGGAGCAGAGCGAGCCTTGCAGAGGACAACACATTGAGAGTAGACGACCTTGCTAACTTGCCGTGCGTGAGATTTGGCCACCCTTTGCTAGAGAATATGGACACCGAGCGAGTAGCCCTTACAAAATAATCCAGAAACAGCTATCATTTTCCACACTGGCCTCGAAGAGATATTGGAACCGTCTACCTGAATGCAACTCCGAAGGTGCTCTATCACGACAGAGATCCTATATCTTACTTCATTTTTTGATGAGTATAATAGACAAGCACAATCTTCGACAAAGCTGTACCTGCCAATAGACGACGGAGCTTAAGATTGCTTGAATTTGAAAAGATTCGTTATAAATGGAATTCGTATCACCATGCTTCCAAAATTCAATATAATGTGTCTCACTATTTAAATTGCCACTGCCGGTTTCGAAAACCCGATTTTGGCTTCCAAATATTTCTTAAAAAAATATCCGCGAACCCTCGTGTGGGTGGTTCTTTCTTAAGATTGCGTATGGCAATAGCATGGAGTTTCCTATCGCGCACAACGATGGCCGAATGGCGGTAATTCGGTAGTTGTGGGGGTGTGGGAGGGCTGGTCGTTAAAAGTGGTCGATGTAGGAAATTTTCATATTTCGACTAAAGACTTGTGTGGCCTTGTACGTCTCTTTCCTGCCACAACTACATAGCGCAGATCATTGGTGCTTGTTTGTAGTAGTAGTATCGAGTCTCCAATCGTGCACTATAGTGGTTGTATGTCGGTAGCAGTGGGTGATTTGGAGATGTGGTGGTTGAAAGTGGTCGACATGGGGCACTTTCGTGTTTCGACCAAAAACATGTGTGTCCCTATATTCCACTTTTCAGCCAAAAATACATAGCGCAGACCGCTGGTGTTTGTGTGTAATAGTAACATGGAGTCATTCATAGGTCGACGTAGGGCAATTTCCTATTTCTACCAAAGGCATGGGTATTGAGAAACACCAGTTTTTCGAACTCCAGTTTTGTTTGCGTCGTTGAATTATTGAATGTTGATAATTCTTGGTATTAACCTCATTCATTGCCGTCTTTTTCCGTCACGCAGTCTGATTTAAAGTTTTAGAATAATTCATCGCTCGAATCACTGATATATTAATTAGTTTGCAGGCTAACTCGCAGTCGCCTCACTCTCTATGGACTTTTGATATTAGACCCCTAGGAAATCGTCGATATGCAGCCACGAACACTATCATACATCAAAATTAGTGCTCTCTGCAAAAAAAGATTCATGACGTATACAGTGAAAATTTCCGTATTTTTCGTATGAGATTCTCAGAAATTAATTGAAATTCTAATCACATTTGAAACGTATTGCTGTTTTCTATAATACTTGTGGTCTTGTTGCTTGCTTAATTTTAATATTTATTATTAGGATTTTAAAAAATCACCCTCCATTATTCTTTACCACTGACTAATACGCTATATGCCTTTTCTACCAACTGACTTCGTAGAATTAAATATTTCAGTTCTTTTTATTATTCATGTAATGTATAATATATTACGTTAATTATCTTATGGTTCTACTATTTTGAGTAACTAGTGAAAATGTTTAATTCAACGTTTTTCTGTTTCTCATATTCATGAAAAATACATTTAATCGATTTATATTTTATGCTCATGTAATTGATTGTTATCGTATTTGTAAACTGTTGATTTAACTCGTGTCCAATTGCAAAAATAATATTAATAGCATCATAGGAAGAGAAAGTTATTTCATAGTAATGAATAATAAGAATGCATGATGTGAAACTTAAATTCTTTTAGAAATGAGGAGGAAGATGTATCTGCATAACATACATTTAAATATGGTATTAGGAATGAACACAAAATAAATAAGACATTGTATATAGCAGTTCGTAAATAAATTAATATTTAACAAACTGGAGTCAAATAATGTGTTAAAAATTTTATATGTTTAATAACACTGATACGAAAACAAAATGTAGTAACGTTACAGATTTCCAATCAGTTACAATGAGATTAAAAACTTTTATTCAATCACTCAAAAGCGTGTTATTTTTGTAATTTTGGAAAGGAATATTTATTGTTTCAAATCAACACCAGGAACTAAAACAAATTACTAATCTTGTGACTTACATATTTTATTTGTAGTCGTCATCTAAGATAATAACTTAAACTTCATGAAATTTCATGTTTCAGATAGCAACATTTCACCTTTTTTAAACACCACATCAGCTTCTTATTACAAGGGATCGAACTGCATAAAATTCTATGCTATCCCACAGTGCCAATGCATACAATGTTTACAGATTTATGTCGATATGTTATATGATTCATACTCTTTAACGTCACGTTCGAGAAGTAAATATGTATGATAATAGTAACTGCAGTTACCTTCAACATGGTACCTCAAACACCTCCGATGTTATTTTAACTTTTATAAGAGACAACCGAACTCTTTACGATGGCATAGTTAACATCAATGCTGGGGCAGTAACGGGCAACGAGTTTCATGTATGACATGCAAAATGCCATTAGTTGTGACTATCATTCCATCATAAGACATAGGGTATTAGTTTTGGCATAATTTACAGAATTCAATAGGTAACGTTTTTAAAGAAGTTCGGCATGTCACAATTACGTTATAAGAATGCTGACATCAATTGCAGTGAAGGATAACAACCATTAGGATAGAGTTAATACAAAGCGTAAAAAACAAATTAATGCTTTTGAAAGTCAGTTACAATCACTCCCAGTAACGAAATGCTTTTGAGATTGTTATATGGAATTATTACGGAAATTAATTATGAATGGATCAATTTTAACTAATGGGTTTAATCTCAATTTTGACTTCGACTAAGATATTAAGGAACAATTCCAAGTAATTTTTATTATAGTGATGCTGGCTTGAGAAATGTATCGTTAAAAATGACCCTTATAATTACGATGTCAAATGCAAAAATCTCAATAGAATAGCAGAAATTCCGTTGTGTGGTTTCTGTTTATCTTGCAAGTATTGAGTTTGCTGTAAACGTGGATATAAGCAAAATAGATGTTAAATATTTAACACGTAAATAAAACCGCTACCTCAAAAAACCTCCGAAGACAGTCATCTTTTTTTTTTTCTTTTTTTGGGGGGGGAGGGGGAGAGGGGAGTGCAATTCGCTGATTATTAACACATCCGTTAGTCACAGAGAGATATCTCATTATTTCAGTGAGCAACACCTTCAGCTGATCTACTTTCAAACGTATGTGTGTAGCGGTTTAGGATCAATATCCTATTACTTGCGCAGTGTAGTATTATATTGGCACTAATGAAAACGAAAAGACATGTTTGGCATATGGACTTGCCACATTAAGATAAGTTTAAGGTGTTTCAAATAATGTGTACGTGCTGTTTATTACACCGCGTCTCATTACCATGTGAAGTTTTTGACTTTTCTGAACCTTTACGATCATATAAGAAGTGTGTGTCTGAAAATGGCCCGTCTTCGCTACCTGCGCCTAGCTGCACGGGCGGCCTCATCTGTCCCAGGCTGCTCGCCACCTCCTGCAGCCTCCTGTTCGCCGCCTCCCGCTGCACTCTCCATTATACCAACGTCACCGCCGCCCCCGGCCTGCCCCAAGCCATCGCCGTCATCTCCACCAGCCTCACCATTCTCTCCACTGTCGCCGTCGTCTTTCTCCAGACATTCTCCCTTGTGGAGAGCAGTTAGACCTGCAACACAAACGACGAATCTGTTCAACCTTCTCAAATTTCTTAACCGAAACTAACTAACTACCCAAGCACCATCTTATTGGGAAGAAACCGGTCATCTGTATTACAAAATAAATTTGTTGAAATTATGTGTCTGTACTTGAAATTTATTTCAAAATGAGTGACTTCAATACATAATATTGATAACAGGGATGATATAAATTAAATTTGATATTTTTGTCCGTGTTTTCGTTCAACACGCAAAAATAAATGGACGGATATCAACCAAACTCCACATAGTGATAGTTTATGTCACCGAATAACATACAAGATATTTTCTAATTAATAAAGTTTTTTCCAATGACAGAGGGGTCATAACCATTTTTTTTTAATTTTAGTCTTCCAATCTTCCAATAGTCAAGAGGTATATTTGACGTAAATGATAAAGAATGTCAAAATCATAGCAAAAATAATATCGTTTAATAACTCTAAGGAACACATCAATCCTTATTGGTGAGAGGTAAAGCTCGGAATTGGCACTCAGAACAACACAGGTCCGAATCTCCGTCTGTGTCTCCAGATTTAGGTTTTCCATGCTAGGATGGTTTCTTCAGAAAGAACGTCGCTAAATTTCTTTCTATCCCTTGCCTTCATTTCATTCATTCCCAAATGAACCCGACGTTCAAAAACCGTATAACTGTATACTGTAGCAGCATGCTACATTTCTGCCAAGATTTTGATTTTACAATAAGATTAAAAAATATTTTTGCGTGACCCGACTGCTGGAACAATGCAAGTGTTACTCCTTTGCAAAGGTGCAAGATTTCTTTGACTCATATCTTGTAAACTGTTTAGCTCGTTTGGGTGATTTCCGTAAGGATAAAGAAATTGTAATTGATTAATCGAATAAAAATAATTAAAGAACATGTATTAACATAAGTTAATTCCTTAACCCCCCAATTTAAAAACAATACTTTGTCCAATCAAAGTTTTCTTCAACTAGTCCCAAAATTATAAGAATCTTGTTCCATGGTTTCCACTGAACGTGGTGTCCTCGCAATCGGGAGGACACAGCTTCAAATTCCCTTCTGGCCATCCAGATCTCAATTTTTAATAGCTCCTCGAAACCACTAGAGGCGAATGACTGGATGATTCCTTCAAAAAGCTGCGGCTGAACTCTTTTCTGCCCCCCATTGCTTTGCCACCTCTAATGAACTCGACGCCGACTAGGAGAAAAGCTATAAGGAACAGAAAGATAATGCATGGTTTCCGGAAATTTTGTAATGGTAACGAACCAACAAGGAGAGATCACAACCTCTGTCCAACCAATTTCAATTAGCTTCAACACGATTGTTGAGAAAAATTGAGATCAAATTTCATGGTGCTATATCAGTTTCGGACTGGGGAAGTCGTAATATCATCAAAACGAGTAATTTTCATAAATATATACATGATCCAGAAGTTGAAAGATTTAGAGATTTTTATGCCGAGTCTTGTATATAAATTATGTTGACCGTTTTGAAAGTATATTTCATGAATGAACAATAAGTTCAGTACGGACTGTCTCGAAATCGGAACTTTCGGACTGCCAAACCCAACTCGCTACATGTAATGTTTGTAAGATGGTGAACATTACTGAAATAAAATCTCGGCCTAAAATCATATTTTAAGATAAAAATTACAAGCTTACGAATCGAATATGCTTTTATAAAATTACTCATTTTTTTATTATTTAGAATCTCCCCAGTGATATGGTACCACAACCTACAACCTCGATTTTTCCCGATAACTATGGAGTGTTGACCTAAATTTCTTTACAGGACTTGGTTTTGAGTGGTTCTCGACAGCTATTTTGAAGGTGATTCACATCGGTTCACCAGATATTTGGAAACAGCATCTACAGACCCGGACTCAAATCGTTAGTGTATAGTTGGCAGAACAGAATGCATTCTCTTAAATGCCTCCTTCCACCAATATCCTCGTGCAGTTACTGCATCTACCAGGTACGTACATCAAAAACGTATCCTATACAAAAAAAAATTTTGAGAGTGGTGTCCGGAGGACTGACCGTTGTCCGCTCTGGTCATGGCGCACATGAGGGCCAGTGGGTTGCCGTAGGTGACTCCGTCGCTGCCACAGACTGGGGCCGCCTCCAGAGCCTCCGGAACAAGACGAAGCCGCTCGCAGGGGTGGTCTGCGGAGTCGCACGGTACTCCCAGCTTGGTGATGCAATCTGCGGGCAAGTGGCTCAGTCAGCCACACAGAGTGTGCAGCAAATAGATCGTACCATAACTAAAACATGCAACACCATCTCTTGTTTGGTATCCTTTACGACAATCTTTCCGAATCCCAAATGGTATTAGCAACAAACAGAATATTAGAATTGTGTCTCCCTCATCACAGCAGGAAGAACTTGTAAAAACACATTGGAAAGTAGTGTTTTCAAGATCTATATAATCAGTCTTACGACATTAGCGGGATCTCTGAAGAGATCTCATTCTCCGTAATAGATAGTGATGTGTGCCACTGCATTAAGCTGCAATAGAGTTTTAAGTTGATGAATGACGACAGAAAAATAAGAAATTAAAGCTGCGTGAAACATTATCGTTAATAGTTCGATAATGGCATACCGACTATCAATTATCCACCACGTTGTTTCTGACTGTCCTCTTCGAGCCTACAAAGGAACAAAGGCGGTCATACATGATGTTCGATCACACTGAATGTATCAAAAACTAGATTTAGAGCTTGTGACGGTGACATTTGTCCACAGCTCTTGTATATCTTGATGATCAACATATTATAATTTTAAAAAAATTGCAAATGATATTGTACACACCAAAGCAAACGTTTTTAAAAAGCTGTCTTTATGGTCAATAAGGTTAAAAGCCATTAAACAAAAGTTAATAAGCTGATTACGTATAGGCAAAGATAAAAAAAATATAAGTAGAAGTAAATGTTAAGATCCTTCACTACTTACAGGGGTACCAACTGCCGTGCAAGCGTACGGAGCAGGCGTACGCCTTGGCGCTGTAGTATGTGCGGCCGTCGGAGGCGCAGAAGAGCGGCCGGTCAATGACCACAGGCAGCAGCGCCGCCTCGCGGCACGGGTCGTCCAGCCGGGCTGGCTGCTGCCCGCAGGGACCCTCGTGGTCCACGTCCACCGCTGCAACAGCCGCACGCCGCACAAGTAGTGGGCTACCCAGAGCTCCTCATCTACGCCACGCCGGGCGATCGTCGCCACGACAAGAATCACCAAAGCTCAGTCACCGTTTATACAAAAAAAAAAAATATTAGTTATGAAGTCGATCAAAGTATTACGCAAAGGCCACGCGAATATTCAAGTCTTGACATTATCACCACCCTATTTGACCTTGTTCTTTGGGGGCATCCATAAATTACGTGAGGTGAAATGGGGAGGGGTCCGGTGAAATCTCACCAAGGTGGGGGGGGGGGGAATTGTCTACGGAATTCTCACGTGAGATTTGTGAAAAATTGTTGAACTGCACAGCAAAAGAAAAGGGTATCAAAAAGTTGAGAGGGCGATTTCTAGGGGGGGGGGGGTGTCTCACGGACCAGATCTCACCAGAGGAGGGGGGGGGGTCGGTCCAGATCTCACGAAGTCTCACCAGAGGGGGGGGAGGGGTCCGGAAATCCGAAAAAACACCTCACGTAATTTATGGATGCCCCCTTTTATACGATGCTCTAGCCTAGTGGTTCTCGAAGTTTTTCGTACCACGCTCTTTTTCTATCAAAAACGCCTCCTCCTTTATCATAATAATTTTATTATTTATAAGGTAAATTCCTACTTTCCAATACTAATAATGATGTCTCAGGAAACTCACTTAGTATGTGACGTTGAAATAAAGATTTTCAGCTCCAAGAGGCGGCGAAGGAGAGATAATATTTGCGACGGTCAAGCTACCACGAACCGCTCCCCTCCCCCCCCGACATGTCTCTTTCACGGGTGCCCCCCCCTTTTTCCGTGGTTAGAGTGTCTAGCCTAAATTTATAGTTAATTTGAGAATGAAAAATAACTTCAAAGTTTCTGAATACAGAAATGATTTGTAACACATACGACTTTTGTTTTCAGCAATATTTCCGTAGACGTCTTACTGCTAGCTACAACCTTTGTTAAAGTACTATTTACTTTTATTTCGGATGTTTATAACTATTTGGGGCTTAATGTTTAGATGTTGTATTAAAAGTTTTGTGGTCAAATAAATTCACTTATAGACTGCAGATATATTTTAGATATTCAACAATAAAACTTTGTATCACAGAAGGTCGTTTGTATCACAGAAGGTCGTTTGACGCTTAAATATCTTTTCAGACACATTTTGTAATTTTAACACATTTAATTTCTGTTGTACGTTTCGTGACCAAACCACCAAAAACACTTTATCAAAGTTCATTTCCGTGGTTAAATGTTTACTAGACGGAAAAACATTCCATATCTTTTTTTTTCATGCACAGTAGTTTTAACAGCTAAGTAAGGAACAAATTAAACACGGATTCTAGTATTATCCAGTGTTTTTACGTATTCTTTTATTGGCCGCTTACATTCAGAACATAATTAAAATCTTAGTACTTCGGAAGATAGGGATTGTTTAGATTGGCTTAATTGGAACCCTGAGACCCTACAAAATTCAACCTCCTGCGCTTCACCTGGGAGAAATGAAACTTAAAAAGTGATTAAAGCGCTTACATTCAAAGTTCGGTGTTCAGGTTCAAATCCTGGCGGGGCTAGGAATTTTTAACAGTTGCACTAGATTCTTTGAGCTCTGCCAGGACGCTCCGTGATTCGAATTCCACGTTAAACTATAGGTCCAGCCACCACTAAGACGGAATGTGCAGCCAATAAAAAGTCTGTCTTTTTGCCATTTTAATCTTATATTATTTGGTAGTAGACGGGAAAATTACCCTGCAAATTTCACCCTAGAACAAGAAGGTACCCCATATTTTAGCTCATAGCTGATTTCTCCAGTGAAAACATTTTATTTTTATTCTTTGTCTGTACCTTTTGTTCCTAAATTACGGAAAGTCTGGCTGTTCGAACAGCAGGTATCGCGTTCCTGTTTTAGACACGAAAAAGTAGGAAAGTTTTTACAACATCTGCTTATAGTTTGTGTTGAAAGACATGAAGTAGAGCGGGTGAAGAAAACACTACACTTTTAACATAAATAATTATTAGAATCATATACAAATACTAAAAGTCCTGTTAACTTGTTTCACCTAACTATATAAACAATTATAAAATGACTCAAATGATCTGATACAAATCTTGTTTATATAATCTCGTGATAGGTAAATATTCTGATATTAAGTATAGCGGCAGAATATTAAACTCAACTATATATACAGTTTCAAACAAACTTCACGACCATTTCGTATGACAATCATAATATATTTCCTCTTCTCCTCCTCCTCAACCGTTGGGTTGGTGGATTTTCTTCTTGTGAAATGTAAACTATAGTGGTTTTCCCTTGCCTTTTACCGTGATGGAAGTGTATTTACGTGTTTGTCGTTTTGTTTGTGACTGTGATGTGTGCACGTTCAGTGTAATATGTTGTGAATGAATGAACTATGGAAGAAGGGAGAGGTTAAGACCCGGTGCAAGCGTATTCAGGCCCACTCTTCCGAAGGACTCCAGGGTGGGCCGCCAGGCGTCCACATCTGACGACTGAATCACCGTCAACTGTGACGCATGCTCTCACTCCACACGCGCCATGGAGAGGTTTGTGTTTAACGAGAACTTGGTGCACGATCTGCTGATTGAGATATGTGCACCATCATCTCTCCTACCCTTCCCATCAAGTCCTGATAGTGAGAATTTCTTTTACCGGTAGGGCTTGTGCCAGCTAACCTCGTGTCAGGCGCTGGACAGCATCACGGTGCTGCAGAGTGGGCTGGTGGCTCAGTGATACCTGACTGGGGATCGAAAGGTCCCCGGTTCGAATCCCTGTCTCGGTGGGGATTTTCATAGGCCCTTAACCCGACCTTCACCTGCAGCACAGCTTGCCGTGTGATATACGCCAGAACGATTCCGTGGTTCGGGTTTCACGTTAAACTGTAGGTTCCCTGCAGCCGGTAGGATTGTTGAGTTAGGAGGGGTCCCCAAAGTGGTCGATAGCGACCCCTTAGAGTCGATAAGAGATCTTCCGGGGTCGATTAATACAGGGTGGTCGAAAGTGGATCGATTAATACTAAAGAGGATCAATTAAACTGTACAGGAAAAAAATAGGAATTCTGTACTAAAAATCATGTCAATAAGTAAAATTAAAGCTCATCCTCTCGTCTGTTTGCGAAGTCATGTGAAGTAAATAATGAAACTTTCAACAAATTACTTTTGCTCACTGAGGTAAGGTGGTTGTCAAGAGGTGATAGTTGCAGAGACTCATCTGAAGAGTGCCTTAGGAAGGTGGATTCATCGCTATGTGACAAGTTAAAACAGAACAACAACCATCTGCTCTTTTTGGCAGGTCTTTATCTGAAATTTGTTCCATCTATACATAGTTTTGTTTCTATTTTTTGAGATTATAATAATAGTGGAAAGTATCTCGTTTTTCTGTTAATTTGATTGGATGGATTTTATAAATTATTTCCTTGAGTTGCTATGCAGGCCTCCTTATTGCTTAGCATCAGAAAAGCCAAAAAAGAGTTAATGTTTTTATTAAATACTTGTGGGGGTCGGTAAGAAGGCAAATATCATCATATCAAGGGGTCGGCGGGGTAAAAAGTTTGGGGGCCCTCGGGTTAGGTTAAGGTGGCTTCGACAGGGGCGGAATGCTGAATACAATATAATACGATAGTTAAATTCATTATCTGAATAGAATTAATGTTGTGTTATGGCTGCATTCTGAACGAGAGTGACTTACTCATATTTATCCTCTCCCTCTCCTTGGCGCACTGCAGCACAAACGGGTTGGGGTAGGTGACTCCATCAGTACCGCACACGGGCAGGTAGACGGCGTGGTTGTCGGCGAAGTAGCAGACGGTACGTGCGTTGTTGGGCAACCGGATGTCCTTCTTGGAGCAGACTCCATCGTGGAGGATGCGCAACTCTGCAACACGGAGAAGCTCCATGTATCAGATTTAGTGGTAACATAGGTTTAACCATGATTAATTTCTAATGTACTTTTAATTCACGAACCAACGTAACATTTGTGAGCAGAATTATATTAGTGCACCACTTAATATAAATTTGCTTTGGAAGATAAGACAATGAATACTTTTATACGCTATTTTAGCTGCAGCTGTTTTTTTTTAAGAAATTAGAGAAATATTTTTGAAAGGTACCAGTTTATTTTACACCATTACAATTTTTCAAATGTTAAGTTCCTCTACTTGGCAAGTAGAGCATTTTCATAAACATTATGTTGTTTTCAAAAGTTCTTTCCTGTTATTTAGAAATATTTAATTAGATAGCATTTTTCAGTACGAAATAGCTTTCTCTCGTCTGCAAATATTCGTCGAAAGAAATATTTATTTTTATAAATTTTTGTTGGAGAAAGTTTTATACACAGATGTATACTGCTAAAGAATGTTTCAACGAGTTTTTCGTAAAGAAATCAATTTATCCTACAAAAGAGAGAAAATTATTTCAAGCGTATTGTGAACATTTGAATGTTCATTGCAAATTGGATGTAAAACGAATACGTATGTATTATAGTTAATTATTACAAGTGTTTACTCTCAAATTTAATTAAAGTTGTTTTGGTACTAAACAGTTCTTTTTCAGCGCAGGCATTTTGTTTACGAAAGACTTTAGTCAACCATTATGCATGGAGCTTGGAGTTTTCAAAGTAGAGGTTCTCTATGATTTTATTTTTGCTTCCTCTTAATTACAATTAGCTTAGTGTTTGTGAAGTTCATCAGAAGTCGAATGAAAAAGTGTCTCCATTAATTAATAAAATGGAGAGCTGTCCTTAAGACAAATTAAATTTGAACTATATTATTATAGCTTTTTTTTTAAGTTGAACCTCTGATTAATTTTCTAATGCTGTTGAACTTGTGACGCTGTACAGAATATTTACGGAATACAAAACAGCATCGGAGTAGCGGGTTTTGTCACTAGTTTTCCATACGGCCACTACCAGAAAGAGTAATTAATCCCAACAAAATATCTTTGTTGTTTTATGTTTTTAAGTGATTTCTGTGATTAATTTTTCTGCAACCACCATTTTACCTTGATTGTTAAAGCACTGTTACACTGTTTGAAGGGAATACGGGGGGATGAGCTTGACAGCTCGAAATGTCCCATCTTGAAAACAACAGTTCAGAAAAAATTCACAAAAAAATAAACCGAAAACATCTTACATGATCCTCATAACACTTTTATCCATGGCAATAGGCAATGACGAAATATGCCCGTTCTTTAAACTCTGCCGGTTTAAGATTTCCTAGCCAAAAGAAAGTTATACAACCAAAGGTGATGGGTGAAGTCTTTTTAGAGATTTCGAAGGTTTTTCATATTTTGAAATCATTATAAGCTTTTTTTTTTTTTTTTACGTTGTGACTTCTGATGTGTTTATCTTCATTCCAAGGCTCGAGTGACTGAAAATTGCTGTCTGAAAGTGTAAATTCCTCGATGTCTTCCCCTTTATACACAAAACATTTTGAGGTTTATTGTTTGAACTTTGCTCTCTACTTTTCAGTATACTTAGTAACTGTTTTGAGTCTTAGTGTATTAATGCCAATATTCCTGACCCAATTTAATAAATATTCATTACGTTTTGTAATAACGAACCGACGGATGGATACTTGAACTACTTTCGCAAAGTTTAGACCAAAGCACTCATTGATTTATGACAGATGATTAAATTAAATTCTCTTGGACGTTGGAGGTACAAACTCACTGTTAGTAGTATACACAACTTTTAAAATTATAATTATTATTATTCCTCGATAATAGTAGCAGTATAAGGACTTCATGTGAATACTCAAATTTGTTATAAAAAATTATAAAAATTTCCATCACAATTAACAATTTGAAACTCCTTAAGATAGAGTAAAACATGAACAAAGGGTACTAGTCAAAACTTCCTAATTATACAATTCCGACAAAGAAGGAAAATTGAGATCTAAAGAACATGAAATTAATTGCTATTCATCAGTTAAAAAGGAAACATAAATCATAAGGTAATTAAAGAGATGCTTTACATAGACCCAACAATATGTATACATAACGAGGGAGGGAACTAGAAGAAAAATAATGAGTGCCTTAAGTAGTGAAATGTTCTTAAGCTGTGGATCTGTTTTTTGGGAAACCTTGGAAAATGTGGACGTCAAAGAAATGAAACTAACGAAATTCATCCTAATATAGCTCCAAATAATGTCCGGACTATCACCCCTCTCCACGGACCGAGAAACAAAACGAATTTAAGGATTTCATTTGATTGCTATTGTTTTATGAGTTTTACAATTCAATATTTCTTATAGTCTTACATTCTTGTTTTTATGTAATATATGATGTACTTACAGTTGATGGAATCGTTGGTAGGAAGAAGCCTGCAAACGGAACTGTTGTTTAATTTTGTTGGTAACTGCATGTCTCAGGTGAGAAAAATAAAACATCAATATAGTCATCTGGAACAAGTGAAACTCTTAAAGGCTAATCAAAACCGAAACCTGTCACACCCGTGGCCTAGCGACGTTTCGTATTAGTTGTTTGAAGTTTCTTGAGTTTGAAGAAACTTTAGTGCCTCACGAGTATGAAAGCAAACGGTTAGGTGCAGACTTTGTAATTATCCAGTTCCACGATTGAATCCTGGGGTGAGCTATGCCAACCAAACAAGCAGTACTTCGGGAGAACTAATTGAACCGACGCTAACTGTCATCACCCCACTAAATTCAAAAAATTGAAATGGGAGATAACAGTTTTATGAGAGCTTGAAACATGAGATTAATATAGTACTACCGTTTTACTATGCTTATATTTCAAAAGCCCGGAAATATTTACAGACTTCACGTCAGTGCCAGTGTTTAAATAATCACTTTCTTCTTAATTACTATCTTGGCCGGAAGTGTGCTTGCTAGGTCAAATCTTCATGTTTTTTTTTTTTTTTTTTTTTTTTTTTTTTTTTTTTTTTTTTTAATGGCATTTGGCAACGGAGGCCATACAGCCAGCTCAAGGTAATTTAATTGCTTTCAGTGTATGGACGCCACAGGACGCACAGGACATTCACACAGACACACAACACTTAACATCCATGCCCGCGGCCGGATTCGAACCGGCGGCCTTCGGCACGCGGAGCTAGCACTCTAGAAATCTTCATGTTGGATTACTTCGCAGTCATGGTTTCCTGAAGTGGAAACAGAGGGAGTAACACGAAGCCGTAAACTGCGCTCTCTGTGCCAAACTTTCACTTACCTTCTGGAAACGTAGCCATTCGCAAATAATTGGTAGAACAGACATGCAAAATCTTCAACTAATTATCCTTCGTTTCTTGAAACCTAGTCTAGATCAACGTTCTTCAAACCAACTGTACAGCATCTGAAACCACCTTTCACAGTCATGGGCACTGTTCAAGCTGCTAACTGTGTTAAAAATCTTAGTTTCATTCTTTCAGATTAAATCTGGTCACAGTATTATTATAAATGTTCCCTTAACGCGTATACCCGGCATTTTTCTTAACAAGCGAATAAAAAACTAACTTAGTCAACAAATCGACGGTTGGTTGGATACTCCGGATGGAAGCATACCTAAGCCATTGTGTCAGATGTATACTGGCCAGTTCATTTCCTCTGGGACCTACAATTTAACTTGTAATGCGAAGTACGAAACGTCCTGAAGTAACTCCTTATATGATAAAACACAACTGTCAAAAATTTCTGATCCACTGGGTTTTGAACTCGGGCTCGGAACTTTAAAAAACAAGCAGCTTAACAGCTTTTTCTTTTTTTAATGGAATTTGGCCATGTTAGCCATACAGCCAGCTCAGTGTATTCGTGATTTTCCAAAGTTTACATATCGTATAATCTCTTTCTGGTAAGGACAATACAAGGTGGACACAACACTTAGTTATAACCACGCACGCCCAAGGCCGGACACTAACCGACGATCCCTCCTACGCGAAGCAAGCTCGCTACCCCTACGCTGTAAAAAGACTGAGCTACACACCGCTTAGCAAGTGAACTGTCGCCAGAACATCAACACCGTACGCCAGCTGTTTTACAGGGGTGCTCGAACGTACCGGGGTTGTGCTGGCGCAGGCAGAGCAGCGCGCCCAGGCTGGGGTAGGAGACGCCGTTGGTGGCGCACACGGGTTGCTGGCTGTGCGCTCTTCCGGGGCCGCCGCCGCGACACTGCGCCGCCGCTAGTGCCCCGGGCTCGTCGCTGCAGGCGCCGCTGCTAGCCTCCGTGATGTCTGCAGGTGTTGACAAGTCAAATCAGTTCAGTTCAGTTTTTAAGGTCAGAGTGAGCTTTATGTTTTTTATCTGTACAGACCTCCTTATTTACATTCGAAATGTGTAAAAAGAGAGCGCTACTCTCACGTAATGGATCCTGTGGTTGATTAAAAAAGTTCATATACAGTTGCAAATTGCTGTTTAGCAAATAAAATTGAAAATGTGATTCAGAATGAGACAGAGAGGACTCTATTGAATAAATCAGAACATATTATGTATATCTAAAATTATAATAAGGAACTGTTGGTCATCTATGACGTCGTCTGTCACGCCATGACGTCACTCTATGACATCGCACAATAACGTCACACTTTACGCCATTGTTCTCTGTTATGCACGTTATTTAATAACATTTATAATCATCCACGAATAAATGCGTTTAAATCGACATAATTATTAGTTGCTTAGATTTATTTAATATTCGTTTTATGTAAAAGTATTCGTTAAAATCTTGGCCACAGATGCATATGATAAAAGCTTTAATTTTGATAGATTGTTATTGGAACTGGCACTTGGCATTACTACAAAGAGCATGAGTAATTTTTTTTAAATAATTTAATGTTTTCTTGAATGTTCTGTTAGTTAAATCATTACTTCGTTTTAACGAAAGTAGTCCCACACTGATCGCGATCTATTCAGCGTAGACTACAGTTAAAACTAATATTACGTGGAATGACTTAGGTTTTTAAGATTTATTTTTAATTTCCTTTGCTTTTACTGATGCCATATGCAACATGTAACTCTGTCAGCCATTCAAAGGTGTTTGTATCTATCTGAATCACAAATATAAAAAAGGAAGATGGAAGAACTCATAAAGATTTTTGATTTAGTTTATATCGCGATGCATTATTACCATTAAAATGCGACATAGTACATGTATTAATATGCGTGTGATTGAATTATTGTTTTTCTGGCGGCAAGTTTACATGGTTAGGATAGCAGCGAAAACCTTTTGTTATAGGTCATGGCACTAGGAATTGCATTGAGCTTTACTTTATAAGAATTCTATTTATTGAAGTAATAGCTAAGAAATATAACGCTAGAACGGTATATTAATTATCAGTTGCCTTTTTTTAAATCATTGCTTGGTTTGAATGAAAGAAGTTCCAAATTGATCGCGATCTATGCGGCCTAAATCACAATTAAAACTAATTTTACATGGCATAACGTTAGTTGTTAAGATTTATTTTTAGCATCCTTTGTTTTCTCTGGGGTCATTATTTCAGCCGGATTTAAGCTGTATCAGGCGTTAGAACCTCGATCTTCATCATAGACAATAAGAAAGATGTAAGAAACTGTGAAGATTTTGGATCAAGTTTGTATCGCGATACATGATGACATTTACATGCTATACAGGGAATGTATTAATTGGCGTGTGATTGAAGCTTTGATTTTCTACCGGTGATATCGGCGGAGATTTTGGATAGGCTGAAACGCAAACTGGACCAAGTTGACAACTGAAACTGTTTGCTACTTCATAAGGGATGAGAAATTACAGCACATTGAGATTTATTTTATAACAATTCTATGTAAGAAAGCAACTGAAAATAAATTAACTGCCAGAACACTCCGTCATTTTTGAAGGGCTTTGTGGCTAGTATAAGAATATAAGGCAACGTTCGTATGTATGCGCGCTATAGAATAAAAAATTACTAGACCGTTTTAGGCACACTTTTTTGCAAAATGATTCGTAGAAGGTTTAAAGCAATTGAGATTTTCTATCTAACGGGGTTTCCGACGTTTGTTGTACCAAGTCAACCTTCCGTCAAAAGAATTTTTCGATGCCAATCTTTCCCTGGCCACACTCTTATTATTAATGAGGTAAATGCTGATTTTTTTTTAGTATTAACAATGTGATGGTAGAGGAATCTTACTAAGTATGTAAAGGTTTTCTTTTCAATTCTAAGAAGGAGACAGTACTCGTGACCGTGTGCAGCTAGGGTATCGTTCACATGGGCGGTGAAGCAATCTCGCATTCCCCCCCCTCCCCTCCTCCCTATATGTCTTCGCGCCCCTTTGGTTGGACGAGGGGGGGGGGGAAAGGAAGCCCCCTTTTCTTGCGAGCCTCTAGTCTTCCTGAACAGTTAGAAGGAAAATTGCTTCAATACATACGCCCGGTGAGACACGGTAGAGAATTTTTATTTCAATGGTACTGGCCACCGTAAGTGCACAAAATAATATCACACTGGTGATCGCATCATCGGAATTGCGGCGACTCTTTGGGTGGTTGTTGAACAGCGCATTCTGCACTAAAATAGCCATGGGTTATACAAACCCGTGAAATAACTACTAGCAAAATTTAAAAAACATCAGTAATGAATAAAATACTAATGCAAGATAGTAATATGGAATTAATACACAATGGTGCATAAAAAATCGTTGGAAGTATTGGATCCAACATACCAAGATTTAAGTGGAAACGAACGGCCATTCGGTGATTCACAACTATTTTAGCAGTGATTTTCGCTAGACATTATCTGTTATTCCGTGTTCAACACCAGCTGATGAACTAAGCACGTATAACCCATGATAATAAACTGTGATTGACAACAAACATGCGTGATAATGGGAAAATTACCTCGTGGAAAATAATCTGTTGCATGGCCCCTTCTAGGAAAACCAAGAGTTTTATCTGTATAGAATCACCAAAAATAATTTATAGCTTAGAGCATTGGAATGAACTCAAAATCGAATAAAACGTTAATTATAATTTACATAATCCAAATAGTAAAATAAAAATGGATATGTAAACACCTAATTTCAACAAGAATTATAATCTAACATTCAATTTTGTTCCGATATGTATACTCAAATCTAGCAATAACGAAGCATTGTCGGGTCAGCTAGGATATATATATATATACTAGATGACCCGGTGAACTTCGTTTCACCTACATCATATATGTATAATGTATTGAGATGGCAACACCGATCAAAAACTCTTTATTGTCGTGACTGTACAATAGTGTCTCTTTTGTGCACGTCACGGTTTATGCAGTTGTTCTACTACAGACACTTATGTCAACTAATAAGGTGTCTACAATTTTTTTTTTGGTCTCTAATATAATATGCATTGCCCGTTTTGAAAAAAGTGGATTGAGCGGCAGGACAACCGATGTTCATTTCCTAGTTGTTATAACATTTTGTTACGTTGTGACGAATGTAAAACAATAATAATTCTAATTCTGACGGATATGTTTTAGTAACAACACCATATATACATTTCACATACACCCACACGCACACCCTCACACACATTCAGCATACTATATCTTACACTGTTTTAATTTCGATCGGTCTCTAAACGAAATTTGCTAACAATTCATATGAATACAAAATTTTTATCTACATTAAATACAACACAGTTATACACTTAATCAATTTAAAGCTTTCTGATGACCTATATTTTTTGCGGTGCGTAAATATATAAGATGATGGCTTTCCGACGCGCTAGCACGCGACGTATAAGTGTCCATGCGCGAAACAGGGAAACTCCAAGTTGATTCCGAAAACTTGCAACGACTGACCTTGCGATTTATTTATGGTCATCGCAAAGGCCAGATGCACGGGAAATTGTAGACGCTTAAAATCGAATGGCAAATCCGTTGGAAACATCGGTAACACGGGAACAAGACATCCTTTCTTTTGTATTTTCCCTTGATGATCTTGGTCTCAATCACGTTATTCATTAGCTTTTTCATAGCCAGTCTCGTTCCATTGCATAGTCGAGGTTGATTAATGTTACGCAGTATAATCACAACTGATCCTACTTTTAATTGTAAATTGTGAGGTGGTAGTCCAAGCAATTCCAGTGAATTTAAAAACTCTGTGGGATAGTTTACTACATCATCCTGGTTTGTAAATGTATCAACTGATTTGTAAGAAAACAACTCTCCTGGGTCGCATTGAAATCATTGACATCTTTGTTTTTGGCGGCCAGTATTGCTCGTTCACTCAGCCAATTATGGTTACTGAACTGCTGTTCTATGTCCGTAAAATTACGCTGAATAAGCTCCTCTTTTGAGTCGGTGAAGTGACAGAAATGCGTGGGTAGTGTAATTAATCCGGTCGAGGTGTCAACTGCGACTTTACCATTTGCAATATCTAATAACTGCTTCGAAAACACAAACGCAGTTTGATCTTGTCGCAAAAACACTCGCGTGTTAGTTGTTAATTGGAGTGTCTATACATTCCGCCACAAATTAGACGATTTTAGGCATGCTTTTAGTTCGTCAGTTGATCGGGGAATAATTGGAAGAGTCTGACGTAAATCACCTGACAACACAATCATGGCTCCACCAAAAATGTTTTGGTTGTCACGAAGATCTTTTAACGTTCCATCCAGTGCCTCCAGTGACCTATTGTGGGGCATCGTACATTCATCCCAAACGATCAATTTGCATATCTGTAGAATATTTGCCATTGCGCTGTTTTTGGTGATGTTGCAAACTGGTGCTTCGTTGATTTGCATGTTTAATAGTAATTTCAAGGCAGAATGTGCAGTTCGTCCACCTTCTAACAATGTTGCAGCTATTCCAGATGAAGCCAACGCTAGGTCTACTTCATTTTGCGATCTGATCTTTGGCAACAGCAATGAAATTAGGAACGTTCTCCCAGTCCCCCCGGGAGCGTCAAGGAAGTAAATTCCCCCAAATCCACTGTTCATAGCTTGAATCAAAGTATCGTACACAATTCGTTGTTGGTCATTCAATTGCGGAACATTTGAACGAACGGTTTCGGTCAATACTTCAGTATCGTACTGTTGTTCTCTTTGTAACTCGTGGTTAAATGCATCGCGCATAGGACGATTGGGTGATGTCATGCCCAAACACGACAATACTTTATTTGCCACCAATAAACACATATCTTGTATCATGATTAATGTCTCATTGTAAATTTCTGTAGTATAGGATTCAAAGTTTGACGACGCACATGATGCAACACATCCTCAGACATGTCATCCCTATATTTCATCCACAAATCTTTCGGATTCGAGGGGAAACATGTCGATATTATAATCGCAAACAACGGGCGAATTTGATGAGGCGATGAGGATATGACGGATTCCTTGAGCGTATTATCCCAATGCGAATCGTTCTCTAGCAATTGTAGTAGTTAACACGCCTCACGGTATGTCGCACACAGATGTCCATCAACCGTTCTCAGTTGTTGAAACGATGTCGGACCATGAACATTCACCAACAACAATTGAAGATAATAACATTCATCGTTAATTGGATGAACTGTGTAGATGCGACATAAAGAGCATCTGAGGCAAATACATTTGGGTGTCCTTCAACTGGTGTTCCTTGTTTCCGACGCTGAAACGATTTCGATGATGCGTTCCAAGTGTAATAGCGTGGCATATCAGCAAAGTGCGAGCGAAAATATCTGTTTGACAAACTGAGAAGAAACTTGTTAATGTGGTCGATGGTGGACGTGCCGCCCTATCCGCCGCGTTCTCATGATTGAAATACACTCGTTGTCCATTTTCTAGATGAACTGCCAAATGGACCACTGAGATGGCCATGTCGCTACCTTTGTTAACATATTTACAGGGGCGGATCCAGGATTTTAGTTTGGGAGGGGCTTGAGCGGACTTTGGTTTGGGGGTGGGCTTGGTTTGAGTGAATTTTGGTTTGGGCAGGCTTGCCTTCAGGGGGTGGCTTGAGTCGGGCAAAGGGTAGTATTTATAGTCTCCTCGGGCGTTGAATCCGTAGAGCTAAAAAAATGTCTCCAAAATCACAATGTCGGAG
This sequence comes from Vandiemenella viatica, assembly GCA_031002005.1. Classification (NCBI taxonomy): domain Eukaryota; kingdom Metazoa; phylum Arthropoda; class Insecta; order Orthoptera; family Morabidae; genus Vandiemenella; species Vandiemenella viatica. The sequence continues at coordinate 250,168,339 of JARYHS010013630.1, forward strand.
GTGGACCTACATACTTCTTTGTGTGTGGAGGGGGGGGGGGGGCTTAAGCCGCCAGGCGGCTTTCCCCCCACCCCCGGATCCGCCCCTGCATATCTTACATATGTTCTTTATCGACTTGACGGAGTTACAATATTCCTCATTGCTGTGACTTCAAAAGCTTTTAACAACATTGGCGAGTACGGCACAATCCAGCGATAGTCTACTTCAAAATCTTGTCCTTTTACCGTCACAACTACCGATCGCCCACCATCCGCAACTGATCGTCAACGATACAGTGGGTAACCGTCATTTCCCGTGATAGTTTCAGCAATCACGTCTCTCGGGTATCGCTTGGAGCATTTGCCGTCGACCATTACAGGGTGAGTTGTTGTTGAAAACCCCGCAAGGCCCATGTATCATGTGTTTAGTCACTACTGCATGCAATTTTGGGTCAACTATTTCATCGGGAATCTCAGCTGAAATTATGAAATCAATTTCATCTGGCCTTATTTTGTCAACTAACCAAACTAATATGTGCGCATGTGGAAGACCACGCTTTTGCCACTCAACAGAAGTACATCCAACAATGGACTTGGCCATACACACGATGCTTTATAAATGATTTATATATAGGCAGTATTTTTCTGTATATTTAATTGTATAGGTGTGCAATTTTCCATCGAAATCGGACAAAATCTGTGGGTTTGTGTAAATTATGGGGATGTGAAGGGGTTGAGGGGTTTCGTTTTTGGAAAACATATATAGGCAATATTTTTCAATTTGTTTTAAGTATACGTGTGCAAATTTTGGTGGAAATCGGACAAAATCTGTTGGGTTGTTTAAATTATGGGGTGTTATGGGGAGGAGGGGGTGGTTTTTTTGAAATTTTATTTCTTAGGAACCATTCTCACAAACGCTCTAGACAACTCACCAAAGTTTCACCGTAATCAGATGAACTGGTTTAGTAGCGCATAGAGCATAAACAAAACTCACATTGATTTTTATATATAAGATTAAATTGTCATTTTTAGTATTTTCCTCACAATTTTTCCATTTTTTCTCACCGTTTAAACCTTCCCTGTAACTTCCACAAATAGTTCAATGATCAAAATTAGCCAAATCGGCAGAGCCATTCCAGAGTTTTAGCGAGACTAACGAACAGCAATTCATTTTTATATATAAGATATATATATATATATATATATAATGCAACCATTTTTTGATGTGAAAACTGTATACACATTACCGTGAAAACTCACAGAGTTATATTCCGCATTCAACTACAATGTAATAGTAACAAATTGCTTTTACAATTGTCCCTAAGTGACTTAATTGGATAAATTAAAACTGACAGAGAATGGCCATTGTGATCGATTCCATGATATAACTTCGATTGGATTGAAAAGATTCACCTTTGCGGAATCTTCCAGATTTAAGTTACTGTGGCTTCTGACCACCAGTCTCTTCCAGCAATGGTAATACGTACAACTATTGGTCAGGGAACAAAACATATATAAACTGAAGTTTTGCAGCTGTTAAATACTAGACGATAAGAAAGTGTTGGCTGTGCCTGATGATGGAGCATGTTGTTTAGATACTGACTGGAGTCCCTGAGCGCGGCGCACTTGAGGGCCTGCTGGTTGGGGTAGGTGGCTCCGTCGCTGCCGCACACCGGCTCGTAGTGCAGGCCCACTGCACAGCGCACGCGGCACGGACCCTCGTACTGCACGCTGTTCGCTGAAACAACGCAAAAAAATTTTAGTGTAAGGTTGCCAGAATTTTCCACCGTATCCGGGGACCGCTTTTGACATTTCTTCTAACGGCGCGTTGCACTGTTGTAAGTTATACGATTAAATATCTTGTCTGGATTCGAGTATGCCTGAAAATTCTTGGTACGTCATGGATAACTTTGTTAATATGGTAAATATAGCCTTAACTGTTTCTGTACTCATTCTGGATATTTCTACTAATTCCAGGACACAGACAAATTAGTTGTAAACAGCAAGAGGACGTGATTTTCCAAAGTTGGACCCAAAATGCAGCATCTTTATAATTTTCTTTTATGTCTAGGTACGTATATAAAATGAAGTTTGAAGGAATGCATTAACCAATCAGGGATTATCAAAAATTCTCACGTGTGACTAATCAATCAAATAACCTGCTCTCTGGATCAATGAGAATCCCGTTATAAATTTGTCTCAGTCACCAACAATCCCAATCTCACTCTAACAGCCTTCAAGACTTAACATTTTTTAATTTTAATCTTAAGGTTTAAGTACACAGAAATAAACGTCGATTAACTATGAATTTGTATATTTTTCATGCGAATGAACGTTGTTTTGTTGAAGGAGATTGTGTGAATGATGTGTAATACTATCAGAAACTGTATAATATGTGAAATATTAATTGAAAACGTGTAATTATAAATGTTAATATAAGCCACAGTGTTTCGAGGACGATTTTCAGCTATCTGGATTGGTTTATGTTGCCCATTTTATGTTTAAATGGTTGCAAATAGCTTTAATTTACATTTTAAAGTGTTTCCTAAGCATTGTGAGTGATTTTATACTAGTTCCAATTGTTTTAGTACGATTTTGATTGTCAGATTAATTATTAGTGCTCGAGAACCGTCGAGCGGCATCTTTTTCGTATTCTCAATGTTTCTCTCACTCTCATTTAAGCTTGCGGCAAGGGCGAGCAGACACAGTTGTCAGAAGTTTTTTGTAATTGTTTTGAGTCGTCATGCAGTTTGTTCGCTAACGTTTAACCGCTGAAATTGTTTAGTAATGTGCTTTAATGTTTTGCCTTAACCACATATGTTTGTTATGAAGATTTCGTCGAAATAAAAGGTGATGAAAAGTGTATTTGGCCGTCTTTATACTTCATTGAACTCATATTTCAATTTAGTGGTTGTGTTTATCATCCTTTGAAGAAAGGATAAAAAATAACTGGGAGACCAAACGGTAAAAACCTGTTAATTAAAGACCTAATAAATTAGGTTCCAATCAGCATTAACTGAAACGACCAGCCAGCGAGAACCTAGATATCACGTATATAATGGCAACATCTTAATTTGTAGTTGCATTTAAAATTGTATATAGAGTACTGAAGGTTTCATTAGTATTTGCAGTATTTCTCAACTTGCTGTGTTCCTGGAAATTAGGTCAGGTGGTCCGCAGGCAAAATACACTGGTGTCCAAAATTAAAGCAACAAACGAAAAATTTTAAAGGTTGCGTTTATTTTTCCACAACACAGTACAAACTGGTGATAGTAAGTAGAAACAATGTAAAGAACACTGAACGTAAACAACTGCTACATCCATAACGATAGGCAAAAATGTTCTTCATTTTTTCCAACTTAACTGATTTGCACACAAAATCCAAAGACTGATTAATGTGCTCAGTATGGGTTCTGACCACCTCCGGCAGCAATACAGGTCTGAAATCGGCGGGGCATGCTGTGAATGGTGTCATAAATCTCATGTTGAGGCAATAACTCCCATTCTCCCTGCCCACACCATTAGGGATCCTCCTTGATATCGGTCTCTTTCCACAATTTTTGGGTCCCTAAATCATGTTCCATGTTCCCTCCAGATGCGAATCTATCGAGAATCACTCTCCAGATCAAACTGGGACTCATTTGTGAAAAGAACTTTGGCCCACTGTCCGACCTTCCAGTTGGCATGTTGACGACTCCACTCTAGACGTTCCCTTCTGTGAAGACGCTTCAGGGGTACCCATACAGCAGGTCTCAGATAGTAAAGGCCATTCTGCAAAAAACCTTCTGTACACTGTTTGCATTGATACAACTGTTCCAGTGGATACTGCGAGGTCAGATGCCAGTTGTGTAGTACATATGCAGTACCGTCGAACCCTTACAGCCAAATAAAGGTCTTCTGTTTCTGATGTCAAACGTGTTACCCCTGCCCTGGTCTTCTGGATACAGTTTCGGTCTCTATAAACTGTCACCACATCCAAGAAACAACAGAACAATTCACATTTTAAACCATTGGGTTACATCAGTTTGAGACTGTCCTGCTTCGATTCTTCCTATGTCTCTCCACCGCAGAGAGTATGGTAGGCGTCTTCTCTGTGCCATAGCGCACCATATGTGAAGGTGTTCACAGCATATGTGGTTGTAGGACTACCCAGCAAACACTACTTCGGTTCATAGGTGCTCTGACGCCATCGTTGGCATGGTTGTACGATGACCAGAATGCCATCTTCCATGTAGAACATGATTGTACAGACATTTGTTGACAGTTTGTATGATTATATCGTGAATTAGGCACCGGACGGAGGAATTGCTGTTTTTTGTTTTAATTTTAGACACTAGTGTATTATAAAGTTAGAAACCACATTCTTACTGTATAAGACTATTAGCGAGTGTAATCTCTAAGCCCAACTTTTTTAAATTCACCATTATTTCAATCACAAGGAAAAATCTGGCATTTCCAGAATGAGGAAAGGATATATTTGTTCCTACAATAGTCCTTTCATTCCGTTGGCGTCGTAAAAAACGCCGCTCTTCTATGGGTTAAGTAACTTACCGTTTTTTCAGTGTCCTGTTGTAGGTACGCAGTACCGCAGCACTGGTGGGGTGGGTGATTTAAGAGTGGTGAAGTAAACAAAAATAATGGTGTAAGGTCAACTGTCTTTTTTTTATTTTGTACATGTAAGTTGGTTGTTTAGTGTTGCATCCAGCCTATAGTAACTTTATTATTCATTTGATTACTGAATATTAAGAGTCTGATAAATACATAATTGACTTTTAATACTTCACTTCCAGTTTCGGTAGAAATTTAAAACATGCTTTTATATTTATTATGTTATAATGCCACAATAAAATATGTCCCAAATATTAATAATATACACACATTAGGACCGTATTAGTTTGTGGTCCGAAGCGTTATTTTTAACAATTTACCTGTATCTGAAAAAGATTTGGAAACGCTGTTATAGGGTGTTCTGAGATAATATTTTGTCAGCCATCTACCTGTTCAGTCATCAGCTTCACATGTTTGTGACAGTATGGAGATACAACGTGTACCGATAGTGTTGTTGATCGTATTACACACACTCTGACCTCTTTTCTCGCGTCGAAGCCCTGTGCTCCCAAGAATATGGTTGATATGATAGTGTGGGGTAATGATTGGTGATGCTGCTTTGTTTTATGTTAGCTTTCCCGCAACACTAGTCAGGGTAGTGTATGTCACAACATGATGGTGCAGTATCAGACAGTAAGCAGAAGTTTTGGCAGGACAACTGTCACCACTTTCAAATTTCACACTAATGTGTTCAGATCCCATCTTGACTGATTATCTATACTAATAAAAGGCTAAGCATGGTCATGGTGTAGCCATGTCCCTAACGTTGTGACGTCTCGCACCGAGCCTTCGTTGTTGGATTATCAAACGGCAGATATGACGCTACATATTAGAGATATGAGTTTTATCTAATAACGGTTCTATCTAGTTAAGCATCTGCGAAAAATAAATTTACAAAACTCTGAAAGGAAAGCAATTATTTTGGTTAAATCAAAATATTAATTGTTAGTTGCTATTTGTTTATTTATATTAATTCGATGTGGATATTTTCTTATACTCTCTGTCCATACATTTCGCTGTTACACTAAACTAAAAATATGTGCCAAAACATATTTTTAAGGTTATGAGCATTATTTAATTAGTATTTAGTTAAGCAACTGCGAGGAAATGAACTGCCAGAACCTGCGTTCAACACATTATTTTAGACGGGTGAACAAACTATTTATATGCCACGCAGATGTTTCAGGTATCTTCTATGATACCTTTATTGTAAAGTTGAAGAAATGAATTGTCAAAACACTAAATTAAAAATATGTATTGCGTTAAAATGAACACATTAATTATCCATAAGAACGAAGTTTCTCTCGGCGTTGATCGTTTATGAAATGCCTTTGGGTAATCAGCCAAGTTAAGGAAGTGTCATCACACAATATTTCGACGATCACAATCACTGTCACCAATTCACTAGAAGATGGCGACAATGTATGTGATCGCCGAAATATCGCGTGATGACACTTCCTTAACTCGGCTAGTTACCTGAGAACATTTCCGAAATAATAATAATTACATTATTTTGTCGATGTCATTATATCATCCGCATGTAGGTAGTTCCAATAGATCAAATTTAGACAGCGATGCACTGAACGTATTCATTGGCGGGTTACAAAAGTTATAACTTTCGAATGGCAATATTAACGGATGTTATGGGTAGGTCGCAATGTAGACAAGACCAGAAAGTAAAATGGAAAATTTGGTTACAGCATAATTCTCTATGAATTTAGTGTTATAAGCAATTCAACTTGTTTTCATAAATGTCATGTTACTGAAGTTATTACTTCATGAGGATGGAAATATTTTCATGTTTATCGTGCTGAATGTGGCCTGAACTAGGAATAAAACTGATATAACTTGGCATGGCTCAAGGTTTTGGCATTCTTAAATTATTTTTATTTCTATTGGTTCCATACTTCCGTCGTGATTAATTCAGTGTAAATACAACTGTATCGCTATGTAAGTTACAACCGAAATATGTACAAGTTTACAAAATCAAGGTTATGATTATTATATAATAACAACTCCGTATGGTTAAGCAGCGGTAAAGAAAGAAATTTCCAGAATTTTGCGTTTAACCAATCAATTATAAAAAGTTAATTAGTGTCAGAGATGCAACTGAGCTAAATCAATTTTGAACTCGTGAAAAATGCCGTCGTTTATATTATGACGGTGGTAAACTTGCAGACATAATGTACAAGACTGCTGTCCTGCATTTCGTAATCAAGATACAAGTTCTGGTAAGGGTAAAAAACATCATTTAAGACTACTTTGAGAATGAAATGCTCAAACACTCAAGCACTACATTCTTCCTTGTGTTTCTTGTCTATTTGAAACGGGTTTTTCTATTAGTTACGGACTTGTGTTATTTATGTAAAGTGGATTCCAACTATTAACAGTTTTCAGCAAAACAAGTTTCTCTGTCACCACGTCCACGTGAGGCAATTTCCATACGAGCTTATTAATAAAATATTTAATATTCATTTTCGGCTTCTTGCACGTATTTGCAACATCTCTAGTACGAATCAGTACTTGTTCCTATTTATATTTACTAGACGACCCGTGCGAAAATTTCGCGAATAAAATACAATGAATATTGAGGTTGAATATAATGTCACCAAGTTCAGTCATTACTCTTCATACTCCTACTTCATTTATCGATTTTGATTAGAAATCCAGGGAGATAAATGGCTCGAAACACAAAAAACGCATTTTAGAAAAATTGACTTTTTTGCCTTTTATGGGTCGAATTACGAAAAATTCCTTTGTTAAAATATAATGTTACCACGGCGGAGACCTTATTCATTAATAGGATACCTCATTTATCTATATCGGTTAGATATCAAGGGAGATAAATCGCCCGTGACACAAAAATCGGTATTAGAAAAATTTATACTTTTTTCCTTAAAGGGTTGAATTCCAAAAACATTCTTTCTTAAAATATGATGTCACACAGCTGAGACATTACTCCTCATAATCCTACCTCATTTATCGATTTTGGTTAGATATCCAGGAAGATAAATGGCTCGAGATACAAAAAACGCATTTTAGAAAAAGTGACATTTTTGCCCTATAAGGGTCGAATTACGAAAAATTCCTTTCTTAAAATATAATGTTACCATGGCGGAGACCTTATTCTTTAATATGATACCTCATTTATCTATATCGGTTAGATATTAAGGGAGATAAATCGCTCGTGACACAAAAATGCGTTATAGAAAAATTTATACTTTTTCCCTTTAAGGGTTGAATTCCAAACACATTCTTTCTTAAAATATGATGTCACAAAGCTGAGAAATTACTCCTCATAATCCTACCTCATTTATCGATTTTGGTTAGATATCCAGGGAGATAAATGACTCGAGATACAAAAAACGCATTTTAGAAAAAGTGACATTTTTGCCCTATAAGGGTCGAATTAAGAAAAATTCCTTTCTTAAAATATAATGTTACCATGGCGGAGACCTTATTCTTTAATATGATACCTCATTTATCTATATCGGTTAGATATTAAGGGAGATAAATCGCTCGTGACACAAAAACGCATTGCAAAAATATTGATACTTTTGCCCTTTAAGGGTTGAATTCCGAAAATTTTCTGGCTTAATATATGACGTCACTAAAGCGGAGATCTTAATCTTTAAAACGATACTTCATAAAACGGTTTCAGACAGGTATCCAGGGAGATAACTGACTCGTAACACAGAAAACAGCATTTTAGAAAAATTTACATTTTTGCCCTTTAAGGGTCAAATTTAGAAAACTTTCTTGCTTAAAATACTATTTAACCAAAGTGGAGACCATAAGCTTTAAAATGACACCTCATTCATTGATTTCGGTTAAGTATGAAGGAAGATATAGGCTTGTGACAAAAAAATACCTTATAGAAATAATATATATTCATCAGTATACGTTTAAAGTATAGTAAAAAAATCAAATATATAACTACAGACTGTTTTCAAATCCACTGGCGTCATATCAAGTTGTTGAGGATCGCTTGAAATATATTTCTTTACGTATTTCTTTATTAGATGACCCGTACGAAAATTTCTGAAATAAAATACGATGAATATTGAGGTTGGCGGCTTGTAATAGAATGAAAAATATAACCGCCTCGTTTGTAAACATTGTTTATTTATTTAGTGTAATCAACATATCATGAAACGACTAGGAAAATGTAAAATATTTTGTATGTATGACAAACTGTTACTTAACAGAATACAACCAGCCTAAACAAATTACACACAGCATATCCATATCTCTGTGATATGTGTTTTTGCGATCATAGCCTGCGAGAAAATTTCACGAATAAAGTTTTTAAATTGGAACTGTATTGCAAAACAGAAATGTTTTCGTAATGGAAAAAAATGAAAAGCTACTTATCGTATAAAAAGCAGTTTATTGACATCTCTGTGATATGTGCTGTTGCTATCTAGGTACTTGGCTGTGAACTGTCTCATACGCATGACCTTCATAGTTATTCCTTTTACGCTTTAAATATCAAATTCTGAATCATTTATGATTTTATCTAATAGGAGACCTTAATCTTTAAAATGATCCCTCATTTATCGATCTCGGTTATGTATTGAAGGATATTTATTTATTTATACAGCTTTGTCAATCCTTGTTTCAGGATGCATCCTCTTTAAGCCAGATAAGCTAAATTTTACAAGCTAATGCTACATAATTTTGTTCCAGTTCCTTCGACGCTGATCGATCTTGAGCAACTCCCAATTCACGCCTGATATTCGTCGAATGTCTTTATCCCAACGATCCGGGGGTCTTCCTCTTTTCAGGTCCGTTGGTGTACAATCCAGAGCTGCCGTAGTCTATCTGCCGTCACTTTTTCGAGCAATATGACCAGCCCATTGTCATTTTAGGGTCGGCACTCTTTCTAAGATATCTCTCACTTTGGTTGTCGAACAAATGTAGATGGCTCTTTTCCTGTATCTTCTTGTAAAGCCTAGAATTACTCTTTTCATACTTCGCTGGGCATTTCTCAGTTTTTGCTTGATTTGACTGTTTAGGGTCCAAGTCTGCCACGCATATGTGAGGCTATACGAGTATGTACTGGCATGTTTGATTTAAAAACTATGGAATTTCTTCCATATGCTCTCCATTAAAGCTTTATGCGTCTGTAAATCTCAGACTTTAAGTCGCCATTCATATTGATCAGTTGGCCAAGATAGATGTACTATTATTCAGACTCAATACTAGCTTCTTTCGTGTCTGCCTTGTCTTTGTATTTTTCTATCCATTTGTTTTTTGACAGGTCTATTTTAAGGCCCACTTCTCTGCAAGCTGCCTCTATTTCATTTATCAGCTCTTTTAGCTCTTCCAGACTGTTAGAGAGTAAAACTATATCATCAGCGAATCTTAAGTTGTTGAGACTTGGGGTATATAGTGTCTCCTTCTTTTACCCCTCTTTCTACTGGGAACTCTTTGGTGTCTTCAGCGATGTTGACGAAGGCAGTGGAAGTACTGTAGATGTTATATAGTATGTTGATATAGCCTGGATTTACTCCTTGTTCTAGAAGGGCTTGCATGATTGATAAGTGATGGACTGAATCAAATGCTTTTTTAAAATCGATAAAGGCCAAACAGAGTGGCATTTGGTATTTATTCGCTCAACTTATTACTTTGTGGACGACTTGGATGTGATCTATCGTGTTGAATCCTGACCTAAGGCCAGCCTGTTCAATTGGTTGTAATATGTACAAGTTAGAACTGATACAGTTATTGATGACCTTCGTAAAACACTTTGTAAATGATTGGAAGCGGGCTGATAGAGCGGTAGTTCTTAATGTTATAACGACTGCCTTTTTTGTGCATCAACACAATCATTGTTCCAACTGGATGGGATATATTTCTCTTCGAGGCATTGTGATAATACCTTAGCTAGGTGTCTGTAGGTTTTTTCTCCAATTAATTGGAGTACGTCAACGGATAGGGCGTCATAACCACTAGCTGATCCTTTTTTGATGGAGATAAATAGATATAAAAAATTACGTTGTATAAATAATATTGATACTTTTGTCCGTTAAGGGTCGATTTCCAGCAAATTCCATCTATAAATTATGGTGTGATCAAAGCGGACTCCTTGGCTTTTAAAATGAATATCTCATTTATCGATTTCGGAGAGACATCAAGCGTCGGAAAAAAAAACAACAAACAAGTTTTAGAAATGTTGATATTTGTGCCCTTTAAGAGCCGAATTTGGAAAAAAATCGTTCTTAAAATATGATGTGACCAAAGCGTAGACTTTAATCTTCAAAATTATACCTCATTTCTCGATTTAGTTTGGTATCGAGGGAGATAAATAGCTCGTGACAGAAAAACGCATTGCAAAAATATTAATAATTTTGCCCTTAAAGGATGAAAATTTGAAAAATTCCTTTCTTAGAATATAATGTTACCGAATCGGAGACCTTAATCTTTAAAATGGTACCTTATTTATTCATTTCTGTTCGGTATCATGCATGGGCGCCGGGAGGGGGGGTTCAAGGGGTTCACTTGCCTCCCCCCCCGAACCTGCTATGAAGGAATATACACAGAAAAGGTTAAGAAACAAAAATTTTACTATCAAATTCACTGTTTGAATAATAACTTAACGTGCCTGGGTTGTTGTACAAATTTCTTCAACACCTTGTAAATAAATTCAGTATCCTTAGTTAATAAATAATAAGGGTTATACATTTATAAGGTATTTAAAAAAAAAACAGATGCACGTCCCTTAATGTAATCCTGCCGGCGCCCATGGTATCATGAGAAATAAATGGCTTGTGACAGAAAAACGCAAGTAGTAATTAATACTGATACTCCTGAAGGATCGAATTCCGAAAAATTCCTTTCTCAAAATATAATGTGACCAAACCAAAGATCTTGGTCTTTAAAATGATACCTCTTTTATCGATTTTGTTTAGGTATCAAGGGAGATAAATGATTAGCGGGGAAAAACACGGCTTAAAAAATATATATTTTTGCCCTTTATGGGTCGAATTCCGAAAAATTCCTTTTTTATAATAGTATGTTACAAAATTGAATACCATAAGCTTTAAAATGACACCTCATTCATAGATTTCGGTTCAGATGAAGAGAGATAGTGGCTTGTGACAAAAAATTTAAAAAAAAAAACAACTTACAGAAATAATATATATGATTACACTAACGATATCTACGTTTCTAGTCATGTCTATGTCAACACTCACAAGAAACAGTCTTCAAGTACATAGACCGCAATGTTATCTGATATGGGAACTAAAATACAGATGTTCTAAATTTGATTATTTTTTTCGCTCATGTTGAATGTAGCGTATTGTTCAGTTCTCATAAATGAATCTGATGTGTATAAGAAAACAGTTTTTCTTTAAATTAGTGTCAAATGATCTAAAACATTTACGGCATTAACAAAAGTTTTATCAAGTAGTAAGATAATTAATTCATTAATTTAATTGTAATGGAACTAACGCTCCGGTGGATTTTCTCTCTACTAATTTCAGTTTTATATTGTTTCAGCTTTTTTCGCAAATTATTCCCCCTTATGTTCATAATTTATTCCACTCCTTTACTCATTTTCCTACAAAAGAAAATGTTCCCACTCCTTCATTCCTGACATCGAGTGCCCGTTATAATATTCTTGGGTAACAAACGGAGTGAACACGGTGTTTCCACGTGATATTTTGGTGACCATATTCTTTGCTGTCATGTTCTGGTAAATACGGCGCCTGGGTATTCCATAAATATTAAACGCCTGGAAAGTCATCGTTCTTACATCATTTAGAAAATACATCCGACCATATTACTGGCCGAAGAACTAAGGGCTCAACTGCTCATTTTACATCTGGCGTCATCATTCTAATATTAGGTTAGCACGAGACTTAGCTGTAAACTCCAATAAAATAGTTTCAAATCCATTCAGAATTAGGGCTTCCTCAAAGGAATTGTCTCATATCGAATATATTGTTATTGACTAAGAGTTGATACTCAAGGCATAAATGTAAGTTTGAATTGTGGAACACTGTAAACAAAATTGATAGCGGATACTGTTCAGGAATAATTTATTATCAAAATCTAAACACAATGAGGGCTGAAGAAAATGCATGTGATTTTATTTTAACCTCAGTCACCTGAACTCTGATAAGGGATCATTGGTAAGCCGATATTTTGAGTTTCAATAACTTTTGAAGCAACAGAAATTGTGAGTAATAATCTTTACGGCTTTTAAATGTACTAGGTTTAAATGATACATATTAGGAACTACTTTTTACTAGATATCAGAAGGAAGATATTGAATAGTCGTTGAATCTGATGAATTTTTACAGTGCTGAAAAGTTATCTTTAATACGGAAAACTCCAGAGATAGGTCAGTCTATGTCTGTCCTCACAAGTTTATATGGTGATGATTGCTAAATTTTGGTTAAATTCAGTGTTTCTTATGTTTTTTAAAGCACCGCCGCATATCGTCGTGGATAAAAAGTCATCCCTCGAACTAAAGGGCTCTCATGTCCCTAATAGTACTTCTTTTTGTTCCCGTTTACGCACATTGGTGTCATTGTTCCAATCCAACGACGTAGCTATGTTCAGCAGAACCGGCTTATGTAACAGGTGAAAAAATATACCCTTCTGTATATAAGAGTATTTTTCTGCCTGCTGTGTCTTAGACATTAATTTCTTCCATTTCCAGATATTTCAGCTACAGATTTATTTTACACCTTCATCCAAGATGAAATCGTTACCACCTAGGTTTTCCTCAATACGTCTACAGATTACCTGATATCCAATACTTCACTAAATTTGTAGAAATTTAGTTTTATATTTGAAAAAAAGTTTTATATAAGAAAATATTTTCACATGAAAGATATCTTTGATCTCTTTAGATTGTTGAGACAGAAAGTAGGATATAGAACATTGATTGATATGCATCATGTATCAAAGCAGATCCCCAACGAAAAGATGGCTGAATGAATAACAATAATTTTTAAAGGCAGGAGTGCCTAGCCTCTTGCTCACTTTTTAAAATCTATCGAAAACACGAATTTTAACGACATCGTGAAACAAAAAATTACAAAATAAAACCGGAACGTGCTGGAGAACAAAAATACAAATACAATTCTTCACTTTTATTGTTTACATCTTAATTATAATTACTTTCTTGGTGTTTATCAAGTTAAAATAATCATTAGCGAAACAGAATAAATCTACTTATTACTAATCAGAAACTCACGGGAACTACAGTGTACGCGGTGTTGTATTTCACTAGCGTCGGAGAAAGTCTAAATTGACGGGACATCTTCAAGTAATCACAATCTTTCAGGAGTGCCAGACAAAGTGCTGACCTACTGCCCAACTTATAGCTAATTTCGGTTAAACATATATTACACGAATATCTTTTGTATATTGTTACTTATACATTCACCACATTATACCGAAATTAATTTTGGATAAACACATTTACAGTTGAAGAAATCACCTTATAACCATTTCTTCTTTGTTTCTAACTAGAACTACAACCACAATTCATTGTTCAATAACTGATAACCGATAAAATTGCTAACAAAGTCAGAGTAAACAAATTTCTACAATTATTAACTGCTAGGTGCAAGGTGCAGATAAAGCAGAAAGAGCAGTATTGCATTCCCCTGTAGCCTGCACACAGAATCTGAAGCGTCCCGTGTTAATTACCAGCTGCGGCTATTCTGGCCTGAGCCTAGCTGCTCCAACCAGGAGACACTCTGGCTCTCTCGTTAATATTCACAGAGTCGGGGGCGGTGAGGCGTGCGCCCAAATTGCCAACCTCTGCGTCCACTCGTCCCTAACCTTGCCTTGCCCTCCACCCGGTAATGATATATTGGAGGCCAGTTAGCCCACTCGTAAATCCCAGCGCGTGGGTGGAGCCAGATAAGCAGGAACCTCGCCTCGCAACAAGTAGTCAGCAGACAACTTGCTTATCGCACACGCACCATTATGGCGCTTTATGCTTCACTTCCGACGGCTTGCGTCCTTACGACGGCGATCACTCATGTGTTATTAAATAACGCATTGTTTGTGATAAATTTATTTTAGGGCATCATTATTAATGATTTAAAAGACTACAAAAAGGAGTTTTCATTACGTCTGCGTTTACATACACTTATTTTAATTTTTGGTTCCATATAACAGTCAGTCTGGAGAGCGTATACACATATTTGTAAGAAATATTATTTAATTAATTGCAGAGCATATGAATGTTTAATAACACGGATAGCACTGTGTAGTGGCAAATGGTGGAATAAATAAAGGGGAGATGGTTCCTTAGGAAGCAGAGAATAACAGCCAGATTTGCAGACACGAAAGAACAGATATAATAGCAACCAAGTACATGGATGAACAGTAATTACTCAGTTTTTTTATTTGACCTAGATTTGTTTCTGGAAATTGTCGCAGAATGCAATCAGTAACAGATATGCTAAAAGAGCTGGAATGGGATTCATTGCAAGACAGGAGGAGGGTGAAGAGGATCATGGAAGTGTACAAGGCGCATACTGGTGATGAGGCATGGAAAGATATTGGTGTAGGTAAGAAAAGTTGTGCATGGAAGGGAAAAGATGACCATAACCACAAGCTGGCACTGGATTTCAGTCACAAAGGTGTGAGAAGATTCTCTTTTTTAGGTAAGGGTGTCAGGGATTGGAATAAGTCAACAAGGGAAATGATGAATAATTTACCAAAAACTTTGAAAGAATTTAAAGTTAAAATTCGTATTGGGCAAAGGTAGGTGGGTGCAGGAAAAGGAGAAGATGGGTTTTAAAGAAATTGCCACCGGAGCATGTGCTCCATTGCGATTAAATTAAATTAAATTTTACTTAAACTGTCAATATCGGTGTGTAGTAAAAAAGTATAAAATCTCAAACGTCAATTATTTTGGCGAAAAACAGATTACATATTACTTTTAGGCTGCTATATGAATAAAAATATCTGATTGCCAAAGGTTTTAATTTAACTGGCGACATACTATGGTGTAAAAATGATACACTTTCTTTAGTTTGACTAAATTATTTAACATTTAGCAATAAATATTAATGCCAAAATACTTCATTATCCTTGAAATATTCATCTCAGGGTAAAATTTAAGATCTTGTCATCTCATTATTGACTGTTGCGTTTCCTCCAACATCAGTTTGTTTAGGATAATTTATGAAACAACAGCACTATTTAGGACACCGGATAAATCAATGGAAATATTTGTTTCTTCAGCAAATACAATGAAGTGTCTAAATTCATGGCATACGTTCCAGTATCGAGTGGGACTTCTTTTTCCATCAGAAATGCATCAGCCCGACGTGGCATTGATTTGTCGTCGGAAGTCTCGTGAATAAATATTCAGCCATGGTTCCTCTACAGTCATCCATAATAGTGAAAGTGTTGTCTGACTGGACGTATTGCACGAACCGACTTTATGTTCGATTGAATTCATATCTGGCATTATAGATGGTCGAATCATTCCCTCAAATTATTAAGAATTTTCTTCAACCCAATCGTGAGCAATTTTGGTTCCGTAACATTGTGCAGTTTCGTCCAGGAAAATTCCATCGTTGTTTGGGGACATAAAGACTATGAATGGGTGCAAATAGTCTCCAAGTAGCCGAGCATAAACATTTCCGGTCAATGGTCGGTTCAGTTTGCCCAGAGGTCGCAGTCCACGCCACGTAAGGACAGGCCATGCCAGGATGCAGCCACCATCAGCTTGCACAGTGCCTTACAGACAACTTGAGTCCACAGGCTTGTGGCGTTCGCTCCACACTCGAAATGTACCAATAGCTCTTATCAATTGGAATCGTGACTCATCTAACCAATTAATTTTTGTCCAGTAACGTCTTTTAAAAATATAGAGAACAAATATTGTATTACCTACACGTCTTAAAAAAATTATTCTTATTATTTTTACACGTGTCAATTATACTTTATCAAAATTCATAAAATATGACTATAAATATTTTAAAAATGAAATAAACCTCAATGTTGGATCAGAAAAGGAGAATGATTTATATTATACAACTATACAATCATTATTCAAAAGAAAATGAAACACCAATAATTTCTACCACCAGACTACTGTCAACAGGAATTATAAGGTAAACATGAATGAATAATAATAATAAATAGCCTGATCAAAAGGAAAAATATTATTCACAGTTGCACCGACTATTCTACATCTACATCTACATATATACTCTGCAATTCACAAAATTGTGGGTGGCAGAGGGTGCTCAGCACCAAAGCTAATCTCTTTGCTGTGCTTTCCAATCCCTAATGGTACGAGGGAAAAAAGAATTCATATAAGAATCAGTCCGGCACCTTATTTCTATAATTTTATCTTTCCTGTCCTTCCGACTCAAATAGGTTGGTGGAAGAAGTATTTCACTACACTCATGAGTGAAAGTTGGAGTACGCATGTTTTCCAATAAGTTTAAACGAAACGTGTGTCGTCTATCTACCAGAGACTCCCAACCTTATCTACTAATCAGTTCTGTGACGCTTTCATAAGGACTGTAGCAAGCGGTCACGAGTCGAGCGGCTCTTCTCTGTACTTTCTCTATACTTTCGATCAATCCCCTACGAAACGGGTCCCAAATGGCACAACAATAATCCAAATGTGGACGCACAAGAGATTTGTACGCTATCTCCTTTGTTTGTTCATTACAATTTTTCAAGATTCTACCTATGAATCGCAGCCTAGAATTTGCTCTTCCTACTAAAGAATTAATGTGTATGTCCCATTTCATGTTCCTTTGTACTGTTACTCCCAAATATTTAATAGAATCGACCATATCAATAACTGTATTGTTTAACTCGTATTTCTGAACAATCGGATTCTTTTTGTTAGTTATGCTCATTGTCTTGCACTTTTTACAGTTAAGAGTAAGTTGCCACTCAGCGCTCCAAGCCAAAATAACATTCAGATCGCGCTGAATTTCTAAGCAATCGGCCAAAGTTCTTACTTCCCTATAAATAACCGCATCATCAGCAAACAATCTAAAAAGGCTTTTCACTTTGTCTCCGAGATCGTTTATAAAAATTAAGAAAAGAAGTGGTCCTATTACACTTCCTTGAGGTACACCCGATGTAACATCTAGATTAGATGAACTTTCTCCTTCAACGACAACATACTGCGACCGACCAGTTAGAAAATCCTTTATCCATTCACAAAGCTGATCCAATATACCGTACGCTCGAAGCTTCGCTAAAAGGCGGTTGTGTGGCACAGAGTCAAAGGCTTTCTGGAAATCTAAAAAAATTGCATCTACTTGTGAACCTGTATCGATAACTTTCATTACGTCGTGTGTAAATAGGGCCAGCTGTGTTTCACATGATCTTTTCTTCCGAAATCCATGTTGATTTGTTGTAAGCAAATTATTATAATCTAGAAAATTCATAATGTTCGAGCATATAATATGCTCCATAACACTACTACAAACAGATGTTATAGATATGGGACGATAGTTCCCAGGATCACTTCGATCACCTTTTTTGAAAATCGGAGTTACTTGCGCGATTTTCCAGTCTGAAGGTACTTTTCGCTCTTCTAATGATTTACTGAATATATCAGACAGAAATGGCCCGATTTCTGCAGCATACTCTGAAAATACTCTTACTGGAATTCCATCCGGGCCCGGTGCTTTCCCCCACTTCAGGAGCTCTAATTGCTTAACGATACCTGCAGTATCTATTCGTAATGATTCCATCACCGACTCGCCACGGCGTGGGAAAACGGGAATACTATCCTTATGTTCATTTGTAAATGAATTTTTGAATACAGTATTTAGTACGTTAGCTTTATCGCGGCTTTCATTAACCTCGGAACCTTCACGAATTAGTGCTGGAATATTGCTGTTGGTACAATTAACTTTTCGTACATACGACCAAAATTTCTTTGGGTTTTCTGTGAGACTCTTAGAGAGAGAGTTGGAGTGAAAATCGTTAAAGGCCTCGCGCATTACATGCTTAATACGTCCTCTTAAATCAGCTAAGCTTTCTAAATCGCTGCGACACCCCTTCCTTCTTGAGCGTGCGTGTATTTTCCTTTGTTTTTTGAGTAATCTTTTGACTTCGCATGTGTACCACGGTGGATCATCCTCTCCCTTTATTGTCCGCTTTGGTATATGTATTTCCATGCCTTCCCTTACAATATGTATAAAACGATGCCACATCTCTTCAACGGTGTCCTTTGTTGTCTCAGTTTTATTGTGCGAGCAGAGGATTCTTGTTCTATTAGCGTTAGATAAAAGGGCGCTTATGGGCACCAACCAGTATGCAGTGTGCACAAAGGCTAAACGGAGCATTACCGTTCTCTGATGGCTGGTTCCACACTGCAGCCGGAACCACAAACATCTCCACCCACAAAACACGGGTACTCTTCCCCGGAGTACAAAAAACACTTTCACTGAACACGTTGCTTACCACTTTGTCTGGACGTCTATCTTCTTCCACGTGTCCGTGACGCGTCCCCGGAATGCAGTGTCCTCGCAAATTCGGCCATTGTCTCCCATCTCACCTGTTTTGCCATTCATCCGCGGAAGCCCCCTTCTTCTCTCAGGCCATTCCACGTCGTTGATACATAAAATGCCGGGATGCTTCCTTAAAAAGGCCATGGCTGAATTCCTTCCCATTCCTTGCCCCCATACTTTCCCGTCTCTAAAGACCTCGCTGTTGAGAGACGTAAAGCAGTTAAAAAAAAGATACATAAAAAGGAAATTGTAGCAACTATTTAATTATTTTGAAATATTAAATTAGTTTTAAGTGGCTGTTCAACTCATACCCCACACGCACGCACAAACTTTCAATTTACTAAACTGGTGATCCTTTGTCATATATGTAACGTACGAGTTCACTTGCTCGCTGCTTTGGGCCGGCGCCGGCCTTGCAACTAGGGAATTCCAGGGATGCAAAATTATCCACTCTCTGTCACCCCGCTCGGCGACATGGAAAATGTCTTTTATGCTGCTTCAAATCAAATGTAGTACACGCCACTATACGAGTGTACTACAATATTTTCACAAACCCAGGCAAGGCGCTGCAGGCGTTAGCGTTTTGTTAGCAGAGGCACTGAAGTCGGTCTTTTGCTGCCGTATCGCGTCAACGTCAAATTTCGCTGCACTGTCCCCCTGGAAATGTCTGTAGTACGTCACACAGTGAGTGCTGCTTGTCTGATAACACAGACACTTCCAGGCAGAAGTCGCTGGTCTCGGTCATTAGGTGGGCGCGGTCGGCAACTGCGGCGGGAAGCAATGCCGGAAATTTCATATTCACGATTCACTCTTTGAACTACAGGTCGAGTAATGTTGAATTCACGAACAATTTCCAAACTGGAATGCTGCATGCCCTAACCGCAACTACCATTCCGCGTTTAAAGACTGTTAATTCATGTCGTGCGGTAGAATCACGTCAAGAAACCTTTAACACTTCTCACGTGAGTACAAAGGAAAGCCCCGTCACTGCACTGCACATACATACATTTCTTCTGCGGTGCCACCGCCATCTTGATATTTGCGTCTTCCTATCCCGTGACTTTAGCACTGTAATGTATTTGTTAAAACCATTTTTGCAATAATGTACTAAGTAAGACGTGCTTACGAGTAACGAGTAAAGGGGCTAAATTTGAAAGTTTAATCAGCGAGTCCTGTCTATACAACACACACTTTTCTTTTAACAATATGGAGAAACTGGAACGTATTTTAATGAAATAGTCTCTGGTTCTTATAAAGTAATACTTCAAAACCAACAGTTAGTAGGAAGTATTAAGAATTAAAAACCATAAACATTTAGTGGACTAAAGAAAGTGAATTAATTATTTGTTTTTTGATTTGTAAAAAATATATATATCAAAGAAAATATTCAGAATAATTTGCTACATAGTGGAAAACCTGAACACTATAAGCAAGAAAACCTATATTGACTAAGATGTCGTTTGAAACGTTTTACAGAAGCAATAGTTGACGCTCATATTATCATGAGCATATATGGGCAACCTCCGCCCCCGCGCCGGATCCGGCCCTCCACCAGCTTCAATCCGGCCCGCGAGAGATTCAGAAATTTTAAATAAGCTTCAAACTCAAGTCAAGTTCATTTGATTTTTCTATCTGTTTTTGTTAACTTGCTTTTTGTATGTTTGATTATGCTATTGTAATTCTAAAAAATACAACAAAAAATGTGTGAATTTTTGTCGTTTTTTTATTCACTACTACCTACTTATTTCTTACCTACGGTCCGCGACCTGATTAAGTCCCGAAATTACGCCCTTAGCTAAGCAAAGGTTGTCCATACCTGCTCTAGAACAAGGGTGGCCAACCCAAATGATCTTGCTGGCCACTTTGTAAATGCGTCATAAATCCGCGGGCCGCATATAAAATTATATATTTTATTAGTGTAAGCCCGTGACCGTTTTTTGCGTATTGTCACGCATCTAGAATAGTTCCAGTTTTTAGGGTCAAAGATTATGACAGATCGACCTGATCTGACCAAATACGAACTTGACCTGTGTTGCACCCTTAGGGTGTATAAAATCCCTCGATCTTGATGAACTCAGAAGTATTAATAGACGTAGGAATTAAACACAGATAGGAAAAATCGCGCTACCGTACAATTGTTTCAAAGGTCGTAGACTCTAACTTGCCGAAATACAATCTTGTTTGACCCTTAATGTCACTCTGAAAAAAAATAATAATAGTATTTCTGTTTGATTTGAAAGCATCACGTTGTTTTTTTATTATTTTTATTTATTTATTGAAGTTGCGCATTCATAATATAATCTTTGGTCTGTAACGACTAGAGAACTTAATACAGATTCCAGATTATTAAACAGCTGAGCAATTCCGAAGAAATGAATTGCCAGAATACTCGATTCGGTAACATACTTGGTCTGATGTCCACTTTAAACAACCTAAAAACTTACGTACAGCGAACATGAATAAAGACCATTAACGAAAGTGGTCAGTAAAACACGTAAAAAGCAAATAAATCGTAATGTATAAACTTTGGTCAAGCAAAAACATTAGCGAAAGTTTTAATTAAATTGAAATTTAGCCAAGGCCGAAATGGCAATTGGTATTCGTGGTTACAGCAAAAACCATGAGTAATTTTAATGTTTTTTTAATTTTTTATGTTGCTTTAATTGGCAACATGTTACCGAAAAGCATTTCCACGTTTTTTCAGCCGTCGGTATTTTTTTAATTATAAAAATGTTACGATAAGCAAACATTTTAATTTGGGATCAATTGCCTAGCTATCAAATTGTGGACATAACCTCGAATTTCTTCTAATGATTTCTCTGGTAATTTTTAATTTTCCTGCCAATAGCTAGCGAGGTGAGTGAGTGAGTGAGCTTACGAAATTATATAGTAGACTAGTGTAAGCCCGTGACCGGTTTCTGCGTATCGTCACGGGTCTAGAATAGTTTCGGTTTCTAGGATGAAAGATTATGACAGGTTGACCTGATTTGACCATATGTAAACTTGACCAGTGTCTCAGGGTGAATAAAATCTGTTGAGCTTCAAGAACTCAGAACCATTAATAGAGGTAGGTGTTAAACACGAACATGGACGATAGCGCAATCGTATAATTGCTTAAATAGAAACTTACTTGTATTTGGCTCTTAAAGTTCACTCTGCAAAATTTAAAAAATTCCTGTTTGCTTCGACAGCATCACCTTGTCTTTTATTGAGACTGGGCGAACTCTCATTATGTAATCATTGGTCATAGTACCTGCAGAGCCCAGAGAACCTAATACACATTCCATATTATTAAACAGTTGAGCAACTCCTAAGAAATGAATTTACATAATACTCGATTCGGTAACCTATTTGGTCTGATGTACATTTAAAATAACCTAATAACTCACGTAGAGCGAACATGAACAAAAGCAATTAACAAAAGTGGTCAGTAAAATCCCTAAAAAGCAAGTAAACCGTAATGCATAAACTTTGGTCAAGCAACAACATTAGTGAAAATTTTAATTAGACTGAAATTTTTCAAATTTGTCATTCGTGGTTACAGCAGAGAACATGAGTAATTTTTTTAAATTATTTTTAAGTTGCTTTCATTAGCAACATGTTACTGAAAAGCAGATCCACTTTTTTTCAGCGGCAAAATTTATCAATATTTTTTTAAACTATGAAACGCTACGAAAAGCAAACTTAATGACTGTATAATGGCTACTAGTTTTGTAGTAGTTGCTTAGCTATTAAATTGTGGACATAACCACGAATATCTTATAATGGTATCTCTGGTCGCGAGCGAAGGCTAGCGCATGACGTCATCATTTTCCAGCCATTAGCTATCGAGGTGAGTGAATGACCTTACGAAATTATGTAGTAGATGTTCCAATATCCGCGCGAATTATGAGTTCGCAAAATATAATATAATTATTCTGCGAACTGATAAGTGTAAAACAGTCAATATCTGTCATACATTCGCAAGAATATTATTTTAAAATCAGAGTTAATGTTTTCTCATCATTTCTACAGTTAAATTTTGAATATATAGACGCACAAATAATGTATTTTTAATACATTGGTTTTCACTACTTTGGCCACTATAAAATAAATATATTTTGTAAAAGTGTGATGAATTTCGCGGGTCGGAAAAATGTTCAAGGCGGGCAGCGGGTTGGCCACCCCTGATCTAGAGTCACATAGTGGGCTTAGTAATTGGTCTCGAACATCAACTTCATTTAATTTTCTCCACAGTTTTGTGTTCCTCGTAAGAAATGTATATACGGAGCGCGTTATTTGGATCTTTCACTATATCATACTAGCTGATACCCGCGACTTCGTACGCATGGATTAACAATTTCTTTGCCAGAATTGAATATAGAAAGTTGTTGGTAGCGAAGCATTGGTCCCAAACAACACCGAGTTGGCATAATATGACAGGAAATCCATCAATATATCATTCTACCGTTGAACCTGTAGTCTCTTGAAAGGAATCAATATCCAACACATTTAAAAACAGAAAAACAAAAGAAGGTGAGGGGATATTGGGGGGAAGGGGGAGAGGGGGGAGGGGCGAGTTTTAAGTAAGGGAAGCTTTATTTCAGCTTGGTCTTTTCTTCTTTCTTCAACAAGAGCATCCAAGTCTTGGGCTCTAGCTGGTCGTACTCTGTTAGAGCTACAACTTAGGCCAGTTTACGCCCGCCAGGCATGTCAGAAAATAAGTCAAAATAAACTGGTACCAGAAACATTTAAGCAGACACGAAGTAATGGACAGTGAAAATCTACATCTATACTAAATAATAAGTTTTTTCTCTAAATTAAATTTGTTAACAAATTATACACTAACATAATGCGCGAGAAGCACAGCTTGAGCAACCGACATAACACTACAGACTAACATACCCATCCATCACTCTGTCACCATTCGATAGTTCTCAGAATTTCGTGACAAACCTTCTTAATCATACCGAAAAAAAAATGACCTGTGCCCTCCCTACAGATTTTCTTGTCGAATTCCGTCAATATCGGTATAGGCATATAGTCGTCAAAACGTAACAAAAAAACTTACTTCCGCATTTGTAGTATTATTACTGCGATCACACTGACTGTGAACAGCCCCTCAAGGATCATTGCTAGACTACCTACGATTTACTTCGCATTGCGCCCCTATATATTTTATAACTACAGTTTAACATTCAATCCGAACAACCGACGGTCCTGGCGTTCTCTTAAAATCAAAAACAGTTTTTAAAAAAGTTTTGCTTCCACGGAGATTTGAACCGGAGACAACGACCCAAACCTTAGGAAGCAAGCGCTTTATCCACTGAGCTACCACACCGCTAAACGGAAAGGTATTACAGACACGTAAACATCTTACGCGTCTGTCTATCGCCGTTCAGTAATTTTTCAAAATTATAAGTCAACATATATTTTTTATACAGAAAATTTTACAACCAAATGTAGACAGTATTTTTCTTCTTGTTTCAAAGGATAAGTGTGCAAAGTTTCATCGAGATCGGATGAAAACTGTGGATTTGTATGAAGAATAAACAAACTAAGAAACATACATACATACATTCATCTTTATATATATAGATAAGCGATTTTGACTGAACTCAGCAGATGAATGGACGAACACTGTCAGCATTCTCATCCAAAAGTAACGCTGAGCGTACAGTTTGCTTTAAACTGAAAACCAGCAGACATTCATCACATTAACGACAAATCCTATCAGAAAATAAATGAAACTGTTGAAGATGCCTTATTACATCATAACTTTTATTTGTTAATAGCTGACAGTAGATTTCCGCTATTTCTTTCCTGCTTTGTTTCGTAACTTCTCAGGCTAAATGCAAACCGGACGTTCCGATCACCAATCTTACGATACAGGCGTAATATGCACGTGCAAGATACTGATGAAATCCTAGTTATTACATAGAATTTAATTTTGAATGATGAACAGAGTCAGTAACAGAAACTCCAGAAGAGAGAGTCATAGTCAATGTTTCAATAACACAGCACTGGATACTCATCAGTTCGCATAAAAAAATTACATCAGCAGTTTTCATTCACAGCGTTGCGTGTCAAACTGCATCGCATGTGCTGCACTGTGTCAATGCTGTATGCGAGGACGCGGTCTAATTTTTTTGTCATAGTTTTCGTAACAAGAATAAATCAAGGTTTACAACCTGCCGACGTAATGAGTCACGAAATGGAGAGATCGTAATGTGGATTGCAAATTCTACGTTCATGTGGAATGCAGTTATGTGCAGTCGAAATCATCTAAATATGGTCTTAAAAATGTTTCTCAGTTGCGTCACTGCCAACTGTTTTTATCCGCATACAATTTTCAGATTATCTCCTTGCGAATTAATCTCTCTTCATTTTTTATCAAATTTTCTAAAATAATTTCACAAAAATAAAAAATCATAAATTTCTTAATGAGAAATACCAGGTGGTTTCCAAAACGGTCAGACAAAAATTAGGAGCCATCCATAAATTCCGTCAAACAAATAACATAGATTTTATCCCCTCCCCCCTCACTTTTCGACACTTCCCCATCCCCTCTCTTTCTCTGATACCACTCATTTTCCAGTTTTAAATTTAAAACTTGATTAAAATGATACTTGCAATAACAAATTTTATTTAAAATATTTTAAAATAAATAGTAATTTGTATTCGCGCAGTTGCGTAATGCGCTTTTTCTTTGTTATCTCAACTTTCATACATCGTAACGAAACACATAATGTCTAGCAATTTAATCTTCCAAATGAAAATCTTCCAATTTAAGTCAGCTTATATCCTGAACATATTTTCACAAAAACATAGTAGGTACAGATTTTTTTGGCTCTCTCCTCCTTTATCACTTTGTGGAAACCCTTCCTTCCCCTTCAAGATTGGATATAAGAACTTATATTTATTCAGAAATGTACAGAAAAAAGAAATATCACAGCTCAGAAATCACTGAAGAAAAACTGAGTCCCGTATGCTAAGTACTAGCGGGACAAGGGATAAATTTCGGAATACAGAAAGCCACTCTCAAAGCCCTCTCCTCTCTCTATTATTGTTATTAATTGTGATGGGTCTTCCTCTCAGGCAATTTCGTTATATGACTGCTTATTCAATGTGCGCATTTTTACTTTTAAATTCTTTCACTGAATGAAGTAAACTGCTCAACTCTTCCCTCTAACATTTGTTCCGGCTCCTGGCTCTCTTACCCTAGAAGAAAAACATTCCATTCTCTTACACCAGAAATTAATTGCAAATTTATGGTCTACATAAATCTCCTAATTTTTGTGTCCACTGAAGTCATCGTCAACGTATACCTTATACATATCTCCTATCTTCGAATGACTTCCATGCCTGTAATTGCTTGTATTCATAGGTAATTTCGACAAAGAAATCTAGCTGCCTTCCTTTGCACTCCTTCCATATTTTGTAATTGATATTCAAGCAATAGCATGGCAAATATATCTTAGTTCAGTTCATTTGCTTTCCATGTACATACATCCTCCCATTACTCTCTTTAATAGATGGAAACACATAAATTATTCCTTGCCATTTCCATGCAGTTATTATGAACAAATTTCACATGTTTTGCCCAGTTATGCTACGTAAAGTTTGAGTAGGAACAGAAAAGCATTAATGGCTACTTTGATTATAACAACATAAATTGAACAGACTGTATAAATATACCGACCGAATGTCAAACTGAAAGTGAAACTTGAGAAATAACTCAGACAGGAAAGCCGAGGAAAACATCTTGCATAGCAGGCAGTCACAAGTAGTTACAATGGCGCTTATTCAACAAGACGTGTACGACACTGTATGACAATGTGGAAAAAGCCTGTTTTACATCATAAGTTATGCATGCTACAAGGAACATTTTTACTTCAGGTAATTTGTAAAATGTTTAACAACAGACATGACGTTTTATAAAATTTTGATAAAACTATACTTCTTGTCACGTTCGTTAATATTGTAATCAATAACACGCTGTTATGATTTCAGATTGTTCAACTCCTGTATGTTTACTATTTCTTTTTAAGTCATTCCTATATTCCGGATTATTAGGAACAGTGAGTTATAATATCTTGGTTCTGTTAATAAGGCTTTAACAATATTGCCATCTAATTATTATTAATGCCTGGCTTCAAAGTCGTCAAGGCTTAAAGCCCTACTCTTTTTTTTTTTTTTTTTTTAAAAGTTTCATTCATGGCATGACACGGGTATGCATAAATGCACAAAACTGAAGCCAGAACATAAAATTACATCACCCATTGGCGAAATGGCACATCATACAGATTTTTCCGTCGAAAGTAAAGTTAAAGTAAACAAGAGAACAACGAAGAATAACAGGAATACAGACGGCTAGTTATCTGATCTGTCGTATTTTAGCTTGTTTATTGAAACACTTCATCTCTTCATTCCTGACCAAACCACTTCGTTTCTACATACCCGTTGCAGCTAACGTCCTGGCTTGTCTACAATACAAGCTAACTCATTTGTCTTCCTTTATAATTCCTCTCTACAAATGTCCCTTTCAGTATCAAATTGAAAAATCCTATATGTGTAATTACGTTGTCTGCCATCCCATTTTCTACTATTAAAATATTTTATACAATCTCCATTCTTCATTCATTACATCCAGAATAGGTTATTTTTTTTACACTTTACCTTTCCATTTAATTTTGAACTTCTTCCTATACCGCCATTACAATGAATATGCTTCATAGTTTGTTCATAGGGACGTTCTTAGAGTCCAAGCTTCGCTTACATGAAATTATGAACTCCATTCGTATTGTTTTAGAAACTACTAGATGGAATATTAAAATTCTAATAGTATACTTACAATAATAATAATGTGTGTGGTATTGTGTGTGCCGATTGACAGTTTCTGTTTTCCGCGCATGAGCCTTTGTCGTGTTTACCCTTAACCTAATCCTGTATAAGGGACCAACAGTTCAACGTGGAAACTGGATCACGGGAGCGTTCTGGTGTACTTCACATTACACAGGGAGCTACGCCAGAGGTGAAAGTATCGTTAGGGACCTTTGAAACTCCCCGCCGAGACAGGCACTAGAACAGGGGCTCTTTCTATCAGCAGACATACGGCTTAATCACTAAACCACCAGACCGCTCAATTGTATAGTTTATACAGAGATACCTACACCGAATCCAGAGTCATAGATTTGCTATAAAATTGGTAAATATGAGGCTAAAATTGTCATGCTGCATCTGTTTAACCATCAATTGCTAATCTTAAGCTTAAATTTACCAGAAATGTTGGGAAAAAGGTACGAGAAGGAGCTTCAACTTAATGTCTAAAAGCAGATAACCTGTGATCTCGTTGAAGTATAGTGTAGAGCTGTACTCACGGCGGCCCGTCGTTTTGGCGTGGCACAGCAGCTCCCAGACGCTGGTGTATGTGCGGTTGTCGCGGCCGCAGACTCGCCGCCACACCACGAAGGCGAGCGCACAGTGGTCGGGCTGGGGAGACGCGGCGCACGCCCCTCGCCGGAGGGTCAGTCCGCGGACTGCACAGTAGTCACACCAAGGATCAGACAAAATCACAAAACCTATCAGCAGATTGTGTTACCTAGATCAGCGTTTCTCAACCTTTTTAAACCTGAGGATCAGTAAATTGGTATAAATAATGCTTAGGACCACTAACTTACGTGCGCCTAATTCTTTACATTTGTGGTGTCTGTGACATAATGAATTGTACAGTTAGAACGTAATAAATTAAAAGCATGTTCTGAATTCCTACGAAAAAACAGTTATAAAAATGGAAATGGAATTAAAAATTGATTACCAATTGACCAGACTTTTAGTATTTAATAACCAAATGAATAATAATATTATTGTAGGCTGGATACTGAACTATATCAACGAACTTAGAGTACAAAATGAAAAGAAACCAGAAATTTTTTATTGTTTTTTAGTTCACCACTTTTATATTACCATCCCTACCACTTCTCTCACACCTAGTACAACACACTCAGAAAACTGTCACTAACATAATTATTAAACGAACGACGCTCTTTTTGAAGCAGACTGGAAACGCATTTAGTGAATAGAGTTTTGCTGTCCTACAGGTAGCATAATATCCTGGAAATGTCGGAATTTCTTGTTCATTGAAGTATTCATGGCTTTTGAATAGTTGTGCTTATAACTTGTACTCAGGTTTTTTTGTTTTTTTTTTTTTTTTTTTTTTTGCTCCTCGTCGACGGCTAAGGTCATTAGAGGCAGGATGGGAATGGGTACAAGGAAAGGGAAGGAATTCGATCATCGCCTTTTTGAAGGAAGCATCCCGCTATTCGCCTGGAGTGGTTTGGGGAAACCATGGAAAACACAAATCTGGATGCCCGGACGGGGATTCGAAGTCGTGTCCTCCGGAATACGAGGCCAGAACGTTATTGTAATCGTTTGTAGCCTTATATAGTACGAATATGATATCACATATATATATTTTCTGCCTGTGGACCACTTGTACCATCTTTGCGGACTACGGATTGAGAAACAATGACCTACATTAACCAATTACTGTTTGTATTCAATGTAGTATTATCATTTTTCTAATACTGCTTGTTTTCTTGTACGATTTCTTAAAGCATAGAATTTTAAATAAAATTTCACATCTCCATTCAGTGTCAAGGAACAGTTTTTTGAAGTGGATAACACTTCATTCACGTATTTTGCCTTTAATTAAAAGGTTGCGTTTCTTTTTCCTTAGCATTACATCTCGATGACGAGGTCATTAAATCGCCAGTCCACTGTAGTCAAAGAGCGTAAAGGAAATTGGTTGTGAGTATAATGATACCAGGAAACCATACCAATAAAACACGTTTGTACTGGGATCACGTCTGATTTTTCCATTCATCCATCTACTTTGGTAGAGGTGAAAGGTATTATCAGCCACAATGGGATATTCAAACACAAAAAGCTTGAAAAAATTATAAAACACATTATGTACGAAATGACGAGTATATTCTAATAATTAAAATTAATCGTATAATTATACAACAGTTCCCAACATTTTAGTTATCATTTTACTTAAAAGCAAGTGCCATAGACTCCTTTAGAGATTTTTTTTTAATTGCTTTACGTCTCTCAACGGCGAGGTCTTTAGAGACGGGAAAGGATGGGGGGCAAGGATGGGGGCAAGGAATTGGAAGGAATTCGGCCATGGCCTTTTGAAAGAAGCATCCCGGCATTCGCATGGAGTGATTTGGGAAACCATGGAAAACCCAAATCTGGATGCCCGGACGGTGATTCGAACCGCCGTCCTCCCGAATGCGAGGCGAGAACGCTAACCTTTACACCGCCACGCTCGGTTCCTTTCGAGAGGGACTATTTCTGGTTTAATGGTACAAGAGTTTTTATTTCTTTATGATTAATTTTTTTCTGTGCAATTTGTACGTTCTTATGGTTTAAGTTATAAAGGTCTTTCCGACGTTTTTGAAACTCAAAATGAATTTATTGACTAAAAAGTAAACAACATGTAAACAAACAATGATGCCATCTACAATATCATAAGTAAGCTATTATTGTTAATTGATGTTTACCAGATTACTCTCAAGATCATTTCTAAATCAAATTCAGTGTGTTTAATGTTTAGTTGATGTCAGTGTTTACTACTACTAACCTTATTTTTTTCCAACACATACAACGAATTTCATGTTGTGTTTCAAAGAGCATATTATAGATGCATTTCTTATGGTACTGGACAAGCGAAATTTATGACTTATCACACGAACGAAAACAACATGGAAATCATCACAGAAGTTACAATCGCAGCTTCAGAATGCATCCGTACCGAGCGTCGTGAGTGAGCGGGAACGCTCTGGGCTCGCATCCAGTAGGACGCATGTTCTAATCCCCGACCGGGCATCCAGATTTCGGTTGTCCATGATCTCCCGAAATCCCGTTTAGTCCGTTGAAAATTCAATGGCCAAATTCCTTTCCGTTTCTTGCTCCCAATGCTTTCCCGCTTCTAATGACCATGACATCAACGAGATGTAATGCCAGAGTACATCCGTGTATTTTTGTGAATATCCAAAAATAACACCTCGAATGACAAAAAAAGACTCTGCGTAAGCCAGTAGCAAAGTTGCGAACATTTTATGTCGCTACTGACCAAGCAATATGCTGACTGATTCATTTTTGGCCCTCTCCCAAACGTCGTCAATTTATCATCAGATATAAAAAGCGATGATTGTCTTTTCCCTTAAGTTAAAGGACTTTTTAATGGCCGAAGTAATTAAGGATGATACACTCCAGAGCGAGGGTAATGGGTATCAGCATCTGACCGTGAATCGTGTAAGCTTTGCTCTAAATTGTTTCCTATTGCGTAGTCTCTTCGAGCAGTCCACCATACAACGGCATTTCTTATGTTTTGTGTAGCATTCATCTTTAATCGGACGCTAGAGAAAGAAACGAGCCAATTGCTTAGGCCTAGTTATGACCGAACTGAATGACAGGAACTTCAAAGAAAATTAACCGCTATACCGTTAAGAAATTGTTGTTTTATTATAAAAGCACGGTACCAATAAAAACCTTTTTTACAAAAATAACTTAATTTTTAAAACACCAAAAACTTCTCATAGCCATCTAATAAAACCATTCAACAATCTTGTATTGAAGTTTCTCCACTTGAACAAACAGTTTCTAAGAGTTCTAATTACTGAACTTGTAAGTGTCGCAAGGTTGAAGAAAAGCCGAAACTACCTAGTCACAGTGTAACTCAAGCTTGCCAAAGATTCCAAGCTAGATGGTACCCAAACAGGAATACTGGCAATTCAGCATTGTTGGTGTATAATTGTCTTACCTTAGCCTATTTCTTTTCTTTTACTCGATTTTCCATGATTTCTTTCGCCTATAAGAAAGTTTATTGCTTACGATTTTTTAGATTTTTTTATTTTTTTTACTTATGGATTAACGCCTCGCCGACGTCGAGGAAATTAGAGGAAGGATGGGACTGGGGACGAGGAACGGGAAGGAATTCGGCCATGATATTTTGAATGAAGCATCCTGGCATTTGCCTGAAGTGATTTGGGGAAACCATGGAAAATTCAAATATGGATGCTCGGTCGGGGATTCGAACCCGAAGTTATTTCGTCAAACACTGGATCTTTGGGTATTTGATTATATAACTATTTTGTACATGTGATGCCCCACTACTGTGATTATCCTCATTAATAAATTGTTAAAAATAGTAGGAATTATGGTAACGGCGAGAAGTGGTTCAGAGTATCCTCTTGTCCTTGGGGTTGGAAACAGCCCCTAAAGGCTGATGAATCCAGAAATGATCAACGGCATGGGGATGCAAAAGGAAACGGGAAGACACTGAATTAATGATCAAAGGATATCTCGAGGACATGTAATCCTCTCATATTAGGGATGGAGGATTGTATCAAACCAGTCTAGAGACTGAAGAGGAGAAAAATTAAGACTTAGTTTATTGGCAACAAGAATAGACATCGAATTTTTTTTTTGACTGTTTCACATGAAAATACATCGCAAATCAATCATTAATAATCAAACTGTAACTGTTCTAACTAAAAGAATCGCATATGACACTAACCCAGAGCTATTACACTGCATTTGTACATTATAGAGAAAAGTTTTTTTAGGAGGCAATGGGTGTATTTCACGAAGAAGATACATGTGTGATTCTGGCGTGTTTCAATGACTCTGTGAGCGTTATTTTACCGATTGTGCGTCTTCTGAGTGGCGACTCTGGACGCCCATTGCTTACGAGTGGCACTGTTGGGTTAGAGCACCCAAATGTTTGTGGTAAAACTGAAAGGAATGACAGTGTAAATAATTCTACCAAATGAGACCTTTAAAAGTGGTGTCTCCAACGTTCATCTGTTTATGACTTTCAACAAACCTTAAATAACAATTAAATTATGGAGCCTTTTGCTCACTTTTTACAGAATATCGAAGACTTGACAAATGATAATATGATGAAGATAAAAAGTAATTTCAGTAGAATTACGATACCAAATAGTGTGTAAAACGAAAAATTATTCTAGTTGTAATAAAAGAGATAGTGTACCGATAGTATGATGTTTGAGCAGGAAGGAAAGCGTTGATCTATTCAGCTTGTTCAAGGGTAAACGTGTTAATAACAAACCAACCAACATGTTATACAAGTTCTGAAAATAGTAACATCTGTAACATTTCCACATCTAGAGAAACTGATCTGGAGGCAAGAGTGCTGGTATATTTCGCTCATTTTCAATTTCGACAGATTGTAAATCTTTCTATGAATATTTATGGTAAACACGAAGCGTTTTTCAGTCAAAAATGTTCTCCAAGAATCATGGTGTTGAGCCATGAACATTGTATAGAACTCTGATGGATGATTTAGGTGCATTTAAAATGACGGTACAAAATATCCGTTACTCTCCACATTCTCCTTAACAAATAGACGTAACTGATTTTGTATCAACAGCTTCTACACAGCTATAACCCATCGAACTAACACCACAGCACAGGTCATTATGGGTTTTGCCAGTAATAACCTGCGAAGGAATTTTTACCTTCGAAATTGAAAAGTAAAAAGGCTGTGCGTGGTGGGTGAACGTTAACCGCACTAGCCTCGCATTCGGTATGACGCGGTTTCGAAACCCCGTCCAGCTATCCAGATTTCGATTTGCCATGGTTTTCAGAAATCACTTCAGGCAAATGTCGGAACAGTTCCATAAAAAGGCCATTGCCGAATACCTTCCCGTTCCTTGCTCCTGCCGTTTCCCGCCTCTAATCCCGTCGATGAGGTGTAAAGCTCTAGGCATAAAAAAAGAAAGATACAGAGAACTGATAAATATAACTTTTTGTATTGAGACTAAATAGTGGATTGAGCGATATGGTTTTTGACGGGAAATTATGTATAAATTTTAGTAATTAAGATGAATACGAAATACTATTGTTTTCTAATTATGTTGCATGTACGGTAATGAATTATTGTAACATTACAATATGTACTCCATTATTAAATTATTATTAGTGGTGTTACTTTCGATGGTTACATAATATACCGTTACACACTTCCAGATGAGAACAAAACTAATATAACTGACGTGTATTCTAAAGCCATGCATATAAAAAAAAATACATTAGTACATTTACGTGTCATGTTCAGAGTTCATTCTTGTAAGAAATAAGTGTTTTCCCTTCAGTTTTCCATCATTCTGATTACGTATCCTTGTAAAAATAACTAGTCACGTAGATAGGAAGCTAGCTTATTGTAAAATATGTAAACGGATTTACACATTTTACTCCGTAAAAAAATGAAGGTTGAACTCCTGTTTCAAAAATTAACCAAGTTGTGTAATTAATTAGAGAAGCAGAAAACAAAAAATAAAATAAAATAAAATTGAAATCTAAATTAGACTTGTTTCCATTGAACAACACTAGCTCATTACGCACCAAAAAATGATGTTTCTTACCCATGATCCATGTTGGAATCCGGTAAGTAAACGACATACTGTTTTACTTAATTTACCCCTATCAGTAAATGCAAATAGACCAACTGACCAACTGACAAACAAGAAATATTTACTTCCAGAAACAAAACGCGATATATTCTTACAGCTTATTAGGAGTACAAAGCGTTAAAGTAACCCCTCTGGATGCAGCGGTTATTTAAAAAGGAATAATAAATTATTAACGAACTTTAGCATTGAAGGGTCATGAGAGTGTACAAGGCGTATATTGGTGATGAGGTATCGAATGATATTGGTGTAAAAATTAATAGTAATGTATGGAAGGGAAAAGGTGACCATAACCACAAGCTGGCACTCGATTTCGGGCACAAGGGTGTGGGAAGATTATCTTTTTTAGGTAAGGGTGTTAGGGATCGGAATGGGTTACCGAGAAAGATGAATAATTTGCCAAAAACGTTGTAAGAATTTAAAGTTTGTAAAGGGCAAATGTTGGGGGGTGCAGGAAACGTGGAAGATGTGTGTTTAGGGAAATTACCACCGAAGCGTGCACTCCATTGCAATTTTAATTAAATATTAAATTAAATATTCTTCGTTGATATCTACAGGTATACCATAAAAGAACACAGATTCGATTATTAGGTAGCAAGAACGCTTAGGTTGAACCAGTCTTTAGTCTTAATCCATTTACACAGAGGAGTGGGAAAGAAATCCGTCATAGCGTATCCGAAAACTGAAATAAGTCAATCCCCTTAGAATGTTCTCGTTGTGGGTGTGCGGTAACGGTCTGGCCTCGCATTCGGGAGGACACTCGTTCGAGTCCCCGTCCGGCCTCATAGATTTTTGTTTTCCACTATTTCCCCCAAATCACTCCAAACGAATGCCGGGATATTTCTTTCTAAAGGCAATGACGGAATTCCTTGTCCCAAGTCCTTTCTGCTTTTAATCACCTCGAAAAGACGTGATACCAAAAAATGATCTGGAAAAATTATATAAACTTAGCTGTTGGTATGTCTCACTAAGCGATAACTTCTCTGTTTTAACAGTCACTGCACTCAGGAAATCGGGGCATGTGGAAAGTGTTTAATTTATCTTGTTACTTTTGGCGTAAGCTAGTAACAAGTGGAGCAGTGTTCCTTGGCGGCGCGGCGGTGTGCCGTTGGGGTTAGACAATTGTCGCAGGTCGTCCGGTGGGTCTGGTTTGGTGAGGGGTTAATATTTAGGCGGCGGCGGCGGGCAGGTCATGCACATTTCATGGGGCACACGTCCTCGCGCGCAGCACCGCGCGGACCCGCCTAACGGCTCTTTTCAGAGCACAAATTGCCTCGCAACTAATTAACCGCTTTAATAAGGCAGTGCGTGAACAGAGTGGCAAGAAGAACGGCCCTGGGGGAGACAGCCTGCTGGAAGCAGGACCTGCAGGTGAGGCGCAGCCGACCTCTCTTCCCAAACTCCTCACGCCGTCTATCGGACTACCTCTCCACAGTGTCACTACCGATCTGCAACACACAACCAGTGCTGAGTGCTAGACTACTGTATGTCACAACAATTCAAGACGCTTTACAAAATGGATTTTTTTTATGTGGTGTTTTTGTGTTAGATATGAACACTGGGTGTTCAATTAGTTCTAAATAATTCTTGACTATAGAATTAGTGTAAATTTTGTATGTGTATTTTCACGTCGCTGACTATTTTGAGAAGAGGTTCAGAGACATGAGGAAAATAGAAACATGTTAGCTGAAATCTTAGGCGAAGTGGTTACTGGTTACCGAATAGAGAATGGCCTCCTATGTTGTTAGGGGAAGTGTGACAATAAATTACTTGGCTACAATTAGTCTAATATTTTAGTAAAAAGATTGTTTAATTATGACGCTGAAGTAACGATTTTGTTCCTTTAGTTACAAAACAGTCTTAGTCGATGTCCCAACTTAGGTTCGAATCACATTTTAAGTATTTTGTTTAGTAGGAAACTATTAACATTACTACTAACATTAAGACGTGAAAGCATTTCTTGACAACTGAATCCATGAGATAGCGTTACCATATCATAGGCAAAGAAAGATTTGGGTACACGGCAGTGCACCCGCCAAGTCGGGTAACCGGCGGCACTGCCTACACTTTTCTCGAAGCGATTCGGGCCATTTTTACACCTCTATTTCTTCGGTCGTATTTATGCTACCTGTCTAAAATTTCTGTTATGCATAGATATCAGCAATCTTAGTAAACGTACCAAGTTTTATTTTGTTATTATGCTTAGTTCGAATGTTATTCGGATGCAAACTTCAGCAATTTCGTCACTCACTCACTCCCTCAATGACTGACTTATAATCAATAAAACTCTAAGGTACTTACCGTAGCCATAGAAAGCTCAAATTTGGTGCAAAGATAGAATTTTACCCTCATATTATAAAAAAAAGTCTGAAACTCGTAAATTTCCATATATCTACCCCTTACCTACCCCTAACGTGAAATCGCATTCTACCCTAATAACATTATGCCTCAGATTTTAATTATGGAGTGAGCTTACTATGTTTAACCAATATTTTAAATTTTACTTCTTTCCTTTTCTTACTTCGGAAATTATTAGCATTCAAAATTTTATTTCGGCACGATACCCTGACATCAAAATTCCACTGTACTTCCAGTAATCCTAGAAACAAGTAATTTGGTACACATACATGGTTTCATCCCTAAATCATGATAAAAATCTAAAATTGGAGTTTTCACCGTGTTTATTTAATTACAATCCCAAACATTAAAAATTCTGGCACATGTTTGCGGCTTAATTGATTTGCTTCGGATGAAGCTATAAACCTGAGATTTCTATAAACTTAGAGGCGAGCAACTTTAACCAAAGCCTTGTATTGTACTTTGTTCCAGCGCTTGCTATGGAAGTTACTTGGAATTAACTTATAGCGGGGGTAGGGTGGGGGGGGGGGGTAATTCTATGGCAATCGAGATTGGTCAACCAAGATGCACACTCATTGTTTGCAGAGAGCGTGGCATTGAAGTGATATTTAAAGTTTCCTGTGAAATAACGCTGTACAATAAATTTTACGAAGCTTCTCATAATTTTTTTCCAGCAAATTTTTTATGTGCGAAGCGGCGTCAGTGAGCTATGGAAGCATATTAAGCATCAAAAAGAAATCATTCCTTGGTAATATAGAAAGAAAAGTGATAGAAACTGCCACCAAAAAATGTAGTCCTTCTGAGTATTTTTATGCTGTGTGTATAGTTTGTTCTACTTTATTAATAATGATAGCGATGAGAGGAATGTTCTTTAGCAATCTCAAGAAGAAAAGGATCCCTCGCTGTGCCCGAGAAAGAAGTTTTTCCAATAATTAATCGTTTGTATTATTGGTAGTTCACCGTTTGAGTGAGAATATTTGTAATTACAAAAAGTAAACAAAGCAAATATCAGTCCACTTTATTATATACGCAATAATTTTAATGGTACGAGAAACAGCACAAAATAAAATAAGGAAATAATTTTGTTCCACTCGAATTTGGGTCGAAAGAGTACTTGGGGGAAGCAAGGTATTCAAATGAGGCCAAACTGGATTCACGTAGTTTATGGAAGCACCCTTACAAAATAAATGAGATATCACAAAAACAATTGTTGTAAAAATAGCACAAATCTCGTGTTTCTTTAGTGACAAGAAGTTATTTTATCTCACCTGAACCATGTCTACATTTTACGGTTTGTATTCACTTCACTTTCTAAAACAGAATGATTTCTCTGGTATAAATCAAGGATTTAAACTAAAAAATAAAAAATCTGGCGACGCCATTATGCATGTGTTATTTTAACTGAAATGAAAGTCATTTTATTTATTACTAGCTGATACCCGCGACTTCGTACGCATGGACTTGGAGTCTCATTGCCAGAATTCAATATAGAAAGCTGTTAGTAACGTAGGACCGGTCTCAAAAAACACCGAGTCAGCATAATATGACAGTAAAGCCATCACTGTATCATTCTACCGTCGAACCTGTCTCATGAAGAGAATCAATGTCCAACATATTTAAAAACAGAAAACAAACGAAGGTGCTTGGATGTGGGGGGAGGGGGTGGAAGGGGGCTTAACTAAGGGTAGCTTTATTTCAGCTTGGTCTTTTCTTCTTTCTTCAGCATGAGCATACGATTCTTGGGTTCTAATAACTTTAGCTGCTCGTGTTACACCTTAGGCCAGGTTTACGCCCGCAAGATATGTCAAAAAAGAAGACAAAATAAACTGGTGCCAGAAACTTTTAGGCGGACACAAATAATAGTACAGTGCAGATCAAATCGGCATCTATTCTAAATAATACTTTTTGTCTCTAACGAAATTTACAGACAAATCATACACTAACAGACCGCGCGGGATGCACAGCTTGAGCAACCAACGTAACATTACAGACTAACACACGCATCGCCCAGTCTGTCACCATTAGATAAGTTCTCAAAATTTCGTGACTACAACTGTAATTCATACCGGAAAAAATAGCTCTGTGTCCTTCCTACAGATACAAAGTATTTCCTTGTAACATTCCATCATTATGGGTATAGCCATTTAGTCGTCAAAACATAACAAAGTGACTTACTTACGCATTTACAATATTATTAGAGCGGATCACACGCACACACTGACTGCGAGAGTAACAACCCCTGAAGGATCAATATAGCGTAACAAAGTTTCCACCTACAGCATTGGTATACCATCTACGTTTTGGCACGCATTGCACCCCTAAATATGTGATATCTACAGTTTAACATGGAATCCGAACAACCGATCGTCCAGGCGTGGCTCATACGATCAAAAACAACTCTTGATAATCTTTGCATCCACCGGGATTTGAACAGGACACCGCGTTCCAAAATCATTAAGCAAGCGTATTAACCACTGAGCTACTAGACAGATATCCAGAAAGGTACTTCAGAGACCTACACATCCTACACTTCTGTCTATCACCGTTCAGTAATTTTTCAAACTTATATGACAACATGTATTTGGGTCCACTGCCGACATTTTTCTTTAAGGTATTGGGGCCATTTTTGAACCCCAATTGCTTCGGTCGTATTCCTGCTACATGTTTCAAATTTCTGTTATGCACAGATATCAGCAATCTTAACAAACATACTAAATTTTGTTTCGTTACTGTTCTTAGTTCAGATATTATTCGGATGCAAACTTCAGCGATTTTGTCACTCACTCACTCACTGACTGATGATCATCAAAACTCTAAGGTACTTCCCGTAGCGGTAGAAAGCTGAAATTTGGTGCACAGATTTTACCCACATATTATAAGAAAAATCTGAAACTCTTAAATTTCCGAATATCTATCCCTTACCTACCTCTAACGTGAAATCGTTTTCTTCCCTAATAACTTAGTATACCTCAGATTTTCATTGTAGAGTGAGCTTACTAAGTTTAATTAATGTGTTACGTTTTACTTCTTTCCTTTCCTTACTTTGGAGGTTATTGAAATTCAAAATTTTATTTCGACCACGACACCCCGACATCGCAATTCCACTGTACTTCTAGTAATCCTAGAAACTAGTAATTTGGTACACATCAGCAGAAAAGTTTAATATGGGATTTCTTCCCCGTATTTAGTTAATTACAATCTGAAACATGAAAAAACTTGGCTAATATTTGCGGCTCCGAATGACGCTATATGCCTGATAATTTTTTAATACATAAAGATCAGCAAGTTAACTAATATCTTAAATTTTACTTCTTTAATATGTTTAGTTTGGAAGTTACTAATAATTTTCTTTATGGTGTTAGTGAAAATAACTGCAATTGCTCGGCTACGGCGCACACCCATTGTTTTTAGAGAGTGGGGCATTGTTGGTAAAGTATATTGATGTCTTAAATTCTGAAATGTAATTA
This sequence comes from Vandiemenella viatica, assembly GCA_031002005.1. Classification (NCBI taxonomy): domain Eukaryota; kingdom Metazoa; phylum Arthropoda; class Insecta; order Orthoptera; family Morabidae; genus Vandiemenella; species Vandiemenella viatica. The sequence continues at coordinate 250,208,706 of JARYHS010013630.1, forward strand.
TCCACCAATTTTTAAATGGAATCATTACATTTGCCCACAAAAACAATTCTTGTAAAAAATAGGCCAAGTCTCGTGTTCATGTAGTGACAAAAAGTTATGTCTTCTTCTGAGCCAAGTCTACACTTTACAGTGTGTATTAACGTCACTTTGTGAAACAGAATTGTTTCTCTCGGTGTCATAGATCGTTTATTTAGGATAAAATAAACTGAGGAATAGGCATTATGCACGTCATAAATTTTACTGAAATTGAGGGTATAATATATACTTATCAAATACGAAAAAGAGCGAGGGAAATCTTGGATTTTACATATTTATGAGGTTGATAAAGCAACACATTTAAGGTATTTATATACGTTAACTAAAACATGGCATGCATAATGGCCAAGTCATCAGATATTCTTATCCTAAATAAACTATCTATGACACCGAAAGAAACCATTCTGTTCCACAAAGTGAAGTGAATACACACTGTAAAGTGTAGACTTGGCTCAGAAGAAGATTTCATAACTTTTTGTCACTACATAAACACGAGACTTGGCCTATTTTTACAAGAATTGTTTTTTTCGGATCTCAATGACGCGATGTCTCGAAGGGCTACCTTTTTTCAAAGATGTATTGTCTGCATTTCATACCTGATTTTCCAAATTCATTTCCCATTCCATACAGAAGAGAGAGACAAATATATTCCGACAGTTCCATCATCAAAAAAACCAATTCACTTTGGCACAGTTTGTACTGGCAATGAGAAACGTTTTCCTTGGCCATAACACACACTTTGCAGCCAAGTTCGTAGCGACAAATTGCTGTTTATGTGCATAGCCCTGTGAGGCTGTGTATATTGGCTGTCGAAAGTGGAATTTATTTGACCGTGGGCTATTACTTAAACTGATGCAGCGAGGGGCACAAAGGTCGCAGGAATCGTACGGCGCGGCGCCGCTGGAGAGGAAAATGAGTTGGCCTCACGGTAACCGAGTTTCTTCCATTCCATTCTTCTTCTTTCTCGTTTTATTTGCGAGTTTGTAAATAATGCCAGAGCATCTCGAAAAATACCACAAGAAGAGCTGAATTGCCTGAGTCTTAAGAAAGTTCCCCCGACCGTAGAGAGCAAGTTTCAGAGACCAAAGATAGATTATTGTTTCTCATTGTTCGTCACCGTGTTGCAGGAATAAAATAAAATTACTAGAGGGGTAATCGTTTCCAAGTAGCATGTTACAGAAAATTATTATAAATATAAAAGTTAATGTCTAATTATGATTACAGTTCATTATAAACACTACCGTTAGTTCAGTATGTTCATAAATCACGACTTTATTCAATTTTTCATCTTGTCATTTTAAGGAGCGTCCAGAATTTTTATGAATTTCAAATCTATTACAGGTGAATTTTATTTGTCAAGCTTTTCATTGAAATAAATTATCAAATACCAAAACCGAAAAACAAAAAATTAGAATTTCAAACGAAATTCACCGCTCACACATCAAACGCACCTTGAGAAAGATAAGTAATGAAATTGGTCGCTCCAATACACAGAAATTTTAATCAATGTCGTTCAGTTGGCTGAATATTTTTGTATAAGTTTTGTATGAAACAATCATCTTACGCATTGAACTTTCAAAACATATAATTTTATATCTATATTACAGAGCGTCATTTAATCAGTTGAAAGTTAATTAATTTGTATTAAAATTATTAATACGCCAATGCAATTGATTTTTTTTATTTTATATATCGCCGTAACAGTTTCACTACATTTTTACAGAATCTTCAGCGGCATTTGTGTGACATTTGTACATTTTTGTAGCTACATTTAATTACGAAAGCTATATGAATTCTCGTGTAACTCCGTTTGATGTCTTCTTCGTCTTAGAGTCATAAGAAAACATGAAATGGTATTACATTTAAGTACAATTGTAGTCATAGTGGCAGCATATTTCTGTTTTCGTCTGGCTGTTTGTGACAGTCAAAGAAGATAATAAATGATATCTCGTGCAACCTAATGTTCACCTACGCGTATTTAGATTTAGTTGGCGATCCTTTTTTTAGATACGATTTCCTGACATTCAAATTTCACTCCACCTACGTTTTCCTTAATTACAACACCGAGTTTCTTCCTTGAGCTAACAAATATGGAATATAGCTAGAGTGCACTTTATTTGATTACTGCTGAAGTTACACACACTTGGTGTCTTTTTTTTATCGAAATGACGGGCATCAGGCACAAAATTTTCGTAATACGCAATATTCGGAATGATACCAATAGTCAATACTGACAATAATCAATCGAGTAGGTCGATTTCATCGCTAATACAGTATTGTCACTTAGAACTGTTCACGTGGTTAGAGGATGAAAAAGAAGAGAATGAAATTTACAACCAAACACTTTTCTCTAAAGAAGATGTACGAGAGCGGGCAGCAGCACTTTGTGTTGGGTGGGAGCGCCGTGGTCGCAGCGCTGCAGACCACTCGACACAGTTCGCGCCGTGGAGGGAGCTGATCTGGCAGCTCGCCACCACATGCTGGCGGCTGCACTGCGGCAGTGATTGGTCAACCCCTTCATCAGTCTCTCTTACTGCTAGAACCACCTCCGAGAGATTTCGCGTTAAACATCGTTATTGCAGAGTCTTACTACCGATCACACTTCGTAGAACGTAAATTTACATGTCTTGAGCTTAAACTAAGGTTAATATCCAAACTTTCTACTTTCAGTGTTTTAGTCTTGAACAGTGCTTCGTGTTTCCTACAGAGCAAATGTTTTAAAAAAAATATTGCAATGAACTCTTCACGTGTGTACCATCGGACTGTTTTGTAAAAATACGATATTTCAACGGCTGGTTCCACCGTCTTCCTCAGATGTAAATTCTCACCTGAGGACGACGCCGGAGCTGGCCGTCCAAATATCTGTTTTTACAACACAGTGCGGTGATTCAACCAAGAAGACCCCGAGAAAGTCTCCGTTGTTAGGTCAAAAGAATCATTTTCGTTACATGGTCCAGTTTAGAAAAACAAACTGCTTATTTTTGAAGTAATTAAAAATTTTACCTAATTTTAGAATCTGTATGTTAAATGATTATAATCATTCAAAAAAATTTAAACAGTTTTTAGACATTGTTTACTGTTAGATATGTAAGTTTCAAGAAAATAAATGTATTTAACATAAATATAGCTAAAAAATTAATACTGAATTTTATTTTTCTATAAATATATAGCTTAACACGACACTTCTTTTTCTGTAGTTTGACAATGTAAAGCAATGCGAAAGATGTTTCAGTAGAAACACTGCAAACAATTCACATGATTAACAGTTCTATCTGATTAGGTATGGTTTCAGAAGCTTAAAGAACAATATAAGTGAATACTTGTATTGCTGTCGAGACCCACCAATGTGAGGCGCCGTACACTGGATCGGGGAGTTACAACGGACCGGGCACGAGCCCGGGTTCCAGCGTACCGGCCGTCCTGACTGCGTTTTAAGGCGGTTTTCCGCAGCCATCAAGGCAATTGCTGGGAAAATTCTGACACGCAGAACATAGTTACATGTTTTACAGATGGATGCCAATACTTCACTTTCCCCACTAGTACTTAGTACCAACAGTCAGTAGGTATAGAATATTTGGCGTCGGCAAGGCAATGGGGCGGTAAATCCATAGCTCCAAATTTGACCACGCCATCAATGAGTAAAACTCATCAAGGGCAGCTGACCCCAAATTGTTATAGTAAAAGATGGTGTTGATGTCTTGCATCGGGTTCGAGTTTTTTAAAAAAGAGCGCCATAACATCCTGTTGTTTTCCGGTAGTACCATGCTGTTCATATTTTTAAATTCTTTAGAGAATAAGTCCTCTCAGACTCTTGTTTTTACTGTTTTGAAGAATGGTGACCCAGCCAGTGAGTTTATTGTGATTAGGGATTTCAGTCCAGCAAAGCGGGATCTTGCAACATTGTAGTCTGGCGAATCCCGCACAAAATTAAACGGATCCGCAATCCGCATAAAGGTCAGGCCACACTAGACCGCACCGCACCTGGCCCGCAACGCACCGTCACTCGGTCGTGTGACGGCTCGCTCCCCTCGCGTCCACACTGGTCCGTAGCACGGCCGTGTGACGGACGGGTTCCTGCTCGGTCTCCTTTAACGTATACACTTGGCTATTTCACGGAATTAATGTTAAACAATTACCTTAACAGTGATTTAGGTATCGTAGCTGCGGCTACCACCCGTACTTTATAATCTACGAAGGTAATAAAGTACGTTACGGGCCAGGTGCGGTGCGGTCTAGTGTGACCCGACCTTAATGCGGCGAAAACGCGTGTCAGTCTACGTGACTCGCTGCCCCACTCGGTCTCTATCGGATGTATTGCACTGTTTGCCTGTACCGTTGCAGTTGGCATTTGACTCATGTGAATAAACTTTTGTTTTTGTTAACCTTCGTCATTCGTAAGTAAATAGATCCACTTTTACATATTCATTAAAACTTAGGTTTTGAGTACACATTTCTATAATTCGAGCTATGTTGCGTGTTTAGTACGATTTCCTTACTATATGATAAATATTTTTTATGTGTTGCACACGTCATCTGCACTACACAGTTAAAGATTTTATTCACGGTTTCATTATTCCCATCTTCTGTATTTGCAAATAAAGTAGCTGTGACAACTTCATGTATTTGGGGCTGAAAATTTCATTATTTGTTGATACTATACTAATGTTATTGTAATTTTAACGACTGCATACCTTATTTAACAGTTATCAAAAGGCAATTGCATGTCCTTATTGTTGTCACGAGCGCCGCCTCAATGCGTTTGAAACGGATATGTGAAAACTGCGACCAGTGAAATTTGCGGCCAACCTAAAATCTGCTAAATCTGCGGCCTATACCTCTTCTCTTTGTGTCATGCCGCGCCGTCCTAATCACTCTAAACGCCCCTTTAGACGACCCGACCTGGTCTCACTAAATCGTGGCCTGGAAGTTATTCTATAATAAACATGCCGCTACAGCATTGTTGAGAATTCTGGCCGCAGATTTCACTGGCCGCAAATTTCACTGGCCGCAGTTTTCGCGACACCATTTATCATCACCTGTAACAGGAGTTCCAAGTGAGCAGTTTTTCAGTGCAGCAGGAATAATTTATGATTCTCATCGTAACAAAACTGCCAATTTACTCTTTTTGAAGTACAATTTGACAAACTTAATGTTAAAAATAAAATTTATTTTTAAAGTTTCTGTAAAAGTGATTATTTTATCTGATGTAAACACTTCAGCAGTACCTTAAACATAATTTAAGCTAGCAAATCACAAAGCTTAGAGGCCTGATCTCAATATAAAGATAGTTAAAATAATAGCTTAAAACACACTACCCAGTTATTTTTGGTAAACTAGTAAAATAAATTTAAGAACGAAGACTTTTCCGGCGCACGACTGCAATGAAGTCTTCACGGGTGAACCTGCGGATTTTGTTGTTAAAACACGATATTTAGACGGCTAGCTCCGCCGTATTCACAGATAGGGTATCTATGGGTCAGCCGACCAGTGCAGATGTCTGCTCACCTGAAGAAGACGGCGGAGCTAGTCATCGAAATATCGTGTTTTCACAACACAATCCGGCGGTACATCCGTGAAGACTTCATTGTAGTAAAATATATGTTTAAATAATTAATTTTTGCAATATAAATGTGCCAGATATGAGGTTTTAAGAAATATGAAGTAATTAGAATTGAAGTTAATAGTATTTCATTGCTAGATATCTTAAAATTTTATATACGTGCTTAGTGAAATTCTTTACAAAAGATCCGTTAAAGATCCGCTAAAAAGTAACGGATACGGATACGGATACAGATCTTTTTTCTCCCGCGGATATCCGCGGATACGGATACGGATATCCGGCACATCACTAGAAAGGACGCATGCTATTCACTAAAAAATAATGTATTGTGGCGATTGACCAAATCATCGCAAGAATCCCAGAGCAGCACTGCACAGTGCACATGTAAGCATGCGGCTTTCATCAAAGAACGTGTGTTTCAAACGGTGTCGCGAAAACTGCGGCCAGTGAAATTTGCGGCCAGTGAAATCTGCGGCCAGAATTCTCAACAATGCTGTAGCGGCATGTTTATTATAGAATAGGATCAAACTGGTTGTATTGTTAAAAGCCGCCCCACCGGCGCTCTGAACGGATTGCTGCGTTTGTAGCCAATGTTTTTAAACAGCAGGTTGTCAGTACAGATATTTTATAGTTTATAACTGTTATTAAAATACAAGTTTTATTCTTGCTTAAAAGAGGTAGAAATGAATTGTAATAACGAGGCAGATACTTACAGAATCGTAGTAGATTTCATGCAAAATCTCCCTTTGCCTCACATTACTAGTGCAGGAGGCCTCGCATTCGGGAGGACGGTGGTTCGAATCCCTGTCCGGGCATCCAGATTTGGGTTTTCCATGGTTTCCCAAATCACTGCAGGCAAATTCCGGGATGCTTCCTCCAAAAGGCCATGGCCGAATTTCTGCCCATTCCTTCCCGCTCCCCCCCCCCCCCCAATCCTTTCCCGTTTCTAAAGACATCGCTGTTAGAAAGACCTTAAGCAGATAAGAAACTAGTGTAGGAAAAAATATTCTACCATCAGCAGTTGTGGGTTAACGTCATCCACATCAAATTTCCCCACAGACGACACGATAATGGAGTGACAGCGCTCCATTTAGACGGATGGAGCGATCGTGTATCGCCGCCTCTAGACGACCTCGGCCTCTCCGATCTAGTTAGTACCGCACTGGATTTTCCGAACAGTGTTGCAGATCAGCAAAAAATTCAGCTTTCAGTAACGAGTGCGTAAAAAGTCTAAGTCTAAGAAACCTGTGAAACATTTGCGTGTCTATTAAAAAAAAATAGAAATTAACTTGGCTGTTTCGGGCGTGTAATGTAAAATGATTTGTTCATGTAATAACTTCCAGGCCACGATTTAGTGAGACCAGGTCGGGTCGTCTAAAGGGGCGTTTAGAGTGATTAGGACGGCGCGGCATGACACAAAGAGAAGAGGTATTGGCCGCAGATTTCGCAGATTTTAGGTTGGCCGCAAATTTCACTGGTCGCAGTTTTCACATATCCATGATAAATATGTGCGACCCATTTGTCATAGACCTCCAAATTTTTTACTGTTATTGTTAACAGCTTTTTTTAACAATCAGGCGCAGCTGATGTGCTGCACAATCAATATTATCTACGTCAGATAAAATGTAGGAACTCTTTATGTTGGATCCCCCATCTCTTACCATGCAGTGCACATTCTGTTTGGGATTCCCCACCGTTCAAACATATTTTGAAATATTTCCAAAATGTAATCTCCCGTTTGGCGTTCTTCAAGTATCTCCGCTTTTAAATCGGTATTTTCCCTTATAAAATCTTTTGTAATGTTCTGGATACCAATGAAACACCTTACCAAAAAGCCTACCAGATATAGGATGTGAAGGAAACTCTCTCATAATCCTTCAACACGTCTTTATTTTCGATCCTAAAGTTCACTGCAGATAAATTCCGTAAAATATTTCCTACCTTTTAGAACTTAATTTGCAATAACCTTATCCAGCAATCGTTGGAACCCAAAATCTTCTACGTGTTGAAAAGGTAATCCAGATAAAGCTATCATTTCTGCAATTAAATAGTTTTAAATAATTTTTAATTTTTACCATCCCACATTTTGATTTTTTCTATGTATTAGTTAAAAAATGTTTTTCTAAATTCTCTTTTTACCGTTTTTAAAGACTTTCCCTGCTAAATGTGTTCACCTGAAATCTTCTTAGCGGAATCTTCTTTCAAGAATAACTCATATTTTTGTGGGTGTTTCGTCTGAAGATGAATATTTAAGAAAGTTGTACATTCATGGGAATACATTCCTTCAGAGTTTGTATTTAGCAGATTCGTCTTTTACAACCGTAAAATATTTCCATATTACTTTACTATACTTTTTTGTATAAATTGTTTTTATTTTAATTTAACTTACAACTTCCCAAAAAACAGAAACGTTTATAATCTACGCAATCCTATGTCATCCTAAAATATAAACATAAACACGCACAGTTCAAGGTCAAAACACGACGCGTATGCTGGACGTTCGTCGATAATAGATCGCAGGTGACTTTTTCACTATCGGTCCAAGTTGAGATCCGTATTCGCGTATCTAGACCCTAATGATCCGTATCTGTATCCGTATCCGCGGATATACGTTTTTAACGATCCGGCACATCACTAGTCCTTTCAACTCCTTGTTATTTGGACTAAAGACAACAAAAGTTACTGACATGTAAGAAAATAAATTTTACTACAACACAGTTGCTTTTGACGATGTATTATTACACTATACGCAAAGTGTAATAAAACATCATCAAAAGTAACTGTGTTGCAATTTATTTGCTTACATGTCAATTGTTACAGACTTTCATAAGTCCATTTATTATGGATAAAGTAAAGAACAAAAGTTATAATTAAATTTTCACTGGTGTATCACAGAATTGTGTTGTAAAAACACCATGCCTCCGCCGTTTTCCTCACTTGTGAAATTTTGTGTTTTCACAACGCTATCTGGCGATTCACCCGTGAGGATTTCATTGCAATTATACGCCGAGAGAGTCTCCTTTCTTACATAAAAAATTAATTTCCAATCTAAAAAAGTCGTTACGCCACTTAAAATTAAACTGAGATACATGACAGTTTATGTCTTGGTGAGTAGTTTCTTTTAATAACAATCAATCAACTATAACAGGGATGGCAAACCAATGGCACGCGTGCCGATGATGGCACGCGACCAAATAATTTTGGCACGGCATTAATTAAGTTGGTGCCTATTCGATATAAATAATTTATTTTTTCGTCTACATAATTTAAGATCACACTAAGGGTGCCGGAACGACTACAGATTGCGCAAAGAAAGTTAGATTTCGAGGCGATTTCTGACCGTACGGACATAGTAAGCGGCGGGAAGCTAACATATTGACTTGTTTGTTTGTTGATGTCGTTAACTGCTTTTACCAATTACGCATAGTTCTTGTGGTTTTTAAACTAATTTCTTTAACACAGCTGCTGTCTAAGTTTGTTTGAGTTATATTTACACCCATTCAACACAGCTAGTTTGGTCGGAAAAAAGTGCAAGATAAGTGTAATACAGAATTTAAACAATTGTGGATTGAGAAGTATGGCATGATTAATAAAGGTGATAAAGGGGCATGTGTTTTATGCAGTGGTAAGTAGAACATCATCTGTAAAACGGCCCTATGAAACAAATAATTTTCTCAAAAAAGCGAACCAGAGCAAAAAGAATAAATTGAATGTGCAATTAAAGGAAAAAATAATCAATTGACGTCTTCGATTAAGTATCTTAGCAAGGATTGTCTTACTAGTGCCGCAAGATTTTCGGCAAGGTAAACCTTATAGCGAGGGGAAGTTTTGAAGGAAGCCTGGTTAACATGCAACCCTTCATTTTTTGAAGATTTTGAAAATAAATAAAAGATAATGCCGCACATGAAAGATCCTACTTTATCCAGAAATACAATAAAAGATAGAATACTGGCGGAAAATATAAAAGAACAAACAAACAAATGACATTATCAGATGACTCCACTTCAGCTTGCATTCTGCTAAAAGTAACAAAGTATGAACCTAATATAAATTATTTGGCATCTAATTTGTAACAACAGATTTTGCAGTAGTTTCATCTATTTAAATAAATACAAAAATGTTGATGTTATTACTGCTTAGTATAAAAAAATTGTATATTTCTGGTTGTAAATATAAAGTTTTCAGGTGATAGTATTTAGTTTTATTTCTTTTCTCATTAATGATTAAGTCATGATGGTTTGATGGCAAGTCATGACTTCGATAAAAATTTCTTTTCAAAAAATGGCACGCTGATCGATAAAGGTTCGCCATCCCTGAACTATAAGATCAATCAAGAAGTCAGTAGATATAATAATGAATCCCACAAAAACAATTCTTGCAAAAAAAGAACAAGTCTCGTGCTTGTGCAGTGACAAAAAGTTATGAGATATTGTTCTGAGCCAAATACACACTTTACAGAGTATATTCACTTTTTGAAATAGAATTCTTTCTCTCAGAGTTATAGATTGTCCGTTTAGAATAATAATAATAATAATCAAAATACTCTGGTGCCTTGGCCATTATGAATACCATATTTACAACTGAAATGACTTATGGTAAGGTACATAATGACCTAAGACTGAATATTACACATTTTTTATTATTTATTTTCAAAAATGGTTTAGATTTTTTTTAAGTGTTAAACTCGAAATATTCTTAATATAGGCTAAAAAATTCTAATGTCATTTTGCCAATTAAAATATAGTTAACTGTTAATTTTTATTATTTAACATTAAAATGGATTATTAATTTAATTAACAGGCGTTTATTATTTAATTTATTAACACTTTAAATAACTATATTTTAAAAATATGCGTTTAAAAACTGTTAGCGCCAATCCCGCGGAATCCCGCAAAAATCCCGCGAGATTGAAAACACTGCGGGATTTCAAACCTTAATTGTCATCCATTTAAAAGATTGCCCTATTGGTCTGTATGATCCATAATTTATTCTCGTGAAAACTATTATACATTGATCTCTTTTTTTTGCAGCGTGTAAACAATATTTCCTGCTTAGTGTTATAAAAAAACTTTTTTTCTGACTTAAAAAAAAATGAAGAAACACGTTTTTTTCTGGCACACTTTTTTTTATAACTACTAAATCACAGATTTGTTAGGTTTTTATCGTTTAATATGACTGTTTTAGAGTTTATACTAAGTACTTATCTTGATTTTTAAATCTACTATATCTTTCTGGTTCAGTAAAAAAGAAAATTACGAAAATATTGGCAACATTGACTGAAGTCTTCTTTTACAAAGGGGATTTCCCGAAAGAGGCTAGGCTGCGCGAGAAGGAATCACCGTTCCTCGTTGTTTGGATTGATACTCACTATTTGAACTAGTGCTGCCAGTCCTACGAATTTATCTTTAGACCTACGGATCTTTTCAAAAAATTATGAATTTTAAATTTATCTACAGTTTTTTGCCTCTTTTTATTATTTGTCGTGCTTTCCTTATATTCGTATACCTGTAAAACTCTCAGCGTATAGTAATACTGTGTCATTAAATTGTCAGTAATTATGAATCGTTTCCTTTCAACTGTTGGCGTAAACCAACTATTGAAAAAGAAATAAAGCTCCTATTTTGAATGATAATAGACTTAAATTCAAACTTAAAAGACCGTAATACAGAATTATTGGCACAGTCTTTATGCACTGTGTGTACTTTTCTCACAATTTAAAATTGCAATTTCAAAATCTTTTGCGTACAATACAAGAACAACCAGTAAAAGAAATGTAACTATTTCTGAAGACAGAAGAAGAAACAGAAAATTCTGACACCAAACGAACTAGTGTTGGTAGTGCTGATACTAGTGAATGTGATACTGGCATAAAGGACGAATAAAATTATGTTACCTATATAGATACATTTATGAATCGTCGAAATACCTGAGTCTTTACAAATAATTACTTCCAAAATATTTCATTAATCCCACAATATTATCAAAAGACATTAAACTCACGACTGCTTATCCACTTTTTTTCCCTACAGCTAATCTAATACTGTCTCGTCACAATAGGAGGCCAATTCACAGACAGGCGAAACAGGTGTTTAAGTCGTAACAGTAAGATCAAGAATATTATAAACAAAGATAGGGAAGCGTTCGTAGTACGTCTTAACGGAGAGTAAACCGAAGACTGCCATATAAACAATGGAGAGACATAAAATTCTTAACGGACATAGAGAAAATATTAGGTCAATACTGCACAAATCCAGCGCCAATTTTGCGGATGGTATTCCAGTCACCAACGAGAAAACAGTGATCAGTGGACTTATCGTTTCAGTTTTGTATGATTACGACAGCTATATTACCTGCATTAGTGGTATAATGCATATGTATATACTAGTAAAATTAAAGTATTATCACATTTATAGTTAAATTATTGTAATACTACATCAGACCAACAAACATTTTCTTCTTTCTAGATGGTACAGACGTAGAAATAAACAGCATCGTCAACTGTAATGCCATTGTCAATGTAAATGTCGACATCAGCTTAAAAAATGTGATTCTCACCAAAATGGGAATAGAATAAGCAGCGCTAAACGCACAACATCTTGTACTCTGTTCATAAACACGTAGCAAACGAAGTGGTAAGAAAGAAGAATTTAACAACAAAAAATCGTTTTAAACTGACTTTTAAGAAGTATAATTCGACAAATGATAGTAAGCGGAGACTTAAACTTTGTATTCTTCTGAAAGAATTAGACGAAATATTGAAAGAAGATGTTACCAAAGCCAGATGGGATTAGAACTGAACCCTACTTAACCTTGAGACATCAGTTAAAGGTCATACTCCTTCATATGGTGAACTATATTTGAAAACATTCCCTAAATAATTTGTTGCGGAGGTTGGCTGGAGAGCTTCGTAGAGATTGGTTTACCTTATTAATAAACTGAAACAAAATACATTTAATATATTTTTTCAACAATTCGAAGTGTCGACTTAGCATTCGAACAAGACAAAATCGAAAAGACGACGAACATTATAAGATTCTTGGTTATAGTGTGCAGTATGAAGGGTGGAAAAAGTATTTACACAAGCGATGGCGCCGATGTCGCCGTCAGTGGAAAAACAACGCTCGCCTAACTTGCTTCTCACTGCAGAGAAAACAATCTGGAGGAAGGTATATGAGACGGATTGGCGACAACATCGACAGACCACGTACTAAGACCGAACTATGAGGCTCGCGAAGTTAGCACTGCTTCGGTCAATGCTGGTGTCCCTGGCGACTTTCCACTCTCTTTAACCACCCGAACAGGTTCAAGACGAGTGCAGCGCAGAGTAGCTCAGCATGGAGGCGAGCACGTGTATTTCGGTGCCCACTTGGGTCACCATGGGGCTATCGGGTGGCAGGTCGACTTCGCCGTCATCAAGCATGCTCACTAATACAATAATGTCATAAAAAACGACTGAGAAACAAAAATTAATTAGTGTGTATTTTTCTTAGTACAGGAATTTGATTCATGCTCCAACAATCTTATACGAGCTTGGATGTATAATTTCTGATCTTCCTTCCACAAAAAAAAAAAAAAAAAAAAAAAAAAAAAAAAAAAAAATGTGGCATTATAACAGATACGATTAACTGGACTAATGGTGTGATCATGCTATGTTGCTGACACTATTTAAGTGATTTAGACATTTTATGTGAAAGTACCTGAATATTTTTTCCAACTATTACCATTGTAAAATTACATGTGTTTACATCAGCGTAATAAGTGATAATTTAGTTTCCTTGACTGGGGACCCCCAAGATAAAAAGTGCATAAGAGTCTTTTGACCAGAGGAAAGGGAAGGATCTGTCTCCTGATCGAATTCAAACCTGGTTTGTTACACCCGGCGTTCTTAATATATAGCAGGAAATTTTTTCTGACTTCTGTCTGCGAAACGTGTAACTTTTTATATTCTGTATTATAAGTGTACTAGACTCAAAGTCCGTAAAAAATGACGGGTTTAACCGAGTGTTCTGGCTATTAATATCTTTGGAGTTGCTTTCATAAATAGAATTTTTATAAAATTAAGCTCAATGTAACTTCTCGTTTCAGTTGTCAACTTGGTCCAGGTTGAATTTCAGCCTAACTACAATCTCCGCCACTATTGCCGTTAGAAAATCAAAGCTTCAATCACACGCATATTAATACATGTACTATATCGCATTTTAGTGTAATAATGCATCGCGATAAACTAAATCAAAAATCTTTTACATGTTCTTGCATCTCTCTTTTTTATATTCGTGATTTAGATAGATACTACAGCCTTTGGATGGCTGACACAGTTATATGCGGCTCAAATCGGGCATCAGAAAAAGCAAAGGAAATTAAAAATAAATCTTAACAACTTACGTCATTCCACGTAAAATTAGTTTTTATTGTAGTCTGTGCTGTATAGACCGCGATTAGTGTGGAACTACTTGCATTAAAACGAAGTAATGATTTAAGTAACAGAACACTCATGAAAACAAATTAATTATTATTTTTTAAATTAAAATATTCATGTCATCTGTTGTAACGTCAAGTGCCAGTTATAATAACAATCTATCAAAACTGCAGCTAATATTGCGAAAATTAAAGCTTTTATCTTACGTATCTGTGGCCAAATATTCTAAAGAATACTTTTACGTAAAACGAATATTAAATAAATATAAACAACTAATAATTATTATGACGATATAAACGGAAAATGTTCTTTTCTTTTAGTGTTCTGACAGTTAATTTATTCGCGGATACTTATCTAAGAAGGACTGTTATCAAAAAACGTGCATTAACATAGAACAACATCTCTGATCCTTAGTTATGCAACGAAGGCGTAAAGCGTGAGGTTATAGCAGGACGTCATAATGTGACGTCACCGCGTGACAGAAAACGAACAGATAAGAATATATTTTCGTTTGTGAAATGTGTTGTTTATGAGGCAGAGATTGGGGACCGTCCGATCATTCGCCTAGATGATTGTGGGAAAACTGCAAAAATCACAATCAGGAAGGTCGGTATGCGAGGACCGGTCTCGAACCTGGTTTTGTTGTACTTTTTTGATCCAGTGTGCGGCGCACTTACTCACGGAGACACTGTGGCGGGTTTATTTTTGCTATTATTTCATCATTATTATAAAAGAGCTGTTTACATTCATTTACATCTATGTATGGGTAAAATTAAAATCCTATTCTAATAGGCAAATGTGATGTTTTATTTACTAGTGACGTTCGTGTGTTAATAATCCATTAAACACGGATATTTAATATGTACTTATAAGAATATTTTCTACAGTTATTTGCATTGAGAAGGTGGCTCGAAGTGTCGTTAAACTGCTATTTGGAAAGAGAAGCCGCTGAGTTTGCTACATCAAAGTGTCTTACCTTTAAAGAACTTGGTGTAGCAGCGGTAGGCGAGGAAGTTGTGGAAAGTCTGACCGTTGGAGGCGCACACGGGGTCCGCAGTCGCGTTGCGCGCCGCCTCCAGACATATGGCGTCGCTGGCAGGTGGCTGGGCCGCCACCCCGCCGTCCCCGATCACAGCAGCACCTGTCGCAACACATCATCTCTAGTCTGGCTACCTCAGTCACCTGTTGTTTACTGATGATTTTCAATTTCCTTCCAGCACATACATGTCGACACTAAAAGTTATAATTTAAAATTTTTAACCACATTAAGAACCCATACATTTGAGAGAAGTTCCAAAAATCCAAACAACGAAACGCAATTTACTCATAAGCTAACATTGTAAATTATGAATAAAGATGTATTGCCGTTACTGATCAAAGAACGAATTTTGTATTAATAACCATCTACCTCATTTTTAACAGCTAATATTGAAACGAAAACTACAGCTTTTAGATTGAAATGTCGTTGGGTAAAATTATTATCAATCAGAAGAGCAAGTTTGAGTTACTTCGGTAATTACATTTCTTACGGAGAGGAGGAACGATTCTGAAACGGATACATAAATACGAACAATTTTGGGAAAAAATAAATAATGCTGAATTAGGAGAGAAACTGTAAATCAATGATGATCATTTCCTTCAAAAATAATGCATGAATAAATAATTTCAATATAAACTGAATGTACTGAATCGATTTGTTGGCTTTACGAGAACTTATTAATTGTAAATAAAGAATTATGTAGATTGTCTTTTAATGTGCAGTGTTTTTGTATGTTGATACTTAATTTTAGTAGGTAATTAATTTTGAGTTTTTTTTATAGAGAATGGCAGCAGAAAACAATAGAATATTCAACCATTTTTTATGTTCTTACAGGCAGTTTAATAATTTGAAAAGTATTGGTAGGGCTTTCACTTGTATCCTCAAATATTTTTTACTGTTAAATCATTGTATTGATCAATATTTATAACATTCAAACCGTTGCTAAGAAAATTAGAAACATAGAATTGTCTGGTTTGTCTTTCAGTTATTGCTAATTTTCGAAGGATTTTTTTTTTTTTGGAGGGCCGCTAGTGGCTATTCCTAATCCTTTCCGCAATCATAGAATTAGACTCAACCATGTATGATGTAATTTTATTTTAATCATGTAAGTTTGTTTTGTTGTTGTTGTTGTATTTAGGCAAGCCTAATTTGAACTCGATTTCTAGTGCTTCTAAAAACATTCATATCAAGTAATTAAGTCATTAAATTGATACTTCCGCAAAGATATAAATCATCTGAAGAAGCCAGGTTACAACTATGGGAAGCTAAGGCTCCCCTTCCGCATGGCTGGGGAAGAGTGTCTGAATCTTTGCCACCTGGTTATGACAAGGGATGGTTGACATGGAAATCTTTGAATAGGCTGAGATCAGGAGTGGGCAGATCCAAAGTGAATTTAGCAAGATGGGGCTATACTGAGATCAATGATATCAAGTGCGACTGCGGTGAAGACCAGACTGTCCAGCACATGCTCCAGTGTCAACTGTGTCCAGCATCCTGCTCGGCAGCTGAACTGTATGAGGCCTCAGAAAATGCACTGGAAGTGGCCAAGTTCTGGTCGATTATAATTTGATGACTGTAATTGTGTAACTGTATGTTTCTGATACGAAATAATAATAATAATAATCTGCCAACCAGCAATTCACAATCTTTCATTGTGAACAGTCAAAACATTCTACCGTGAACTGCCGGTAGCTCCATTCTAAAATGAACCTGAATTTCATAACATGATGACAATTAAGTATCGACATTTAAGAATAGAGAAAGAGGTATAGATATTGGAGTTTTAAAATTAATCAAAAGATACACAAGAAGGAATAAGGAACAAATATCTCTTTCAAGAACTTTTCAGAATCAAGCAACATCTAACAGTTGGAGATCAGATCAAAAGCTAATGCTATTTTCAGTTTTTGAAAGCAAAACCTCTCCACCAGCTTAATCGCTCATCCATTGCTCATAACGAAACTCAAAGCTGACCACAACGATTCGGAATCTTTACCCACGGCAGTTTCCATTTGAATTTCCTGTTTCTGTAAGGGATTTGTATTTCTCTGAGGAATGTTAAACGTAAGTATTGTATCCGTCCTGTGTTGTGTTTTACATCGTTGAAGTTGAATTGCAAATACTTTAAAGTATCACAATAATGGTAAAGCTGACTGTGCAGTACAGAAACCAAATACTTATTATCTTGTATAGTTTTTAAATAATTTCTTTAATAAGTTATTTCTTTAATTACAATTTTTTATATTTTTTCGTGTTGAATTAAATCTCTCTGTAAACTACCCATAGTTGCAGTTTCCTATAGAAGTTGTTTCGAATCTTTAGCTATAAACTCGGCGGGTGCTTTCAAATCGATTTACGATAGTTACTTCAAGGTATAGAGGCTGTTTCGTTAGATCAGAAAGTAACAACGTTATGAAGTGCATCTCATGTAAAAATGCACTTCCCAGTTTCAGAACTGAAAAAAAATCGTATTTGATTTTGTAATGTAGATAGCCAGTTCAGTAGTAAACAAACTATTTACTCTACGGTCTTAATAGTTTTGATGTAAACCACAATCATGTTACCGATGAATAATTTACCAAAAACTCTGAAAGGATTAAAAATTAAATCCAGAGGAAAAATGAGTGTGTAGGAAAATGCCCCGCAAGCGTGTGCCACATCGCAATTAAATTAAATTAAACCTAACTAGTTGCGCATGTTCTATAATTATGTGCTTACGTCCACCCTGCAACAAAGCCAGCTTGTGTAATCAGAGGCTGGTGGCCATGATTTTTCCGTCGACGTCCGTCTGTTGAAACGGAGCTACTGAACGTGGTAGGGGAGCTGTAACGCTCTGGCATCGCATTCGGGAGAACGCAGGATTGAACTCATATTGAGAATTCATATATAAATATATTTTTGTTAATATATAAGCCGAAAAACGATGACTGAATCTGAATATAATTTCCTTGTGATCTAGCTGCGGTGTTCTGTACTAACTGACGCATATGTTGTTTGCTATCTGCTTTGGTCCTTGTGTTTAAGGTGCTTAAGGCACAAACGTGATTAAAAAAATTATAAATAGAATTTATTATGGAACATTATTAATGAAAGGTAAAGTATTTTTATAGTAAGCCAAGATTTGAATGACGCTGCAAACCAGCCTCGTGCAGTAAAGATAAACATACAATGAAGTTAGTGATCTGGGTCATGAAGGTGACTATTCATTTTTTTGCGCCGTATCTGTGACGGCCGCGCTTTTCACCGTCACAAGGTCGTCCGAAGCTCATTACGAGCCGGTCAGGCGCGACCACAACAGTATGAGCTCTCTGTTAACACTGATAGATTTATTACCATCACCATAATATCAAAGCAGCCTGGTATTTTCAGCACTATTCAGTTTTACACTAATGAGGGTCAGCAATCTAAAATTAAATTCAGTCTGCAGGAATCTTACTGATTCTGTTGAGAGAGGCCTTGCTTTGGTGCGTACACGGATTCAGATCCCTATCCAACCAACCATGGTTTGCCAAAAACGCTCTAGCTGAATTCTAGGTTAACTCCTCCAAAAAAATATAGGCCAATTCCTTCCCGTTCCTTGCTTCCAATCCTCTCGCGGGTCTAACGATATCGACGAACCATAAAACCATTACCTAAAAAAATTCAGCATTATTTCTGTAAAAGTGTTCATTTGAAAAAGATTCCCATTAGTTTTTTTTTATTCCATTATCATAATCAGTTTTTTTACAAATGTGATCATGTAATTAGCCCTTAAGTTGAAATTTGATGCATATGAAGAATAAAAATATAGCGAAGATGTTATTGTGAAGACTACAAATGTAATACACAATAACCTGAATTGTTTAGTTTGTTAGTGGATACAACGGTCAAGGAAGAACTATAAAAGAAGACAGAGATTAGAATATAATTAATTGATGTGTGCTGAGTGCCAGATCTGTGGGGGGAGGGGCAAACCGGGGCACATGCCACGGGTGGAATCTTCAGGGGCTCGGGGGGGGGGGGGGAGGGAACGATAAAATCATGTTTGAAGAAATGGCAAATTTATGTGGCGGCTACCTCTTATTTATTTAAGCTGTACTACCGCCCTGGGCGGTGGCGATGGGGACGGCAAAATAATGTTTCTAGGGACAGCAATTTTAAAGTTTTTTTCCCCGGCTCAGAATATTCGTAGATCCACCACTGCGTGCGTGTATGTTGAGATGAACAGATTAATTGAGGGTAGGAAAAAAATCAGTTGGGACTGATGACATATAAAAAAGGAATTAATGATTTAAGAACTGAGACTTTCCAGCGGGACGGTGCGTACCGTCGGCGGTAAACCTGTGAAGATTTCATTGAGACTTAATGTGCTTTACCACTCTCTCTTAAGCCTTAAATGCACCTTGATGCCTTAAATTAAATTTTGGCATGAATAGGGCTTATTAAAACTGAAACATTACCAGTCAAAATTCTCTGATGAAGTCGAGAGTTATAATGCATGACAACAGTAAGCAACAACCACTTTAATCATATTTAAAATTACTGTATGATCAAAACCAGGAGGTAAACCCCACTCGCAGCTTAAAGGAGTGGTACTAAGAGAATTAAAAATGATTCGATTATCGAGTTGCATATCAAATGGAAGGTGGAATCAAGGTTGAAACTTCTATACTTATGTTAAGTAACTCTTGGTCATCTATGACGTCATCTGTCACGCCATGACGTCACTCTATGACGTCGCTCTATGACGTCACGCTTTACGTCTTCATTCTAGGTTATGCACGTTATTTAATAATATTTCTAAGCATCCACGAATAAATTAACGGACAGAACACTAAAATAAAAGTATGTATTGCGTTTAAATAGACATATCAACCATGAGAGGGTTGTTTTTACGTAATTTTTATTATGTACAGAAGTAAATTCTTTGTCCATAGAAATATAAGATAAAAACTTTAATTTTCGAGCATCATTGTTAGTTTTGAATATATTGTTACTTAGCATGGGTCCGAATCTCACCTGACATTTGACGCTACAAAAGAGGGCATGGGTTTTTTTTAATAATTTGAACTGTGTCCTATTATTGTAATTATTAAATCGTTTGAATTGAAATAGTTACACACTGATCGCGATCCGTGCAGCCTACTCTACAATCAAAATAAATATATCGTGGCATAATGTAAGTTTATAATATTTATTTTAATTTCCTTTGCTTTCTCTGAGCAATATTACTGAGGCTAGTATTTCGGCAACATGTAACTATGTCAGCCACTCAGACGTTGTAATATCGGTCTGAATCACGGATAACAAAAAAGAAGGGTGTAAAAACTGTTGAAGATTTTTGATCAAATTTATCGCGATGCATTATTGGCATTTAGAAGTGATGCGGTACATGTATTAATATGTGATAGACTGAAGTATTGTTTTTCTGGAGGCAATTGTAGCGTAGTATGTGGTTAGGTTGAAATTCAACCTTGAACCGGATGGAAAAGGAAACCTTTTGCTACAGCGCAAGCCACGAGGAATTACATGGAATTTTATTTTATAACAGTTCTATTTAGTGAAGAAATTGCTATGAAATGAATTGCCAGAAAATTGAAAGAATAGTATGTATTTCGTTTAAATTGACATATTAATTATCAGTTGCTTTTTTCATTGAAATCATTACTTGGTTTGAATGAAAGAAGTGATCCATGCCGCCTAAGCCACAATTAAAACTAATATTACCTGGCATAACTTAAGTTGTTAAAATTTATTTTTAGCATCCTTCGTTTTCACTGGGATCATTATTCCAGCCGGATGTAAGCGGTGTCAAGCTTTAAAAACTCGATCTACATCATAAATAGTAAGAAAGATGTAAGAACCTGTGAAGATTTGGGATCAAATTTATATCGCGATGCATGATGACACTGACATGCGAAACAGGGAATGTATTAGTTCGCATGTGATTGAAGCTTTGCTTTTCTAGTGGCAATATTAGCGGAGATTGTGGTTAGGCTGAAATGCAACCTGGACCACGTTGACTACTGAAGCTTTTTGCTAAGCACAAGGGACGATAAATTACAACGATCTTTATTTAATAACAATTCTGTTTAGTTAAGCAACTGCAGACAAATAAATTGCCATAACACTCCTTTAAATCTGTCATTTTTGACGGGCTGTGGGGCTAGAATAAAAATAAACCTCTATCAAATAAACCAGGTCGATTGTATAATTTGTGGAATAAGCTGGACTGCAAACAAATTTTTGTAAATGACGCCCACTTCTTGTCACCTGTGCGGAATTAAAGATTACTAGACTCAGTTAACTTATTAACTGCAACGACTTTTGTGTTAACTTCGGTTTCCTTTTCCAATAAGACTGTAGCCGATGGTATGATTAATGAGGATTGCATACCGTTTTTGGTGTGGAAAAAGGGCTAAGATCCTTCAAAAAAAAAAAAAAAATTTAAAAAAAAAAAAAAAAAAAAAAAAAAAAAAAAAAAAAATTTAAAAAACCCTTTAAAGAAGTATCATTTCAGTCCTTTTGCTGCAAGATTTCCTGAGTATAGAAATCTTCAGTTTTTCATACAACAGCTTTCCAGGCGTTAATATAATAAGTCACATGAAACGTCTGTTTAAGAATAACCTATCAAATATATAGTTAACAAAATCTTCATAGCAATCGAATTTGAAATTGCATTCAGTTGACGTGAACACTGATAAGATTTTGTGTGTTTGTACTAAAAGCTTGATTTAACAGAAATTTGAACTGTCTTTTAAAAAACTGTTTAGCTAGCTACAGAACAGGATAATGAACATCAGTTGTTGAAACTCTAGTGGGAATTATATTTCCACTTCTGAGAGAAGTTTTCCGGAAGAATAATTCACATGTATTCTTTCATTTGTTTTTGTTGGGTATGGTTAAATTTCAACTGTCTGCAATTTTTTAAAGTGGAAATTTTTTACATATTTTTTACAAACACGCTACAACAAAGTCTCCATTACTCTTCTTAATTTATATAGTTAATAATACTGTATACCTTTCTTAATACAGTTTTTAATAACTATGAAAGTATAGCTGTCCTAGAGACTGTATTACCAACTTAATGTAAACCTCTCGTTGCTGTTTGCACGATGTTTCCGCAGACTAGTTTTCGAGACTGAACGACTCGGGCAATAAAGAGTCACTCACCGTAGACAGTTACATTCATATAAAAGAGCGGTGGAACGTGTAACATTTCATGGCTTTCGTTTGTCCTTTGAGTTGAAAATGAACTCTAATGCGTAATACATTCTGTTAACTAAGACACTTGAACTAAATTATGATCTGTAAAGTTTGTCCGGAAAAGAATTTTAATTATGACCATAATGAATTTCAGTTTGAATTTGAAGAGTATAATGGATTAACTAAGAATAAACAGCAAACTAAAAATATTTTTAAAAACTCAAAACAAAAATTATCAGAAATTGTAAAAGATGGAGTGTAGAGAAACTACTTAAGAAGTTCGATTGAAGACGAGTGTAATACACTGACTGAACACAAGGAAAGAAGCGGCGTAACATATCTTTGTATGACGTAGGGAACAATGTTATTGAAGGATTAGATAAGGAAGCACGGTAACACTGATTGTTTTTTTTTTTTTCTAATGGCTTTACGCCTTGTCGTCGGCTATGGTCATTAGAGGCGGGGTGGGACTGGGACAAGGAACGGGAAGGAATTCGGCAATTTGTCTTTTTGAAGAAAGCCTGGATTTATTTGGGGAAACCATGGAAAACCCAAATCTGGATGCCCAGACGGAGATTCGAACCCACGTCGTCCCGAAAGCGAAGCCAGAACGTTAACCGTGAAGTATGAAGCTACCAGTCCAGATATATTATAAGTAAAATTACTTTCTAATCCAGTCTAAACAGAGCTTAACGCAGGGCTCTTACAATTCATTTCTTGTCAGTTGCTTAACTAAATAGAATTTTTATGAAATGACGCTCATGACCTTTGTTTTAAAATGAAGTGATGTGCATACCTCGTTTCGATGCACAATCCTCTTAACAAATAAAATCCAGATTTAAATTAAATATATATCTTTCTTTATGGTTGGTTTATATTTTAATGTAAAGGGGGAAAATAATGAATAACTAACTACAAAAACATAAAACAAGCAAGCAAATAAAATAATCTGATTCATGAAAAGAATAATCTATGCAGCAAGTAGCAGACGACATGGTGAGAAGGGACCTAGAAGAGAGAGATGTTGATGAAATTATATATCCAATTTTAAGAATATAAACTGACGCCACTTTAAAAGATTTAAATAAAGAAAAGATGGTGAAGATAGTTTCCGTAGAACTGTTAAATATTTTATTAAAAAGACTATAAAAAGTACAAAGAAATGGATTCACACAGCATAGATACAATAGAATTTTGGAGAAACAGGTTTTCAGTTCACATAAAAAGGCACACATTGTTGAATTTGAAAATCTAATGTGTCATACATTTGGCATCATATACTAGCAACAAAATAATATTTATACCAACAGAAAGTAATCTGAAGAAAAAAACTATTTGATATAGATTAAATTTGGTAATGTACAATTATAAAATGGTAAAAGTGCACTAATTCTGTCTCTAGTGTTTATACTAGAAGTAAAGGGGGAAAAAATGTTGCAGCAGAACCACACAGTTGACTTAACATCAGATAGTTTAACCTATATATATTAATAGTCTACTTCATTGTAGTTTGATATTCATTTGTTCTAGATGAAAACCATACTCTTATAGCATGGTCAGTGACGTAACATCAAGTGATTTCTTTGTGAATTGCCTTTCATGTAATTAAAAACTGTGATAATTAGGTCATATTTACTCCCTCAAACCTAAAATTAAATGTAATCGTATTTTATGAAGCACTCATAGTAAGCTAGAGATTGGTTGAATATGATCTGGTAGGTTTGTTTTGCAATTTCCTGAAAATAAATATTTATAAACTTTATTTTATGAAAAGAAATTATTTAGAGGCCATTTAATATGTTTAAGAACTGTGCAAGAGAATTGCTTAAATGTTTGTAATTCCAAGTATTAACGCAAGTTACGATGTCTAAAGAAAAATTTGCTACAGTTTAAAATGATTTCTGTGAATAATTTTGTGTTTAAGCATCCTTAATTTCCATTTCTGACCATTTTGTAATGGTGTTAAATGATTATGCATTAATTCTGATTGTTTTTAATATGTTTCAATTGTTAATGTTCGAGAAATATCTGGCGGAAGCTTTTGAAGAATTCTAGAAACTTCGATAGAGCCTATATCAGCAAGAGGACAGTAGTAGTTTATACAGATTTACTTTGCGACTGCAAAGGACTGCGTTAGTAGTATTGTATGCAATCTCTGGATTGTATGAATGTATGTTAGCTGTATCGTTAACATCGTGTTTGAAAATAAAAACACGTCTTAACTGAAATACATTGTGGACTACTTAATAATCTTATTAATTAAACCACCAAGAATCTAATGCTTCTGAAATTTTTATTTGTTTCTTAATATTTCTAGGTATATCTTTTGTGGACGGTCGAGAACCGATTCAATGAACATCAGATAAACCACAACAGTTGCGCCACAATGTACGGAGGTTTAATCTTTAAAGAAATCCATTCAAAACCAGGGAAATAAAATATTAATTGAAATTTTCTATAGAATCTGCTCGCTTTAAATAAAATGAAAAATGGAAGAAAGAAGTCTTAGGTCCACTGATAGTCAATATGTACGTGAAGGAAACCAGAAAGGAAGTGGAAAAAACGTTTCAATGTGCCAAAACTGTTCAAGGAGAAGAACCTAGTATCATGAACTACTTATAGTAGGGTCTACTGTACTATTTGCATATAAGAGCGAAAAAGGGGAGAAATAACTTAGTGTAATGATGAAAATACGGGAACAGGAAATTTGAGAAGCTGTAAACAAAATACGTAAATATTATTAAGTACAGCGGAAATCATGAAAGTAATTTTTTTTCTGTCATTAGGAATGTACTTTTCGTTCACAACAAGATGATTAAGTTCATGAGGGGATTGGGAGCAAGAGTTGATAAGGAATTCCACGATGGCGTTTTCAGTTGATTACTCCGAAACCATGGAAAGCTATATGACAGACCGGAGGTCGAACCGTTATGCTCCTGAATGCAAGTCCTAAACTTTATCCGCTTATCCGCCATGTGCAGTACGACAATAACGATATCCTAAATACAAAAATATTAGATCATATGAGATATAAATTAAATTACAAGAGAATGTTAAGGCTGCTAGATGACACAGGGTCTTCTTCAACTAGATAAACATTTTAGTTTCAAGTAATTAACAATCCGAAACCTTTCTACATGAATCACGGCTTTTAATGAAAGTGATGCGTAAAAATTCAAGATTAGAGAAAGTAGGGAAACATAAGATCTGAAATACTAGAAAGACAAACGTTAGATGGTATGAAGGAAATAAGCCAAGATACAAGAATTAATTGGAGTGCATATTATCTCAGGAAATAAAGGGTTGTATGAGTGATTCAAACCAATTCAGATACTGATAAAAAGAAAAGTAATTCCTTAATAATTTATACGAATTTTTTAATTAATTATTTTTTGTGCGTCAAGTTAAATAAAGAGATACGCCTAAATCTGATCGGTATTAACTTTTCTGTAAAATGATTTTCAAACTGTATTCACTATATGTTAGTAGTTCATTGTATTAGTGGAATACATTCCACAAGGCCGAAAATGCACCAAGTAGTTTTCTGATTAGAGTAGGCTGCTAACACTAATTCTACGCTTCAGATTCAAGCGTACTATTGGTGTTATTTATCAATTAAAATGATTTCCTGGTAATAGTAATTACCCTAAACAAATTTAAATTACAGAATAACCAAATGCAACGAAATCCAGCTTTACATAGAATTTGAATTTAATCTTTTGCTCATGTTATTAATGACCAGATTCTAAACCAACGCCGAGTTCCTTTAATTCCTTTAAGCTGATTTCATTACTGCCTTAGTAAATGTTGGTATTAAAAATATTGCATTTTACAATCATAAGATATAACTTCCTTTCTAGCCAACTTAAAAGGTTGTTATAAAACATTAGCTATACGCCGCAGTCAAGTTTATTGCAAATTTGTTAGACATTAGCAAAGTTATCGAAATTGTTTGGAACAGAAGTTAAAACAATAACCCAAATATTGGAAACTAAACTGACCATAAACACAGGACGACCCAATGTTTTTAGAAACTTCTGATCATTAATAGTGGGGTGCAAAAACAAACAAATATGGCCAGATGGATTCAGTAATCTAAAAAGAAGTAAAATATAATTCTTGTTACCATTACTTCTGTATGTAATATTTTACCTACACTACCGTGTTGCGAACGGGGAAAAAAATACTTTGAATTATTTTATATGGCTCCTTGATGACTGTCTGTTTCTATAGGAAATAGGTTTCCTTGGTTCAAATACGCCAATTGCAACACTTTAAAAAAAAAAATACGTTCCTTTAAGTGCAAAAAAGGATCAGTACTTTCAATGACTTACATAGAACCGTAGAATTAATACATAGTCTATTCCAACACATTACTTTCCAAATAGTGATTGCACCTAAACATTACTACAAAAGAAAATTATCGGAAAAGCGTACATTACCGCGCACCTGTTCTCACGAACATATTGAATCCCCGTCCAGCCATCCAGATTTCGGTTTACCATGGTCTTCTGAAATAACTCGATGCAAGTGCCTAGATCATTCCCTCAAAAGGCCTCGCCTAATTACTTCAGGCGCCTTGCCCCCAATAGTTTCCCGCATCTAATGACATCGACTTACAAGGCGTCAACACGTAGAAAATATACTGAGCTTAGTACCATCGAAAATCTTTAATTAAACAACAGTGTTTCCTGAACTACCATACAGTAATTGATAACATTGGTATTGAGCGTGATGAATGGAGTAACATCCATACTTATGATGAAAATTTAATAGCAAATGCGGAATTCAAAGTTGTTTATCTCATCTAAGATGTCACGAATATCAGGTTTGAAGCAATCTCCAATCATCGCAATTTCACGCATTTGATAATTATTATTATTATCTTTTTATAATTTTTATTTTTAAAAAAAGACAATAACTGCTGAGGAATGTTAACAGAGTTCTTAATAGATCAGTTTAGATTGCCATCCCGACATTTGAAGTCAGATTCTAAATGCTTTTATTAAGGTGTTTTATTTTTCATTTAAAAATAGAGATAAGTGTACTACAACTATTAGTCATGGCACCGAGAGTGGTGGTGTGACGGTTAGCGTTTTGGCCTCGCATTCTGAAGGACGGCGGTTCGAATTCCCCGTCCGGGCATCCAGATTTGGGTTTTCCATGGTTTCACAAATCACTCCAGGCAAATGCCGGGATGTTTCCTTCTAAGCATGGCCGAATTCCTTCCCATTCCTGCCCCCATCCTATCCCGTCTCTAAAGACCTCGCTGTTAAGAGACGTTAAGCAGTTAAAAAAAAATACTTCTTTATGGCCAAACATAGCATCTTTGTAACAATCTGAAAAATCTAATTTACAATGTTCATTAGAGATAATAACAAGTATTTTGAACAAGGCAATCAGGAAAATAATGATATCGTAAATATTTTATTTACCATATCATAGAAGGACATCTGCGTTTTAGAATTTACTGTTTGCCCCATTTATGACAGAATTACTCTCTGACAGACTACGATTTTTCAAAGGGTATAGATACTGACGCAATTATACTTCATTACTTTGTTATCATGATTTTGGCGTTCTGCCGGTACATTTTTGAAGTGAAAATTTCTATAGGCGCGTTAGACGATGTTTAGACGGAGGTAAGTCTATCAGTTTGCGACTTTCCGACACCGACATGCTGTGACGTGTTGCGCGTATAATATGTGCGTTCGACGCTTTTTGGATGGGTAAAATCTTACGAATTCGCGTGATCAGCATGCTAATGTTAACAGTATATAAAAAAAAATACTATTTTCAGTTTGATTTACAAAAACATTAAATCCCTTTCCTCCTTTCTCTCCTCACCTTATTTCTGTCAACATTGTTCATACAAACCCACAATTTTTATCCGCTTTTGATAGTAAGAACTTAGCACGCGTATACTAGAAAACAAGGCGGTCTCTTAGCTCAGCGATTAAGGCGTTTACTTCAGAAATTTTCTCTCTCCGGTCGCGGGTTCGAATTCCGTGGTGAGCAGGGAAATTTGGGCGTTGTATTCCATTATATGAGCTACGCCGGTACGTTGCGTGGTTCTTATTCCACGTTAATTGGACCTGGACCGTGAAAATGACTAAGAAAACTATTTTTTTCTAGCCTCTGATAGAAAAATGTTTCCCGTTTCCAAAAATGTATGGTTTATCAACTTTTAAATTGTTAGTTTGGTCCTAAATGTTCTTTGAAGAAATGTCTGCACACTGGCCTAGCCTTCTTTCAACACACTGTTGCTGTCATTTTCTCAAAACTACATTTTCATAACATTAGGTTCACAATGGTTTGAGCTATGTTTACCAAATTTCTCCCAAGTGAAGAATGGGACAGTCTGTTTGTGTTATGCCTAATACATTGCAGAAATTTTTTGTTTTTGTCATCATGCATATAATTTTAGTGGTAATTTTGAAACAAAATAATTTGGTGGTTTGATAAGTTTTTTTTTATTTCCCCTGACGTATTCCAAACTACAAAAGGAGAAGCATAATGTGGTCCTAGGAATGTTGACTGTAGTCTGCCACAGTTTTAACGCTAATATACTAATGATGCACTAGTAAATGGTACCAGAATGGGAATGTGTGTTATAAAACAATCTACTAGATAAGATGTTGTAATTTTTAAACTATAATAGATAATTAAATAAATTTCAATATACAAGGTTAGTTAATGTCATTCAGTGATGGTACAAAGTCGCAACTTTCTCCGCATTATAGATCATGAGTAATGTGCATTTAAACGAGGCGTAAAAAAGCAGTCTGTTCACGTCCAGATCCCCTTAAAGAGTAGGCACCTGGGGAAAGTAGTTGGCTTTTCTGTCTCTGACAAAACAGTTTTGTATTCCTTCCGGAAGATTCGACTACCTTCGGATTGTGGACTAAGTTAGATTTTTAGTTTTTGAAGTGAAAACATCTTTAGGCGCGTTGGCTGATTTTTGGATGGGGAAAATCTTATGAGTTCGCAGCACCGACACAGTATATCTGTAGCGGTCTAGTGGCCTAGTGGCTGAGCTGTCTAACTGGGGAACAAAAGGTCTACGATTAGAATCCTTGGCTCGGCGGATATTTTCATAGACCCTTGACCTGTCCTTTACCTCTAGCAACGCTTGCTGTGCAATGTGAAGTATGCCAGAATGCTTCCGTGATTTGGATTCCAAGTTAAATGTAGGTCCCTGTAGCTGGTAGCACAACCGGTTTAAGTTAAGGCGGCTAATACAAGGGCGCAATGCGCAGCCAATAGAGACCCTGTCCCCAATTGTTTTTTTATGGTTTTACACATTGTCAACGTCGAGGTCATTAGAGGCGAATTGTGTTTTAGAATACTTTTTTAACCACTATGCAACTTCTATCGATACATTTTCCAGGTTGAAACACTTTTGAGTATCATCCATTCTTTCACACGATAAAACATGAGATTGAATGTAGCTAAACAATGACAGAGGTAATTTTAATCTTCGTGCTTCAGTCGTAGTTCAGTTGGGTGGACAGATTGTTATACATTTTCTACTTGTTTTGTTACAATTTCGTGATCAGAAGGCAATGTTGGATCACTTATGCTACAGAGATTTTCGGTTTAGTCAAGAATAATAATAACTATTCTGTTAAATTCTGGATACCCGTTTATCTGAATTGCTGATGTGATGTATGGTAAGGCTTTAAATTCACGTCATTGGCCACTGTACTGTACATAGTATTATTATATGTACTGTAGTGTCAGACAGGACAAGTAACAGCTGAAAGAGCATCGGTTGTATCTGTATCACAGAAGCAAACAATATTAAAGAGAGTATAATGGAAGAGTGGTAACCAAGCGGTCCACAATTCGGAAGGACCACGATTCGATTCCTGATCTGACCGTTCAGATTTCGATTTTCAATGGCTTCCCATCACGTCTCATGTAAGAATGGTCTTACGCCTTTAATGAGGTGGTTGTCGAAGCCATAAAACACTAATTTAAAAATCGAAATTATATGACACCCACATCAAAGCTATCTAAATAAACAAAATATTCATATCAATTTAAACAATAGGCTGTATTTTTTAGAAGAGAGACGAAATATCTTAAGAGATAATCCAAAATTCATCTTGCAAGTAGCTATGAATCTGTGTTATATCTCAAATAATTGTCACCTCAATAAGAAAGTTTTGCAGAATTACTTGGTTTCAGTACAAAACACATGGGTTCAGTGGGGTGTTGCTATATGATCCAGTATTCTGGACGATTACGTTTTAGACCTGTTTACGTGGATTCATATCTTACTGACCGACGTTTTCTTAAAATTCTGTTACATCAATTAAACATCGATAATTTTGGTAAACAATAATATATACATGATGGCGTATAACCACCATTATTTTTAAATCAGGAGAAACATCTCAATGCCGTTTCTCCTGGATGGTAAATTTATCGTGGTACGCAATAACTAAAACCTTAAATGTTGCCAGATTTAATTCTTATCGATTTTCCTTGTTTGTTTGTATTAATGCTGTATTATGAGTGACAGGATCAGAGAATTTATAAGAAGTAATACGAAAAAGCAATCAGAAAACAGAATAGTTAGAAGTTCTTGCTTTGTTTTAATTTTAATGCATTACCACATTTTTTATTTCTGTAGAAAAGTCAGTTTACAAATAAAGATTAAACCAACTTTGTTGTTCCAGTGTTATTCTGAGCCAACTAATCATTAATAAACCGTGGTCTACTCCATTTAATTGTCACTTACTGATTCAAATTTCAGTGTTTTAAGTAATATCTATGGTTGCAGTTCGTAGATTTATGCCGAATGTGTCATTCATACTTATGTAATGAATGCAGAATACAGTAATGACATTAATTACAACAGAGCTAATCACAAATCTACAAAAATTTGGTAATGAATGGTGACCATTTAGCACATGGAGCAAAGAAAAGAGAGGATACCTCGTAAGGGACCTTCACCATACAACGAAGTGAAGTCGAGAGGAGAGCGGTGGGGTGGGGAGGTCGCCATTTGGTCGGGCCAAGAAATACAGAGAATGTATATGGAACGGAAGAATTTCTTCGTTTTCAACCTTCGCATTACTAAAAATGAAGTCCTATGTTGTCACATTTGTAAATAAATTAATTGATATAACCGACAAACAATAGAATTTCAGAAAAACAAGTTACTAAAAAAATTTATAGGAATTTTGTACGGCGAAACAGAACTTTTTTTCTCCCTACAGTCGCAAAAATAAACTGAGGGTCATATTGCTATTTTAAATAGATTAGATAGATGTTCAAACTGATTATATTATCACATTTCATTTCAAAATCTTTGATGGGAAAGGTTACAGAATCAAGAAAAATAGGTCTAGACCTATTTACAAGCAGAAACAAGTCCTATAAAAACGATTCCTAGCACAAATTATCACAATTAATTTCATCATACACTTTCACTATAAATTACAACTGGATTAAAGCACGTAGAATAATGTATTCGCTGAATCGCGATGTAAACTTGATCCACTTAACACAGACTTTGAACGTTCGTTTACAATAAGGCTAACCTGTTACGTGAAAAATAGTAAGAATCAATGCTTCTCTGCATCAACAAATATTTGATAATACCGTCATCCTATTGAGAGCTGTGAATAAACTTTTTTAACAGGCATTGTAAATCTATAATGACAGGACCTACTCTTGCAGACATCGCATTACGATCACTTCAAGGACAATTAAGGTAACGAAAACAGAACAATGTTTTGAACCGACGAATATGGCGGCCGCGCATGCGCAGTCGGCTCAAGAGTTTACAGGCGGCTTCACAATTTTAGCGACACCTTGTCTCCTCTCTTTTCCTACCTCCATGATTTAGCAATGAAAAGTAGGATGTTCATATGGCCACTCGTACTCTGTGGTTCATAGAATCGTTTTCAGTTCTACGTTTTTGTTTCAGAAATGTATAACGTGTGTTTTCTTGCATTTACTTGTATGTGGAGAAGGTCATGTGACGACTATATCACTGATCGATATAGTTAGTGCAATACTCGCAATTGTATTTTCTTTTAAGTTTAGTATTCATCATTTATTTTATGGGGTAACTAGAGCTTGCATAAAACCGTCTTAGCATTTAATTACATTTTTGATTCTTCTAATCAAAAACTGAAAGAACTGATAATTAAGTTCTTTAGCAGTATACAGTTTTCTGACTCTGAAATTTATTTATTGAAAAATAAATACCATTTTCTTCTAAGTATAACTCATTTGGTAAACGAGGGGTAAAATATTTTTTCTCTTTCTGGAGATATAAGGGTAGGCTACTATACGTCATACTTGTCGTCAGTCACTTTATGACGCTGTCATGGTAAGGGCAAATCTTTTAAATCTAAGACGAGATGATATTAAGAATTTATATACGAATATTAGTAACTACCCTATCATCAAGTCGTGTCTTTTTCAAGTAGAATAAACGACAACTGAGCACAGCTGTGGTGTTAAAAGCATGAGTTTGTATGTTCGTAGTTCATTTATAGCATTCCTCATGAAAGGCTTCATTCATTAACAATTTTTGACATCTGTACATAAAATCTCCCACCTCTTATCAACATATATATTACTAATAAATGTTTCAATCAACTTCAAAAATCATTTCTAAACAAAGATATTTTTCTTTTTCCGTCATCAGTCTCACGACTGTGGTGGAACAGAACTCCATCTCTGCCTATCTTGAGCTAACCTCTTAATTTTAATACACCCTTTACAATTTACTTACTCAGTTATCTGTTTCATATGTTCTAATATTTGTATTCCTCAATAATTTTTTCCTTCATCTGTTCCCTCCACTAACACTTTAAGAATTCTCACATGTCTTACAATGTTCAGGTCCCTAGATCAATATACGAAACCAAAACTTTTCACCAAGGTTCTTTTCGGTAGTGCTACTCCTTTTAATAAATTTCATGACTTTTTCTTGTTTTAGTTTATGTTTAGTCCATATTATTCCTTTAGTAGTTTGATCATGAATTTCAGCAATTTTTCGATATCCTCACTTTGTTCTGTTGAAAGGACAATGTTATCAACAAATCGCGGCGTACGGAAAATTTTTCCTTGACACTTATAAGATGTCAAAAATTTTCTTTTACTTCTTTCATTGCTTACTGTACATACAGATGCAATATTAACGGGGATAGACGGAAAACTTGTCTCACATCATTTTCAACTGTTGTTTGTTTTTCTTAATTTTTTACATTTTTATAAACAACTGATTCTTATATATGTTATAAATTATTCTATGTCAAACATATTTCTAAATCAATGAACGTCATAAAGATATCATTGTTTTTCTTTTTCTTCAGTTTTAAAGCATGCGGCGTTTGACTTTTGTGCTTTTATTAAGATCGGTTGGAATCTCTCCTACTTCTTAACGTTTTGATACCAGTGTGACTAATCTTTGGTTTCCTTCTTCTCAAGAGTTTTTAGTAGTTCTACAGGATTCTCATCAATTATTGCTGCCTTGTATAAATTTAAATCTTACAAAGCACTTCAAATTGGAACAGTATCTCAGAGATCATCAATATTGACATCGCCTTTTTTTCCCTCGGCACGTTGATGTTCAGCCCAGTCTTATCATACAGTTTCTCTAAGTATTCCTTCGATCGGTTAGCTACATCTTCTAAAGT
Source organism: Vandiemenella viatica (assembly GCA_031002005.1). Lineage (NCBI taxonomy): Eukaryota > Metazoa > Arthropoda > Insecta > Orthoptera > Morabidae > Vandiemenella > Vandiemenella viatica. The sequence continues at coordinate 250,242,608 of JARYHS010013630.1, forward strand.
TAAAAGAGCACCTTTAATGTTTATACATTTTTCATAACTGACATAGCGTGCAAGCGGTTCGTTGGTTAATGGAGGACATGCTGCAGACAGACGGTGTTGGTTTCGTTTGAAATTACTGGAAAACATGGGTATTTACTTTTCATGAAATACTTCTTCCGCCACGCAATTTATGTCGCAATGGTAAGAGAGATACGATTAGAAAAACTAGGTGTCAGACGGTTGCTTAAATGAATTCTTTCTTTCCTCGTGTTGTTCATGATTCGAACCCACAGAGTTAGTTTTGGTGGAAAGGAACCTCTGCAATCCACAATTTTGTGGATTGCCGAGTACTGGTGTAAATTTATATGATATCTATAATAAATGTACCCAACTACAGAAAAAAGTTATTATAAAAATTAAGTGTTTCCCTTAAGCCGCACTATAATGTGACACAATATTATTAAGTTCAATAAAATAAGCATAATATCATGTAGTAAACACGAAATTATATTAAATTTTATTTCTTGAACTAGAAGCTTAACCTGATTATAGTGTAAGTAAAATTTGAGGCCAATAGGGGCCAATAGGAACGCAAATTTACGTGTTGCTGATGCTGATAAAATGAGTTAAATAACAAGAAAACTTAAAAAAATACTTCTCCTCTGACATAACTCACAAATGGATTACATTGGCTCTACTTATATTTATTGCCAGTAGGCATAAAATGAGTCTTTCAGGAACCAAATCACATACAAGTATGGGATGTTATTATATGAACAACACCAAACTATTACTGGGTGATTCAACTCATTATAAAATTATAGGAAACATTTGTTTACGATTACAGTTATTAATAAAAGCCAATCACATGATACTAGAAAAATTCTCATTTCTAAAAATAATAATAAAATTCCAAGCTCTTGCTGGAGGTAATGCTTTCAAGTAGGAAGTTCCATTAAAATCACATAATCAATGTTTGGGGTAGGTGATAATAAAAAATAATAAGAAACGAAATAAGAGTTAACCAATTTGTAATCAATAATAAGAGAAATCTTTTAGTTTCAAATATTGATCTATGAATTAGAAAAAACTTTTTAAAACTCTATGTTTGGAGCACAGCGCTTTACGGTAGCGAAACATGGACTTTAGGAATACCGGAAAGAAGGAAAATTGAAGCATTTGAAATGTGGTGCTACATAAGAATGCTGAAAATTAATTGGACAGACAAAGTATGAAATGAACGAATTTTGGAAATGATGGGTGAGGAAAGAAGTGTATGGTAGAAGCTTACAGAAAGAAGAGACAGGCTGGTGGGTCATGTTTTGAGACTTGCGGGATTGGTTAATTTGTTAGTGGAGGGAACAGTCGAAGGTAAGAACTGTAGAGGAAGACAGACATTAGACAAGTAGACAATTGTGGACGTGGGTTGTAAGGGGTATGTAGAAATGAAGAGGTTAGCACAAGATAGGAAGGGATGGAGGATTGCATCAAACCAGTCGAGAGACTGACGACAGCAAAATAATAATAATAATAATAGGTATACTGACGCGTAACATTTTATTTTAGTTGTTAATAAATATCGGAATTATCAAGGATCTGTAAAATATGCTGTTGTTAGAAGGTTTTAAAATTCAAATTGGAGATATTAAGTAACCTGAAGTAATTTCATTACTGAGGAAACCAATCATGGTCATTTCGTTTAACAGTACGGTAGTAATTTTCATAGATTTAAGCTCTCTGGCACTACTTTTACTTCCGTACTTTGGATATATTGTGTTATTCCATCTTTAATGGTTAGTACACCTGAATTAACAAGAAATATCAAACTGAATTAAGGAACATCATATAGATAGTTAAAAAGTATTAATATCTAATTTTCTAAGTTCCTAATTTTTCATTTGAGAACAAAAATAAGTTAATGATCTGAGCCGATGAAAGAAGACTTTGTGTACTTTGTGTCGCTATAATCAAATCCCCATATAGAGTGTTCATGGAATATAAAGCCCAATGTCTTTCAGTACGTCCTGACTATACAAAACCACCGTTGTTTTAAACTCACTGGACGGTTGAATGGACAGAATGTAACAAGCAGTTACTTCTTAGTTATGTGTCAGTCTGCATTTAATATGATTGATGCCCAGCTAGTATTATCAGTAAGCCAACAGTCCAGGTGAGATTGTCCCCACCGCAAGCTGTGTACCTGCCAGCAGGACGATGAGCAGGTGTCTGGACGGCATGCCTCCAACTGGCCGACTGCAGATGGCGATACCCTGCGTTATGATCCGCATATCCAACGGCCGGAAGTGGCTATGTGGGTCATGCAGATGCCATCTCTTCGGCTTTTTTGCACTCGGCAGACCGCAACAGGACTTTGAATATCACTTTACAAGGTCACGATACGAACCCACAGGCAACTCATCAAATGACAGGCAAACCATGACGCAATTGTAGAATCTTTGCACACAGTTTCAGCTACCCAATGAGCGAAGAAGAAAGATTTCTACTGGAATATTCGCAGTTGCCAGATCTAAAAATATGAGTTCCGTTAATTTTAGACTGACCCCCTGATTTTATACCTACATAGTCCTGCAAGCACTGAAGAAATCCTTACCTGGTAGAGTCATTTCAGATGAGCGAAGAAGAAAGGTTTAAACTGGAATATTCCCGGTTGCCAGACCCCAAATTGTGAGTTACTACAAGTCTACATTGATCCCCTGAGTCTGTATATAGTCCTACAAATACTGAAGAAATTCTTTCCTGTTAGACTTTTTTTTGTTTAAATGGCCTTCGGTCATTGCGACCATTTAGCCAGCTCCAATTTGTTTTTGGACCCAATATTTTATCAGGCTCTAATCATGATACTGTGAACACTACACTGAGGACAGCACAAGACGAACACAACACTTAGTTAAAACCACCCATGCCCGAGGCCGGACTCGAACCGGCAGCCCTTGCAATGCGAAGCCAGCGCGCTAGCCACTACACTGCCAGTGCCGCCCACACATTTTCGGCAGCTATTAAGACAGTCGGTATAGACAATCCGATGACGGGAAAGAACTGTTTTAGACTGTTAGTTTACTGGTATGCGGAAATATGTGGGTCTTATTACATTTTCGATGAACCTACTGTTAGATATCAGAAGTACCTACATACGCGAAGTAGTTTAAATTGAAAAACATTTCTTAAAGATCTAATTAGCAAAACATTCAGATACACGTTAACCATGAACAACATAGGCCAATTATCCCTCAAATTCAAATTACTTCAGAGTATCTTTAGGCGTCCAGGCATAAATGCCGACAAAAATACGAGTTGCGATGTGGAATTTCATTCCGCCAACAATCGATGAGCATAATTTCATAACTCTGAGCCGCTTTCTGTTGTGCTTGCTGTCTATATAACCACAAACATTTGCCCAATCCAGTATCGTGTAGATCATAATTTCCCAATCCTTTCTGGACTGTCGCTCCATGTCAGAAAATAAAATTACTCATCACCCCATTTTCAGAAAAATAACTATTCCTCTCCTAACAATCAATAACGTAACCCATAGTGCTCCAGCTATTTGGCTCGTAACGTTCTTTTTCAAACAGTGCTTCGAGGGCGTCACTCTTAGGTGAAGTGTATTATATATTAAAAAGGACAGATTTTTAAAATTAATTAATTAAAATATATTAACAATATTGTTGCATTAGTTAAAGTTTCGTTAAAAAATACATATTACTACAAATCTATATAATGAAAATGAATCGCCAAATGTTTTGCTAACCGCAAAACTCGAGAACGGCTACACCAATTCGGCTAATTTTTTTTTTTTTTATAGTTTCGTTAAGGCACAAGGAAGGTTCTTATGGAGAGAAAAAAGATAAAAATTGGAAGGAAAATAGTAAAAACAACGCTTTTCTTTTCCCTCAATCAAAACAAAACAAAGGCGCGTTAGGATTGTCTTTGGTATGCCTTCAAGTTGATGAGGCTCTATGGATATTAATCTATGCCTGCGTGTGGTCAGCGGAAATAATATCACTGACGTACGTGTTATCATTACTTCCACCGTTCATGGCATTTTCTTGGTTGCTTTCAAATTTTCGCTTCTCTCTAAAACCAATTGTGTGTTTACGTTTAGACCCGAAAAAAGAATGCAATACAAAGAATACCTAAAAAGCAAAATCGATTACTGGTATTTCAGATGAGAAGCGATATGCGTTAACGTCTAACGACCGAGCCACACTTATCCTATTATTTTAAGCCTTGTGGTGATGGGTTCCATTCGTTTTAAATTATGTTCAGGTAGAATTCACGATGATCGAATTGGCTTCGAGTAATAATACTTCCTTACTTTTAAAATCTATATAAATAAAAATGAATCGCCAAATGTGTTGCTAAGCGCAAAACTCGAGAACGGCTCGACCAATTTGGCTACTTTTTTTTCTTCATATTTTCGTTAATCCACAAGGAAGGTTCTTATGGAGAGAACAAACGTAAAAATTACGGGTAAAATAGTAAAATCAACACTTTTCTTTTCCCATACAAACCAGTCAATCAAAATAAAACAAAGGTGCGTTAGGATTATCTCTGGTATGCCTTCAAGTTGATTAGACTGTATGGATATTAGTTTATGGCTGCCCAAAATAAAGTTCGAAGGAAAAAAGGGTTTGCGTGTCAGCAACGAAATAATATTACTGCCAATCAATCAAATCAAAACAAAGGCGCTTTATGATTATATTTGGAATTGCAAAATTATCGATCTGAAGAAATGTTTTCAAAACACCTCATTGGCATTGGTAATGACAAAATCCCTGTAGACGTTTTAACTGGCTGCATTACATTTCCTGACAATTTTTTGGTTGAACGAACGAGCTATATTACAAAGACAAAAGCACGGATGTAAATGAAATAAATTTCAAAATTCAAAATGAAATTTTCGGTGAATTAAGGACATACAAATCAGTTGATTGTGCAACTAACCAAGATGATGTCGTAAACTATCCACCAGAATTTTTGAACTCACTGGATTTTCCAGGATTGCTGCCACATGATCTTCAATTAAAAGTAGGATCGGTGGTCATAATGTTGCTAAATATCAACCAACCGCGTCTTTGTTATGGCACACGGCTAGCAGTGAAAAAATTACCGAAAAATGTGATCGAATCAACCATTCCAAAGGGAAAATATAAGGGAGAAGATGTGTTGATACCTCGCATCCCAATGGTACCAACTGACGTACCATTTGAATTTAAACGACTGCAATTTCCAGTGCAGCTTTCTTTCGCTATGACCATAAATAAATTACAGGGTCAGTCGTTGAGTGTTTGCGGCGTTAATCATGAAAACCCATGGTTCTCTCATGGAAAGTTGTATGTTGCCTACTCCCGCGTTGGAAAACCGTCAGCTTTATTTGTTTACGCGCCAGGTAACCAAACAAAAAAATACTGTTTACCATAAAACATTACAATAAAAATATCATCACATTATTACTAACGTCTTGCAGAGTAAGAAATAGAAAACTTATTTTTGTAAGTAATCGTTGTTTATTATTGAGACATTAAATCAATAAATAAAGTGATCACTCTGTAATGCGTTTTATTTATTTATTTATTTCTATTGGACTACGATACGACGATAACTTTTGACAGAAAGAAGTCTGTCGGGGTAGCTAGTTGAATATAAAATTATTAGTGAGGGATTGAACTTGGTGTAATGAGACTAACTTTTCGATATTTGATTCCTTACTGGTCGTCACAAACTTTAAATCACCGCGTCTCACTATTGAGAGTCAGTTTATTTCTTCGCTAGTAAATTGCTGACTATGATAAATACTCTTTTGGCTACATGCGATCATAAATCTGCAATGAAAATCTACTTTGATGCAGTTCATAAAGCGGGATATAACACATGAACGCAGGGGGCAGCGGTTGGTGCTCCGTAAATTTGCCTTGGACCAGAAACGTAAGCTATAATCTTTTCAACTTCCACCGGTGTATGGTTCCGCTCCCGTTTGTAGTAGCGGTTTCCACGAAAAATCACCTACTACAGTAAAAGTAGTACGTTGTCTTTGTGTACCCCCATTTGTTAATCGTTTTATACACATACACATATACTGTATATATGAATACACCACAGCAAACTTAGTCCGTTGTATGTATATTACTCTGCGAATCTGTCTGACACGTTGTTGCACCATTGCGACATTTACCTTGACACATATCAACACAATTACTGACTGCATATTACAATAGAAAAGATAAGTAATCGTTAAATAAAACATCATTATTAGCTAAAGATCCAAGTCGGTCGATCTTACTGACTCTGTCATTGTGTATATAATAGTATCAATATCAGACGCACGGGTTCCATGTATTCACTTCACTCTCTCAATCAATTATGGAAGATTTCAAAACTTCTAACTGATATTACAGCAAATAGCAAGTGCTTATTAAACCTAATTTTTAATTAGTTAACTTACTACTTGCGATCTTTCGAATACATGAAGTTTAAATTGTAAAACCTGCATACTGTGTAGTCCCATTAATAGCAACAAAACTTCTCATATTATTTTCAGTCATTCTCTTATATTTTAAAAGTAGACGAAAGAATTTGTGGATAACTTTCAAAATTTTTATCTTGAGAAATTATTACTCTTGATAATTACACACTATTTTCTTGCAGTAATCAATAGACTGTCATGTAATGTTGTCTCCAGATATCTTTTCCCATCTTCCAGTGATTATCTGCATATCTCTACCGGTCTCTATTGCCTGACAAAAATAAATAAATAAAATGTGAAGATGGGAGGAGGAAAGAAATGAAACTTCACAGTTTTAGAGGGTATGTGATCTTATTTCCCGGATCGCATCTGTTGCGGCAGGGATTTGCATAGGCCCATAACCCGACCTTCACCTCTGACAAGGTTCGCTGTGTAATGTGAAATACGCCAGAACTCTTCCGTGGTTCTGATTCCACGTTAAAATACACCCGGTAGGATACCGGGTTAGGCTAGGTGGCTACGACAGGTGCGGATTGCGCAGTCAATAGAAAATCTCTCACCAGGTCATTACGACCACACGGGACTAATATTATTATTGATTACAAAATCGATTCAAATTTACAAGGAACATGAGTATGATCCTACTTATCAGTATGACGTTGCACCCCCTCTGGCCTCGATGCATGCACTGATTTGAATAGAAGGGTGTCTTAAAGCATCATGCGTAAAGGTACTCTACAACTACTGTGATTGGTTCTTGACATCTCGGATACTGGCACTGGGACGAAGTTGACACCCGAGTTGATCCCATTCGTTTTGTATGGAGCACAGATTTGGGTATCTTGCAAGGCACAGAAGTTCCTAAAACACCACGCAGACAGTTCATAGAGATACGTGCCGTGTATTGTCTTCTTGAAAAATGGTACTACGATACTGTCGCATGAGTGATAACACATGAGGAGCAGGATGTCAGTGTCGTCCAGTTGTGCCGTCAGAGTTCCCTAAATAGCTACCAGCCCTGACATGGCTGCCCATTCCATGACGCCCGAAGTAACATCGCTGTGCCTCTCCAAAAACATTCACGGCCATACTCGCCGACGAGGATCTTCCAAGGTAATGCAAAATCGGTAAACACAATGAAAGGCGTCATATTGTGTTCAGCGATGAATCACGGTTCAACACGACCTCGGATGATCATTAGATTATGGACCCCGGGTAATTTTTAGAAATTAATAGCTACTAAGAAGAATAAGATTTTAAGACGTTCGTACTTTCAGTTTATTATCTATCAAGTGTGTATGCATATTCTGATTGCGATTAATACACATGCAAATCATGTCTTACTAATAAATACTCTGTTTTGTTATTATTGAAGAGAAAGTTCTTTTGGCTCTGTAGGGAAAATGTTATTGGCATTACGCGTTAGGAACGCATGCATTGCAACGTTCTGCGCATGCTCACTTAGCGAAACTTTTATGGAAGCAGCTACGACAGTGCCCAATGTTACTTAGGCTATACCGGGTGAGTTTTTTATCTTGAGACAACTAAATATCTCGAAAACTACAAATCCGATCAAAAAAAGTGGGTAATAAAAATTGTTCGTCTCGACGGGGGACATCCGATGATACCAAATTTGACTCCCCACCCCCACCCCCTAGGGGTGGGGGAAGGGGGAGAAAAAAAACTTAAATAGGAACCCCCATTTTTTATTGCAGATTCTGATTCCCCGGAAAAAACTACCCCTATTTGACCCCCAATTCGAGTCATTTGGTCGATAGATGGCGCTGCATTTCTCAGAGTTTTCTCATTACTTGATGTACTTCCATTGCGTTCACATCGTCGCTCATTTCTCAGAGTTTTCTCATTACTTGATGTACTTTCATAGCGTTCATAACATCTCTGATTTATTTACTTCGTTCTGTTGCACGTGTCAATGAGAATGCAGGCTATAACGTTGCAAGAAAAAATTGAAATGGTCTACATTTATGGAGAATGTCGCAAGAATATCGATAATGCTGTTGATCTTTATGCTCATCGTTTTCCAGACCAGCCTCGATCGCGCGCTTCTTTTTACCGTATTATCCAACAGTTCACTCAGGAGGGAAGTGTTTGTCAGATTTTGCATCGTAGAAAATACCATCCGTTCCATGTTTCGTTGCATCAAGAACTTCACGGCAATGATTTCGATAATCGATTGACATTTTGCCGATGGTCGCTACAGAAAATACAAGAAGAACCCCATTTCTTTGCTCGAGTACTGTTTTCGGATGAATCCACTTTTACTAACCACGGCACCATTAATCGACACAACATGCATTATTGGAGTGTGGAAAACCCGCATTGGTTACGCCAAGTTGAACATCAGCGTCCGTGGAATGTAAATGTTTGGTGTGGGATAATTGGGGACAAACTTATTGGTCCACATTTTATCCATGGACATTTCAATGGGGAGAAATATCAACAACTCTTAGAGGACGTACTGCCAACATTGCTTGAAGACGTACCCTTAGACGTGCGACAAACAATGTGGTTTCAACATGACGGTTGTCCAGCACATTTTGCTGTAAGATCGCGGGAAGTGTTAGATCGTCTGTACAATCGTCGATGGATCGGAAGAGGAGGTCCAGTGCCGTGGCCTGCAAGATCACCAGATCTCACTTCGCCTGATTTTTTTTTATGGGGATACTTGAAGAATGAAGTTTACAGTGAAGTGCCAACAACGCCTGAAAACATGATTGAACGAATTACCAACGCTTGTCAAAAAATCACGCCGGATATGCTTCTTAGTTGCGTCGAATCATTCCAAGAGCGGGTAAATAAATGCATCGATGTCGGTGGTGATATTTTCGAGCACTTGCTTTAGAATTGTTGTTAGAAACAAACACGTGAGAGGCGAGGGGACTCACCAAAAACAAGCACCCCGATGGTGAGAGGCGAGGGGACTCACCAAAAACAAGCACCCCGATGGTGAGAGGCGAGGGGACTCACCAAAAACAAGCACCCCGATGGTGAGAGGCGAGGGGACTCACCAAAAACAAGCACCCCGATGGTGAGAGGCGAGGGGACTCACCAAAAACAAGCACCCCGATGGTGAGAGGCGAGGGGACTCACCTAAATCTAGCACCCCAAAGGGAACAGAAAATTACTACGTCCACGTCGTTGTTCCTGGGTAACGCAAAAAGTAATGTTTGACTTTCGCTATCTGCTAAAGAATTTGCATCAGTGCATTTTGAAATAATGTCCATTCCCATCCCTCAAGTTTGGAGGTGGGTGGTGTTATTGAATAGTTTTTGAAAAATATCAATCACATTAACTTGTATTTTGCTGATCTGATGTGTATTTCACGAGATATCCTCATTTTTAAATGAATTTTTGCTTATTTTGATTTTTGTCGATTGCAGCGCCATCTATCGACCAAAATGACTCGAATTGGGGGTGAAATAGGGGTAGTTTTTTCCGGGGAATCAGAATCTGCAATAAAAAATGGGGGTTCCTATTTAAGTTTTTTTTCTCCCCCTTCCCCCACCCCTAGGGGGTGGGGGTGGGGAGTCAAATTTGGTATCATCGGATGTCCCCCGTCGAGACGAACAATTTTTATTACCCACTTTTTTTGATCGGATTTGTAGTTTTCGAGATATTTAGTTGTCTCAAGATAAAAAACTCACCCGGTATAGTGAGTATTCGCTTCATCGTTTTGAGGTAGTTCGCATCCCGCATTACTTTTACTATACATGTATGTGCAAGTGTTAATATATGTGTTTCATGAGTGTACCTAAACTGTATAAAAAATTCTAAAGTTTAAATTGCTTTAATATTAACTGAAAATTATGTGACAACGTTAGACGGTATATTTTCATCCGAGACAGTAGTCATTAAACACTGACACATGCTCCATTATTTATAGTTGTTTATGTATACTCGTTTTGTTTGTTTTTAAAAAATAAATTGGACGAAGCTCATATTTACCGTACATATTGAATGAAGATAGTATTATTCGTCCACTAAAAAGTGAAAGAAACATAAAAAAATACACAGATAAAAATTCACATCAAAAATAAATTGAAATTTCACTTCTTGTGCGTGTACACGTTGATACAAGCACCATTTTGTATTACTTTTTTTATTTATTTATTTATTGATGGATCCGCACTTCACCAACATGAAATATTTTGCTAAAGGTATTGTGGATACAGAGATCTGAATGCATAAACGTAAGATGTTTTTGCTAGATTAGCGAAGTTTTTTCTACGTCAAAAATGTTTGTTATTATTTTTGACACAGGCATGTATCAGTCACTAAAACTAAAATTATGGGGACAGCAATAAATATTCCCTTTATTACTTTAATTTTTTTTTTCTTCGTGTAACGCACACTGGCGGAGAGATGTTTTTAGGTAGAAACGTCGCTGTCAGTAACATCAATAGTATAAACCTACTTTAGCTGCAAAACTCCACAGTGAGTCTATAAGTTTTGCCTGTTAGCTGAGCTGTCTTTAACGAACAGGAGAAACTTTGTTTACCGCTTGACGCCAGCCAAATTTATTATCTCAGTTGTCAGTAATTTTTGTTACATTTGTAAACTTCTTACCACCATCGCCAAATCAACTTCACAGACAAAAATTTTTCATGTTACTTCTGAATAATATTTTTTTCCCTAGTAGAGAATATACGTCTCAAAAAAACCAATACTTTTATCCTATGTAGCTGGCTGGGGAAGGCTCCGTGGCCTAGCCTCATTCGTATTAATGATGTTGTGAGATGCCTTTTGGTTTTAAAGTTTTGGAACCACATATTCTTCATGATTGTTGATTGGATTGTGGCGTAATGAGAGCCCTTGAGCAAAGAAGATGTTTGCCAGTAGTCTTGTAGGTCCTCGTGGCTTTTTGCTTGACGAAAGGGAGGAAGTTCGTATAGGTAAGCTGAAGCATCTTCCCCTCCTTGGTTCACTGTTTGGCTAAGGCATCCGCTTGTTCGTTATAGGAGAGTTCTGCATGTCCTTTGATCCACATATATCTTATGTCTGGGGTTTGTGTAGACAGTGTCATTTCAATTAAATCCATTATATATTTGTTGCTTTGTTGCTACTAAGGTTCCACTGGGGGTTTTGTAATCTTTGTAAGGTGCTTCAGGAGTCGGAGAGGATTAATATTTTTTAAAACTATTGTTCCATTCAGTATTTTAAAGCTTCTTTAATGGTGATGATTTCGGCGGTATAAATCGAGGCTTCACAGGAGAAAGCGAAGCGGGCTCCTTGGTTGATGCTGGGGCAGTAGTACGCGCAACCAACATGGTGTTTGGTCTTGGACCCGTCAGTAGGGGTCTTTTCCCTTCAAACGGCCCCATTATTTTACTTAAGGTTTGAAGTTTAGGTCGTAGGATGTGGTGGGAATAAGAATAACGTTGGAGTAGGTATTTGTCTGCACGGAGCTGGCGATGCAGGTCCAGAGGAAATTCAGCGGTCTCAATCAAAAGAGCGTTTGTAGGGGTTGTTCTTATTGCTGCGACGCAGGTGCGGAGTGCTCGAAATTGTAACTGGTCGAACTTCCGCAGAGTTTGCTGAGAGGCGTTACCGTACACGATGCTACCATATTCGAAGTGTGGTCTTATTAGTGATCTGTAGAGCTGTAACAGGTGGCCGGATCTGCTCCCCACCATGTATGTGTGACTGAGCTCAGTATGTTGAGTGCACCGCTGGTTCTAGTTGTTATGTGTTCTACCTGCGTTTTCCAAGAGAGCCTGCTGTCTAGTATTATTCTGAGGAATTTAACTGTTGCACGGACGGGGAAGGTGCATTGTCCCATTTGCTGGAGAGGATTTTTTCTAGGGGTGAATAGTACTGCCGTTGATTTTTGAGAAGCTAGATGTAGGCCATGTTGGTGCAACCATGTAGTGAGTTTTTCCACAGCTTCCGAGATCCATCTGCGAATCAACTCGAACGATGTGGAGTATACGTAGATGCATAAGTCATCAGCGAATTGTAGGGTCTTGATGCGGGGTCCTAAGATATTCTCCAGATCGCTGGTGTATATGATGTGAAGTAGTGGGCTAAGTATTGAACCTTGAGGGATACCTCGGTTAACGAGATAAGGGCCTACTAGTGAATTATTCTTTTCTCGGAGGTATATTGTGCGTTGGTAGAAAGCTGAGTAGATACCGTTTAAAACGAAAGTCTGGATGCCCTTTGCTTGAATTTTTTTCGCGAGGAGAGAAAGCTGGACATTATCGTATGCGCTTGAGATGTCTAGGATTAAACCCATTAAAAATCCTTGGTTCTTGAATGATCGTTCAATATCTGAGGTGATGATGGTTAGTTTGTCTATGGTGCTGCGACCTTTCCGAAATCCGAGTTGAGATGTGGGGAGTTGATTGGAATGTTCTAGCCACCATTCTATACGGTTTTTCCAAAGTCGTTCGGCGGTTTTGAAGACACATGATAACAGGGCGACTGGACGGTATGAAGTTGGAAATTTGGGATCTTTTCCGGGTTTTAAAATTGGAACTATTATGTGCGTTGACCATGCTTTCTGTAGTTTGTTTGATAATCGCAGTTTTTGAATCAGTTGTATAAAATTTATTTTTGCTTTGGGGGGAAGTTGTCGAATCATAGCGTAGTGTATATGGTCGTATCCGGGAGCGGAGTCGCTGGATGCATTGAGTGCTTTATCTAGTTCCGCTAGAGAGAAGGGTCTTTCAGATCCTTTGTATCTGTTGTCTTGTTCTTCTTAATTGATGATTGTCTCGAAGGGAGGGAGAGAGACAGTTGGCAGCGCTAATATCGCGGCGAGTTCTTCTGCTTTACAAGTGATTGTTGCAGTGGGAGATGGTTTTTTCTTTATTCTCCGTATCCTTGTCCATATTTCGTTCGGTGGCGTATCCTTCGAGATTCTGGTGCAACAAGTTTTCCAGCTGCAAGTTTTCTGTTGTTTGAGGAATCGTTTGACCTGTGCATTTAATCTTTTATATTCCTTGTAAAACTTCCAGGTGGGTTGTTGTTTGTACTTTTTAACTGCTAGTTTTCTTTTAGCTATCATTTTGGAGCATTCCGGGGTCCACCACAGGCAGGCGATTGAAGACTTCCTAGTATATATGCGACGTTCCAGGATAGTTAAAGTTGCGGCGTAGTTGATTGTGTGCAAGTGTGAAGTTGAGCGTCTATGATTTTGGCATAATGGCACCAGTTGGCTATGCGAATGTTCCATTTGCTGGTTGGATAGATTGGCTTTGGTCCTATTGCAATAAGATATGAGATGGTGATGGCGAGATGATCTGATCCGAGAATATATGGGACGGTGCTCCATTGAAAGTCTGTGGATATGTGGGGTAATACCAACGTCAAGTCCACCGCTGATGGTCGGAGACCTGGTCTTAAAATTTGCGTAGGAGTGCCGTCATTAAGGAGGATCAAGTTGTATTCTTCTAATAGTTCTTTAATTTCTTTTCCCGATTGGTCTTCGTATTCGCATCCCCACGTGGTACTGTGGGCATTGAAGTCTACACAGAGCATATATGGGGGTTCAAGCTGTTTTAAAAGATTATTCCATTCTTGTGGCTCTATTTTGCTTCGTGGGGGTCGGTACAGTGAGATGATTGTGAGTTTGTACACTGGGAGCCCCACCTCACTGCAACAGCTTGTAGGAGGAGGACGTTGGTAAGGCTTAAGTCTAGCGCTCTGAAGTCTAGGGTAGTTTTAATTAGGAGCTACTCCGCCATATCCATGTGTTCGGTCTTTTTGTATGATCGAATAGCCCCGAAAGTACGTCGGTTTGCTGAGCCTAGGTTCACTGAAGTCGGCTATAAATATTTGCTGGGTGGCTAGTTCTTTTCTTTAGGGTTTCTTTGTTTGCCGAAACAGATCTGATGTTCCACTGAAGAGTTTTAAATACCTCCATTTACTGAGAAGAGATATTCTATTAATTGGTGGATGGCCCCAGTTGAGAGTGTTTGGTCCGGCGAGTTGAGTGCTTCTGTTATTATATTAGCTGGAGTAGCTGGTCGATTAAAGTCTCGTGGCTCGGGGTGGGAGATTGTTGTGGTACTGGGGTGGATAGGGATTCTGGGTCGGTGGAGGAATCTGTCTTTGAGTTAGACAGATATTTAATATCTGTTGGTGTTGGGGAAAGGTGGTAGATGTTGTATCACCGCCGTGGGAGTGATCGATTTTCTATCGGCCCTAGATAGCTTAGGTTGGGGGGTGGGGTGGCTTTGGGAGGTAGGTGGGGTATGGGGTAGGGGTTTTGGACAGGTATGAAGGGCCCTGACTACGTCGGTCAGCTGCTTGTATCGAATTATTTCTATTTTGGGGTGGGCTTGGTGGCCATGTGGTTTTCTGTATAAGGGATGGGAATTCCTCCTCCCTCCGTAGTGTTGGATTGGATATGACTTTCTGACTTTCTGTTGGTAGCTATGGGTTGTTGGGGCGATGGTTGTCTGCCTTCCCATGGTGTTGTAGGCTTCGTTGTGGTTTACTTGTTTTTGGTGCTGGTACGCTGGACATAGTTTGTCTGAAGCAAATTGTGGTCATTGACAATTAACGCATCTAGGTACAATATTATCTTTAAACGGTTCTATAGAATGGGGTCCTCCGAATCTGTTGCATCTTATGGAGCTGCGGCAGTTCTGAAAGCGGTGTCCGAAACGCCAACATTTTTTTACATATAATTGTTTGAGATACATAAGGCTCCACTGGCCAGCGCGTTCCCAGAATGTGCGCATATTTGGGTAAACATTGAGCTCTAAACGAAAGTTAACAAACGGGGATGGGGAGACGTTCGCCATCTTCCTGGTTGTTGGGTGTCCTAGTGAAACGCTTAACTGCTACTACTGGGTAATCAGACTCTATTTCTTCCATAATTTCCCTTTCGTTGAGTGTGGTGTCTACGTTTCTAATAATTCCGAACTTGTGGATGAGGAAGTTAGGAATATACGCCTCGAGGTTCTAGGTTGTAAATACTGGTAATTGCACTAATGTGTTGGCTGCTGCAGCGGTTTTAGTTTCTATTCGGATTCTATTGCGTCCAAGTGTGCTAATATTTATTATGTAATGTTTGACGTAAGGATTATGTTGGAAAATAATTTTTCCGATGCCATTGGATTCAGCATGCCGACATTTTTATCCATACTTTCAATAAACACGTAAAACGGACCTACATCTGATCCGTTATATCTATTATTTTTGCTTGTCTGTTTCTGGGTTTCTGTTTGGAGCGGCCTATTATTAGAAAGGTTAAGTTGTCTACTTTCGAGGTTAAAATTTTGATTTGGTGCAGTTTCTTTTGCCCGAACATTACTTGTCATTTCGGTGCAAAGTCGTTTACTAGGTATATCACTGTTATGTGGGATATTTAACGCAACTTCTATTGTATGTTGGGGCAATAGTGCTGCGGCGGTACCTGGTACGATGTGTTGTATCCGAAGGTTCGGCTGGTTTGGTGGGTCGTTTACGGCTGCCTTTTTATATTCCATCGTCTCACTCCCATCGGGGAGGGGGACTCCATGCTGTTGCTCTTGTGTCGTATCTGGTGTTGTGGCTGAGGGCATCAGGTATTCATATTGGCTGTAGCAGGTGGTTAGAGCTTGCTGGATGGATTGTCCCGTGTCCGGGACCAAATCTATTTGTACTTCTTCTTCTTGCGTTGCTTCTTCTTACACTGATCACTGGTATCAAACTTGATTTCGCTTTAGGTGTCACGCTGTGTTATACAACGTCGCACTCGATAGCGCTGTATGTTACACTTTCGCTAGAAGTAGAGGAAGTTGTCTTCTAGGCTGCTCAAGTGAAACTTGTCAGTTATCTTCGGTCGGATGAGGAATGCCAAACCGCGAGTAGAATAAAAACTGGTATGTCTATCAATGTATACACGCACAAGAAGTGAAACATCTTTGTATTTTTTTTCATAAATTTTTTTTTATGTTTTTGATGTTTCTTTGTCACTTAAGTGGACGAACGATACCACATTGCATTTGTACAATAAATAGGAACTTTTCTCAAGTTATTCTCGTAAATAAATGATAATTATTAAAAAGTTAAAACATATTTTTCTAGATTATAGAATATATCATCTAATCTTCGACTTTATTTTGTGTTTAGAGCTTTTATATCTGGGAACATATTAGACAAAATTATCTGATACCCGTTCTTACAATTAGTTGTCGGTAATAACTATCTTCTAATTCCGTCAGAAATGACTGGAAAATAACTTTAATAATTTTAACTGCTTAAATAACTCATTCCATCTGCTGTAAATATAAATGCTAATACTTCTGCATAAAAATGAAAGTTTTTATCACGTGCTTTAGTACAGTCAATGTATACCGATATAAAGGTGATTCCATATTTCTTTTCTTTTCAGAGAATATAATGAAACCATCTACAATCTACATCAAACGACCAGTCGACACTGTAGCGGAAAAAAAGCCTCATAATAATTTTCTTAAGTCCTCCGCGGGTAGCCTCGAACAGCAAACAATATTTCCCCTTGTACTCACAATCTCTTATTGCCTTAGAGAAGAATTGATAAAACCGACAAATTTATACGCTTACATAATGGATTCTCATCAAGCATCTCTGCGGGAAACAGAGATTTTTCAAAGCTTTTATTTTTGAAATATATATTTAAGTAGTCATTGTGAATCATAGTAACGAGACTTAGGGGTAGGGGGCAATTATTTCATTCATGGGGCTAACTGAAAGAGCTGGATAATTTTCTGTCAAGAAACTAACCACTTACTCCACCCCTCCCTCACACATTACCAATTTACCGAGTAAATTAAAGCTCGTATAATTTTAGTGACCAGCTGACAAAGTGCCAGTATGTCGTGCATCCCGCCTCCAATACAGCTTAACCTGACCGGGGAATCCTTCCAGGTAAAGCGTAACTGCAATTTAAAGTGGAGTCCGAACCACGTTGCGACCTTACATACTTCACATGAATGAAGCAAATATTTGCTTGCAGTGAAGGTCAGTTTAAGAGCCCGTAAAAATCTCGGCTGATATCGGGAACACTGGATACTGTCCTTGGCGTGGAACCAACGTGGAGACAGTGAGAAAGGCACAAAGATTGTAGGGGGGGGGGGGTGGCGTTATTCATTGTCCTCTTGTATCTAAAAGTTTCTTGGGTGCCACACAGTCTAGTGCACAAAGATACATTACCCAAGTTTGGCACTGAGTGTCGCACCAAGCGAGCATTTCGAGAAAATTTAATATTTGGAATACGCCCAACGCAATGCGGCGTATCTGGTGTAACAGCAGTCTTGCATTCTAAAGACTAATAGAGCAGGCATGATGCTGCTGAATCAATATCCAGAGAACTTAGTAACATCCTGGTTGCGATTGATAAGGCGCTAGGATCGAGGATACTTAATCAAATCTTATTTGATGCTATCTGAAAGCCTTATTTGGCCTCTACTACCAATAGAAATTTTTCCTCACAGTATCCTTAAGAATAGTTTAAAATCTAATCAATATCAAAGTGTTGTATTGAAATATTATCCTTCACGTGTTTACAACGAAGAAAATGTTATAAAATATATTTGTTATTGCAATTAGAGTTGAGTTCTGAGATACTATTGTCGGTATTTCCTCATTAAAGATATTGTACAACTAAACATGAAGGTCTTGTAACAACCAAGCAGTAGAGCTAAGTTTATTTATATCGGGACAGAACTACAGATCAAAATTGTAAGATGTTAATACTTAAATCTTTTATGGCAGCACAAGTATACACTGTGCTCTAAGATTATAAAGTTCAAGATCACACCAAATATTGTTATAATTACTATTTTAATTTTTAATAGAAGTCGGTATTAGAGTTAATTTCATATTGTAGAAATTTAGAGTATATCTCTAATATATTATAGGGTTTAAACACTTGATTTATATAGATCATTCTATTTACTAGATATGACAAGTGTCTACCATCGGGAAGCTGCTGTGAATAGATTAAACACCTTACAGAAGCCGCAACTCTAGCTCTTCAAATTATCTAATGGAAGGATAACCATGACTGTAAGAGAATTAATACACATGAAGAAGCGCAAAAAACAATAAAGTTTACAAAGGATAAGAAACAACTTCAGGACAAAGATTAGCAACAGAATTTTTCGTTGAAGGCTGAATTTGACTAAACATAATGTTCTCTTACGGACGCGAGCAGTCTCTCTCATTCCTGGTTGGGAGATGCTACGAACATATTACAACCGTTGTCACAGCTCAGACTGGGCCTAAGAGAGGAGGAAAATCTTCGAGACAAATGGTATATCTCTCAAATTCGTCTTTCCTGGAATTTACGTTTTTGAATCTATTCTTCTCGATAACATCAATATTAGCAGTACTAATACAGGTAGTGTGGTAAACAATCAAGTTTGTAGGTGATTTCCTAAGGAGAGGAGGCATGCATAGTATTTTACTATTTATTTTTCTTATCTGAGACTTTTTCGAATATTTTTTTAATATTTTTCCAACTTGATATCAGAAATGATGGTTTAACGACCTATGCTCTTCATAAAAAGTACGTATTAGTAACAGTTAAATGAACGCTATTCCCACGAAATTTTAAATGTATTTAATTTGTGAAAATTTTTTGAGTTTGGAAATATTCTAAATTCTCCTTTTGGTGGTTATCTAAATGAGAAGGCAGTCAATATTCGCTGAAAGTGTTTGAAAATTCTCGGCACTACCCAAACCGGAGTCAAGGAATCGATCAACAAATATCAATCACATATATGTGGATTCTGCACGTAATTCGGTTTTATGTCTTTGTGGTCTTTGATATATCTGCTCGATTCCTGTCTTTAATGTTAAAGCCATTTTTAATGTTTTAGCTATTAGTGTTGATACAAGGAAAAATATCTATTTTTATTACTTATGGCTTTACGCTCGTTGTCGTCGAGGTCATTACAGGCGGGATGGGAATTTAGACAAGGGAACTGGAAGGAATTTGGTCATGGCCTTTCAAAGGAAGCATCCAAGAATTCGCCTGGAATGATTTGGGGAAATCATGGAAAACCTAAATCTGAATACCCGGACGGGGATTTGAAAGCGCACCATCCCGAATGCGATGCCAGAACGTTAACCACTCACCACCACGCTCGATAATAATTTGTATTATGCTGGTCTTCAGTTCAAACATGTTCTTCTCATGACGTATCAAAATATAGAATTATGTTTGACAGTCTCCATAGAAAATATTAAACTGGCATGCCAAAAATAATATGACAGAAGTATGCACATGTACAGGTGGTGCACAAATCGCATCAAAATGGTATTAGACATCTGGACCTGTGAGTGTCCTGTGAAAGGGATAGCAACGTGATAATCGCTACCCGGCGAGAATTAAACGAACTCAACGTGGAGTGATAGATAGAGTCCTCTGAATGTGGCATAGAATAGTATTACAGAAGTGGTTGAGAAATTTCCACCCTTCACACTGCCAAGATGTAATAGGTGTTTCTTGTGGATGGTACAACCTTCCACAGGACACAGAATTAAGTGAGCCCTACCACGGATAAGCAGACTAAGTTCACTATTTGCGACGTTTCCGTGAGATCCGTGCGTTGATGAGCTATGGCAGCAAAAGACTGATCGTATGTCTTTACTCACAGCACAGCAATGGTGACAGTGAGCCACCCAAGCTCGCGAACTAAAACACTGTAGCCTAGCTGAATGAGAGTAGGTAGCCAGGTGCATCACGTTAGTTAGTGGGTGCCTTCCGGGTACGGTGGTGGAAACACCATGAGGTGAAAGAAATTTTGCAAGCTGTTAGTGGTTGAAAAACAACTTATGTGTGTTTACCATACACAGATTGATCCCTCTGGTCAAAGTGAGCTAGGCCATGACAGTAAATGGCTATTTTCAGCTGCTTCGTGATAATTTGAAGCTTTTAATGGAACTCGATAACTATAATAAATTCTAGGATGTTAATATGTTGGGTCACGGGGTCCAAATTGTGTTAAATCGTTTGAGTAGCATCCTGGACTATTCCAGCAAAATGATTTGGCTACTAAGACCACCAGACATAAACCTGTGAAGCATATATAGGATATGGTCGATGTAGAAGTGCATGTACGAGGTCCAAAACCTACAACAACCACAGTCTACATGACTGCAACAGCCACAGTACTTTTCAAGTTGTGTACAATCATACAATTTATCAATGATGTGCCAGCAGAAAAATCTCCAAAGCTTGCGCAATTCATGTACAACAATGCTATCTACACCAAAAAACTAATAGAAGTAGCTACAGTTCGGAACTAACGAGGTACATGGTTATTTTGGGACCAATATGATAAATTTCAGCTCAGTTAAATGAGAAGAGATTCACTTCATGAGGAAAAGGATCCATCAACAACAGACATAGAATTTTCGAAAACGAATATACTCCACGCACATGAATGCACAATTACCTTGGATTCAAAACGAATAACTACTCACATTCAGGGAACACATTTATTCCCCACACTGTTGAGTCAAGAACAGTTAATGAAATCAAAGATTAGCATAAACCGAACGATAATTTTACAGTTCTTATTGTAATGATGCCGGGTGTGCAGAATATCCTCAAAAACTAGTTTCATAGATTTCTTTTTAGATTTTGAAAACAGTAAGATATATGCTTATCAGATTACAGCACACCACTACAATTGGGTCTAAAATTAAGTGATCAGAAGCTAAGAGAAATGAAGGATAAGTTGGCTACCTTTGCCATATCAGTAGCACGCATTGAAGGTAGAGAAGAGGAACTGCGGAAGGAAAACTCCAGACTAAAGAAAGAAATTGATGAGCTAAGAAAGCAAAAGAACTCGGCTTCCACCCCTACTTATGCGTCAGTGGCTGTGTCAAAAGCTACTCCAATACTTAAACCGAAACTGAGTCCCTCAACAACAAGTGCAGTATTCGTCTCCTCGAAGGCAGAGAAAGTCCAAAGATAGTTGCTGAGAAACTGACAAGAATTGTGAAACCCGCGAAGGAGAAGATTAGAATTCTCAAAATACGGAACACTAAGAATGCAGTGATTGTGGAGACGCAATCGCAAGGAAGATGTAAAGAAGATAATGAGCAACAAGGAATTGAATGAAGAACTAAAGTGTGAGACTGCCCCGTAAGAGGAGGCCCTTGGTAATCTTGTATGATCTTCCAAAGTCCATAGAAACAGAAGAGATCGCAGGAAGGATCTATGAACAAAACTTTGAAGAAAAAATGGATAGAAAAGAATTCCTGAGTGGATTCACTCCGAAATTTAGGACTGGCCCGCGAGATAAAGCTTCAGTTCACCAGGTAGTCGAGGTCAGTCCATCAGTGAGGCGACTTCTCGTAGAGCAGCGAAGAGTTTACATTGAGTTTTGTGCAATTTCGGTAAAAGATTATACAGTCGTCACGAAGTGCATAAAATGTCAAGATCTAGGCCACCATAGCAAGCATTGTCCAAAAGAAAAAATTACCTGCGCCCATTGCGGCAAAGATGACCATAAAAAAGATCAATGTCCTAACTTGTCGCAAGAGAAGCTGTGTATTCCCTGTCAAAAACGAGGGAAATCTTGCAGAAAGAGAGGAAAAGATTGCCCAACCTACCAATTGCTGCTACAACGGCTCATTAACAAAATCGACTATGGCTTGTAAGCGCCCCCTGATAGAAGTGGAATCAACCTTAGAAGAGCAATTAACTAATATCATCAAGAAGTTAATCGTGGCAACAATTGGTAAGGCATGCATCAGCGTCAAGAAAAAGAAAGGGAATCCACCGTCTAGAAGAAGAAGGAATGCAATACGAGCAGCAAATTACAGAGAGAAACTGGCGCAGAAAACTAACAAAGTCTTCGTGAATATGGGCACACAGACCGAGGACACAGCTATGCAAAATATAAGAGAGGTTTCATCAACTACGACTGAAACTTCACGAAAACCGCGATCGAAACGGTGTGGTATTGGTTATCTCAGGAAGACTGAAGACCCTTATGACTCACAGGCAACACTAAGTATTGGAAGAATTACGCACGAACAAGAAACAGTGAAAACCAGTGAACCCAAGTATGCACCGATACACCCGGAACGAATATACGCGGATTTTGAAAACAACCTGCGACTTACTAAACTTGAGGAAGTTCATACACTGTCACTGGCTCTTCGGCACTTAACGAGAGGGCTACATCCGGCTGGCAAGCATGTCACCTTCCCTCACCCCGAGGCAGTCGACAGAATTCAACTAAAGGCAAATAACCTGCCAACAGACTATGCACAGCTTCTCACCTTGGTAAAACAAGTCTTTGAGAGGAGAGGCGAAATCTTCGATCCCGATATCTTGTACAGGCAGTTTGTACAGACTTATGGCAGGACTGTACTAGACACGAAACTACCTTGGCCCCAATGTAATGTCTACACGAGGCATCCCTGAGTCACTCACGAAGCTAAAGATCGCGCAACTCAATGCCAAGAGAAGTATCACTGTCCTGCATGAAGTAAGGAAATTGGTGGAGGAGTTAGGTTTCGATATTGTCTGCCTCCAGGAACCATATTCACAACAAGGCAAAATACCGTACATGCCGGCAACGTCGCAGATAATCACAACTGGACCGAGACCCATGTCAGCCATAATAGTGTTCAACAAACACACTGTAGTGACTAAACTAGCGCAGTTTTGTGATGAACACACCACATGTGTAGAAATTAGCACACACTGGGGCAATTTTGTGGTATTAAACATGTACTTTCAACATCGAGATGAAATTGAACCCTATTTGAATAAAATAAGGGAGATACATTTAGCTCTATCTGATCAACCTATGGTAATAACGGCTGACGTAAACGCAAAGTCGGCCCTGTGGCACAGTCGTCGAACTGATACTAGGGGTGAACTGCTGGTTGATCTTATAAATGAACTGCATCTTGAAGTCCAGAACAAAGAGAGAAATCCATACACCTTCCACAACACAACTGGCGCCTTCACCAACATCGATGTAACTCTAACAAATAACGCTGCTGGAAATATGCTGCATGACTGGCGAGTGACGGACAATCTTACCACGAGTGACCACAACGTCATAGTATTCGAAATTGCAAGGGAACAGACAACAGCCGATCCGGGAAAACCCTACTTCAAAACGCAGTACAATATAAGACGGGCTTCATGGCAGAGGCTGAGAGAAGCTTTCTTGTCTCCGGCAGTAGCGGAAGAAGACTTCGATGTCGACAACATGGCGAGGGAACTAACATGGGCAATTCAGGATGCAATGAAAGCTGCTATTCCTCTGAAGAAGCTTGGTGGTAAAACTGACAGTTTTTGGACTGCACAATTGCAAGCACTAAGAGGAAAAGTAAGGAAAGCTAGGAAAGCCTACCAAAGGAGCCGAGTAGCAGAAGAAAGAGACTTTCTTCTTGCCAGATACAGGCAAATGAGAGTAGATTACAAGCAAAAAATTCTAACAACCAGACAAACTAGATGGGAAGCATTTGTGAAAGAAAATCTGAAAGTGAATCCATGGGGAATTCCTTACAAATTAGCCGCAGGAAAAATACGACCTCCCACCACGTTATCCTCAATTAGAAGAGAAGACGGTACAGTTACAACTAACTGGAAGGAATCAGTGGACCAGCTGTTGAACAGCCTACTGCCGCATGACATACCAGAGGAGAACAGTGAACAACAAGATGAGCTCTATCGCGAAATGTGGCAGCCCTATGGGAGTGACTTCAGGGAGAGTGACATAACACTGGACGAGGTAGTATCAGCAATTAATTCTCTGAGAGTGGGAAAAGCACCAGGACCAGACGGAATCCCGGCTGAAGTGATACAAAAGTTGATCTTGGATGTAGCTCCAGTTCTGTGGCAGACTATTCAACGAATGTCTCAGGCAAGGAAGAATACCAAGCTCTGGAAGCATGGTGAAGTTGTAATACTTAGAAAGGTGCCGATAAAGATCCCCTTATGCCGAAATTTTACCGCCCTATTTGCCTACTAAACGTGATGGGGAAGGTACAGGAAAAAGTACTGTGTCGAAAACTTCAGGACTTTAGAACATCGATTGGTATGAATCCCAATCAGTATGGTTTCAGGACAAAAACATCGACTGAGGATGCAATAAACCGAGCCATCGAGATAGTCGAAAGATCAGAAAAGAAATATGTGGTGGGAGTCCTTGTTGACATTTCGGGGCTTTCGACAACTTGTGGTGGCCAGCATTGTTTGCAAGACTCCGGAAAATCCGCTGTCCAAAGCGGCTGTACTACAGCCTGAGAGATTACTGCAAGCATAGAACTGTTACCATGAGATGCCCTAACGACAAAATCAAAAGAGAAATAAATAAAGGCTGCCCCCAGGGATCTGTCTGCGGCCCTATCTTTTGGGATCTAGCATTAGAACCATTACTGGAAATTCTTCAACGGACACCTGAATTGCTAGGACTGGTTGCCTTTGCAGATGATCTTCTCTCCTCGTGGAAGGGATGTCAAGAGCTGAAATCGAAGCGAAAAGTGAGATAGTGCTTAAAATTCTTATGAAGTGGTGTGACGAAGTGAAATTGAAACTCGCTCTAAATAAGACAAACTATATGGTATTTTCAAAAGAGAAAAAACTTAAACGAAATCCCACTATAAGGGTAGGTAATGCGAAAATACGCCGGAGTCCCGTAAGCAGATACTTGGGTCTTAACTTTCGAGCCCACTTGGAGGAGGTCTGCGGAAGAGCTTTACGAGCTATGAATGCAATCATAAGTATAGGTCACAGACAGTTTCAAATCCCTGCCCTGGCAATGACAGCATACAATAACGTGATACTTGCATCCATTGTCGGCTACGCTGCAAGCGTTTGGGCCAAGCACCTCACAAAGGTTAAGCCGAGGGAGAAAATCCGGAGGCTTCAACGAACGATACTCATCAGGCTTACCGGTGCATATCGCACAACTTCAACAGCAGCTCTAGCTGTAGCAGCAGGTGTACTGCCCCTAGATCTAGAAGTGAGGAGACGAGGAGCAATGTATTGGCTGAGGAAGAACAGGATGGACAAGGTGGTAGAAATAAACTGGAAAAGAAGTATGGACAAAAAAGGAATTGTGGAATGTACTGATTGAAGAATGGCAAAATGAGTGGGACACTAGTGTAACAGGTCGTAGAACGTACGACATGTTTCCATCTGTAGCTGAACGAATCAGCATGAAATTCCTACAACCTTCTCCAGGGCTAATCCAATACATAACCGGCCATGGACCATACAGAAGCTTCTTAAACAAACGTGGACTTACACCAACTCGTAACTGCGAGTGTGGCGAGGAAAGCACACCAGAGCACGTGGTGTGGGAATGCAGAACAACAGCAGAGACGAGAATCACTCAGCAACAACAGCTACAAGGTCTGAGGATTTTTGACATACTGCGTTCAGAGAGACTATGGCACTATCTAAATGAAGGTGCGGAAATAGCCTCTCAAATTGAAAAGCAGAAATATCTGGAGCGGAAGAAAGCTGAGGGCGGAAACCGACGTAGACATCCATCGTGACCTGCTGTAGCCACATCTGAGTTTCCAGAGGAATCTCACTTCTGAGTGACTGCTGGAGTACTTCATGTATTCCAGGAGGGCAGCTTCCTGAAGAGCTGGGGTCTACGCCGCAGTCGATACCAGGAGTGAGAGCTATGGTCTCACGTCACACACTCACCCTTCGACCAACAACCTGGATGTGAGGATAAGAATGAGACTTCATTCACAAGCTGGACACTCAAAGAACTGTTTAGTACCTAATATTTTATTTTTTTTAGTTTTTGTGTTATTTAGTGTAGTTTTGTAGTGCTGATTTATTAGGATTAGATATTTAACTGTAACTTTTTCCTGTTTTAGTTGCTACCGCATTTATGGGATTATTTACATTAATAGTATTAACATAATTTGTTTTTTAAACATGGTCTTAAGGGAAGATTAGTGGCCCAGTTTAGCCTCTAGATGCTGGGTCAAATGTAAATGGAAATAAATAAATAAATAAATAAATAAATAAATAAACACCACTACAATAGCACTGGACCTAACCCCTCCCCCCACAAAAAAAACGCACACACACACAACAGAAAATCAATCATGGAGACTCCACGAATGACTGGAACCAAATTTCCATCGAACAAACGACTCATAAACAAAGAAATCATCGAATCTAAGAGATGCCACCAATTTCTGGTGCCATTTTAAAAATTAAAACTGAAAAAAACATATCATACAAAGTAAACGTTCAAAATCCTGCAAACAAAGCCGTACGGAGAAATCAGAAGGGAAAAAAGTGATCAGTTGGATATTTGCGACAGGTAGTCCTACTTGTAAAATCAGTGATAATTTTTAGGTTTGGTATTACTGGCTAGTCTACACATTCAACCTCGTATTTAACCAACTGGTAAGTTAAAGTTGGTAATAATGGAATATAGTTTTCCCACTTAAATGAAGTTCGGAATTAAAGGATGGAACTCTAGCCTCGAATAATAAAGAGAATTGCCAATTGTTAGCCAGTTATTTCGAAACTAGCCTAAACGGCAAGGAACCGCTGGAGAGATTAAAGATTCGATCAGCCACCTTTAACAACCTCCGAGTCAAAAACTTCAAGTCTTGAAAAATATATCACAAATCATTAATAAGCTCAAGAACAACAACGCACCAGGATAAGATGGAATAGTAGCAGAAATATTAAAAATTTGAGGAGATAAAGTAGCAGAAAATTTACATCGATTGATATGTGAGACCTGGGAAAAAGAAGAGATCTCTAGAGTCTGGAAATATGCCAGTGTACATGCACTTCATGAAAAGGGTGACCAAACTAAACCGAGTCATATATATATTATTTCTACTATATGGCGATTTTTTTTTTTTTTTTTTTTGTCACAAATCAAATGCTCCCTTGATAACTATACGAAATGTATGAATAAGATATCATTTAAAAGCTTAAGGTATCCACTTCGAGCATATCATATTTCAAGAAAGGAATTTTTCGGAATTCAACCCTTAAAGGGCAAAATTATCATTGTTTCCATAACGTAACTTTTGTCACGACTTATTTGTCTCCCTTGATGTCTAATCGAAATCGAGTATTATTTTAGAGAATAAGGTCTCCGCTTTGGTAAAATCATATTTTAAGAAAGGGATTTTTCCTAATTCGACCTTAAAAGGGCAAAAGTATCGATATTTATACAACGTATTTTTGTGTCATGAGCCATTTATCTCCCTTGATATGTAATTGTTCAGTCTGCCAGTAAAGGCCCCTGCCAGGCAGACCTCACACACAACGCGCCTGCACGCCGGGATACATATACGACTCCAAACAGGCGCAGAGACATCAAAACAAACCAGGAAAACAAATAGAATCATCTAGAAGCTAAGTGGGACTATTTCTTACAGAGGTCGCCGTACTACCACACAACGGAATTCCTGCGCCAGGCCGCTTATATAAGCGTAGCCGGCCGCTCCACCGCCAGTTCCGGCCTGACCGCGGAACCAGCTTCAACTACAGAAGACCACCGGAAGTTCGCGAGAAGTAGAAGCCGTCTCTCTCTACCCCGGATCAGGACCAGGCTAAATTTCTCGACGGTCATCCGCTAACTGTACCACATTTGTTATTGTTTACCAGTGTTTTGTGTACATAGTAATAAACCTCAAGGAACCATTAAGTGTAGTTCACTTCAGTGGCGACAAGGTTGGGATAAGAACTCTCGACCATCATGGCTACGCCAGCAGCACCTACGGAATGGCAACAGTTCCTCCAAGGACTTCTACATCAGTTCTTCGAATCTCAGAGACAACTGATTGCGGAAGTCAGGAATCTCCGCCAACCCACGGCTCCGCCTCCGTTCCCAGCATTCAACGACGACGTCGAAGAATGGGAGACCTACGAGAAGCGCATAAAACAACACTTCGCAATTCATCACATATCCAAAGAAGAAGACCAGCGTACATATTTCCTTTCCTGGAACCAATCAAAGATGTATGTCTTGCTCACCAAACTTGAGCCACAAGACCCCGACACCCTCACCTTCACGACCATCTGTACGATACTGAATGCATACTACAGACGCCGGTACCATGTCGTCGCGGCCCGCGTCGAATTCTATCAATGCCGGAAGAAGCCCGATCAGACGTATCGCCAGTGGGCGGCTGAACTCCAAGGCCTTAGCAGAAAATGTAAGTTTCAAACTCGTTGTTCCCACGAATCCTACGCCGACGACATGGTGCGTGATCACATCATACAGGCTGCACCAGATGCCGCACTCCGGCATGACGCCCTCAAGTTAGAGGACCCATCCCTGGAGCAGGTCATCGAACTTGCCTACAAATTCGAAATATCTACGGCCGCAGATCGCCGCCTGGAGTCCTGGGCGGATGTGGCCGCAATCCGAACAGACGTAGAGGACACACAGGACGTCGCCGCCATCCAGAGCTCCCAGTCGCGCTCCTCCCGACACCACAACCGGGGACCGCTTCCTCAGAAGGACATCGAACCGGCCCGTTCCGGCAGGGGCACCAAGTCTCGGCAGCAGCAGCGGATCCCGCAGCGCCGACGCCGCAGCCCGCTCCGCCTACCCTCCTGCCCCGCCTGTTATTCAGCACATGAGAGGGAAAATTGTCCGGATCGTTGGGCTGAATGCTCACGTTGCGGCAAGGAAGGACACCTGGCGTCCGTCTGCCGCACGTGAGCATTCAGCCCAACGATCCGACAATGCCAATCCCGGCTCTCGCCGCCCAGGGTCTTACCAAGACAGGTTGAGCGGCGCACCTATGGATATCAATCAGGTAGACACTTCCACAGCATCCAAACTTTTTATTGACGTTACGGTCAATGGCAAGCCCCTGCGCCTACAAGTCGACACAGGAGCAGCAGTCTCATTGCTTAATTATACTACTTATGTGCAAATTGGCTCGCCCCCCCTCTCGCCGGCCCCCAAGCGCCTCCTGACATACAACAAACAGGAAATAGCACTCCTGGGACAATTCACAGCAAACGTCATGTATAAGTCTGTACATCGTTCAGTCCCCTTTTTAGTAGTTAACAGTTCTCTCACAGCAGACTTATTTGGACTGGACGCCTTCCGCTTATTCGGATTTTCAATTGAGGATAACATACACCTCGTATCTCAGCATGTTCCTTTTCCTGAAGTGGACGCCCTTTGCACCGAGTTTCAGGACCTGTTCTCACCAGGCGTCGGCTGTGCAAAGGACTTCGAAGCATCACTCCAACTCCGGCCGGACGTACGGCCTCGATACTTCCGGGCACGCCAGGTAACCGTAGCGCTGCAACAACCACTTCAGGAAGAACTTCAACGTCTCCAAGACGAAGGGATCCTCCAGCCGGTGCGGTTCAGCCCCTGGGCCACGCCGTTGGTCATAGTTCAGAAGCCAGGACGCCGCTTACGTCTCTGTGGTGACTTTAAGACCACCGTCAACCCGCATCTGCTGGTAGACGACTATCCACTTCCGAGACCGGACGACCTCTTCCGTAAACTAGCAGGAGGTACCTACTTTACAAAAATTGACCTGGCAGAAGCATACCTTCAAATCCCTTTGGATATCCAGTCCCGACAATACACAGTCATCAACACTCCCTCTGGCCTCTTCCAACTCAACCGGCTCATGTTCGGCTTGGCCAGTGCTCCAGCGATTTTTCAACGGTATCTCGAACAACTTCTCCAGGATATTCCGGGATGCATCAACTATCTCGACGACATAGTCGTCACGGGACCCTCCGCTGCCGAACACATGACCAACCTCCGCCTACTCTTCCTCCGCCTCCGTGCAGCAGGATTGAAAATGCAACCTTTCCAAGTGTCAATTTTTTCAACAATCCATTTCCTACCTGGGTCACATCATCGCTCAGGAAGGCATCTCCCCAGCATTTTCCTATGTGGACGCTATTTCCAACTTACCTCGGCCTCAGGATCTACATCAGTTGAAATCTTTTTTAGGCAAAATTTCATACTACAGAAAATTTATACCCTCAGCAGCACAAGTGGCAGCACCCCTGTACCACCTCTGTCGCAAGAATGTCCCGTTCCGTTGGACCCCAGCTTGCGAGACCGCATTCCACACCCTTAAACAGCAGCTCAAGTCCGCAGCATGCCTCATGCCATACACTCCAAACCTCCCCTTGATACTTGCCACAGATGCATCCGATTACGGTGTGGGGGCAGTTCTGTCTCATAAATTACCAGATGGCACGGAACGCCCCGTAGCCTACATCTCCAAAGCCCTATCGGCTGCTCAGCTTAAATATTCTCAAATCGAGAAAGAGGCGCTAGCTATTGTTTTTGCCTGCTCCAAATTCTATTCCCTTTTATATGGGATTTCTTTTCATCTCATTACCGACCACAAGCCACTCCTATCACTATTTGATCCGTCCACACGTCTGCCTACCAAAACATCCCACCGCATCCAGCGTTGGGCACTATTCCTGTCCCAGTTCAGATATACCATGCATTTCCGTACCACCTCCAGGCATGCCAATGCAGACGCCTTATCCAGACTACCGCAGGGACCAGACCTTGCCTTCGACAAGTCGGAACTTCTGGTGTTCCAGATCGACGATGACATACAAGAAGCACTGAAGACATTTCCAGTCACGGCCTCAAAAGTCGCGGCAGCCACAGGGGAGGACCCCCTCCTCCATGTCATCCGACACCACATCCAACACGGGTGGCAAACACGTTCCCCTCCACGCCATCATCAAGACCTCAAGTTCTACTACTCCATCCGCCACCAGCTCTCAGTAGTAGAGGGAGTGCTCCTCCGCACAGAACCAAATTCCACCCCGAGGGTCGTCGTTCCGAGATCCCTACAACCGACAATCCTCCAAACTCCCACCAAGGACACTGGGGAATTGCCGCACCAAATCCCTTGCCAGACGCCATGTATTCTGGATCGGCCTTACCACGGATGTCACGAAGATGGTGCGGCGCTGTACCATCTGTGCCCAACAACTGCCCCGCCCCCCCTCAAAAGTTCCTTTCCTGGCCGGCACCGTCCGGACCCTGGGAACGCATTCACCTCGACTTCGCTGGCCCATTCCTAGGCCACCAGTGGCTCCTAGTGACGGATGCCTTTTCCCACTTCCCATATGTCGTCCGTTGCTCCACAATCACCACAGAGGTCACCATTTCAGCCCTCACGAAGATCTTTTCCATCGAAGGATTACCATACGCTATCGTCACAGATAACGGACCGCAATTTCGAAGTCGGGAATTCCTATCCTTCTGTACCGCCAACAATATCCAACACCTCCTCACCCCGCCCTTCCACCCCCAATCTAACGGGGAGGCGGAACGGCTAGTCAGAACATTCAAAACCCAAATGACCAAATACACCACAAGTCACAAACTCGAAGAGGCATTGACACTCTTCCTCAGTTCCTATCGAACCACTCCAGTGGGGGCCAAAAGCCCGGCGGAATTGCTACATGGCCGCCAACCTCGCACTCTCCTCCATCTCCTCTTACCCCCGCCCAAAGTACAGGTACCTTCGGGCCCATTCCGTTTCACCCCGGGCTCCCTAGTCTGGGCCCGCGGGTTTGGCTCCCGGGCCGGTTGGCTTCCGGGGGTCATCCAGCGGCCCCGGGGCCGCCAACTGTTCGACGTCAAGGCCTGGATGGCCGGATAGTGCGACGCCATCGAAACCAACTACGTCCCCCGCTACCCACGGCACCGTCCTCTTCCACCGGCACGGCCATCCACTTCTTCCTCTCCTTCCTTGCCACCTCCAACACTCCTGCCGTCTAACCGTTGCTCAGGGACAGTTACAGCGCCACCAACGACGCCACAACCTGTCGGTAGCTCCGACACCCTTCAGCCGCAGCCTCTCGACCACCTGCGGGGACCATCTTCAGCGCCCCCCGTACAGCCCCCGGCCATCGACGCCGACGAACCGATGCCGTTAGCTCCACAAGTACCTCCACCACAACCTGCACCACGACGCAGGTCGGCACGCATCGCCAGGGGAACAGCTCCGTACTCCCCTGGAGGTAGCCTTCATAGTCTGCTCCAGGGCGCCGCGGCAGACGACCTCGCAGACGTCGCAGACATCGCTTCCCCCCCCCCCCGGGAGGGAGGTATGTTCAGTCTGCCAGTAAAGGCCCCTGCCAGGCAGACCTCACACACAACGCGCCTGCACGCCGGGATACATATACGACTCCAAACAGGCGCAGAGACATCAAAACAAACCAGGAAAACAAATAGAATCATCTAGAAGCTAAGTGGGACTATTTCTTACAGAGGTCGCCGTACTACCACACAACGGAATTCCTGCGCCAGGCCGCCTATATAAGCGTAGCCGGCCGCTCCACCGCCAGTTCCGGCCTGACCGCGGAACCAGCTTCAACTACAGAAGACCACCGGAAGTTCGCGAGAAGTAGAAGCCGTTCTCTCTACCCCGGATCAGGACCAGGCTAAATTTCTCGACGGTCATCCGCTAACTGTACCACATTTGTTATTGTTTACCAGTGTTTTGTGTACATAGTAATAAACCTCAAGGAACCATTAAGTGTAGTTCACTTTCACATCCGCTTAGCGGTCCAGCGGATTCGGGGAATACGAGGGGTTGCCACATTCCTGTGGGCGACAGCTACCTGCCTGCATCTAGCTGCAGCCTCACAAATCCGTTGGCAAACATAGGTTGCTACAACTTCACACGTATGTACTGTGTCAGTACATAGCCCACTTTCCCCGGAAAATTTAAAAATTTACGTCTATAAAGTTTTTAAATTTCTACTTTCACAGTCACTGAACATATTTTCACCACTTTCACTTGCCTTCACGTTCACACAATGGATCTCGCATCAACATCTCTGAATTACGTAACTTAATCTACTATTTACAATCTTAGAGCAACTCATGAAGTGTGACATCTCACATCCCCATTAACATTTTGAATTTTGAAATTAATTATAGCTCGTGCCTTGTTGCAATCTATCACAGAAGGTGATATTAAATTGACTGGGTGTTGGCAAAGTGATCTAATTTCAGTCCAGCAACCCGTGAGTCGCCAGTATCAATGGCTCAGATTCACACACTCAATTATTCACAATAATACTACGGTTATCCTACGAAATAATGAGAGAAATTATTAAAGGAATTTATCTAAGCTACTTATTCATGCACTAGAGTAATTCTATTTCTACAGGATTTTGATTATTTATAGGTTGTGGTTCAGTTAGTTATGCTTCTTTAACAACCATAACCTTATCTATCACTGGAACTGATACATGTTGTAGTATGGTTCAAAATCGAACGTGAGGAGCTCGTGTGATACCTGCGCAAGTTTCTTGTGTTGTAGACACCTATGATCCTATCCTCCCCCTCTAGGAGATAAGCATTCGGATTGACAATTTCCTTAACCCGATAAGGTCCTTGGAACAGACTAAAGAATTTTGATATCAGTTTCCTATTGGCGTCCGAAGGTTTAGAACACTTCAGCAAGACCAGATCACCGACTTCGAATTTCTGCGTTCCTGTCGATCAGCTCGTTCTTTCCGTCGGTCAGACTTTTCTAGAAGAAATTCCCTTGTCTTTTCTTGTCGCTGATTCCAATCTTCGGTGCAGTCACTGTCGGATAACTTATAATTTCTTCTGCAAGTGTTTTCGCTGTCTGTTGGAAGTGCAAATCCACTGGCTTGCAGTTAGTGCTACAGTGATATGAGCAGTTAAAAAACTTCTCTATAGCTGGGAGGTGGCTTGACCCAAGACGCATGATTATCACCCACCAAGAGCCTAAAGTACACCCCAGCTGTTTCATATAAACGCTCTGCCAAATTACACTGTGGAGATCGTATCGAACTGAGATGGGTAGGATTCCTTGCTGTCGCAATCCTTCGATCCAGCGCTTACTTGTGAAGATTGCGTGATCGGATAGGATTCGGCGGGTTTGCCACATTCTGGTATGTATTTCTTTAGAACAATATCTAGGCACTGTTTTGTGGTCGTGCGTGTGGTTGGATAGAGCTTCAGTTGAGAATGCATCAACTACGACAAAAACATACTGGTAACCAAATCTGCCTTTGGGAAGTGGTCCATAGAAATCAATACACGCTAGTTCGCTAGGCTTATCGTTATCACGGGATGACATTCTCCTATGTATCGAATATTGGGATGTTTAGCCCGCTGACACGCATCGCAAGCACGGGTAACCCTCGCGATCGCGCGCTTCAGCGCTCTATAGTACCACTCCTTGCTCATCATGACATAATTTCTGAGAGTCCCTTGGTGTCCGAAGTGGTTATGATATAGGCTTATGACCTCTTCAAGCATGCTCGGAGGAAGCCAAATCTTCCATCGTTCAGTAGCATTTTGTCTCCTGAAACATATACATCGTGAATGTACACAACATGGCCGTATTTCGGACACGTAGGTCCTCTCCTCCGGATCCGCCTCAATGTAGTTCCTAATACACTGATCTCACTGTCTGAATGCTGCGCGTTGGCTATCTTTCGTCTAATCTCCTCCGCTTCTGGTCTTCGCACCTGTTGATCACGGCGATCAAAACCTCGTTTGGTTTCTGAGGTTCTGACTGTTGTGTATCACCGTTGATTGCGTGCCTGCTTAGCCAGTCTGCAACTTGGTTTTGGCTTCCTCTGCAGTATTCGATATCAATGTCATATTGCTGTAGCTCAAGTGCCCACCTGGCGATCCTTCCCGTAGGAAATTT